>CM077669.1:251339233-252546733 GCA_039707655.1 Elymus sibiricus | reverse complement strand
CGTCCGAGGTCTCATAAATTACCTCGGTCTTTTAAAAAATGAAGGAATTCAGTCGAGCTTAATGCCGGAAATGCCCTCTATGGAGCCAGCCACTTGCGCCCGAGCTTTATGCTGGACTGCTTCCGAGGTGGTGCACCACCCCGATCGTAGGCTGATTTTTGTGGATATTTTCGATTGGTGCAATTTATTCTCTGCCGAGATATATAGCCAGAAGCCCGCAAGGTGCGTGTCGGTCTAAAACCCATGATGCACCTGAAGGATAAAAGAAAACCACTAATCCCAGTAGCCCCTGAGACTTAGGTCGATTTGCAAAATTGGCCTAAGGATCAAGTCCTTGCTCGGCAGCATACTTAGGAACAGAAACGCGGTGCGCCTAGTTTCCCAGACTCAGGTTGGGTGCGGCCGACCAACCCGAGGATCGATTCTCTATGGAAACAATATTGCACTTTGAATTTACTGCATTGAATAGGCAGTGCAGTAGCCCCTGAGCCTTAATTTGGGCACGGGTGATCAAATTAAGGATCGATATTTATGTGACACAAACTTTGTTACGTTTGACACAATTTATGTGTAATGATTCTATGTATCCAAGTACGTTACATCATTAATGCTCGGATCTGCATTGTACAAGACTTTGTTGACCGACCATCGGCTTCAACCTCCTCAGCCAGTAGCCGAGGAGTGTTTGTCCTACTTTATAAAGCCTGTATAAGGGCAAAGATTTACGGCAAACAAGGCAATCCGGCCATACGGTTTTATAAACAAAGGTACGCGGAGAGATATGTTATATTACTATTTAACGTAAGAAACATCTTCTGGGAAAAATAGTTCTTTTATAAGTTCCTTTTCCTAGGATATCATGTTGACCATGATTGTGAAACCTCAACTCCGATCAATGTGGGAGAAAAAATATTGAGGATTTAGTTTGGGGAATGTTCCCGCACTCTATGGTCTTTAATGAACCAAATTTTTCACTTCCGTCATTGCCGACCAATTATATTCTTAAGATGGCTAGCTTTTGGCTTCACCTAGTCTGAGGTACTAACCCGGATGACCCGAAAGTAACAATCACAGAGGTGCTCCCTTTACCCCCTAGCCGAACAATCGGGAACGTAGGGGGTAAACACAGGAGCCAGGCAACCCAGCTTGGCCAAAATCTTAAGTCAAATTGATGCATATTTATGGCTTTATAACGATGATTACGGAAGGCAGCACTCGTATATTGAATACAAATGCTTTTTTATGCTATATGCTATTTTGACTCCTCTGTGACCGTTTATCATTTGTGAGTGGCTCATCGTCGGCTTCTACCCCTTTGTAGATGCTACGCAGGGTGTTTCTGCAGTAACAAGACAACCCTTAGCCGACGTCTCGGTGCCTGGAGGTGGATGTGTTAGCGGAAACGAGGCAATCAGATATCTAGGCTTTATAACTTTCACTTGGTCATGGGAGCTTAAAGTTTGCGAGGCCAGTTACTAGCCCCCGATTAGTGTTCGGCGTCAGCCGAGGTCAAGCCGTTAACACTCCGGCCAATTTTATGAAAGGCCCGTTGTTTAATACGGTCATCGGATCGCCGACCAGTTTATGCTCATTGTGACAGTCAGTTTTTGTCTTTCTCCACTGAGGTACTTGACCAGTTAAACCGGAAGTACAATCGCAGTGGTTCTCCCTTTGCACTCCTAGCCGAACAAAGCGGAACGTGGGAGGCAAGCACAGGAGCCAGGCAACCCAACTATTGACCGAAGACACAATTCGAAACTGGTGCATATAAAGCAATATCCTAGAACGTTTTGCTGAGGACTCCTCGGAGTGCCTTGGCTTTTGGTGGGTTTGGCTCTAGTCGCAGCCCCCCGTTGATATTGCCGATGCTTTAAAAGTGTACTGCGAGAGTTATGCTCGGAAAAAACAAAAAATTATGCAAAAAACTTTATGTTTAGATAAAAGAAAATTGTGCCAATCCGAAACTGGTCTTAAAATTAATATGTGCTTTGGTCATGCTTTAACATGATACATCCGATCTCCGGGCTCCAAGCGGGCCAGCCTTTGGCTTCAACCTCCATATCCCAAAGGCGGAGTGTTTCTCCGAGACCTGTTTAGCGAACTAAACTCGAGCGGCTTTAGAAAGAAACCAGGCTATCCGGCTATTGACCACACACTAGTGTCGGAAAAAGGAGTAGTAGAATAAGACTTTGCAACGACCAAGAAGAAAACACATTTATTATAAAACAGCTCATACAAATTAAAGAGCCCCCGGTTAAATCGGGTAAAGAAATTTTTAACAAACAAAGTTTTTAACAAACAATTTTTGTTGTTTAACAAAAAATGTAATGTTTGGTTGAACCAAACAAAAAATAAAATTTCAAAGAGAGCTGAGCACGAAAATGACTTAGCTTGTTAATGTGCTCGGTGCAGTCTGGGGTTGTGGTGGGATAGAGACGTAGTCCTCGGCCTGGCTGAGGTCCCAGCTCCCAAGCCTGAGGTAATCGAGCGAAGAGCTCCGGTTGAGAAGTGGCGATGCAACACGGTTGCTGCGACGAGGCGAAGCCACCGGTCCAGCCGAGGAGACAGAGTAGTTCGACAGCGTGACGGCGAAGCCACCGGTTATCATAGGAAAAGGAAGTGTTTTTTACAAACAAACTTTTTTATTTAACATAAATATAATGCTTGGTCGAACCGAACAAAAATTGAAAAAAAGTTGAGCATGAAAGCGACTTAGCTGATTAATGTGCTCGGTGTTGATGACGTGGTCCGAGCTTGCGGCGGATTGTCGTCCCAGCCCCCAAGCTAGTCCCGAGGTGCCCGGGCGGAGAGCTCGGCTTGATGAAGTGGTGATGCAACACGGTCGATGTGATGACGCGAAGCCCCAGGTCCAGCCGAGGAGACGAAAGTGGTCGGTTGGTGACGCCGAAGTCCCTAGAGCGGCTTGATGATGAGATGGAGAAGCCCCTGGTCTAGCCAGGGTGTTGGAGCAGATCGGCGGAGAGATGCTGGAGCCTCCATGTCAGTCGACGTGTTAAAGCAGATCGGCGTGGTGGTTATTGGCTTGAAGAAAAGGCGGCACGTCGGTGCTAACGCAGGTCAAAATTTGTGACGCGGTCGATGCCAGCTTGATGAAGTGACCGCGCGGCGATTCCGGTGTGCCAGCCCCGTGCAATCCGTGGGGCGACGATGCCGAACTCTTGGTTGGGTTGCCGAACTCTTGGTTGACTTGCCGAGGTGATGAATCTAAAGAGGTTGGCCTCGACTCGACAAAGCGACGATCTAGCGCAGGTCGGCAGCCGTGGAGCAATGTTGTCGGGCCGGTTTGACATCGGCACGATGGTGAAAATTGCCTCAAAAAGGACTTAAAATTTGTGGGTACGTGTTTGAGAACAACACAATACCCTAAAAAAATATTCCTTCAAAAAGGATGTCCAATATCCCGTTCATGAAGAAAGATGAATTCGGATCGGATTCGTTTTCGCGCAGGAAACAGATCCGAAAATTGACGCACTCATCAGGCCGTTTCCGGAGTTTGAACGGTTGGATCGAGCTGAAATTTTGAGGGGTTGTCGATATAGGAATTCCGCAGAGGATCAACGGTTGGATCTTCCAAAGGATGAACGAGCTGGGCGCTGGACTCCTCGCCCTAAAGTCGTCTAGATTCACGTCCAGATTTGACACGGCTCCGGTATATTGTAGATCGCCGGAGATTCCTCCATCGGAACGCGATGAAATTTTGCAGGGTTGTTCTAGACTCAATTCCGCACAATTCCACCGAAGCAATCGTCAAAACGACACTCGAGGAGGCGGGGACGACGAACACGAATCCGCTGTCCAGAAAAACTGCATGATCGCGCGAGGGCAATGTTGACGTTGAGCCCCCGAGCACCATGGAGGATTCTTCCATGATCTTGGTTGAGATTGGAGTTGATGTTGATGAAGACACCCGTCCGATCTATATGATCCGACGTGGAGCACAGTCCTTGGCATAGCCGAGGTGACCAGTCAAGCCGGCGACGAAGATGCCGACGTTGACGATGTAGCTTGGTTCCGACGCGTAGATCGCGATGGAGCCGATCTGAATTCCCATCGCACCGCGACGACTACCCAGCAGGCTCTCAATGACAGCACCAATGTCGGCGTCAAATCCGACATATCTCGTAGTAGGGGTCCTAAGCTAAGCGTCTTGGAGCGATGGTGACATGGACACATGATTTTACCCAGGTTCGGGCTCTCTCGAGGAGATAATACCCTACGTCCTGCTTTTGATTATATTCATATGGGGAATAGTACATAGTACAGGTATCTACCACGAGATTGTAGTAATGAATATGAGATTGAGGTTGTCTATTGACTAGCCTGGCCTCGGTTTATATAATGCACCGTAGGCCTAGGGTTTAGAGGAGTCCTTGTCTTGTGCGTCAAGTCTTGTGGAATCTCCCTTGTATGCATCATGGGCTCTCCGAACTGGCCCATTAGTGAATCGCCCTGGGGGTCCTCGGCCCGACCCACTGGTCGGGAGATGACATGGTGAGTACCCCTAGTCCAGGACACCGTCACCGACCCCCTCTCCCTCTCCCCTATATATATGAGAGGGGAGGGAGGGCTGCCTGATGAGGACATCCCTACTAATGTTACACCCACATCCCCACCAGCTACACATATTGGACCAGTTACTAGAGCTCGCGCACGCCAACTAAATTATCAGGTACTTTCGTTTCTTGGAAATCCTTCTAATGTTCATGAACATATGATGCTGCCTAAATTATATACTTTTGTTTTACTTATGAATGAAGGACCTAGCATGGACAAGAAGGATGGCCATTGGAGCGGGATCAAGCATGGAGAAGAAGGTGCACGCGCGGGAAGGAACAATGGACTTTTCGGTGGTGATTTTCGCACTTTGAAGCCACCACGAGGTGTGCTTGGAGGCTTGGACGAAATATACAACATGCCACTCCATAAATTTCGTCCATAGGCTATTATAGGTGATGCGTCACCTAATTTTTGGGCCAGGCCCATGTAATTTCAAAATACCATATTATAGGCAGTTTTTAGAGTCCGTATGTGTGGGGAAACTGAGTTAGGGCTGGTTTCGGACCCCTCCTCCAAGGGGCCACGAAATCCCCCTCTATTCCCCCATATATACAGCCCTTAGGGCGTCGTTTTAGACTGGGTTTTGTTTAGATTGAAAGTTCGCCATAGCTGCAACTTCGCGTTCTTCATTTGTGTTCCACGACCAGACAAAGGCGTCACAGAACCCCACTTTCATCAATAAAGCTTTCCTCTTATATTCACAATATCCAGATTGCAATCTTAGTTTCTTGCTTGATCTTCGTTTGCTTGCAGGAAACAGACCCTCGTGGTCAGGTTGATCGTGCTCCGGCGTGGTCAATAACCTCTCGGAGTTGGTTTAGCGATTGCTAAGGCGCGACGTCCTCGCACGTTCGTAGTCGGATCGTCAAAGTCGACTCTACCATAAACGATAACCACATCTCATCGAAAGACACGGACAACTTCGCCTCTATCAAGTGGTATCAGATTTCCAGGTTGCTCGGTGAGATTTTACCAGTTTTTCATAGTTTAGATCGCATATTTTCTTCATACCTATAGTCTATGAAAAAGCCACAAAAAAAATTAGGGTTAGTTCATCATATCCGAACCAATCTAAGCCTTTGCAATTTTCTGTTCGGTGTTTGCTTTGTTGAATTTGCGGTTGCATCGTCGTGTCGAGTTGCTGGTCTTAGCGTCTAGTCTTTTAGAGTTTCGAGTTCTGTTCACAGGTTGTCACGCCGCCGCCACACCATCTTCATCGCTGCCATATCCGACCACCATATATCCTCCATCACGCCAATCCGAGTCCACCTCCATCACAGATTCGTAGCTAGTCCGTGTTCCACCACCCCTACATACATCCGCCATAGTCCGAGTTACACCAGATTCGTATCCGCCACCAATCCTAGTCCGAGTCCAGTCTTTGCTGCTTTGTTGTTGATTTCCATATTCCGCGATTACTACGTGTCGTGGGCAAGGCAGACTCCCCAACTTCAGTGCTACCCACATAAGAAAAATAGTTCGAGTTAAAAAAAAACTAAGTCTGGAAAATTCTGGCTAGGCAGTTTTGAGACCATTCTAAGACTTTTTCGGAAATTTTTTTGTTGCTGAGCAAAAAAAAGGAAAGAGGAAAAAAAAGTCAAAAAAAAATTCAGAGTGGTCTCCGCCCTTGTTTACGTGCAGCGCCGTGATTTTGTTGGTGTTCTAGGCTCGCGCCTCTAGCACGGTCTAGCCTAGGACCAGCACAGTACCGTCGTTGAGCGTTTATTCAACTTTGCATTTCTGAACTGATTATTGCTGACCCCTTTTGCTACCATATATAAGCCATCCCAGCTACACATACATCTACGTCGTGTGTTGACACCACCTGGCAATCGCTCTATCCAAGCTTTGAGAGTTTTTGACTACAACGGTTGCGGATCACCGCCTGCTGCTGGGTAAGAACTGGTAAGGATTTGAGATTCGCTTGACGGATTTGTGACACACCACCACCACCACCACCACCACCACCACTTCCTAGTAGTCTGTAGGTTCATATTCTTGTGTGTTCCTATTGCTGCTAACCATGACAGGATCACAAGCTGATGAGATCAACTGGGGCAGCATGACGAACAAGGAGCTCCATGATAAATTTCAGCAATGATGGCTGACCAGGTACAAGACGTCGTGACCAGCCTTGGAGAGGCCATGGAGAAGCTAGGTGATTTGGAGAAGACATTCGACACCAAGTTGGACGCTAAGTTCAATGAGGTGCTTGCACGTCTTCCTCCACCAGCTGTACCTATCGTACCTCGGTAACAACAACACCAACAACGCCCAAATTTCGTGGGATGAGTGCAACGTGTGCCTCTCGACCAAGGCCAATATTCTGGTGCCAGTGCTACTGCTACTACTGCTGAAGCTTCTATGGCTGCTGCTGTCGTTGAGCAGAATGAGGATTATGATGGTGATTATGATGATGAGGGAGAGGTTGCTCCCGATCAGCCCCATGGGCAAACACCACCACAAGCACCGGGTCGTCCGCATGTTTACCATAGCAACGGTAGGGCTGCACCACCACCTCAGGTACGGGATCATGATCATCTCCCTAAGATAAAATTGAATATTCCGACATTTGAGGGTAGATATGTTCCTGATATATATCTTACTTGGGAGTTAGAAACAGAACAATGTTTTACATGCTTACAATTTCCTGAGGATAGACGTGTTGCTGCTGCTATTTGTGCTTTTACTAGTTTTGCTTGTGTTTGGTGGTCTGAACATTGTAGAATACATCATGATAATATCCCTACTACTTGGGCTGCTTAGAAACTGCTATGCGTAATCGTTGGGTTCCACCATATTATCAACGTGAATTGCTTCAAAATTTGCAGCATTTAAGACAAGGAAAAAATTCTATAGAGGAATATTATCAGGAATTACAAACTGGCATGATTAGATGTGGTATTGTTGAGGATAATGAAGCTATGCTTGCACGTTTTATGGGTGGATTAAATAGAGAGATTCAGACTATTCTAGAGTATAAGGAGTATAACACTATCACTCGTTTATTCCATCTTGCTTGCAAAGCTGAACGTGAAGTGCAGGATCGACATGCAATGGCGAGAACTAATTTTTCTGCAGGTCGCGCTTCATCATGGACACCACGTACATAATCTACTTCCACACGTCCTACTACAGCACCACTTACTTCAGCCACCAACTCCAACAGAGATACAAGGAAACATGCACCGCCACTAGCCTCCAGCAAGGGCACACCTTCGGGGCCTGCACAGAGCTCTTCTTCATCCATGGCATCTACAGGGCAAACACATGAGGTTATTTGTCGTTGTTGCAAGGGTGGAGGTCACTACACGCGAGAATGCCCTTCCAAGCGTGTGATGATTGTTACTGAGGATGGTGGATATGTGTCCGCTAGTGATTATGATGAGGAGACTTTGGCTCTTATTGCAAGTGAAGAACAGGGTGCCGAGGATGCTGAAGAAGAGACACACTACATGGCTGCTGACTACGCTGACAGGTATGAAAGTTTAGTTGCTCAACGTGTTTTGAGTGTGCAGGTTACACAAGCTGAGCAAAATCAGATGCACAACTTTTTCCATACAAAGGGAGTTGTGAAGGAGCGTTATGTTCGCGTCATCATCGATGGAGGGAGTTGCAACAACTTGGCTAGCATGGAGATGGTGGAGAAGCTGTCTCTAACCACCAGACCACATCCTCATCCTTATTACATCCAATGGTTCAACAACAGTGGCATCGTTAAGGTAACACGTACTGTTCGTGTGCACTTTAGCATTGCTACATATTCTGATTATGTTGATTGTGATGTGGTACCCATGCAAGCATGCTCCGTTTTACTAGGTAGACCATGGAAATTTGATAAAAATTCTGTACACCATGGTAGGACGAATCAGTATACTCTTGTTCATAAGGATAAAAATATAACTTTGCTTCCTATGTCTCCCGAACATATTATGAAAGATGATATTGCTAGAGCTAGTAAAGCAAAGCAGAAGCAAAGTGAGAGTGAAAATCAGATTGTGGCAAAGGAATTTGAGCAACATAATAAGCCTAATAAACAATCATCTAGTGTTGCATCTGAAATAAAACTGAAGAGTGGTTGTTTACTTGCCACTAAATCTGATATTACTAGTTTGGATGTTAATACATTTGTTTGTTATGCTTTTGTATGCAAAGAGGTATTATTTTCCTTCGAGGACATGCCTCCCTCTTTGCCTCCTGCTGTCGCTAACATTTTGTAGGAGTTCGCTGACATCTTTCCACAAGACGTGCCACCGGGATTACCACCTATTCGAGGGATTGAGCATCAAATTGACTTAATTCCCGGTGCATCGCTGCCCAACCGTACCAATCCAGAGGAGATGAAGGAGATTATGCGTCAAGTACAAGAGCTGCTCGACAAAGGTTATATACGCGAATCCCTTAGTCCATGTGCTGTTCCTAGTATTCTAGTGCCTAAAAAGGATGGTACATCGCGTATGTGAGTTGATTGTAGATGCATTAATAATATTACTATTCGTTATCGTCATCCTGTTCCTAGGTTAGATGATATGCTTGATGAATTAAGTGGCTCTACAATTTTCTCCAAAGTTGATTTGCGTAGTGGATACCATCAAATTCGTATGAAACTGGGAGATGAATGGAAAACAATATTTAAAACTAAGTTTGGATTATATGAGTGGTTAGTCATGCCTTTTGGGTTAACTAACGCACCTAGCACTTTCATGAGATTAATGAACGAGGTTTTACGTGCTTTCATTGGACGATTTGTGGTAGTCTACTTTGATGATATACTGATTTATAGTAGAACTTTGGAGGAACACTTGGATCATTTGCGTGCTGTTTTTATTGCTCTACGTGATGCACGTTTGTTTGGTAACCTTGGTAAGTGCACCTTTTGCACCGACCGAGTATCTTTTCTTGGCTATGTTTTTACTCCATAGGGAATTGAAGTTGATAAAGCCAAGATTGAAGCTATTGAGAGTTGGCCGCAGCCCAAAACGGTCACACAAGTGAGGAGTTTTCTTGGACTTGCTGGTTTCTATAGGCGTTTTGTGAGAGATTTCAGCACCATTGCTGCACCTCTCAATGAGCTTACAAAGAAGGATGTGCCTTTTGTTTGGGGTACTGCACAGGAAGAAGCCTTCACAGTATTGAAAGATAAGTTAACACATGCTCCTTTACTCCAACTTCCTGATTTTAATAGGACTTTTGAGCTTGAATGTGATGCTAGTGGAATTAGATTAGGAGGTGTGCTATTACAAGATGGTAAACCTGTTGCATACTTTTCTGAAAAATTGAGTGGGCCTAGTCTGAATTATTCTACTTATGATAAGGAATTATATGCTCTTGTTCGGAATTTGGAAACATGGCAACATTATTTATGGCCCAAAGAGTTTGTTATACATTGTGATCATGAATCTTTGAAACATATTAAAAGTCAAGCAAAACTGAACCGTAGACATGCTAAATGGGTTGAATTCATTGAGACTTTCCCTTATGTCATTAAACACAAGAAGGGTAAAGAAAATGTTATTGTTGATGCATTGTCTCGTCGTTATACTATGCTTTCACAACTTGACTTTAAAATATTTGGTTTGGAGACCATCAAAGATCAATATATGCAGATGCTGAATTTAAAGACGTGTTGGAGAATTGTAAAGAAGGGAGAACATGGGACAAGTTCGTCATTAATGATGGACTTGTGTTCCATGCTAACAAGCTATGCATTCCAGCTAGCTCCGTTCGTCTTTTGTTGTTACATGAGGCGCATGGAGGAGGATTAATGGGACACTTTGGCGTGAAGAATACGGAGGACGTACTTGCTACACATTTCTTTTGGCCAAAGATGAGACGGGATGTTGAGCGTTTTGTTGCTCGCTGCACTACATGTCAAAAAGCTAAGTCACGACTCAATCCTCATGGTTTATATATGCCTTTGCCTGTACCTAGTGTTCCTTGGGAGGATATATCTATGGACTTTGTTTTAGGTTTACCTCGAACAAATAAGGGGAGGGATAGCATATTTGTTGTCGTGGATAGATTTTCGAAAATGGCACACTTTATACCATGTCATAAAAGTGATGATGCTGCTAATGTTGCTGATTTGTTCTTTCGTGAAATTATTCGCTTGCATGGTGTGCCAAATACAATTGTTTCAGATCGTGATGCTAAATTTCTTAGCCACTTTTGGAGATGTTTATGGGCTAAGTTGGGAACTAAACTGCTTTTTAGTACTACATGTCACCCCCAAACTGATGGACAAACTGAAGTAGTGAATAGATCATTGTCTACTATGCTTAGGGCTGTTTTGAAGAATAACCTGAAAATGTGGGAAGAATGCTTGCCTCATATTGAATTTGCTTATAATCGTTCGTTGCATTCTACTACTAAGATGTGCCCTTTTGAAGTTGTGTATGGTTTCTTACCTCGTGCACCTATTGATTTGTTGCCTCTTCCAACTTCGGAGAAGGTTAATTTGGATGCTAAAGAACGTGCAGAATTGATATTAAAGATGCATGAGTTAACTAAGGAGAACATTGAGCGCATGAATGCTAAATATAAACTTGCTGGAGATAAGGGTAGAAAACATGTTGTCTTTGCACCTGGAGATCTTGTTTCGTTACATTTGCGTATGGATAGGTTTCCTGAATTGCGCAAGTCAAAGCTAATGCTACGTGCTGATGGTCCTTTTAAGGCGTTAGAGAAAATAAATGATAATGCATATAAACTTGAGCTGCCTGCAGATTTTGGGGTTAGTCCCACTTTTAACATTGCAGATTTGAAGCCGTATTTGGGTGAGGATGATGAGCTTCCGTCGAGGACGACTTCAGTTCAAGAAGGGGAGGATGATGAGGACATCCCTACTAATGTTACACCCACATCCCCACCAGCTACACATATTGGACCAATTACTAGAGCCCGCGCACGTCAACTAAATTATCAGGTACTTTCGTTTCTTGGAAATCCTTCTAATGTTCATGAACATATGATGCTGCCTAAATTACATACTTTTGTTTTACTTATGAATGAAGGACCTAGCATGGACAAGAAGGATGGCCATTGGAGCGGGATCAAGCATGGAGAAGAAGGTGCGCGCGCGGGAAGGAACAGTGGACTTTCCGGTGGTGATTTTCGCACTTTGAAGCCACCATAAGGAGTGCTTGGAAGCTTGGACGAAATATACAACATGCCACTTCATAAATTTCGTCCATAGGCTATTATAGGTGCTGCGTCACCTAATTTTTGGACTTGTGTTCCGTGCTAACAAGCTATGCATTCCAGCTAGTTCCGTTCGTCTTTTGTTGTTACAGGAGGCGCATGGAGGAGGATTAATGGGACACTTTGGTGTGAAGAAGACGGAGGACGTGCTTGCTACACATTTCTTTAGGCCAAAGATGAGACGAGATGTTTTGCCTTTTGTTTCTCGTTGCACTACATGTCAACAAGCTAAGTCACGACTCAATCCTCATGGTTTATATATGCCTTTTCCTGTACCTAGTGTTCCTTGGGAGGATATATCTACGGACTTTGTTTTAGGTTTACCTCGAACAAACAAGGGGAGGGATAGCATATTTGTTGTCATAGATAGATTTTCGAAAATGGCACACTTTATACCATGTCATAAAAGTGATGATGCTGCTAATGTTGCTGATTTGTTCTTTCGTGAAATTATTCGCTTGCATGGTGTGCCAAATACAATTGTTTCAAATCGTGATGCTAAATTTCTTAGCCACTTTTGGTGATGTTTATGGGCAAAGTTGGGGATTAAATTGCCTTTTAGTACTACATGTCACCCCAAACTGATGGACAAACTGAAGTAGTGAATAGATCATTGTCTACTATGCTTAGGGCTGTTTTGAAGAATAACCTGAAAATGTGGGAAGAATGCTTGCCTCATAGTGAATTTGCTTATAATCGTTCGCTGCATTCTACTACTAAGATGTGCCCTTTTGAAGTAGTGTATGGTTTCTTACCTCGTGCACTCATTGATTTGTTGCCTCTTCCATCTTTGGAGAAGGTTAATTTTGATGCTAAAGAACGTGCTGAATTGATATTAAAGATGCATGAGTTAACTAAGGAGAACATTGAGCGTATGAATGCTAAATATAAACTTGTTGGAGATAAGGGCAGAAAACATGTTGTCTTTGCACCTGGAGATCTTGTTTGGTTACATTTGCGTAAGGATAGGTTTCCTGAATTGCGCAAGTCAAAGCTAATGCCACGTGCCGATGGTCCTTTTAAGGTGTTAGAGAAAATAAATGATAATGCATATAAACTTGAGCTGCGTGCAGATTTTGGGGTTAGTCCCACTTTTAACATTGCGGATTTGAAGCCTTATTTGGGTGAGGATGATGACCTTCCGTCGAGGACGACTTCAGTTCAAGAAGGGGAGGATGATGAGGACATCCCTACTAATGTTACACCCACATCCCCACCAGCTACACATATTGGACCAGTTACTAGAGCCCGCGCATGCCAACTACATTATCAGGTACTTTCGTTTCTTGGAAATCCTTCTAATGTTCATGAACATATGATGCTGCCTAAATTAGATACTTTTGTTTTACTTATGAATGAAGGACCTAGCATGGACAAGAATGATGGCCATTGGAGCGGGATCAAGCATGGAGAAGAAGGTGCGCTCGCGGGAAGGAACAATGTACTTTCTAGTTGTGATTTTCGCACTTTGAAGCCACCATAAGGAGTGCTTGGAAGCTTGGACGAAATATACAACATGCCACTTCATAAATTTCGTCCATAGGCTATTATAGGTGCTGCGTCACCTAATTTTTGGACCAGGCCCATGTAATTTCGAAATACCATATTATAGGCAGTTTTTAGAGTCCGTATGTGTGGGGAAACTGAGTTAGGGCTGGTTTCGGACCCCTCCTCCAAGGGGCCACGAAATCCCCCTTTATTCCCCAATATATACAGCCCTTAGGGCGTCGTTTTAGACTGGGGTTTTGTTTAGATTGAAAGTTCGCCATAGCTACAACTTCGTGTTCTTCTTTTGTGTTCCACGACCAGACAAAGGCGTCACAGAACCCCACTTTCATCAATAAAGCTTTCCTCTTATATTCGCAATATCCAGATTGAAATCTTAGTTTCTTGCTGGTTCTTCATTTGCTTGCAGGAAACAAACCCTCGTGGTTAGGTTGATTGTGCTCCGGCATGGTCAATAACCTCTCGGAGTTGGTTTAGCGATTGCTAAGGCGCGACGTCCTCGCACGTTCGTAGTCGGATCGTCAAAGTCGACTCTACCATAAACGATAACCACATCTCATCGGAAGACAGGGACAACTTTGCCTCTAGCACCGCCACACCTCAAGCCACGGCGCAACGCTCCCTCTCCCCTAGATCGTCTCTCCTCTAGTTTGATTCGGCGTTGCTTAGCGAAGCTCTGCCGGATCAGCTCCACCACCACCGCCACCACGCCGTCGTGCTGCCAGAGAACTCATCTACCTCTCCACCCTCGCTTGCTGGATCAAGGAGGCGGAGATCGTCATCGAGCTGTACGTGTGCTGAACGCGGAGGTGCCGTCCGTTCGGCGCTAGATTGTGATTGGATCGCGGGACGGCTTGCGATTTGGAGAACGAAGACGTTCGACTACATCAACCGCGTTTCTTAACGCTTCCCGCTTAGCGATCTACAAGGGTATGTGGATCCGATCTCTCCTCTCGTAGATGCTCATCTCCATGGATAGATCTTGTATGTGCGTAGGAAATTTTTTGTTTTCCATGCAACATTCCCCAACAGTGGCATCATGAGCTAGGTCTATGCGTAGATGAGATCACGAGTAGAACACAAAGGAGTTTGTGGGCGTTGATATTCAGATTGCTTCCCACCTTAGTCTTTTCTTGATTCAGAGGTATTGTGGGATGAAGCAGCCCGGACCAACCTTACTCGTCCACGTACGAGAGACTGGTTCCATCGACTGACATGTAACTTTGTTTACTCTGTGTAACTTTGTTGACATGGATCAAGACTAGGATTTGTTTACTCCGTGTAACGAAGAGGTATCTCAGGGCCCACTCGATAATACAACATCACAATGAGCCTTGCAAGCAAAGTGACTAAAGAGTTAGCCACGGGATCTTGTATTACGGAACGAGTAAAGAGACTTGCCGGTAACGAGATTGAACTAGGTATGGAGATACCGACGATCGAATCTCGGGCAAGTAACATACCGATAAACAAAGGGAACATCGTACGGGATTAACTGAATCCTTGAAATAGAGGTTCAACCGATAAAGAACTTCGTAGAATATGTAGAAACCAATATGGGCATCCAGGTCCCGCTATTGGTTATTGACCGTAGAGGTCTCTCGGTCATGTCTACATAGTTCTCGAACCCGTAGGGTCTGCACACTTAATGTTCGGTGATGTTTCGCTATTATTGAGTTATGTATGTTAGTGACCGAAGGTTGTTCAGAGTCTCGGATGAGATCCCGGACGTTACGAGGAGCTCCGGAATGGTCCGGAGGTAAAAATTGATATATAGGAAGTTCCGTGTTGGTCACCGGAAAAGGTTCGGGCATCACCGGTAATGTACCGGGGGTGCCGGAAGGGTTTCGGAGTCCATCGGAAGGGGCCCACCAGCCTCGGAGGGCCCCATGGACTATGAGAGGGGGCGCACCAGCCCCTGGTGGGCTGGCCGCCCCTCCCACAAGGCCCATGTGGCCGAAGGGTGGAGGGGGGGGGGGGAACCCTAAAGGGGGCCGGCCACCTTGCCTTGGGGGCCAAGGCACCCCTTGGCCGCCGCCCCCCCTCTCTTGGCAGCCGCCCCTAGGGGTGGGAACCCTAGGGGGCCGACCCCCTCTCCCTCTCCCCCTATATATATGAGAGGGGAGGGAGGGCTGCCACACCTCAAGCCACGGCGCAGCCCTCCCTCTCCCCTAGATCGTCTCTCCTCTAGTTTGATTCGGCGTTGCTTAGCGAAGCTCTATCGGATCAGCTCCACCACCACCGCCACCACGCCGTCATGCTGCCGGAGAACTCATCTACCTCTCCGCCCTCACTTGCTAGATCAAGGAGGCGGAGATCGTCATCGAGCTGTACGTGTGCTGAACGCGGAGGTGCCGTCCGTTCGGCGCTAGATCGTGATTGGATCGCGGGACAGCTTGCGATTTGGATCGCGAAGACGTTCGACTACATCAACCGCGTTTCTTAACGCTTCCCGCTTAGCTATCTACAAGGGTATGTGGATCCGATCTCTCCTCTCGTAGATGCTCATCTCCATGGATAGATCTTGTATGTGCGTAGGAATTTTTTTGTTTCCCATGCAACGTTCACCAACACCGGAGCAGGCGTGCTCCTCATCGCCCGCACCGTAGAGCACCTCAAGTATGTGGTCCAAATGCACTTTCCCCGGGAGGATGTCACCAACAACACTGCTGAATATGAGGGGCTCCTTGCGGGACTCGAAATCGTTGTGGAGTTGGGAATCAAGAAGCTGAACATCCGAGGAGATTCTCAACTCGTGGTGAGACAAGTCAATAAAGATTATCAGAGCCCATTGATGGAAGCATATGTGGAAGAAGTGAGGAAACTGGAGGAGCGCTTTGATGGGTTGCAAGCAAAGCATGTGCCCCGTACAGAAAACATCATCGCCGATCACCTATCAAAGTGCGCCGCGCAGAAGCTTCCTGTGGAACGAGGAACTTTTGTCCTCCACCTCACTCAACCATCAGTATCCCCGTCAGCGATGGCCAGGAAAAGAAGAAAGCTGAACTTTGGCAAGCCTTTCCCGGCAGAGCTTCCCGAAGCTGCTGGTAGAGAAGCTTCCGGGGACAGTCTCGTTTCGCCTGGTGAGCAGCTCTCTCCTGCGGAACCCCGGGTTCTCACGGTCGAGACAAGCGCTCCCACGGACGAGGAGATGCCTTTAGTCCTAGTTGTCGAGCCTCAGGCTCCAGCTTGGGCACAACACATAGTCCATTTCCTTCAAAACAGGAGAACTTCCCGAAGAGCAATAAAAGGCCGAGAAAGTAGCCCATCAGTCAAGTATGTACCAGTTTGTCGATGACACTCTGTACAGAGAAAGACCCAACGGTGTGAAATTAAAGTGCATTTGCCGGGAAGATGGACTAAGGCTGTTGGCAGAGATTCATGGAGGTGTGTGTGGGTCCCACATCGGATCAAGAGCCCTTGCCGGGAAAGCCTTCCGGCAGGGTTTCTATTGGCCCACTGCCCTCCAAGATGCAACTGAGTTGGTCACCAAGTGTGAAGCCTGCCAGTTCGATTCAAAGAACATCCATCAACCAACGCAAGCTCTCTAGACGATCCCTTTGTCCTGGCCATTCTCGGTCTGGGGGCTCGATATTTTGGGCCCCTTCCCCCGCGCTGTCGGGGGCTTTGAGTTCTTGTTCGTAGCAACCGACAAGTTCACAAAGTGGCCTGAGGTAGAGCCAGTGAGGAAGGTGACCGCGCTGTCAGCTATCAAGTTCATGAAAGGACTGGTGTGCCGTTTTGGAGTGCCCAACAGAGTGATCACCGACAACGGCACTCAGTTCACGAGCCGCGCCTTCATGCAATACATCCAAAGCCTTGGAAGCAAGGTCTCCTTTGCCTCTGTTGCCCATCCAAGAAGCAACGGGAAAGTCGAGAGGATGAATGCTGAAGTGCTGCGAGGACTCAAGACAAGGAGTTTTGATAGACTGCGGAGAAGCGGCAAGCGCTGGATAGATGAGCCGCCGGTGGTTCTTTGGTCCCTCAGAACGACACCGAACCGAGCTACCGGCCAGACGCCCTTTTCCCTAGTGTATGCGGCGGAAGCAGTGCTCCCCACAGAACTCATATACGGGTCACCTCGAGTACTTGCCTATGATGAAGTAGAGCAAGAGCAGCTACAGCATGACGATGCCATGCTCCTCGAGGAAGATCGTCTCCGGGCTGCTGTGCGTGCTGCGCGCTACCAGCAAGCCCTGCGCCACTATCATAGCCGCAGGGTCCACGCCCGGAGCCTTGAGGAAGGCGACCTTGTCCTTAGGCACGTTCAGTCCGCCAAGGGTACCAACAAGTTGACGCCGAAGTGGGAAGGCCCTTACCGGGTAGCTGTAACAGCCCAAGTGCAATCCCTTGTCCTTGTATCATCTCATGTGCTTGAGTTGGAGTTTGTAATATGTCATGTGAGACTTATATTGGATGTTTGCAATGCTATCATGAGTTTGAGTTCTACTTGCCATTGTCATTTCATGCATCATGCCATCATGATCATCATATCAAATGCATAATAATTCTTGCCATGTTTGCATTGTGAATGTGGTGATGATGTGAGTGTATGTGTTGTGGAGTGAGTGCATGTGCTGCTTTGTTTGGAGTGCTACTCTAATCCCTCCCATTTCAAAACCATCACCTCTTCTCTCTCATTCAAATATTCCACATGATAACAATTTACTTGCTGTTTTCACATATTAAAAATGTTGGTCATTTTATAAATAATCTAACATGTGTGCTAAACCAGCCCCTATCCATGTTTGAAGTGCATCCACCCTCTATCCCCAAAACAGATTGCATTTTTTTATTAAAAACATGAATTTAATTTGTTGCTCTAAAAATGCCTTTTTCATTTTTATTAAATAGCATGCATTTTTGTGAACTCAAAAATGTATTTCTTTTCTTTTAATACATCTCTCTCTAAGACATGGGCATTTTGTTTCTCTGAGTTTTTAAATAAAAGCTGAATTGTTTCTGTTTGTGAGAGAGAGAGAGGAGACCGGATCGGCTCTTCCTGGCCCATCTAGCTGGCCCGTGGCCCAGCTCCTCGCTCCTGACGGCCACCTGCTCGCCGTTTTCCTCCTTTCCGCCAGCTTCAAAGAGCGCGTGAGAGAGAGCGCGACGCCGTGGCTCACGGACGTCGAGGCACCGTCCCATCCTCGCCCCTATAAAGCCGCCTGCCCCGCCTAGGGTTCCGTGCTTCCCTCCAGCCGCCGCCATCTCCCTCTCCCCTCCTTCTTTCCCTTCCCCAAGCCTCCCTGTTAGCTTCGTCATGTATGAGAGAGAGCGATTCAGAGAGAGGTTCAGAGAAATTCAGAGAACCGGCGTTCGCCGCCGTCGTCTTCCTCGCCTCCGACCGGCGCCTGACGCCCTTCGTCATGTCCTGGAGATCCCTGGCGACGCCCTCGACCCATTCACGGAGCTAGGAGGAGAAGAGCGGGTCCTCCTCGTCGGCTTCTTCTTTCTCTCCGTCGCGCTCCCGAGCGCCGTGTCTATCGTCGCCTCGCCGCCGTCGATCCAAGCCTGCCTTCGTGCCAGAGAGCCCCTGGGTGAGCAGTCCATCCCCCGTAGCCCCTTCATTGTTCGAATCGACGAGTAGAAGCTCCCCTGTCGCATCCGGCTGTCCGCCATGAGCAGGGAGCTCCAAGCTCCCCTGCATCGCATTGCGCTCGACCTTGTGCCGCGTAGACGATGGGAATGGGTTCCCCGAGTGGTCCGCATGCTCCGCCGCCGTTTGTCCGTTTCAGTGGTCGCCGGAGGGCTCGCCGGCGCCATCGCGGGCTTCTCTGTCTCCGGGCAGAGGAAGCAAGGGCCTTTTTGTGTTTATCTGAGGCGAGCCCCCTCCCCTGTCAAGCGCCTGTCGATAGCCCAGTTGGTCAAGCCGAACCCTCTCGACCGAGAGGTCGTGGGTTCGAGTCCCGGCTCTCCCATGCCCTTTTTATTTTCGTGCACTGTGTGTGTGTGTGTGTGTGTGATCCCGTGTGGCTACGCGGTGATCCTGTGTGTGTGTGTCCCTGTGTGTGTGTGTGAGTGACAGGTGGACCCTGTGGGGCCACCTTGTCATACTCAGGGAGGGACCTGGCTCACTGCCAGTGGGACCGCTCCCCTTCCTTTTATTTATTTGATGTTTTGAATCCCCTGTTTGTTTTATCTGCTTTTGGGAAAGTTGCCAATTCAGGTCACTGCCAGATTAGGAAATTTCCATTTAGGGTATGAAATGACTTATAAGAGTATATGCTAATTTTCGAATTGAGTTTTGGGCAATTTATTGACATGAACATATGAGTGTAATATATGATTTTGGGGTAGAATTTCCCAAGGAATCCAATGGTGTACTTTGTTTGGTCATTTGAGCAAGTTTGCAAAATGTTATTTTTGTTCCAACATGCCATTTTGCCATTTTCACATGAATTAATCTATGCATCATATGTGATACTTGTCAACATGAATATGCTAGTGTTTTGTGGGTACTAGGCCCTGGTATTTTTGTTTGGCATGATCAGCTTGTGGATAAGTGGGTTTCTTGCTGTTAACATGCTAAGATAATAACACTGGTTTCATGTCTCAATTTTGCTAAGTGTTGAATGCTGTTATTTTCTTGCCATGTTTAGAGGATGGTTCCCATGAATGTAGTGTTCCTTGAGTTTGGGGCCTTAACATGTTTTGTTGAGCTCTTCATGCTCTACCTAATTGTGCTAAGAACTTGAGCATTAAGCCCTTGCATCATATTTAAAACCTGCTGTCAAGTTGCTATTCTGTAACATGTGTCCAGTTTTGCCCTTGCTAATTTGTCCAAGTCTGAGAATCTGTTGTTATTTTTATGCCATGTTTAGAGGATGCTACCAAGTGATATGTAGTGTTCTAGCTCATGCTCAGTTCTAATGAATTGTAGTGGATGTTGCCCTCTACCATCCTGTTAATTTTCATGCCATGAAATGCCCTCTAGCATATATAAATAATGCTGTCAATATGCCATCTGGTTAACTCAGATTCTATAAAACTGGAATTTTCTCTAAGTCCCTAAAAACTGATTCAACATGCCATCTTGTGAGCTTCATTGCTATTGATCCATGCTTCCTTTCAAGTTTGTGTAGATGGATGATTTGTTAAGCATGCTGTATAGTTTCTGCACATGCCTTGATTGTGATTGAAAACCTGCTGTAGCTCTGGTTATGTGTATTGGAAGATACCATGTTGCTGTTTGTGGACAGATTGTGTGTTTGAATGTTTTGTGACTTGTGGGAGCTATATTCCATTGTTTTGCATGATCTTTAGCTCTATTCTTGCTAGATTTTCATTTCCTATCCAGTGGCATCCTTGGAATACCAAGGAATAGCCCATGGCCTCCCTCATCTTGTGTTTTGTCTCCGTTAAGGTTCGTACCTTGCCGTGAGTGTACCGTGAGCTACGTTACTCCGTTTGCAATGTTCTACATATGCATTTGCATCGATTTTGCATGAAGCATTCATATTTGCCATGATCATGCATGTTCAAATAACTAAACTTGAGGTTCTGTCCAGAATACTAAAGAACTTAATAAGTGCATGAGAAACATGACTAGCTTAGGGTTGCCATGTTATATTTTTTAATATGACCATGCATCATCTTGTTTGTGCATTGCACCTCGCTGTTTGTTTATTTGGTGCTGTTCTCTTTGGGTAGACGCGAGTGTTGAGCCTGAGTGCGAGGATCCCGGAGAGTACAACTACGAGGACCCATCTCTTTGTTCCTCTGAAGAACCAACAGGCAAGATGATCATACCCGGATCCCGACACTATTTTGCCTTGCTAGATGTCTCGCTTTTACCGTTATGTTACGTTACCTACCACTTAAACTGTCAGCCTCCCAAATTGCCATGAAAGCCTCTAACCCCCTCCACTACCTAGCAAACATTGATTGGCTATGTTACCGCTGCTCAGCCCTTATCTTATAGCGTTGCTAGTTGCAGGTGCAAGCTCTCCATGTGTCAACATGGATTTTGTTTATATCACTCTATTTACTGTTATTTAAATTAATGCACATATATATATATCTGGCAACGGTGGAAGGCTTGGCCTTTTGCTCAGTGTTTTGTTCCGCTTTTGCCGCACTAGTCCCGAGTACCGGTGTTATATTCCATATTTTGCGCTCCTAACATGCTCGGGGCTGTTATGGGGACCCCCTTGACCATTCGTTTTAGATTAAAACTTGTCTGGCAAGACCCAACTTTGGTACTACATTTGCTAAACAACTTAATAAAATTGCATAGGGCATAGCTACCCCGTGGATAATTAATCAACCCCCGGGCCAGTGCTCCTCATGAGTGTTGGTCCACCCTGTCAACCGCCGATGGCCGCCAGGGGAAACTCTGCGATTGGCCTACCGGAAGTTTGGACAATCCGTCGTGTCCTGAGAACGAGATACGCGGCTCCTATCGGGTACGTCGACACGTCGGGTGGTCTTGCTGGACTTGTTTTACCTTTCTCGAATGTCTTGCGCGAGGAATTCCGATTATTCTTTGGGCTATCTCGAGGTTGCGGTTTTCCAATGGAATTGCCTAGGAAGATCACGAGATTCGTGGTCGAGGTTATTCCCGCGGCGTGTGGTTAGTTTGTGATGGACGAGTTGGAGCACCCCTGCAGGGTTTAATCTTTTCGGAAAGCCGTGCCCGCGGTTACGTGGCAACTTGAAAACTTGTTTAACACCCGGTTATAGTATACTTGAAGTAAACTCAAATAAAATACACCAACTGTGTGCGTAACCGTGACTGTCTCTGCTCGGGAACATGAACCGAGAGAGAACACGGTGGGGTTATGATTGACGTAAGTAGGTGTTCAGGATCATTTAGTGGTCATGCTAGTTCACGATCGTCATACGTATGCCACCATATTTACATTCATGTTCTCGTAAGTTAGCCACCAAATATATGCTTAGCGCTGCTGCAGCCTCACCACTTAACCAATTCCTTACCCAATGGCTTACATAGTTTCGGTACCCGGGTTATGAGATTGCTGAGTCCCTGTGGCTCACAGATTACAACAATACAGGTGCAGGTGTTGATGAGAACGTGCCAGAAGATGTGACTCAGCTCCAGTGGGAGTACGACGAAGAGAGTAGACGTATGTATGTTACTTATCCAGACGAGTAGGGAGCTTCGTGGTGGTGATCCTGGGATAGCAAGACAGTTTTACATTGCTTCTTTTATCGTTTGATTTCGTCCGTAGCCGGACCCTGCCTTCTGAATGATGTATGAATAAATTTGTGTGAACTTGTAAGATAGCTTGTGGCGAGTGTAAGCCAACTCATATACTCATCTCTTCCTACATGTATGCAATGTTTACTGTACTTGCGAACGACGAGATGCGCTTCTATCCCCGTCGAGGCCGCAAGCCTGAACAGGGATAGGACCGCATCTTGGGCGTGACAAGTTGGCAATCAGAGCCATACCGACCATAGGAGCCCCTTGCTTGATCGAACTTGGCCGAGTCGAGTCTAGTGAAAAACTATTTTGAGTCTAGTTATATCGGAGAGTAGGATTCTTTTACTCCTCTTCTATACTCTGGTGAGGTATTCGACTTAGGAATTTACATTCTACTCCTCTTCTCGCTCAATTTTTTTAGGATCACGCAGGTATTTTGGAAACTATATGATGCCGATGTGACGGAGTTCTGTCTTGGTGCCTCCTGTATGACTTGATTTCTTCCGGGGAGTTGAGCTCCAGGGGATTCTTGACACATCGTTATCGTTCAGTTTCCTTAGTATCTCAGGACGGAGGGTGTTTGAAATTGCTTAAATACTTTTTGTGGTGAGATAAGGCTAGAGTCACCTAGTACTGGGGAGGCGTCCGGGGTACTGCCATGTTTAGTATCATTGTGATTACGAGTGTCTGAGGTAGACGAGTTTGCGGAGTTTCTTGGATTATGGTGTGGAAGGTTGCGGGTGCAGTTGTAGCTGATTACCTTGGGTACGTTCCTGGGCCCGCAACCCGAATCGCATAAACAAGAAAGACTTCGGAAATTCTTAGGTGGGAATTCCAGTAGTTCTTAGGATCATCTTCCGACAGATGTATAATGGTTGTACATTTGTTCCGAGTAACCTTAGCTCAATACTTTTGTGTTATTTCAAGTGGCTTCATGTTCTTATGGTGTTATCAAGATCCTGCAAAAAGCGTTCTTACTATTTGAAGTTTGAATGCAATTGATGATATTCTGTTGCAATTTCTTTCAAGCCGTTCATTCAGCTTATTTCAATCATCTTATCAATGGTTTGCTGATAATTCTGTCCATCTTTAGGATGACTCCAGCAACTCGTGGGAACCCAGGTCGTGAGGGGGAGCAGTCTGATCCTCCACCACCCCCACCACCACCTCCACCTCCGAAGGCTTGGCAAGCAGTGATGGCCGCAACCAATGCGAATACCCAGATGTTGCTCAGGTTACTGCAGGAAAGAGGGCAGGGACAACAATGTCATCAAGGGAATTTTCAGAATCAGCCTCATTTCGCAACCCTGAACCAGTTCCTCGCAAATCAGCCCAAGTCTTTCACCTGTTGTGAGCAGCCTCTCAATGCAGACGACTGGCTCCGTGATATGAACAAGCATTTTGAGTGCAGCAATGTCAGACCTGCGGACTATGTCAAGTTTGCGACTTTCCAGCTCAAGGGTCAGGCAACAGATTGGTGGCAGCAGTACAAGGATTCTAGAGGTGGTCGTGCAATTATCTGGGATGATTTCTGTCGTGACTTCAGAGCTCATCATATCCCGACGAGCTTTGTCGAGGAGATGCGTGAGAAGTTCAGGAATTTGAAGCAGGGGAGCAAGTCTGTCTATCAGTATAACATCGAGTTCCAGAATCTGGCCCGCTATGCTAAGCAAGATGTTCCCGATGAGAAGTCAATGATTTACCAGTTCAGAGGTGGTCTCAAGGATGAACTTCAGCCGGGTCTAGTCCTGCAAGAGCCTCGTGAGTTTGATCAGTTCTACAACATGGCTCTAAAGGTCGAGGCAACTCAGCTCAGGTTGGAGAATTCCAGGAAGCGATTCAGAGACACCAATTCTTCTTCTTCCAGCTCTCAGATTGTTCCTAAGTAGCAGAAGTATTGGGTTCCTCCTCCTCCTCCTCCGTTTCGTCCCCCTCAGCAGCAGAGGTAGCACGGTGGTCGTGGTCCTTCCCACCCACCCAACTCAGGTTTTCAGCAGAGGCCTTAGGCACCCAAGTCAGCAAATGCTCCTCCTCCAGGCAACTTCCGTCCGCTCTCAGAGGTTACTTGTCACAAGAGTGGTCAGAAGGGCCATTACTCCAACAAGTGCAACAACCAGCGGCGTCTTCCGCCTCTTCCTCCTATCAGGCCCCCAGGCAGTGCTATGGTCAAGCACAATCCCAAGTATGCAAGAGTGAACATGGTGAATGCAGCTGAAGTAGAGGATTCTTCTCAAGTGATAATGGGTAACCTCTCGGTTAATTCTATTCCTGCAAAAGTTTTGTTTGACACTGGTGCATCGCATTCATTCATATCAAAGCCTTTCGTCTCCAAGCATGAGTTCTTCTGTGAAGAGTTGCCTAGGTCGTTAACGGTGGTTTCACCAGGCATGCAAATGAATTCTCGCTATGTGGTTCGGGATGCCTCTATCAAGATGGGCAATTATTCTTTTCTGGCTTCTCCAATTGTGCTCGGCAATTCCGATATTGATCTTATTCTTGGCATGGATTTTCTGGCGATGAACAAGGCTTATGTTGATTGTAAAGCTAAAGAAGTCCAATTGACTCATCCTTCTGAAGATGTGATCATTTTCGCTGCTCGCGATGGCACGATTCGTCTATTTTCTCTCAATGAGAAGGGTGAGATTTCTGCCATCTCTCAAATTCCCGTTGTCTCGGAGTTTGAAGATGTCTTTCCAGAAGAGTTGCCAGGAATGCCTCCTCACAGGCCAGTTGAGTTTGTGATTGAACTCGAGCCTGGAACTGAACTGGTGTGCAAGCGTCCTTATAAGCTTGGCCCCGAAGAGCTGAAAGAATTGAAGAAACAGCTAGATGAACAAGAGCATCTGGGTTTGATCAGACCAAGTTCTTCACCTTGGGGTTGTGGTGTTCTGTTTGTCAAGAAGAAGGATGGCACGGACCGACTATGTGTCGATTACCGTCCATTGAATAAGAAGATAATCAGGAACAAGTATCCGTTTCCTAACATCAATGAGTTGTTTGAGCAATTGAAAGGTGCCAAGGTTTTCTCGAAGTTAGATCTCCGTATGGGCTATCATCAAATCCGCATTCGTGAAGAAGATATTCCAAAGACTGCTTTCAGGACGAGTTTTGGCTCTTATGAGTACACCGTCATGTCTTTTGGTCTAGCAAATGCGCCTCCGACCTTCTCCAGAATGATGAACTTCATATTCTCTCCTTTCAAGAATGAGTTCGTCTTGGTGTATTTGGATGATATTCTCGTGTTCTCGGAGACTGAAGAAGAGCATGCAGAGCATCTCAGGCTTGTGCTTGACAAGCTAAGAGAACATCGGTTTTATGCTAAGTTCTCCAAGTGTGAGTTTTGGCTCAATGAAGTGGTGTACCTTGGGCATGTCATCTCTGCCGAGGGCATTAAAGTGCACCCTGAGAAAGTTGAGGCAATTGTGAAGTGGGAGCCTCCTCAGAATGTCAAGCAGCTTTGTAGCTTCCTCGGCCTTGCAAGTTATTGCAGAAGATTCGTCGAGAACTTCTCTCAAATTGCTAAGCCTCTGTCCAACCTCCTTCAGAAAAATGTCAAGTTTCTGTGGTCTCCTGAGTGTGATGTGGCGTTCAATACACTCAAACAGAAGCTGACTTCGGCACCAGTTCTTGTTCCTCCCGAGCAATCCAAGCCTTTCCAAGTATTTTGTGATGCTTCTCTCCAAGGTCTTGGTGGCGTTCTCATGCAAGATAAGAAAGTTGTGGCTTATACCTCGCGGCAGCTGAAGCCCAGCGAGAAGAACTACCCCACTCATGATCTTGAGCTGGCGGCAGTGTGCATGCTCTGATGACGTGGAGACATCTATTGTTAGGGAGACCAGTTGAGATGTTCACCGACCAAAAGAGCTTGAAGTACATTTTCACTCAACCCAATCTCAATCTTCGGCAGACTCGTTGGGTGGAAATGATCGAGGAGTACAATCCAAGCATTGAATATACTCCCGGTAAAACAAATGTCATTGCAGACGCGCTGAGCAGGAAGGCGTACTGCAACAGTCTTATTCTCAAGCCTCTTCAACCCGAGCTTTGCGAAGCATTCCGCAAGCTCAATCTCCAAGTGGTTCCTCAAGGTTTTCTTGCCAATCTTCAAGTCTCTCCGACTCTAGAAGATCAGATTCACCAAGCTCAGCTTCTTGATGCTATGGTGAAGAAAGTGAAGAAAGGTGTGGCCAAGAGCATCCCAAAGTATAAGTGCTTCCGTGTTGATGACAAAGATAGCTTGTTCTTTGAGGACCGTCTGGTGGTTCCAAAAGGTGATCTCAGGAAGGTTATCATGGATGAAGCACATAATTCCCTCCTGTCAATTCATCCAGGCAGTTCCAAAATGTATCAAGACCTCAAGCAAACCTTCTGGTGGACTCGTATGAAACGCGAGATTGCTCAGTTTGTGAACAAGTGTGATGTTTGTCGCAGAGTGAAGGTGGAACATCAACATCCAGCAGGCCTCCTTCAGCCTTTGCCCATCCCAGAGTGGAAATTCGATCATGTTGAAATGGATTTCGTCACTGGGTTTCCTAAGTCCAAGAGAGGTAATGATGCCATCTTTGTGGTCATCGACAAGCTCACCAAAGTTGCCCACTTCCTTCCGGTCAAAGAATCTATCTCGGCAGCTCAGCTAGCAGAGTTGTACATGTCAAGGATAGTTTCTTTTCACGGTGTTCCTAAGCTCATATCCTCAGATCGTGGAAGCATCTTCACTTCCAAGTTTTGGGATTCCTTCCAGACTGCAATGGGGACTAATCTCCATTTCAGCACAGCTTTCCATCCTCAGACTAGTGGTCAAGTTGAGAGAGTCAATCAAATCCTTGAAGATATGCTCAGAGCTTGTGTGATTTCTTTTGGCATGAAGTGGGAAGATTGTCTCTGTAGGACCGAAAGTATGTCTAGAGGGGGGGGGGGGGTGGTGATTAGACTACTTGATCAAATAAAAGTTTTGCCTATACCAAATTTTAGAGTTGACAGATTTTAGGATTCATGGCAAGTCAAGTACACCCTACACATGCATGTCTAAGAGTATAGCAGCGGAAAGTAACAACAAGCATGAGTAGAAAGGATAGGGTAGGAAGATCAAACACAATTGTAGACACGATGATTTTTCCCGTGGTTCCGATAGGTGGTGCTATCGTACATCCACATTTATGGAGTCTTCAACCCACGGAGGGTAACGGTCGCGAGAGTCCATGAAGGGCTCCACCCATAAGGGTCCACGAAGTAGCAACCTTGACTATTCCATAACGGCTTCTGTCCACGAAGGACTAGCCTCACTATGGGTAGATCTTCACGAAGTAGGCGATCTCCTTGCCCTTACAAACTTCTTGGTTCAACTCCACAACACGCAGTAGGAGGCTCCCAAGCAACACCTAACCAATCTAGGAGCCACCACCCTCCAAAAGGTAATAGGCTCGGTAATGATGATGAACTCCTTGCTCTTGTGCTTCAAGATGATAGACTCCTCAACACACAATCACTCTCTCATAGATTTGGCTTGGTGGAAGAGATGGGATTGGTGGAAAGCAACTTGGGGAGGCTAGAAATCAAGATCCATATGGTTGGAGTGGAAGATCTTGACCTCAACACATGAGTAGGTGGCTCTCTCTCAGAAAACTGGATGGGGCAAGTATGGAATAGTTCTGAGTGCTTCTCTTTCGAGTGGGTGGTGGTGAAGGGGTATATATAGGCATCCCCAAAAATCCAACCGTTACACACAAAATGACCAACTCGGTGACACCGATGTGTTAATCTCGGTGGTACCGAAGTGACCAAAAGGTGGCAACTTTTGAATCTCGGTGAGACCGATATAGGAAACTCGGTTGCACCGATAAGGTGACCAACGATCAGATTGCCATTCTCAGTGACGCCGATCCAACAATCTCGGTGGTACCGATATTGTGAATTTGCGTAACAGAAAGTTGGCAACCTAAACTTGGTGGCACCGAAATGGAATCGGTTGCACCGAAGTGGCTAGGGTTTGGCTGAGTCTGTCTGAGGTTGAGAATCGGTGGCACCGAGTAGGAAGTGTTGGTTGCACCGATTTTGGATATTTGGCTTTGACAGACTTTTTGTGGAAGAGCTTGTGGGTGTTTTTGGTGACTATCACTTGTGCACGTATGAGCATTTGTTCACCAACAAAACCTTACCCCCTTTTCATAGTATTGGCTTTCCTATGGACTCAAAGTGATTTCTCACAAAGTAAAATGTAGAGTCCTCTTGCTTGAAGCTTTGCCAATCCATTTCCTTGCATCTTGGGGTATTTCCACAATCTTCACAATCCTTTTGCCATCCCTATCATTGAACTTTTCCTGAAATATACTTAGTGGAAACATTAGTTCAATGACTTATATGTTGTTATTAATTACCAAAACCACCAAGGGAGCAAATGTGCTTTCAATCTCCCCCTTTTTGGTAATTGATGACAACATATAGATCAAAGCTTCGACAAAGATATAATCAATGAATATAATCGAGAAGTATGTGATAAGCAAGAGCTCCCCCTAAATTTGTGCATTGTTTTTAAATTTGCGTTTGAATGCAAATGCACAATCGATTAGGTACATGGGGTATCTCTTCCATGTCACATACAACTTGGTGGTGTGCGAGAATAATAAGAGTGAACATCATAGCACAACACAACCAAACAAGATAATGATCATCTCATAAGCATTAAGATGATAGGAAATAGTAGCACAACACACATTAAGTGTATGATCAAAACACCAACAAACGTGTATCACAAGCAACCAAAAGATCAAATGTTTTAAAAAAGCAATAAAAACCAAACGCTCTCTCACTCGAAGCCTAAAGATCTATATACACTTCTCCCCCTTTGGCAACAAGTTACCAAAAAGTTCAAAGGCATATATCTAAGCGTTCTTGGGCTGATCTCCTCTGGTTGTTGATGAAGGAGTCGAGAGAACAGCGTCGGCGAAGATCTCTGCAGATGTTGTGGATGGAGTTGGAGTGACAAATGGAGGAATTGGAGCTGATGGAGCAGGAGCTGAGGTGACAGTGGCTGGAGCTGATGAAGAGGGCCTCAAGTCTGGAGCTGGCACGGTGGCTGATCTGGCCTGAGTAGTGAAGTGTGTTCCTGGCCTGAGAGGTGAGTCATCTTCATCATCATTATCATCATCATCATCTGAAGAATGAGGAAGAGGCACTGAGTCAACTTCCTTCTTGAGCTCATTGACTGTCTTAGTCAGCCCATCCACCTTATCATTAAGGGTTTTGATCCTGTTCTCAAAGATCCTGACAAGACTGTTCTGATTGTTCAAGATGTCCTTAATGTCCTTCTGCATGCCCTGAACTGATGAGATCAACAGATCCATTTGCTCGTTCCTGGATCTAGGGACCTGAGCACTAGTGGCTCTAGCTGCCTCTGCCTCTGCCTGAGCTGCAGCTGATGTGGGATGTTCTGGGTCCATCACCACAATGTTGTCCTCGAGATCTAGCTGTAGGGGCAAGTGGGGTCTGTCCAGAGCAAATATGTGCTTCTCCAACTTGGAATTGATAAGCATCTGGATATAGGGTGCGTAGCAGCAAGAGCGCTTCTGATCAGCAGCAACCCTCTTAACTGTCTCAACAATCAAGTCCATGACTCTAATCCTGGTGTGTCTGTCAAGATGGATCAACATGTTGATGGAGTAGCCTCGGATCATCTTGTCATCTCCTGACTTGGGCATCAAAGTATGCCTCAGAATGGTGTTCATGGTACGAAGGCCAGCCTGGAGAAAGTAGATGGATCCTAGCTTGTGAGACTTCACATGAGCAACAGGGATCTCATTGTACATGTTGGCCATAGCATTGTGGCTCTCCTTGGATTCTGAGTAGACATCCAAGTCACCATCCTATACCTCTGGGACTCCTAAGATTGCAGCCCATTCCTCAACAGTGGACTCATATCTTGCTCCTTCAGTCATCCATACAATCCTACCATCTCCATAGAAATGTGCAGTGGAGTAGAATTGCATGATCATCTCATCATTCCAAGCAGTAAACTCTCTGCCAACAAACTCATCCAAACCAATGCAGTGGAAATTGTCTTGGACACTTGGAAAATAGTCTTCATTCTCCTTGATGAATTTCCAGTCCACATACCTCATATCACTCACAGCTGGACTCTTGTCAAAAAGCACAGTTTCATAGAAGTCCTGTTGCTCTTTGGTGTAGAACCTGTAGTCCACAGCTGTCTTCCTCCTTTGGGCATATGGATCAGCAGCTCTCCATGCTCTCAAACCAGAATCCTTCCTCTTCTTCATATCTTCAGCAAGTGGATAGCTGGCATTATGTACTGGAAGGTGTGGTCTAAGCTTCATCAAAGCTGACATAGCATCTTGATCCTCAACTCTGGAGGTGGTTCCTTTGTTCTTTTCAGAAGCTAGAATGTGCCTGGATAACCTCTTAGGCTTTTTTTGTTTCTTCTTGGGAGGGGCCTTCTCAACATGTTCTTCCTCCTCCTCAGCAGCAGCACCAGCAGCCTCCTCAGGGTCCTCAAACATGGAGGTCTGCCTACCAGTGACATAGATAATCCTCTTCCTAGCTCTCTTCTTCTCCCCTGCCTTCTTAGGCATAGACTTCTTTGGGGGTGACTCAAGGTGAAGACCATTTTTGCCCTAGCACCCTCAGGTGCTCTCATAGCTTCAGAGCTAGCATACTCCTTCCTGACAGCTCTCCTGGAAGAAGTAGCTTCATTTGCAGCTTTCTTTGCAGCCTTCTCTTGCTTCTTGGCAAGAATCTCTTCTGGAACAAAATCTGAGTCCTCCTCATCTGAATTCAGCTTCTTCCTGGCCCTTGTAGCAGCCTTGGGCAACCCATGAGAACTGGGAGTGCCTGGATCTGAAGATGAACTAGACTCAGGACTAGTGCCTGAATCCATCTCAACACTCTGCTCTTTGAAGTTGTTCTCACTGTCCTCAGCACTTGACATACTGACCCTGTGAATAGAGTATAGAGGAGCAGAAGAAGATGAGTCATCACAAAATTTCAGCTATTTTTGAAAGTTTGAACAAAAGATTCTCAAGGTTTACATTCTGTCACATGAAAATCGGTACAGCCGAAGCAAAAATTTCGGTGCTACCGAGACTGACTATCTCATTAACAGAAACTTGGCACTCCTTTCGGTGAGACCGAAAAGAATTACTCGGTTTCACCGAGACAGTTCTCAGCAACATAGACAGGCAAATCGGTGATACCGATTTGTTTGCTTCGGTTCCACCGAGTTCCATCGGGCGGACGGTAAACCCTAGAAAATCGATCATTCGCTAACTATGGAGGTTTCTTGTGGATAGAAAGATGTGCAAGAGGTGGCTTACAGATAAAATCAAATCCAATGCGCAAGAATCAGACGACGAGCGCAAGGAAAAATCGAATCCGTACCCTAGCTTGGCGACGGATCCGCTACGGCGGCGACGGCGGTGAAGATGCCCGTCGACGGCGAGAATCCCAGCGGCGGAGACGCACGGGGTGGCAAGGCGACGACCAGGGGGTCCTTTTGCGGCAGCTTAGGGTTTGGGGCGCGACGATTGAAGATTGAATTTGCGAACCGTCGGGACCACATCTTATATACCCCTCACTGTCGGTGATGCCGATTCTAGATTTTTGGTGTCACCGAGTTCCTCAACTGTCAGTTGACAGGGAAACTCGGTGTAACCGAGAATATGGAATTGGTAGTACCGAGATTGAAAACCAGATCAACCCTAGGCATTCGGTGAGACCGAGAATTGTGGGTTGGTTCCACCGAGATGCACTTGGGAGGTTTTAATGGTCAGTCCTTGTCGACACGGAACTCCGAGTGCTCCACACACAGAGGGATCGAGAAGTACTTGTTCAAATTTTGTGATGCAGCATGAATGGAATATGAGGTGAGAAAGCATAGATAGCTAAAGAGTGGTCCTAGGCATTCTTGTCCATCCAATTGGCAAAAGATAAATCAAAAGCCAAATAACAAAAATTGGATGTCCTCGAATGGGAAAATAAATGCAGATTAACATGCTCACACAATAAGATGTCAAATGAAATCATGACAAACATGCACATACATACTAGCATCTAACAAGCACTTGGGCGATGACTAAGTCATCTATATATGAGTATATTGACATAGGAGCCAAGTAAGAATACTTGATCATAGGTCATACTCATCTTTTAAGCACAAGTGGGGTTACCACTTTTACATAAAGCATTTAATGTTGTCACATGCTAAGAGATGCTTTGACTTAAGTCTTAGAGTAAAGCTCCCCCTTGATGTGACATCCCCCCATAGGAGGGATAAACTAACCTTGGGTTTTGTCGATGAAAACTTCATGTTGGTGAGGTATTGGTGGATGCTCAAGGTTGATGAAGATCACCAAGAGTTGGGAGCATCCTTGTTGTTTCCTTACTCTTCTCACCTACATGGGTTAGTCCCAACACACAAGAGACAAATACAAGGATATCTATGGACATGGAGTGCAAAGCATGTGTTATGATGTCCATTGATTTGTTGATTACCTTGTCCCTTGCTTACCTTTGAGGGAATGTGTGACTCCTTGAACTATTGCATAGAGTTGATGTTGATTGCAAATAGATCTTGCCAATAATGAATGTGAGTGAATTTCATTGGTGGAGTCACCCCTCAAGAACTCTCTAGTTCTTCTTCTTGGGGACCCACATCAAGTTGATGGGGATCCTTGGTGTTGAAGTAGCCTTTGTAGAAGTTGAGCTTGTAGTAGCCTTGGGAACCCACTCCACCAAAGCTAGGGATTCATCTTCATATGAGACAATGTCCTCTTGAAGCTTGTTCTTGCCCTTGAGCTTGTGGTCTTGTGGTGGAAGGTCATCTTGAGTGTTTGTCCCCTTGGGAAGAGTATTTTCATACTTCTCCTTTTGAGGAACAAACTTGGGCTTGGGGTATTTACCTTCTTCCCATTCTACTCCATTAGCGTTGAAGTAGCCAACACCATGGTTCTTTCGGTATCCTCCGTGCTTGCGTACAATTTCCTCAAATTGCTTACACCCGGCAAGACTTTTGTAGATACCCTTTTCTATAATTCCTTTCAATAAAGCATTTTCTTGCTCAAGTGTAACTTGGCTAAGAGAATCATCATTAGTGGAATCAATGGAACTACTAGAAGCAACATCATTAGGTTTAGCATTTTTATTGTTGCTGCTAGGTGAAGAACCTTTCTTGCCTTTGTTACTAGATTGCTTAGTTTTAACTTGAGGCATGAATGTAGACAAGAGTAGTCGTTTGGCTAGATAAGATGAAGTCTTCTTTCGGAGATCGTCATTGATAGCTTTAAGAAACTCATGGTCTTGCTGTAAGTTGAGCTTCTCGAAGCGTAGCTTCTCATGAGTTCTCACAAGCTCTCTATGATCTTCGAGAGTAGATTCATGAGCTAACTTAAGAGTGTTTAGTTCTTTAGTTAGTTCTTCTATTCTCATCTTATCATCATCAATTGACTTATCTTGACTAGCATGAGAATTATTAAGTTCATTTTGATCAACATTACTAGTTTTATCAAAGAGCAAGTCATCATCACAAAGCAAATCATCTTCATCACTATCAAAATCAAGATACTCGGGGTGTGATACCTTGGGGCCTTTAGCCATGAAGCAACTTCCACTCCCTTCGTTTGGTGAATCAAATAGATCATAGGAGTTGGTAGTCACTAGAGCAATTCCGGCAACACCATCATCTTGACTATAGTCGGAGTCGGAGTGATAGCTTCTCTCGGAGTTGTTGTCGGAGTCGGAGCCGGAAACCCATTCACCAACATGAGCTTGATGTTTTCTTCTTGTGTAGCTCTTGGTGTACTTGTCCTTCTTTTCCGAATCTCTACTTCTCCTTGAGTGTCTTCGTTCACAACGATCATCTCTACTCCTTCTCTCTCTTTGAGGTGATTCATTCCTTGAGCTTCGTCTTCGGGGTGACTCTTCTCTTCGTTTGTAGGGAGCCGTGCACTCATTGGAGTAGTGTCCGGGCTTCCCACAATTGTAGCAATTGCGGTCACGACTTGACGAATGCTTTTCATCATATCTTGAGTTGGAGCTTCGTTCTTTGCCTCTATTCTTGTAGAACTTGTTGAATTTCTTGACCATGAGGCTTATCTCTTCATTGGTGACAAGGTTATCCCTTGAAGTTGCGGGAGCATCACTTGTGGCTTTGTAAGCACCGCTAGACTTGTGGTGAAGCTCTTCTTTGTCTTTGAGTGTCATCTCATGAGCAACAATCCTTCCAATGACTTCCGTAGGCTTGAGATCTTTGTAGTTGGGCATCATTTGGATCAATGTGCACACGGTGTCGTATATCTCATCCAAAGCTCTAAGTATCTTCTTGATGATGAATTTGTCAGTCATTTCTTCGCTTCCTAAGACGGCAATCTCATTGGTGATGAGAGCTAGCCTAGAGTACATCTCTGCGACTCCTTCACCATCCTTCATCTTGAACTTGTCAAGCTGACTTTGAAGAACATCTAACTTGGATTCTCTCACGGACTCGGTTCCTTCGTGCATATCAACCAAAGTATCCCAAATTTCTTTTGCATTCTCAAGACGGCTGATTTTGTTGAATTCTTTGGGGCATAAGCAATTGAAGAGAATGTCACATGCTTGAGCATTGTATTGCAACATCTTCAATTCTTCCGCGGTCGCTTCACGATCCAGTTCCTTTCCATCACCAAAGAATTCACCTTGCAAGCCAACACGAATAACAGCCCAAACGGCGGGGTTATGACCAAGAATATGCATTTTCATTTTGTGCTTCCAACTAGCAAAATTAGTGCCATCAAAGTTCGGACCTCTACGGTGATAATTTTCCTCACTAGACGACATACTCTCCTAGGTTGTGTGACCAATGCAATGGAGACCAAAGCTCTGATAACACTTGTAGGACCGAAAGTATGTCTAGAGGGGGGGGGTGATTAGACTACTTGACCAAATAAAAGTTTTGCCTATACCAAATTTTAGAGTTGACAGATTTTAGGATTCATGGCAAGTCAAGTACACCCTACACATGCATGTCTAAGAGTATAGCAGCGGAAAGTAACAACAAGCATGAGTAGAAAGGATAGGGTAGGAAGATCAAACACAATTGTAGACACGATGATTTTTCCCGTGGTTCCGATAGGTGGTGCTATCGTACATCCACATTTATGGAGTCTTCAACCCACGGAGGGTAACGGTCGTGAGAGTCCACGGAGGGCTCCACCCATAAGGGTCCACGAAGTAGCAACCTTGACTATTCCATAACGGCTTCCGTCCACGAAGGACTAGCCTCACTATGGGTAGATCTTCACGAAGTAGGCGATCTCCTTGCCCTTACAAACTTCTTGGTTCAACTCCACAACACGAAGTAGGAGGCTCCCAAGCGACACCTAACCAATCTAGGAGGCACCACCCTCCAAAAGGTAATAGGCTCGGTAATGATGATGAACTCCTTGCTCTTGTGCTTCAATATGATAGACTCCTCAACACACAATCACTCTCTCACAGATTTGGCTTGGTGGAAGAGATGGGATTGGTGGAAAGCAACTTGGGGAGGCTAGAAATCAAGATCCATATGGTTGGAGTGGAAGATCTTGACCTCAACACATGAGTAGGTGGCTCTCTCTCAGAAAATTGGATGGGGCAAGTATGGAATAGTTCTGAGTGCTTCTCTTTCGAGTGGGTGGTGGTGAAGGGGTATATATAGGCATCCCCAAAAATCCAACCGTTACACACAAAATGACCAACTCGGTGACACCGATGTGTTAATCTCGGTGGTACCGAAGTGACCAAAAGGTGGCAACTTTTGAATCTCGGTGAGACCGATATAGGAAACTCGGTTGCACCGATAAGGTGACCAACGGTCAGATTGCCATTCTCGGTGACGCCGATCCAACAATCTCGGTGGTACCGATATTGTGAATTTGCGTAACAGAAAGTTGGCAACCTAAACTCGGTGGCACCGAAATGGAATCGGTTGCACCGAAGTGGCTAGGGTTTGGCTGAGTCTGTTTGAGGTTGAGAATCGGTGGCACCGAGTAGGAAGTGTTGGTTGCACCGATTTTGGATATTTGGCTTTGACAGACTTTTTGTGGAAGAGCTTGTGGGTGTTTTTGGTGACTATCACTTGTGCACGTATGAGCATTTGTTCACCAACAAAACCTTACCCCCTTTTCATAGTATTGGCTTTCCTATGGACTCAAAGTGATTTCTCACAAAGTAAAATGTAGAGTCCTCTTGCTTGAAGCTTTGCCAATCCATTTCCTTGCATCTTGGGGTATTTCCACAATCTTCACAATCCTTTTGCCATCCCTATCATTGAACTTTTCCTGAAATATACTTAGTGGAAACATTAGTTCAATGACTTATATGTTGTTATTAATTACCAAAACCACCAAGGGAGCAAATGTGCTTTCAGTCTCCCGTTTGCTGAGTTCTCATACAACAATAGCTTCCAAGCAAGTTCTGGCAAAGCTCCTTTCGAGATTCCCTATGGCAGAAAGTGCCGCACTCCGCTCAATTGGTCTGAAACCGGTGAGCGTCAAATCCTTGGTAATGACATGATCACTGAAGCAGAAGAAATGTGCCGTGTCATTCGTGCAAATCTCAAAGCAGCTCAATCCCGACAGAAGAGTTATTATGATAGCAAGCATCGTGACATGACCTTCCAGATCAATGATTTTGTCTATCTCCGAGTGTCTCCCATGAAGGGCACTCAATGCTTTGGCATCAAAGGAAAGCTTGCTCCATGCTTTGTGGGTCCTTTCAAGATTGTGGGCAAGAGGGGTGACCTTGCCTACCAACTCGAGCTTCCTCCCAATTTCGCAAATGTGCATGATGTGTTTCACGTCTCTCAGCTCCGGAAGTGTTTCAAGACTCCCGAGCGCACCGTTGATCTCCAAGAAATCGATCTCCAAGAAGACCTATCCTATCATGAGCATCCAGTTGCTATCCTTGAAGAAACTGAGCGTAAGACTCGCAACAAGTCAATCAAGTTCCTAAAGGTAAAGTGGTCGCATCACTCCGACAAAGAAGCCACTTGGGAACGTGAGGATCATCTCCGTTCCGAATTTCCCGAATTCTTTCATTCATAGATCTCGGGGCGAGATCCTCTTGTAGTGGGGGAGAGTTGTAATAGCCCAAGTGCAATCCCTTGTCCTTGTATCATCTCATGTGCTTGAGTTGGAGTTTGTAATATGTCATGTGAGACTTATATTGGATGTTTGCAATGCTATCATGAGTTTGAGTTCTACTTGCCATTGTCATTTCATGCATCATGCCATCATAATCATCATATCAAATGCATAATAATTCTTGCCATGTTTGCATTGTGAATGTGGTGATGATGTGAGTGTATGTGTTGTGGAGTGAGTGCATGTGTTGCTTTGTTTGGAGTGCTATTCTAATCCCTCCCATTTCAAAACCATCACCTCTTCTCTCTCATTCAAATATTCCACATGATAACAATTTACTTGCTGTTTTCACATATTAAAAATGTTGGTCATTTTATAAATAATCTAACATGTGTGCTAAACCAGCCCCTATCCATGTTTGAAGTGCATCCACCCTCTATCCCCAAAACAGATTGCATTTTTTTATTAAAAACATGAATTTAATTTGTTGCTCTAAAAATGCCTTTTTCATTTTTATTAAATAGCATTCATTTTTGTGAACTCAAAAATGTATTTCTTTTCTTTTAATAATACATCTCTCTCTAAGACATGGGCATTTTGTTTCTCTGAGTTTTTAAATAAAAGCTGAAATGTTTCTGTTTGTGAGAGAGAGAGAGGAGACCGGATGGGCTCTTCCTGGCCCATCTAGCTGGCCCGTGGCCCAGCTCCTCGCTCCTGACGGCCACCTGCTCGCCGTCTTCCTCCTTTCCATCAGCTTCAGAGAGCGCGTGAGAGAGAGAGCGCGACGCCGTGGCTCACGGACGTCGAGGCGCCGTCCCATCCTCGCCCCTATAAAGCCGCCTGCCCCGCCTAGGGTTCCGCGCTTCCCTCCAGCCGCCGCCATCTCCCTCTCCCCTCCTTATTTCCCTTCCCCAAGCCTCCCTGTTAGCTTTGTCATGTGAGAGAGAGAGAGCGATTCAGAGAGAGGTTCAGAGAAATTCAGAGAACCGGCGTTCGTCGCCGTCGTCTTCCTCGCCTCCAACCGGCGCCTGGCGCCCTTCGTCATGTCCTGGAGATCCCTGGCGACGCCCTCGACCCGTTCACGAAGCTAGGAGGAGAAGAGCGGGTCCTCCTCGTCGGCTTCTTCTTCCTCTCCGTCGCGCTCCCGAGCACCGTGTCGATCGTCGCCTCGCCGCCGTCGATCCAAGCCTGCCGTCTTCGCCTTCGTGCCAGAGAGCCCCTGGTTGAGCAGTCCATCCCCCGTAGCCCCTTCACTGTTCGAATCGATGAGTAGAAGCTCCCCTGTCGCATCCGGCTGTCCGCCATGAGCAGGGAGCTCCAAGCTCCCCTGCATCGCGTTGCGCTCGACCTTGTGCCGCGTAGACGATGGGAATGGGTTCCCCGAGTGGTCCGCATGCTCCGCTGCCGTTTGTCAGTTTCGGTGGTCGCCGGAGGGCTCGCCGACGCCATCGCGGGCTTCTCCGTCTCCGGGCAGAGGAAGCAGGGGCCTTTTTGTGTTTATCTAAGGCGAGCCCCCTCCCCTGTCAAGCGCCTGTCGATAGCCCAGTTGGTCGAGCCGGACCCTCTCGACCGAGAGGTCGTGGGTTCGAGTCCCGGCTCTCCCATGCCCTTTTTATTTTCGTGCACTGTGTGTGTGTGTGTGATCCCGTGTGGCTACGCGGTGATCCTGTGTGTGTGTGTCCCTGTGTGTGTGTGTGTGAGTGACAGGTGGACCCTGTGGGGCCACCTTGTCATACTCAGGGAGGGACCTGGCTCACTGCCAGTGGGACCGCTCCCCTTCCTTTTATTTATTTGATGTTTTGAATCCCCTGTTTGTTTTATCTGCTTTTGGGAAAGTTGCCAATTCAGGTCACTGCCAGATTAGGAAATTTCCATTTAGGGTATGAAATGACTTATAAGAGTATATGCTAATTTTCGAATTGAGTTTTGGGCAATTTATTGACATGAACATATGAGTGTAATATATGATTTTGGGGTAGAATTTCCCAAGGAATCCAATGGTGTACTTTGTTTGGTCATTTGAGCAAGTTTGCAAAATGTTATTTTTGTTCCAACATGCCATTTTGCCATTTTCACATGAATTAATCTATGCATCATATGTGATACTTGTCAACATGAATATGCTAGTGTTTTGTGGGTACTAGGCCCTGGTATTTTTGTTTGGCATGATCAGCTTGTGGATAAGTGGGTTTCTTGCTGTTAACATGCTAAGATAATAACACTGGTTCCATGTCTCAATTTTGCTAAGTGTTGAATGCTGTTATTTTCTTGCCATGTTTAGAGGATGGTTCCCATGAATGTAGTGTTCCTTGAGTTTGGGGCCTTAACATGTTTTGTTGAGCTATTCATGCTCTACCTAATTGTGCTAAGAACTTGAGCATTAAGCCCTTGCATCATATTTAAAACCTGCTGTCAAGTTGCTATTCTGTAACATGTGTCCAGTTTTGCCCTTGCTAATTTGTCCAAGTCTGAGAATCTGTTGTTATTTTTATGCCATGTTTAGAGGATGCTACCAAGTGATATGTAGTGTTCTAGCTCATGCTCAGTTCTAATGAATTGTAGTGGATGTTGCCCTCTACCATCCTGTTAATTTTCATGCCATGAAATGCCCTCTAGCATATATAAATAATGCTGTCAATATGCCATCTGGTTAACTCAGATTCTATAAAACTGGAATTTTCTCTAAGTCCCTAAAAACTGATTCAACATGCCATCTTGTGAGCTTCATTGCTATTGATCCATGCTTCCTTTCAAATTTGTGTAGATGGATGATTTGTTAAGCATGCTGTATAGTTTCTGCACATGCCTTGATTGTGATTGAAAACCTGCTGTAGCTCTGGTTATGTGTATTGGAAGATACCATGTTGCTGTTTGTGGACAGATTGTGTGTTTGAATGTTTTGTGACTTGTGGGAGCTATATTCCATTGTTTTGCATGATATTTAGCTCTATTCTTGCTAGATTTTCATTTCCTATCCAGTGGCATCCTTGGAATACCAAGGAATAGCCCATGGCCTCCCTCATCTTGTGTTTTGTCTCCGTTAAGGTTCGTACCTTGCCGTGAGTGTACCGTGAGCTACGTTACTCCGTTTGCAATGTTCTACATATGCATTTGCATCGATTTTGCATGAAGCATTCATATTTGCCATGATCATGCATGTTCAAATAACTAAACTTGAGGTTCTGTCCAGAATACTAAAGAACTTAATAAGTGCATGAGAAACATGACTAGCTTAGGGTTGCCATGTTATATTTCTTAATATGACCATGCATCATCTTGTTTGTGCATTGCACCTCGCTGTTTGTTTATTTGGTGCTGTTCTCTTTGGGTAGACGCGAGTGTTGAGCCTGAGTGCGAGGATCCCGGAGAGTACAACTACGAGGACCCATCTCTTTGTTCCTCTGAAGAACCAACAGGCAAGATGATCATACCCGGATCCCGACACTATTTTGCCTTGCTAGATGTCTCGCTTTTACCGTTATGTTACGTTACCTACCACTTAAACTGTCAGCCTCCCAAATTGCCATGAAAGCCTCTAACCCCCTCCACTACCTAGCAAACATTGATTGGCTATGTTACCGCTGCTCAGCCCTTATCTTATAGCGTTGCTAGTTGCAGGTGCAAGCTCTCCATGTGTCAACATGGATTTTGTTTATATCACTCTATTTACTGTTATTTAAATTAATGCACATATATATATATCTGGCAACGGTGGAAGGCTTGGCCTTTTGCTCAGTGTTTTGTTCCGCTTTTGCCGCACTAGTCCCGAGTACCGGTGTTATATTCCATATTTTGCGCTCCTAACATGCTCGGGGCTGTTATGGGGACCCCCTTGACCATTCGTTTTAGATTAAAACTTGTCTGGCAAGACCCAACTTTGGTACTACATTTGCTAAACAACTTAATAAAATTGCATAGGGCATAGCTACCCCGTGGATAATTAATCAACCCCCGGGCCAGTGCTCCTCATGAGTGTTGGTCCACCCTGTCAACCGCCGATGGCCGCCAGGGGAAACTCTGCGATTGGCCTATCGGAAGTTTGGACAATCCGTCGTGTCCTGAGAACGAGATACGCGGCTCCTATCGGGTACGTCGACACGTCGGGTGGTCTTGCTGGACTTGTTTTACCTTTCTCGAATGTCTTGCGCGAGGAATTCCGATTATTCTTCGGGCTATCTCGAGGTTGCGGTTTTCCAATGGAATTGCCTAGGAAGATCACGAGATTCGTGGTCGAGGTTATTCCCGCGGCGTGTGGTTAGTTTGTGATGGACGAGTTGGAGCACCCCTGCAGGGTTTAATCTTTTCGGAAAGCCGTGCCCGCGGTTACGTGGCAACTTGAAAACTTGTTTAACACCCGGTTATAGTATACTTGAAGTAAACTCAAATAAAATACACCAACTGTGTGCGTAACCGTGACTGTCTCTGCTCGGGAACATGAACCGAGAGAGAACACGGTGGGGTTATGATTGACGTAAGTAGGTGTTCAGGATCACTTAGTGGTCATGCTAGTTCACGATCGTCATACGTATGCCACCATATTTACATTCATGTTCTCGTAAGTTAGCCACAAAATATATGCTTAGCGCTGCTGCAGCCTCACCACTTAACCAATTCCTTACCCAATGGCTTACATAGTTTCGGTACCCGGGTTATGAGATTGCTGAGTCCCTGTGGCTCACAGATTACAACAATACAGGTGCAGGTGTTGATGAGAATGTGCCAGAAGATGTGACTTAGCTCTAGTGGGAGTACGACGAAGAGAGTAGACGTATGTATGTTACTTATCCAGACAAGTAGGGAGCTTCGTGGTGGTGATCCTGGGATAGCAAGACAGTTTTACATTGCTTCTTTTATCGTTTGATTTCGTCCGTAGCCGGACCCTGCCTTCTGAATGATGTATGAATAAATTTGTGTGAACTTGTAAGATAGCTTGTGGCGAGTGTAAGCCAACTCATATACTCATATCTTCCTACATGTATGCAATGTTTACTGTACTTGCGAACGACGAGATGTGCTTCTATCCCCGTCGAGGCCGCAAGCCTTAACAGGGATAGGACTGCATCTTGGGCGTGACAGTAGCACGAGTCACCAGACCTAGCGCAGTCCGTCTAGAGACCGAAGATGGCACCAAGGTGCTTAACTCATGGAATATTGAGCATCTTCGTAAGTTCTACCCGTGAGGCGCGGCTGCTGGGCTCTGTCCCCGGCAGCCACCTTTTGTACAAGCTTTGCCGAAGTTGCATGTAACCCTTTGTACAAAGCCAGGCGCAGACCCTGTGCAACAATAATAAGGCTAGGCGTTGCATCATATCATTGCATTGCATGTTCATTATGCATTTTTATGATTGTGATGTCATTGCCTTTTTAAGTTCTAGAGATTTGCTAGAGTACCTGTTAAGCCTATAATCCTTGTTGCCTCATTCTGTCCTCTAGGGATAGAGGCCTCTTGCCCTACGTGTTTGGCCACCAGGAAAACATAGAATGAGGGCAAAGGAACAAGGACGGTGGCCCAACGTACTCCAGAATATTGATACTGCCTAAAAAGATAAGTCTAATCGCATATCCTAAGTTTTATGTTGTTTGCTCCCTTAAAGGAAATCCTTGCTCTCTTTTCAGAAGTGTTCGGTGGAGTCCCCCACGTGGTGAAAACCCTTGTCGGGACGAGCCGTTCCCCAACTCCTGATACTTATCAGCCCCTGGGGAGCCGCGCCGATACCGACAAGGAACCCTGTCTGGGAACAACGCCAGCCTGCCGCCGGGGGCTCGCTTCCCTTTCGGCGCTCGCGGTTAGTAGTGACCCGGACAAACATACTGACACAATAGAAACAAAGGGAGAAAAGGATGGTACTCAGGGAAGAGAAACAATATTCATTCATTCATTCATTCATTTGTTGATACAAATTGGATAAGAATTACATTATGATTAGCTAAAACTTGGCAAACACCTACATCTTTTGACTTATAAAAAGATAAGTGCCCCGTAATGCCTTTCTTGTCCCTCTCCTCCTAGGAGTTAGGTGAAGAAGAAATAGAGGGCAAAAGGAGCGCCTGGCTGGGATTCGGCGCTTCCCCGTCAGGACCAGAGGGACGCGTCTGAAGAGCGGGAGGCCCCTGTGCCCAGGCAGGGCGGACGAAGCCGACGGAGCAGACAAGGCCGACAAGGGGGAAGAAGGCGGAGGGCAGGTGCAGATGGTGGCGCTGCCGGGGCCCAGCTGGTGATGATGGTGCTGCCGGCGAGCGTGACGCGTCGGAGCCGTCACCCTCGCTCCCGAAGCGTCGTGGGTCACCAGCCGTCATCATCTTCCTCATCACCACCTCTCGAGGGAACGCATCCACCATCGTCCAAACTCCTGACGCGGCAGCCGAGGAACCCCACATAGAGCATGGTCGTCCCTGGTGGCCAAAGGCGGGGAATCCCCCTGCCCTTAAGAAGCACGCGCGGGCGAAAGGCTCCCACCCATGCGCGTTGTACATAATGCCATGGGCGGAGAACTCTACCGCGACGGATGACGAACCGCGACTGCAACCACTCGCACGCGACCGGTGACCGTACGATCGTTTTTTATCCATCACCTTGAAGAAGGAGTGCAGGGACCGCGGTCCACCACGGCACTGTGTTTCCATTATGGACTCCAGCACGGCGTTGACCGTGCAGTGTTCCGTCAAGACTGAAGCAGCGGGCGACGCAGCGGCAAGTGTGCCGCCGCGGCTGTCCCTAGTGCGACCGCCGCGCCGCCCGCTCCCCCATTCGAGACTCCTCCGGCCAGCTCTCAGCCCAAGGCCGTTGATCCGGAGCGGGAGCTGAGCATGGACACAAGGAGAAGACTTTGTGATGGCAAGTACGTTCGCCAGGCCTTCCCCCCTGACCATCAGGAGGGAAAGGGCTGCTCGAAGACGAACTAGAAGAGAAGGACGAGCAGTGTGGGCTTGGGAATAAGGAGGAGATGGAGATGGATGAGCATCGCCACCGTGACCCCCTAATTTATAGGGGAGGGCACGGGGACTGGCTCTCCTCCGCTCCAGAGCGGCCGCCCATCTCCACCAATCCCACGACTCATGGGCGAACAGGTAACTGCCCCATTGCTCCAATCCATGGCGCTGCGGTTTCTGCCACGACCAGGCCTTTACGTCACGCGCACTCGCCGCAAGCTCCTCGCGATGCATGCGGCGCGCGTGGCGGAAACGGCATGAGGTAGTGGGTCAGTGCTGACTAGTAAATTGGCGGTTACTCCCCCACATTGCGTGCGTGTGCATAAATTTTGGGCCTGGCCCAACGGCACCGGGCAAGCGCGTGTGGACCAGACCCGGGGGCTCCTATCGGTGCACTAGGACAGGGGTATCCAGTGCCCCTGACTTATGCACAGGCAGTAGTAGCAAAACCCACCAAACCAAGCAAAGCATTCAAGACCCAGACTCCGGCAGCAGCAACCTACGAAAGGCCAAGCAACGCTGGCAAGACCAACGCAACAGCCCAGGAGGGGCCGAAGACGCGCCAGCCACGTCCCCGGTGCCTGCCGGGGACCGAGGCACGCACATCTTCAGGAAGACCCGACAAGCCATCCCCCGACAGGCGCGAGCTGATCGGCCACCGCTCCACCGCATCACGACGCCAGTCACTTGTCGATGCGGTGTCGAGCCCCCAGGTGGTTAAGTGGCTCTCGCTAAGCACGTGGCGGCATGCCGAAAGACAGATTATGCTCAGTTGACACCCGTCCAGAAGCGTGTCAAGACCCTAAGCAATAGCCAGCTAAGCGGTGGCAAGTGCTTGCCGGAGATGCATCCCTGCGCGCCACCTAGACTAGCAATCATGGTATTCTGTCCTAAATGCCAGAGTTAGGTATGATAGCTCTGTTAGCTATCTAATCGCTAGATAAAGACTGTTTTGCGATTGTGGTTGCCCCTTGCCCTATAAAAGGAGGCCCAAGGCAACCTAGCTCAAGATTGGGACTTTCGGACACTTGTATTATCGTAGTAGCTCACCCGAAGGCAACCCTTGCCGGGTTAGAGCGCTGCGCGTGCTTCATGTTCCCTGAGATCAATCCACCAAAGCAGGAGTAGGGGTTTACGCTTCCTAGCAGCCCGAACCTGGGTAAAACCACTAGCATCCCGATCGTCGTGCTGCTGCCATGGTCTCCGCTCTTTGTGCAACGTGACCTAGCCCCCGCCGAACCACAAAGGGGCCTCTGGTCCCATAGGTGATCGTGTGCATCCGTGCCCCGACAGCGGGCAGCTGAGGGAGGGGGTGGGGAACGCACGCGAGCTGAAATGTCCCTCCCGCCAACCACTTTTCTAAGATATAGGTCACCGTCGGGTCGAGGGGGAAACCTGTGTTTTCGCGGGTTGGAGGTGGGATTTTATTGCGCCCCTCAAAAAATTTTGCGGGTCCGACGCATTTAGAGTGTCTGATCGGGCGGCTTTTTTTGCGCGGACCCGAATTTTGGCGGTTATTTTGCGGGTTGGGGAATTATATGGGGTCTGCTAGAAATGCTCTTAGGGCATGTCGACCCTCAAACCATGGACGTCTCTATACACCGCTACCGGTTTCACTATGTTAGCGCGAGTCTGTATTGGTCGAAAGACGGTTCAGACGTAATTTCTTATGTAAATTAGAGATAAATGTGGGGTTTTGTGAATGTTTAAACAGCACCCAAGCCCGCGTGTGACCGTCCTGACCCACTCAAGCACCTCCGTCCTTATGCGCGCGTTCTTGCCTTGTAACACCTTGATTTTTGTCTCTGTTAATTTAGAGTCGATAGTGTTATTTGAAATTCTTAATTGTGTCTGAGTGAAATTTAGCTACTTATTTAAATGTTTCTTTTTGTTTCAATTTTTTGAATGGTACTCTTTGCTTCAATAAAAATGCTCCAAGATCTAGGCAAAATCTTATGACCTTCTACTCTAGTACTTGATTCCAACTTTCTACCATTGATTATGACATGGGTATAGGTATACCTGGCCATGGGCAGCCGGCCCGGACGACCCGAATATCCCGGGCCGGGCCGGGCCTAAACTTGCCATCGGGACGGGCTCGGGCCTGGAATTTGAGCCCGGTGGTCGAGCCGAGCCGGGCTCGGGCTTGAGGATTATAGATTTTAAACCGCGGTCGGGCCGGGCCGGTCGGGCCCAATATCTAGGCCCGACGGTCGGGTCGGGCCGGGCCCGGGCCTGGGTTTTTAGCACCGGGCTTTTTTTGGCCCGGCCCGGCCCGAAGTATGCCCAACTATAGTTATAGGTCATAAAAATATTTATTTCACAAATTATTTGGCCAAAAAATATTTTCCAAATTTAGGTTTTCAAAAACCTTCAAGACATGGCTTGAACTACAAGTCTCTGATTTGAGTGAGATAAAAACCTTGCAAAGCTATTTTGGATCCTAGTAGTATTAGGACATCCCAAAACCCGAAAAATGTATTTTTCAAAGTTATTTAAGTATATTATGTAAAGGCTTTTTCTTAAGGCCAAAAATGATCTTTAATAGGGAAAATTTGTCTTTATGTTTCAAAAATATTTGAGAAAATTTAGGGAGACTGAGTGGACATATATTCTTCATATATATATATATATATATATAGACACACATATATATATTTATGTGTGTGTGTGTGTGTGTGTGTATGAGTTTCAACCTATGGTCATATTCAGAAATCTCCCTAAATCTTCAAATTTAAGCTCTGCCCATTTCTAAGGTTTGAAACTTTTGCATGGAAAAAATTCTTCTAAAAATCTCAAATAACTCATGGATCGGTAATTGTTGTCAAATATCCATACTACCAAATTTGAGCTACGAGATCATCCATTTGGCATGGATTTCTTCCTCTTTTCTACTTCATGGTGAATCTGGTTTTGAAATTTTTGTGAAGAAAAAAATCTCTAAATGCCACCAAATTTTTACCAGAGCTCACATCTCCAATGAAGCTTATCCAGTGCCAACCTCAGTTGTTAATTTGACTAAATTAATGGCCATGTGCATGATTCCAACCATCTGAACAGGGGGCAGAGGCATCTTCTTTCTCTCTCCCTCATCTTCTTCTTATCTCCAGCACCAAGACTTGGTCAAAGACCACCCCAGAACCATATCAAGCACCTTGGACAACCTCTACTAACCCCTAAAAACAAGGAAATCTCGAGAGCACGCCCAACAGTGCGCTAATGACACTATTGATGCCATGCCACTAAACCAAGCCATTCTAAACCAAGCGAGTGAGTCCAAACCATCCATCTGCACCCCTAGTGATTGTTGGTCAAAGCCCAAGCCTGTCCTCTTCTTCCTAGGACCGTTGGGGGAATTATAGTCTCCATCATCATTTCCTCAATGGGACAATGCACTAATAATGATGATAATCACACTTTGATTTACTTATAACTCGAAATTACAACTCAATAAAGAACAATATGACTCTATATGAATGCCTCTGCCAGTGTACCAGGATGTGCAATGATCTAGCGTAACATGTAATCAATGATGAACAGTGGCTTTGCCGCAAATACTATGCCAGCTCTATATGATCATGCAAAGCAATATGACGATGAACACACAAGTCATGTGACGGAACTCTGGAAGTTGCATGGCAATGTATCTCGGAATGGCTATGGAAATGCCATGATAGGTAGGTATGGTGGATGTTTTGAGGAAGATATAAGGTGTCTTATGTGTGATAGAGCGAATCATATCACGTCATTTGGATGCACCAGCGAAGTTTGCACCGACTCTCAAGGTGAGAAAAGGCAATGCACGGTACCGAGGAGACTAGCAAATTATGGAAAGGTGAGAGTGTGTATATCCATGGACTCACATTAGTCATAAAGAACTCATGAACTTAATGTGAAGCCTTATTAGCTCTCTCGAAGCAAAGCACCGCCGCATGCCCCTAGGGAGGCAGTTGGGAGGAGTTAACCATCGTGCGCCCCCGATTCGAACAACACAAGAGGATTTCATTTCAGACATAAAAATGTTCACACCTCATCACCAAGCCATGACCAATATTAAGATGAGAATTAAATAACAAACATTAATACCGATATTACTACTAACCAATGATCATGAAACTATATCCTTTCATATTACTACATCAATATAACCAACCCATGTTTCATTTTTGGTGAGCTACATGATTTTTGTTATTATATCCCCCTTGAATACCTATCCTTTTGGACTAGTCTTATAACACGTGAAAATTACCATTCCTATTGACTTATACCCTCAAAAAGATTTAAATGAAGCATGATAGTTAAAATATTTCGATAAAATACGACCGCCACCGTGCTCTAACAAGATATAAGTGAAGCACTAGAGAAACTGCCCAGCTCAAAAGATATAAGTGAAGCACATAGAGTATTCTAACAAATTATGATGAAAGTGTGTCTCTCTCGAAAAGTGTGTCCAGCAAACGATGATTGTCACAAACTAAAAGGAAAATAAACTATAATACACGACACTCCAAGCAAAACTCATATCATGTGATGAATAAAAATATAGTTCCAAGTGACATGCTGATAGATTGAAGACGAAAGAGGGGACGCCTTCCGGGGCATCCCCAAGCTTAGACGCTTGGGTCTTCCTTGAATATTACCTTGGGGTGCCTTGGGAATCCCCAACTTTAGGGTCTTGCTGCTCCTTATTCCTTCGCCCATCGTTATCTCACCCAAAACTTGAAAACTTCAGCACAAAAAACTCAACAAAACCTCGTGAGATCTATTAGTATAATAGACATATCAAATACTTTAGGTACTGTTATAAATTGATTCATATTTTATCATTGCATATAGGTAATGTATTACAACTTCTCCATGGCTTGTACCCCCCGATAGAATCCATAGCATCATCAAAACAAGCAAACTATGCAAGCAAAAACAGAATCTGTCTAAAACAGAACAGTCTGTAGTGATATGTACTAAAACCATACATCTGTAACTCCGAAAATTCTGAAAAATTAGGACAACCTGGGAAAGGTGTATATCAATACCATGTCAGAAATTTAGATCAAAAAGACTCTCCAGTAAAATTGGAGAAATTCTGCACTAGGCATAAAAGTTTTTGTTTTTGCACAACATCAATTCTACTAGCTTCCAAATCATCCCAAAGGCTTTACTTGGCACAAATACTAATTTAAACACGAAAACACAACCATTATAGTAGAAAAATTTGTGTGAACTCAAAATAATAGAAAGTAAAAGAAAATTTAAAGATAATAATTGGGTTGCCTCCCAACAAGCGCTATTGTTTTATGCCTCTAGCTAGGCATAATGCATTGTTTCAAGTATTGTCGTCCTTCAACTTAATCCCATAGGTGGCCCTCATAATAGTTTCGTAAGGTGGTTTAATAATATTTCTAGGGAAGTGTGCCATCCGTTTCTTTAATGGGAATTGGAATCTTACATTACCTTCTTTCATGTCAATAATAGCACATATGGTTCGTAGGAAAAGCCTACCAAGTACAATAGGACAAGACGGATTGCATTCAATATCAAGCACAATGAAATCCACGGGCACATAGTTTCTATTATGAAGAATAAGCACATCATTTATTCTACCCAATGGTTTCTTAATAGTAGAATCCGCTAAATGCAAGTTGAGGGAACATTCATTTATATCAGTGAGACCTAGTACATCACATAAAGATTTTGGTATAGTAGAAACACTAGCACCAAGATCACACAAAGCATTGAATTTATAATCTATAAGATTAATTTGAATAGTAGGTTCCCATTCATCATGCAATTTTATAGGTATTGAAACTTCTAGTTCAAGCTTTTCTTCATGAGCTTCTATCATAGCTTCCACAATATGTTTTGTAAAGGCTTTATTTTGTTCGTAAGCATTAGGTGAACTAATCATGGATTGCAACAAGGAAATACATTCAACCAAATAACGACACATTCATAACTAAAGTCCTTGTAATCCAAAGTAGTGGGCACATCACTATGTAAAGTTTTGACCTCTCCGAACCCACTTTTTTCATTTTTATCATTAAGATCATCACCCTCCGAACAATTGGGACACCTTCTAGCTGAAGTTGACTCATCTACAGTCCCCTTTTCATCAAGTTTTATATTAGTAAACAAAGATTCAATAGGTGAAACATTTATCGTTTTAATATCTTCATCATGATTACGGTAAAAACCAGGAGGAATAGCCTTTTCTAGGAACTCTCGCTTGGCTCTCAACCTAGCGGTCCTCTCCTTAATTTAATTAATAGATATTTGGATGGATTTAATAGACTCATTAATATCATCCTTGGGTTGCAAAGTTTTACTTTTAAGAGTTTCCACATCATGATCAATCCTATCCATATTTCTAGCCATATCATCAACTTTATGTAGTTATTCTTCTACCATAGTATTGAAAATCTTTAGAGAACTAATAAATTCTTTAATGATGTTCTCAAGATCAGAGGGCATCCTATTATTATTGTTGGAATAATTACCATAGGAATTACCATTATTATTAGAGGAATTACTGGGATACGGCCTAGGATTGAAATTCCCTGTATAAGCATTGTTGTTGAAATTATTTCTGGAGACAAAATTCACATCAATAGCATCATTATTTTGCATAATAAAAGTATCTAGTGGCACATCATTGGGATCAACATGAGCATTTTTATTAGCAAACATATTCATAAGAGAATCCAACTTATCACTCAAAGTAGCGTTTTCTTCAACAAAATTTACCTTACCAGTTGGAGCTCGTTCGGTGTGCCATTGAGAATAATTTTTCATGATATTATCCAGTAGTATTGTAGCTTCTCCCAGTGTAATTTCCATGAAGGCACCACCTACAGCAGAATCTAGAAGATTTCTTGACACAAAGTTTAGTCCCGCATATAAATTTTGTATTATCATCCATAAACTTAAGCCCTGAGTGGGACAATTTCTAATCATTAATTTCATTCTCTCCCATGCTTATGCAACATGTTCTTGCTCATGTTGTTTAAAATTCATAATTTGATTTCTAAGAGATATAATCTTAGCAGGAGGAAAATACTTAGCAATAAAAGCATCCTTACACTTATCCCAAGTTCCAATACTATTACGAGGAAAGGATGAAAAACAAGTTTTAGCTTTATCTCTTAGTGAGAAATGAAATAATTTCAACTTAACCACATAATTATCCACATCCTTTTTCTTTTGCATATCACATAATTCAACAAAGGTATTAAGGTGTGAAGCAGTGCCCTCATTAGGACTTCCAGCAAATTGTTCTTTCATAACAAGATTCATCAAAGCGGCCTTTATATCAAAAGCTTCCACACTAGTGGTTGGTGGTATTGGAGTACCAATAAAATCATTGTTAATAGTATTTGAAAAGTCACACAATTTGATATTTTCTTGAGACATAGCGACAGAGCAAGCAAACTAACAAACAAACAAGTAAACTAGTAAACTAGATAAACAAGCAAATAGAAATATTTTTGTGTTTTTTTATTTTCTTGTAAAAGAAAATATAAAGATAAATAAAAAGACAAGAAAAAGTAGAAAAAGTGATTGATAGTTTATGTGAAGGGACCTCGTGCGAATATGGTGATGTGTCCCCGGCAACGGCGCCAGAAATTCTTTCTGCTACTTGTGAGCTGCGTTGGGTTTTTCCCCGAAGAGGAAGGGTGAAGCGATATAGTAGCGATAAGTATTTACCTCAGTGAGAACCAAGGTTATCGAACTAATAGGATAACCATGACAACTTGACTTTAACAATACCCTGCACAGACAAAACCAAACACTTGCACCCAACGCGGGCAAGAGGGTTGTCAAGCCCTTTGAACTCGTTACTTGGAAGGATTACTTGTGGTAGTGATAGATAGATAAATATAAAAGTAAAATAAAAAGAAAGTAAATAAATTGCAGCAAGGTATTTTTAGGGTTTTAGCAAATATAATTAAGTAGACCCGGGGCCATAGTGTTCACTAGAGGCTTCTCCCTCGAACGCATAACGTACGGTGGGTTTATTGTTGACCAATTGATAGAAAAGCACATAGTTATGATTATGTATATATGGCAATGCTCATGTATATAGGCATCACGTCTGTGACAAGTAGACCGAAACTATTCTGCATCTACTCTATTACTCCACCAATCGACCGCTATCCAACATGCATCTATGGTATTAAGTTCATGACAAATAGAGTAATGCTTTAAGCAAGATGACATGGTGTAGACAAAGTAAGTACAAGCAATATGTTCAAACCCCATAGTTTTACCCTTAGTAGCAACAATACAATACATGTCTTGTCCCCTTCTGTCACTGGGATATAGAGCACCGCAAGATTGAACCCACTAGAATGCACTCCTCCCGCTGAAGATAAATCAATCTAGTTAGCCAAACCAAACTGATAGATCGGAGAGACTTGCAAAGCTATAACAGTCATGCATAATAGAATTCAGAGAAGACACAATTACTTTTCATGAATAATATGATCATAAACCAACAATTCATCAGATCCCAACAAACACTCCGCAAAGAAGATTACATCCGATATATCATCGCGAGAATCACGAAGAACTTTGTATTGAAGATCAAAGAGAGAGAATAAGCCATCTAGCTACTAGCTATGGACACGTAGGTATGTGGTTAACTACTCACACATCATCATGGAGGCAGCCAGGTTGATGTAGACGGCCTCCATGATGGATTCCCCCCCGGCAGAGTACCAAAAAAGGCCTCCACATGGGATCACGAAAGAAAACAGACTTGCGGCAGCGGAAAAATTCTTTCGGGTGGCTCTATGGTGTTTTTGGGATAATTGGGAATAGATAGAAGTGGAAATAGGTCAGGAGGTGCCATGGGGGGCCCATGAGCTAGGGGGCGCATCGTCCTAGCTCGTGGCCCCCTTCCAAAGCTTCTTGGGTCTCTTCTGGTCCAAAAATAACTCCCACAAATTTTTATCGAATTTGGACTTCGTTTGGTATTGATTTACTGAAAAGTCCAAAAACAGGCAAAAAACAAAAACTGGCACTAGGCATTGAGTTAATACTAATAGCTTAGTCCCAAAAATGATATAAAATAGCATATAATTGCATATAAAGTATTCAAGATTGATAATATAATAGCATGAAACAATCAAAAATTACGTCGGAGATGTATCAGACACACCCCGCGAAGACGCTGGAGGAGATGATGAACAACCCTCTAGACGCAGACAAAGTGATCGATGTCGTACAAGGGCCAGCAGAGGCAATGACATCACCGGGGAAGCCGATAAGGGCAACCCCGAAGACAGCAACACAACTCCAGTTGTCGGGGACTTAGGCGGCGCTGATGAGGCCGCATCCGGTCACATTGACAACGCTGGAGAAGATATGCTCTCCGATGACCCTGAGGACGACAACTACATGCCGAAGGTCGAGGAAACAAGCCTCGGGTCTGATGACTTTGTTGTCTCTGAAAACTCTGAAGGCCTCGAGGCCTACAGGAGGCGCTTAATGGTAACAAGCCGAAGTATCAAACTTGGGCGAGCTCGGCTCAAGGCCGATCAGGATAAAGTAAATGATAAGTGGGTGAAAATCCCGTCAGCTGAACAACAGCCCAAGGATAGACAAACGAGTCAATCCAAGTCATACACGCGAAGACGCCTACTGTTAAAGTTTAACAATGAAGTAGAAGACAACCCTCCAGAAACAACGATCGTTATGATCAACAAGACCGCCCTCCTAGGAGGTGGGACAGGCCGCCAGATCGGCCCTGAGAACTCCCTGCCAATGATCGTTCGAATGGCAGGAGAGCTAACCAACCTACATGGACGTTTGACCTCCATGACAGGCTTGACATGGTACCTCGGTCCATCTATACATCCAGGGACCCAGAACCTGTAGGTCAAGCAGGACACCATGAATGGATGGATAGGAATACCCGGGCTCAGGAGGACCATCATGATCGGCCAGCACCGTACTGCTGGCAATCTATCGTCTGAGCTAGAGGAGTTGCTCACCCGATGTGCTTCACTAACGAGGTCATGCAGCACCAATTTCCTAAAGGGTTTAATCCCGTCAACATAGAACCTTACGATGGGACTACAGACCCAGCTATATGGATTGAAGATTTCCTTCTCCATATTCACATGGCAAGAGGAGATGACCTCCACGCCATCAAATACCCACCTCTAAAGTTTAAGCGACCGAAAAGGCATTGTCTCAATAGCCTATCCGAGGATTCCATTGGAAGCTAGGAGGAGCTCGAAGATGCATTCCGAGCCAACTTCCAAGGCACTTATATGTGACCTCTAGATGCCGATAACCTTAACCTTATCAAGCAACAACCCGGTGAATCAGCCCGGAAGTTCTCAAATAGGTTATTAACTAAAAAGAATCAAATAATTGGTTGCCCGGAGGCGGAAGCAATTACGACCTTCTGTAATGGCCTTCGAGACGAATGGTTAATCCGGCAGGTCGGACAGGAAAAGTCGAAGATCATGGCCGCACTCACCTCCCTCATGATTCGGTTTTGCGCCGGAGAAGATAGCTGGCTCACTCGTAGCAGTACTAACGAAGGAGACCCCAACACCTTCGAAGTCCGCGATGAGAGCGGCAAGCCTCGACGCATATAAACAATAAGGGCCATCATAAAAGCGGCTAAAATAGTGACGCCGAACATACAACAATCAATGCTGGATTTAGCAATCAGTGCAGCGGCCAGAAGAAGAAGCCCTTTAAAGGGAAGAAGGATGGCCCGTCTGCCCTAGACATCATTCTTGACACGCCGTGTCAAATCCATGGCATGGCTGATAAACTAGCTAATCACAACAACCGAAATTGTTGGGTGATCAAGAGCGCCGGAAAGGCATCAACCAAAAGCCCAAGAAAATGGCAACCTCGCAATGAAGACGAGGATGAACAAACCAAGCCCCGTAATGGAGGCCAGAAACCATTCCCTCCTGAAGTAAAGGATGTGAACATGATATATGTCACTCACATCCCTAAAAAGGAGAGGAAAAGGGCACTTCGAGACATCTACACTCTCAAGCCTGTAGCACCAAAGTACAACCCATGGTCGGCTCACCCGATCACCTTTGACCGACGCGACCACCCGACCAGTATCCCGCACGGAGGATCGGTGATGACCCACAAGTATAGGGGATCAATCGTGGTCCTTTCGATAAGTAAGAGTGTCGAACCCAACGAGGAGCAGAAGGAAATGACAAGCGGTTTTCAGCAAGCTATTCTCTGCAAGTGTTGTAAGTAACAATGATAGATAGTTCTGTAGCAAGATAATCCGTAACAAGTAACAAGTAATAATAGTGACAAAGGTGCAGCAAGGTGGCCCAATCCATTTAATAGCAAAGGATAATCCTGGAAGTTCTCTTATATAAAGCACAGCGCTCTCAAGGACACATGGGAATTTCCATCTAGTCACATTCATCATGTTTAGTTGATTCACGTTCGTTACTTTGATAATTTGATATGTGGGTGGATCTGTGCTAAGGTGCCATGCTTACTTCAACAAACAACCCACTTATGATTACCCCCTCTCGCAAGCATCCGCAACTATGAAAGAAGAATTAAGATAAATCTAACCATAGCATTAAACGTGTGGATCCAAATCAGGCCCTTATTGAACAACTTATAAACTAGGGTTTAAGCTTCTGTCACTCTCTCAACCCATCATCTACTTATCATTCCCAATGCTTTCCTTTAGGCCCAAACATGGTGAAGTGTCATGTAGTCGACGTTCACACGACACAACTAATAGGAGAGCAACATACATATCATCAAAATATCGAACGAATACCAACATCACATGATTACTTATAACAAGACTTCTCCCATTTCCTTGAGAACAAAAGTAACTACTCACAAATCATATTCATCTTCAACATAAGAGGTGTATTAAATATCATTAAGGATCTGAACATATAATGTTCCACCAAACAACCCAACTAGCATCAACTACGAGATGTAATCAACACTACTAGCAGCCCATAGGTACCAATCTGAGGTTTCGAGACAAAGGTTGAATACAAGAGATGAACTAGGGTTTGAGATGAGATGGTGTTGGTGAAGATGTTGTTGAAGATTGATCCTCCCACGATGGAGGAAGTGTTGGTGATGACGATGGCTTCAATTTTCTCCTCTAGGAGGGAAGTTACCCCGGCAGAATCGCTTCGCCGAAGAGCAAAAGTGCTCCTGTCTAGGTTCCGCCTCGAGACGATGGTGCTTCATCCCGAAAGTATCCTCCTAATTTTTTTCTAGGTCAAAACCCTTCTTATAGTAGAAGAGGGGTACCGGAGACCGCCTATGGGACCTACAAGGTAACAGGGTGCGCCTTGTTGCCTTGTGAGCAATATGTGTCCCCCCTCTGGTACTTTTTGGCTCCAATATTTTTTGTATGTTCTATATAAATTCTTTGTGAAGTTTCAGGTCATTTGGAGTTCAGTAAAATAGGTATCTTTGATGTAGCTTTTTTAGGTCAAGAGATCCAGTTGCCGGTAATGTTCCTCTCCATGTAAACCTTGTAAATTCAGAGAGAAAAGACATTAAAATTGTGTCGTAACGTGGAACAATGACCAAAAACAGTATAAATAACAATAGGAAATCATGATGAAAAATGGACGTATCAACTCCCCCAAGCTTAGACCTCGCTTGTCCTCAAGCGAAAGCCGAACTCAATAATCATGACCACATGCTTAGAGATATAGAGAGAGAGGTGTCAATAAAAATAAAATATGGATATGAAAGCATCATGATCATTATCATAACAACAACATAATATCATGAAACATCGCATGAACAAGTAAAAAACTATCCACATGTTAAAGTATGAATCATACACTTTATTGAAAACTAACAAACCATGTTCTTAGTCATTGAAATAATTGCATGCAACAGCCCGAGAACGAGGCTTCAGATGCCTTCCAGTTATTTCGAGTTTCGCCGTGTGTTCCATTTGGTTGTCGCGTTCATCATCACATCATTCGCATCATCTGGATAGCATTGGCACTCCGTTGCCATCATTTTTTTTCAAAACGTGCATCCGTTCCTAGTCGCCGGTTCTCTCCGTTCTCGTCGTTGACCATTTCGAGACCAACCACACACGCACGCGCCCGCGACATCGTTAAAAATATTGTTTTTAAAGTGCGTATAAAACTTTCTTGGAATCAGTTGAAAGTTGGCGTGCGGTCTTAATATATTGTAGGTAGACAGCCTGCCAAATTTCGTTACATTTGGAGGTTGCTTGATACCCCAACCGTTAAACATATAGCGGCAATATAGCCGGTCAAACGTTGGACATTTTCGGTGTTCCAAAACCGATGCCGAGATCCACATCTTCCCTCTCATCTTCGCCTAGACTCTTTGCACAGTGCACCGACCAGCTTGCAACCTAGTCCGAAACCCCCCGGACCCGAACACGGCGGTCGTGAACGTTGGGTCCGGATCAACCCCGAAATACCCCAAACATTTTCCGTTTCTGTGTTAGATCACCCTTATCCTAAAATCTCGCCCGTCTAATTACGATCGAAGGGATCAAATAGACCCTAACCTAACCTACCTGCCATTTATAGCGGATGAAACCCTACCAAAACTAGACCAAGCCTAGCCCCTAGACATCCTCCCTATTTTCTAGCGCCGCCGCCACCCCACTGTCTCCCACCTCGGGATCTCCTCCCGATCCAATCCCCCAACCAGACGCCCGCGCCCCTGATTCAAAATTCCTCTCGGCCTCCTTCAGCAGCAGCACCGCAGCAGGAGCATGCCGACGCCGGCATCTCGTCGGACCGCCCCACAGCCCAGAAGTTCCTCCCGAGCGGGAGCGCTCGCACCCAAGAACCCGCGCACCTTTGCCTCTGCACCGCGATCCCGGTCCACCTCTTCCTACCACCGATGATCTCGCAGGAGCACCGCCAGGTCAGCCAAGCCAAGTCGTCGCCGTTCTCCTCCCATTTCTCGGTCCTTCTCATCCCGCTACGCCGTTTGCCTCATAGGTTGCCGCCATGGCCAACAACTGCAAGCTGCGTCGCCGAAGCTCGAGCATTCCATGGCACCGCCAACCTCTTCTTCCCTGCTCCTCCAAGTCCGTCTGCCCTTGCCCAGATCCGTCCGCTCACTCCGTTCCTGGCCATCCCCGCGTCCATCGTCATTGGATCCGGCGGGATCCGCCCAACGCCGCGAGTCAACTGTCGCCATGGCCTCCTGTTCGTTAGGAGAGGACGAACGTAGGAGGTCCCCGCATTGTGTATTGACCCCACGCACCGCATGCTAGGCCACACGCAGCGGAAGCCGCGGCCCATCCGCTCGCCTTGCGGCCCAGATCCCAAGGCCCAGCCCAACATGAGCACTGCCCAGCCATGCTATCTCCGCGCCACGTGCGATGTATTGCTATATGACGCCCTGCCTGTTAGCCTAGTTCATACCAGATTTGGCCCGATTCGTATTTTTTTCCAGTCTGGCGGATTTACTAATTATCCACGGAATTACTGTTTTACAGAAAAACCCCTCAACTTCATGCATATAATAACTTCACAACCGTGCATCATATGTAAAAACTTTATATATGAAAAATGTTCAGAATTTTGTGTAGATTAACAATATCCAACTTTCATGCATGATAAAAATGTTTAAATTGCTGTTTTCGTTTAATTTGCATTAATGCCATGTTAAAACGGTTTTTATCATAACTAAATAACCGTACCTCCGATTAAAATGATCCACACATGTAAATTGACTAGAATAATGTGTAGATTAACATGGTGCACTTTATTTTCCTGTTTAATAAATATAAAATATGTTTAGGACAGATCTGGACGAAAGTCATAATTTGCATACGGGGTCATTTCGGAAATGCTATATGTTGCTTCCGGCCTCATTTAAATGCCTAGATGATGTAGTTGTTCATGCTTCACCTCTTGCCATGATGAACAACATTTAAAATGATTGTTTAGTTAAACAACATTAACCACAGTTCTCTTAATATGGAGAGTCGTGATTTGTTACATGTATGTTCTCCTTCTCCATTTAAAATTGCTCTAATTCCATCTTCCTCTTATGCCATGACCACCCATGTTAAACAACATTTAATATTGATGAGTACCTAAACGAGAGTGAACTAAATAATTCGAATGTGGAGTTTCGTCAATATGCAACTCGTGGCATATTCAACTTCACTTAATTTGTAGTGTTTGATTGTTGTGCTTGCCTTGCCATGCCTATTTACACCGGACATGCATCATACTTGATTGTGGATCATGTCATGTTTATGTTGTGGTGTTTACCATGTCATTTGTTTGTTTCCGGATTTGCTTCTCCTCGCTAGAGTTTTGAAACCAATTCGGAGTGTGAGGATTCGTTCAACTACGTCCCGTCCGTCTACTTCATGGATTCGTTATTCTTCCAAGCGGAATCTCAGGCAAGATGACCATTTCCCTCGATACCACTACTATCATTGCTATGCTAGTTGTTTCGTTTCTATCGCTATGTCTCACTACCTACCACTTGTTTGTCAAGCCTCCCAACATTGCCATGATAAGCCCCTAACCCCCACCTTCGCAGCAAACTGTTGTTTGGCTATGTTACCGCTTGCTCATCCCCTTTTTATAGCATTGCTAGTTGCCGGTGCAGGTGGATCCATGTGATAACATGGATATCTTTGGGATATCACAATATTATTGCTATTTAATTTAATGCACCTATACACTTGGTAAAGGGTGGAAGGCTCGGCCTTTTGCCTGGTGGTTTGTTCCACTCTTGCCGCCTTAGTTTCCGAGTACCGGTGTTATGTTCCATATTGAGCGCTCCTAACATGCTTGGGGTTGTTATGGGACCCCCTTGATAATTCGTTTTGGGATAAAACTCTTTCGGCAAGGCCCAACATTGGTACTATATTTGCCCAATATAATAATATTGAACAACGTTAGTAATGCATAGGGAGTTACCGCTACCCGTGGATTAATTCAACATAACACAGGGACGGCCAGTGCTGATGGTAACTTGGGAGATTTCTATCAGGCCACTGTACGCGTCGCTCATCCGCCGTGTCCTGAGAACGAGATACGCGGCTCCTATCGGGATCGTCGACACGTCGGGAGGCCTTGCTGGATTTGTTTTACCTTTCTCGAAGGTCTTGTGCACCGGGATTTCGAGGATACCTTGGGCTATCTTGAGGTTGAGGTTTTCCGGTGTAGCTTGTGGTTAGTTTGTGATGGATGAGTTGGAGCACCCCTGTAGGGTTAAATCTTTCTAGAAGCCGTGCCCGCGGTTATTTGGCAACTTGGAAATTTTATAACATACGGTAATAGAAAACTTGAAGTAAACCTAAATTAAAATACACCAACCGTCTGCGTAACCGTGACCGTCTCTTTTTGAGGGAGTTTGGAAAGAGAACACGGTGGGGTTATGATTAACTCGTAAGTAGGTGTTCAGGATCACTTCTTGATCATTACTAGTTCACGTCCGTTTATGCGTAGATCACTCTTCTTATTCTTGTACTCGTAAGTTAGCCACTCAAATAAATGCTTAGTGCTTGCTGCAGCCTCACCACTTAACCATACCTTACTCATTTAGCTTTGCTAGACTTGATACCCTTGGAAATGAGATTGCTGAGTCCCCGTGGCTCACAGTTTACTACAACAACAGTTGCAGGTACAGGTAATGCGATGCTTTGACGTGAGAGCGATGCTTGTTTGATTTGGAGTTCTTCTTCTTCTTCATCGATCATAGGATGGGTTCCAGGCTGGCATCCTGGGATTAGCAAGGATGGATGCCACTTTTATCGTTTGATTTCGTCCGTAGTCGGACCCTTCTCTTCTGTATGGTGATTGAATGTATTGTTGTATTTGAGATGATCATGATTTAGCTTGTGGCGAGTGTAAGCTAATTCCATATACTCATCTCCTCTTTACATGTACTTGTAACGATATCCATTCTTGCGAAACGACGAGATGCGCTTCTATCCCCGTCGAGGCCCTCGAGCCAAAATAAGGATAAGATCGCATCTTGGGCGTTACATTGCAATCCATCCTATTATCAGAAAGAGTCTATGTAAGAGCTTTTTTTAGCAAGTTCACATACTCAACTATCATTCAGTCTTCTATGATTACTGACACTCATGGGATATTTATGAAGTAAAAAGTTTCAATCAGACACATAGGAAGATAGGGGTTTATAGTATGTCACCACCCAACAATTTATCTCAGGGGTAATGTCAACAATAATAACTCATGATAACCTACATTCAACTGCATATATGTGCCTGGATCATTCCCCACGACATGATGGTTGCCAAGTAGAGAATAATAGAAATGGAATAGGAAATAACATTATTGACTCTTGCATAAAAGTAAATACAGAAAACTAAAAGATAGGCCCTTCGAAGAGGGAAGCAGAGATTGTCATGCGCTTATTATTCGGATGTGCAAGCTCTTAATGGAAAGGAATGTCACTTTATATTGCCCCTTATGATGGCAACCTTTATTATGCAGTCCGTCGCTTTTACTTCTTTGCCATCACAAGATCATACAAAGCTTATTTTCCCTTCCAATAAAAGATCATACATATTTAGGAGCAAATTTTTATTGCTTTTGCACCGATGACAACTTACTTGAAGGATCTTATTCAATCCATAGGTAGATATGGTGGACTCTTATGACAAGAAACTGGGTTTAAGGATTTTTTTTGATGCACAAGTAGTATCTCTACTTGGTGCAAAGTTTTGGCTAGCAAAGGATAGGAGCAAGCACCACATGTTGGAGGATCCATGACAATATAACTTCTATGTCAATATAAGCAAACAAAATTCATTACGCTGTATTACTTGTCCAACATCAACTGATCATGCATATAATATTTAATGGAGGCTCACAATCATAAAAGATGTCCAAGATAGTATATTTATATGTGAGACCTCTCTTTCTTTATTATTTTTTCATGAATTGCATCAATGACTAATGCTATGTTTGTTAACCTTCAACAAAGTTTTACCAATTATACTCTTTTAATGTGAAGTCATTACTCCCCATGGAATTAGCATATGATCTTTTCATTGCTATGATTGATGCAAGAAAGTAAAGCAAACAAACTCAAACTAATCTTTATTATATAACTCAGGCACACAATTACATAGATGGATAGATCAAAAAGCAAACAATAGAAACTAAATCATACTAAAACTTTATTCTTCTAAAATCACGAAATAGCTAAGGATCAAACTAAGATAGACGATGATGTTAAAAGTGATGGTGATACGATATCGGGGCACCTACCCCAAGCTTGGAACAAGCTAAGGGTGGTGCCCATACCCGTGTACTCAAGTTTACTTCTTGGGTGATGGTGGTGATGAAGTGGTGGGCTTGTCCTCCATCTTCCAAGGCATGGGCTCCCCATCATAGAAAGAGGAACATGTTTCCAGAATCCTGAAATCAGTAGCTATGCTCATCCTTTTAAACCTGGACTCATACTCACTGTTTTGGTTTTGCAGGGTCATAGACTTGGGCTTGGAGATGCTTGATCCGTTCTTGGAGCTTGAAGAGAGCCTCTCCAACATGCCTGGTGTCCAACTTGTGATCTCGGATGAAGTCCGTGATCATGGAGTGATTAGCACTCAAACCACGCTCAACCATCCCTTGGCACTTGAAGATTTCATGCTCCACCGCCTGAAGCCTTGCCTTCTCGCTTCCCTCCTTCCTTGGGCCTTGGACATCCCGAATGTGGAGCACCCCCTCACACATCTCAATGGTTTGAGGGTTCTTCATCACCTCTAGCAAATAAGGGTTGATGACCTTCTCGAAGAACTTGTCCTTGGCCGAGCTTGACGAAGACATCGCGATTGCCAAAAAAATAGCCCGAAAGAAGAACCGTGGAAAACTTGCGATACGGTGGTCAAAACATCGGGGAGTATACATAATGATTTTTTCTACATGCAGGACAAGTAATCGGAAAGAAAATGGAGTCGGGAAGGCACACGAGGGGCCTACAAGGCAACCTGGCACGCTCATGGGGGTAGGGTGTGCCATGTTGCCTTGTGACCTCCTCGTGGGTCTCCTCGCACTAGTGCAGAAAAGCCTAGCTATGGCGTGGCAAAAACTGCCTTGCTGGCGTAGACACCCGATGCCACCAATACGGTGCCACAGTTAAAAAATAGTGGTCGTGTTGGAGCCTACGACAACAATATTTCATATACCTATGGTGTTGGTTTTATCTCCACGACGGCAATATCATACATATCTATGGCGTGCTAACTTTCCCAACGCCAGACACTGGAGAGATCATTACGGGCGTATCTAGTGTTTCGCATGCCAGTACTAAATGACCAAACGCAACAAAAAAACACTGCCATCGCAGCGAACAACGTTGCCTCGGCAGCGCAATTTTGTACCAGTATATACATAATGACGTTTGCGTCCCACATTGGTTCCGATAAGAAATGAAAACACGTACAACATAATTTATATTATGGTACACATCATTTATATATATGCATACATTAACCATTGTCGTAACTACTAGTACAGTACTCCTCTCCTTTAGGATCAACCTTGAAGAAGAGGGAAACCCGTGCATCTCCATGGCGGAGCATAGAGATCCACTGATCTTCGATCTTCAAGTTGCGATCACTCGGTAGTTGCCTCCATTCTTTTATTTTGGGTTGTCCATCTGGTGGTGATCCATCACCGAAGGCACAACACATCTTGGGAGCTTCTGTCCTTGAACAAAATAGTAACATAGTAAGCAATGTAGTAATCATCTTTCGTCTTGAGGCATATAATTGTCATATACAACAAAATCTGTGTGATCTACCTCATTATAGATTGTACAGTTGGAATTGAAACTATCTTTCCTCTTGAGGCATATTAGCGTGATGGAGAAGCATTTATTGTTGTCAAGGTGAGGATCGTCCCACATACCCCCTTTGTCGGAACAGTACGGGCATTCTTCCATTTTGTGCTACATTCATAGAATAAAAAATCAATGGAAAAAATGGACATGAACGTAGGTAAAAAATGGACATATCGAGTGCCAGAAATTTTGATGAAACAAAAATGAATCCACGTTTCCTTGCAAAAAGAAACTCTCTCGACATTTCCCTACAAAAAGAAACATAGCGCGAGACAATTCACAAGAATACACGATGCAACATATAACATATTTCATAAATTCGCATTTCATCAAATGGTTAGAGAAAGTTTTTTACCGTACGGATTGAGTGGGGGTCGGCTGTAAGGAGGGCGCGCGGGGGCGCGCGGGGGGGGGGGGGGCGCCCGTGAAGACCGCGTGATGGGGTGGTGGTACGTGGCGGACGGGGCGGCCAGACAGGATGGCAGAGGAAGAGAGTGGCCGGACAGGACGACAGAGGAAGACAGTGGCCGGACAGGACAAACGTGGAGGGAGAGAGTGGCCGGACATGACTACAGAGGGAGAGGCTCTTGGATGAGCGGGTGGGCCGGGGGAACGACTGGGCAGCGCGGCGGCATGTCTGGCGCAGGGTGCAGGCGCGGCTGGGCGGGGGAACAGCGGAGAACAGTGTCTGGCGGTTGGGGGAAGAAGGGGGAATCTGAGTTGTTCGCACAACAGTAGTGTAGCTAAAAGTGCTGGTTAGTCATTAGTGCTAGCGCCAATGACGTGGCCAACGCCAACAGTAATTGGTGTTGTGTTAGCTAGGGCTGTTCTAATACTTGACAAATGGCGTGTGAAAATGCATACAATAATGTGGATCAAAGTATATAATAATGCAAATTAGGAGGTACACACAAATGAAGTACACAAACATCGTGCGAATTATTACACAATGAAAAGTACACAAAAGTGTAGTACACGAATAATGAAGCACACAAATTAATCAAAAAGTACGACATCATTTGACAATCCTCTCAACGACGGTTTGGGTCTTTTTAATCTTGCTTGAATACTTCCGTCCCGTGTTATGACTCTTTCGTAAGAAGGGACGTCCTGTCTCAGGCAACGTAGTTCTTGATGAGGACATCCCTAGTAATGTTACACCCACATCCCCACTAGCTACACATATTGGACTAGTTACTAGAGCCCGCGCACGCCAACTAAATTATCAGGTACTTTCATTTCTTGGAAATTCTTCTAATGTTCATGAACATATGATGCTGCCTAAATTGGATACTTTTGTTTTACTTATGAATGAATGACCTAGCATGGACAAGAAGGATGGCCATTGGAGCGGGATCAAGCATGGAGAAGAAGGTGCACGCACGGGAAGGAACAATGGACTTTCAAGCGGTGATTTTCTCACTTTGAAGCCACCATAAGGAGAGTATGAAGGCTTGGACGAAATATACAAGATGCCACTTCATAAATTTCGTCCATAGGCTAATATAGGTGCTGTGTCACCTTATTTTTGGGCCAGGCCCATGTAATTTCGAAATACCACTTATTAGGCTGTTTTTAGAGTTCGTATGTGTGGGGAAACAGAGTTAGGATTGGTTTCGGACCCCTCCTGCAAGGGGTCACGAAATTCTCCCTCTATTCCCCCATATATATAGCCCTTAGGGTGCCGTTTAGACTGGGGTTTTGTTTAGATTGAAAGTTCGCCATAGCTGCAACTTCGCGTTCTTCGTTTGTGTTCCACGACCAGACAAAGGCGTCACAGAACCCCACTTTCATCAATAAAGCTTTCCTCTTATATTCGCAATATCCAGATTGCAATTTTAGTTTCTTGCTTGTTCTTAATTTGCGTGCAGGAAACAGACCCTCGTGGTCAGGTTGATCGTGCTCCGGCGTGGTCAATAACCTCTCGGAGTTGGTTTAGCGATTGCTAAGGCGCGACGTCCTCGCACGTTCGTAGTCGGATCATCAAAGTCGACTCTACCATAAACGATAGCCACATCTCATCGAAAGACAAGGACTGTTGCATCATCGTGTCAAGTTGCTAGTCTTAGTGTCTAGCTCTTTAGAGTTTCGAGTTCTGTTCACAGTTATCACACCGCCACCGCATCATCTTCATCGCCGCAACCATATACCACCACCACGCTACCATCATCGCCGCTGCCATATATACCACCACATATCCGCCACCAATCTGAGTCCATATACCACCACCATATATCTGCCATCAATCCGTATCCATATATACCACCATATATCCACGACCAATCCGAGTCCATCCCATATTAGGGTTGATTTCGAGATCCCTTTGTTTTCGGTTTCGTGTTTCCTTGCCTGAGTAGGTCTCGGAAAAAAGAGTCTGGCATAGTTTTCAGAGCAGTTTTTAGGCCAAAATTTCGGCAGGTGAAAATATTTTCCCCCTATCCTATTTGTGCACTTTGCCGATTTTTTTTCCTTATCCTATTTGCTCTCACAGTTGTCACACTCGCCATTATAGTGATTTTCTGAGCAAAAAAAAGAGCGCCCCCCAAAAAAAAGGCGCCAAAAAAAACAAAAATAAATAAATTCAGAGTGTGCTCTTCCCTTGATTACGTGTAGCGTCGTGATTTTGTTGGTGTTCTAGGCTCGCGTCTCTAGCATGGTCTAGCCTAGGACCATCACGGTACCGTCGTTGAGCGTCTTTTCAACTTTGGATATCTGAACTGATTATTGCTGACCCCTTTTGCTACCATATTACAAGCCTTCCCAGCTCCACATACATCTACATTGTGTGTTTGACGTCACCTGGCAATCGCTCTATCCAAGCTTTGAGAGTTTTGACTACAACGGTTGCCGATCACCGCCTGCTGCTGGGTAAGAACTGGTAAGAGGTTGAGATTTGCTTGAGGGATTTATGACATACCACCACCACCACCATATCCTAGTCGTATGTTGGTTCATAGTCTTGTGTGTTCCTATTGCTAACCATGCCAAGATCACAAGCTAACGAGATCAACTGGGACACTATGACCAACAAGGAGCTCCATGATAAATTTTAGCAAATGATGGCTGACCAGGTACAAGACGTCGTGACCAGCCTTGGAGAGGCCATGGAGAAGCTAGCTGGTTTGGAGAAGACATTCGACACCAAGATGGACGCCAAGTTCAATGAGGTGCTGGCCCGTCTACCACCACCAGTTGCAGCTACCGTCCCTCTCCAACAACAACAACAACCACAACATCAACAGGGCACGAATTTCGTGGGACGAGCACGACGTGTGCCTCTCGCCCAAGGCCAAAATTCTGGTGCCGTTGCTACTGTGGCTGCTGCTGCTACTGTTGAGCAGGATGTGGATTATGATGGTGATTACGATGATGAGGGAGAGGTTGCGCCAGATCAGCCCCAGGGCCAACCACCAACACACGCACAAGGTCGTCCACATGACTACATTCGCAACGGTAGGCCTGCACCACCCCCTTAGGTACGGGATCATGACCATCTCCCTAAACTTAAATTGAATATTCCGATATTTGAGGGTAGATATGTTCCTGATTTATATCTTACTTGGGAGTTCGAAACAGAACAACGTTTTACATGCTTACAATTGCCTGAGGATAGACGTGTTGCTACTGCTGTTTGTGCATTCACTAGTTTTGCTTGTGTTTGGTGGTCTGAACATTGTAGAATACATCATGATAATATCCCTACTACTTGGGCTGCTCTGAAAACTGCTATGCGTAATCGTTGGGTTCCACCATATTATCAACATGAATTGCTTCAAAATTTGCAGCGTTTAAGACAACGAATTTTTTTGTAGAGGAATATTATCAGGAATTACAATCTGGCATGATTAGATGTGGTATTGTTGAGAAGAATGAAGCTATGCTTGCACGTTTTATGGGTGGGTTAAATAGAGAGATTCAGACTATTCTAGAGTATAAGGAGTATAACACTATCACTCGTTTATTCCATCTTGCTTGCAAAGCTGAACGTGAAGTGCAGGATCGACAGGCAATGGCGCGAACTAATTTTTCTGCAGGTCGAGCTTCATCACGGACACCATGTACACCATCTACTTCCACACGTCCTACCACAACACCACTTACTTCAGCCGCCAACTCCAACAAAGATAGAAGGAAACAGGCACCGCCACCAGCCTCAAGCAAGGGCACACCTTCGGGGCCTGCACAGAGCTCTTCTTCATCCATGGCATCTACAGGGCAAACACATGAGGTTATTTGTCGTCGTTGCAAGGGTGGAGGTCATTATGCGAGAGAATTCCCTTCCAAGCATGTGATGATTGTTACTGAGGATGGTGGATATGCGTCCGCTAGTGATTACGATGAGGAGACTTTGGTTCTTATTGCAAGTGAAGAACAGGGTGCAGAGGATGGTGAAGAAGAGACACACTACATGGCTGCTGACTACGCTGACATGTATGAAAGTTTAGTTGCTCAACGTGTTCTGAGTGTGCAGGTTACACAGGCTGAGCAAAATCAGAGGCACAACTTGTTCCATACAAAGGGAGATGTGAAGGAGCGTTCTGTTCGTGTCATCATCGATGGTGGGAGTTGCAACAAGTTGGCTAGCATGGAGATGGTGGAGAAGCTGTCTCTAACCACCAGACCACATCCTCATCCTTATTACATCCAATGGTTCAACAACAGTGGCAAGGTTAAGGTAACATGTACTATTTGTGTGCACTTTAGCATTGCTACATATTCTGATTATGTTGATTGTGATGTGGTACCCACGCAAGCATGCTCCGTTTTACTTGGTAGACCATGGCAATTTGATAAAAATTTTGTACACCATGGTAGGACAAATCAGTATACTCTTGTTCATAAGGATAAAAATATAACTTTGCTTCCTATGTCTCCCGAACATATTATGAAAGATGACATTGCTAGAGCTAGTAAAGCAAAACAGAAGCAAAGTGAGAGTGAAAATCAAATTGTGGCAAAGGAATTTGAGCTACATAATAAGTCTAATAAACAATCATCTAGTGTTGCATCTAAAATAAAACTAAAGAGTGGTTGTTTACTTACATTAATCTGATATTACTAATTTGGATGTTACTACATCTGTTTGCTATGCTTTTGTATGCAAAGAGGTATTATTTTCATTCGAGGACATGCCTCCCTCTTTGCCTCCTGCTGTCATTTTGCAGGAGTTCGCGGACGTCTTTCCACAAGACGTGCCACCGGGATTACCACCTATTCAAGGGATTGAGCATCAGATTGACTTAATTCCCGGTGCATCGCTACCCAACCGTGCACCATACCGTACCAATCCAGAGGAGACGAAGGAGATTATGTGTCAAGTGCAGGAGCTGCTCGACAAAGGTTATATACGCGAATCTCTTAGTCCTTGTGCTGTTCCTATTATTCTAGTACCGAAAAATGATGGTACATCTTGTATGTGTGTTGATTGTAGAGGCATTAATAATATTACTATTCGTTATCGTCATCCTATTCCTAGGCTAGATGATATCCTTGATGAATTAAGTGGCTCTACAATTTTCTCTAAAGTTGATTTGCGTAGTGGATACCATCAAATTCATATGAAATTGGGAGATGAATGGAAAACAACATTTAAAACTATGTTTGGATTATATGAGTGGTTAGTCATGCCTTTTGGGTTAACTAATGCACCTAGCACTTTCATGAGATTAATGAACGAGGTCTTACGTGCTTTCATTGGATGATTTGTGGTAGTCTACTTTGATGATATACTGATTTATAGTAGGTCTTTGGAGGAACACTTGGATCATTTGCGTGCTGTTTTTATTGCTCTACGTGATGCACATATTGATAAGTTTTATTGCTCTACGTGATGCACATATTGTGATTAATAGAATTTAAAGATATCTTATCAATATATGCATCACGTAGAGCAATAAAAACAGCACGCAAATGATCCAAGTGTTCCTCCAAAGTTCTAATATAAATCAGTATATCATCAAAGTAGACTACTGCAAATTGTCCAATGAAAGCACGTAAAACCTCGTTCATTAATCTCATGAAAGTGCTAGGTGCGTTAGTTAACCCAAAAGGCATGACTAACCACTCATTTATTCCAAACTTAGTTTTAAATGCTGTTTTCCATTCATCTCCTAATTTCATACGAATTTGATGGTATCCACTACGCAAATCAACTTTGGAGAAAATTGTAGAGCCACTTAATTCATCCAGCATATCATCTAGCCTAGTAATAGGATGACGATAACGAATAGTAATATTATTAATGCCTCTACAATCAACACACATACGCGATGTACCATCCTTTTTAGGCACTAGAATAATAGGAACAACACAAGGACTAAGGGATTCGCGTATATAACCTTTGTCGAGCAACTCCTGTACTTGACGCATAATCTCCTTCGTCTCCTCTGGATTAGTACGGTATGGCACACAGTTGGGCAGCGATGCACCGGGAATTAAGTCAATTTGATGCTCAATCCCTCGAATAGGTGGTAATCCCGGTGGCACGTCTTGTGGAAAGACGTCAGCGAACTCCTACAAAATGTTAGCGACAGCAGGAGGCAAAGAGGGAGGCATGTCCTCAAATGAAAATAATACCTCTTTGCATACAAAAGCATAGCAAACAGATGTAGTAACATCCAAACCAGTAATATCAGATTTAGTGCAGGTAAACAACCACTCTTCAGTTTTATTTCAGATGCAACACTAGATGATTGTTTATTAGGCTTATTATGTTGCTCAAATTCCTTTGCCACAATCTGATTTTCACTCTCACTTTGCTTCTGCTTTGCTTTACTAGCTCTAGCAATGTCATCTTTCATAATATGTTCGGGAGACATAGGAAGCAAGGTTATATTTTTATCCTTATGAACAAGAGTATACTGATTTGTCCTACCATGGTGTACAATTTTTTTATCAAATTGCCATGGTCTACCAAGTAAAACGGAGCATGCTTGCGTGGGTACCACATCACAATCAACATAATCAGAATATGTAGCAATGCTAAAGTGCACACGAACAGTACATGTTACCTTAACCTTGCCACTGTTGTTGAACCATTGGATGTAATAAGGATGAGGATGTGGTCTGGTGGTTAGAGACAGTTTCTCCACCATCTCCATGCTAGCCAAGTTGTTGCAACTCCCTCCATCGATGATGACGCGAACAGACCACTCCTTCACAACTCCCTCTGTATTGAACAAGTTGTGCCTCTGATTTTGCTCAGCCTGTGTAACCTGCACACTCAGAACACATTGAGCAACTAAACTTTCATACCTGTCAGCGTAGTCAGCAGCCATGTAGTGTGTCTCTTCTTCAGCATCCTCGGCACCATGTTCTTCACTTGCAATAAAAGCCAAAGTCTCCTCATCATAATCACTAGCGGACGCATATCCACCATCCTCAGTAACAATCATCACATGCTTGGAAGGGCATTCTCGCACATAGTGACCTCCACCCTTGCAATGACGACAAATAACCTCATTTGTTTGCCCTGTAGATGCCATGGATGAAGAAGAGCTCTGTGCAGGCCCCGAAGGTGTGCCCTTGCTGGTGGCTGGTGGTGGTGCGTGTTTCCTTGTATCTCTGTTGGAGTGGGCGGCTGAAGTAAGTGGTGCTGTAGTAGGACGTGTGGAAGTAGATGATGTACGTGGTGTCCAGGATGAAGCGCGACCTGCAGAAAAATTAGTTCTTGCCATTGCCTGTCGATCCTGCACTTCACGTTCAGCTTTGCAAGCAAGATGGAATAAACGAGTGATAGTGTTATACTCCTTATACTCTAAAATAGTCTGAATCTCTCTATTTAATCCACCCATAAAACGTGCAAGCATAGCTTCATTCTTCTCAAGAATACCACATCTAATCATGCCAATTTGTAATTCCTGATAATATTCCTCTACAGAATTTTTTCCTTGTCTTAAACACTGCAAATTTTGAAGCAATTCACGTTGATAATATGGTGGAACCCAACGATTACGCATAGCAGTTTTCAAAGCAGCCCAAGTAGTAGGGATATTATCATGATGTATTCTACAATGTTCAGACCATCAAACACAAGCAAAACTAGCAAAAGCACAAACAGCAGCAGCAACACGTCTATCCTCAGGAAATTATAAGCATGTAAAACGTTGTTCTGTTTCTAACTCCCAAGTAAGATATATATCAGGAACATATCTACCCTCAAATGTCGGAATATTCAATTTTGTCTTAGGGAGATGATCATGATCCCGTACCTGAGGTGGCGGTGCAGCCCTACCGCTGCGATGGTAAACATGCGGACGACCCGGTAGTTGTGGTGGTGGTTGCCCCTGGGGCTGATCGGGAGCAACCTCTCCCTCATCATCGTAATCACCATCATAATCCTCATTCCGCTCAACGACAGTAGCAGCAGAAGTAGCCATAGAAGCTTCAGCAGTAGCAGCAGTAGCAATGGCACCAGATTATTGGCCTTGGTCGAGAGGCACACGTTGCGCTCGTCCCGCGAAATTTGGGCGTTGTTGGTGTTGTTGTTGCCGAGGTACGATAGGTACAGCTGGTGGAGGTAGACGTGCAAGCACTTCATTGAACTTAGCGTCCAGCTTGGTCTCGAATGTCTTTTCCAAAGCACCTAGTTTCTCCATGGCCTCTCCAAGGCTGGTCACGACGTCTTGTACCTGGTCAGCCATCATTTGCTGAAATTTATCATGGAGCTCCTTGTTCGTCATGCCGTCCCAGTTGATCTCGTCGGCTTGTGATCCTGTCATGGTTAGCAGCAACAGGAACACACAAGAATATAAACCTATAGACTACTAGGAAGTGGTGGTGGTGGTGGTGTGTCACAAATCCGTCAAGCGAATCTCAAATCCTTATAGAAGCAAGCGGTGATCGACAACCGTTGTAGTAAAAAACTCTCAAAACTTGGATAGAGCGATTGCCAGGTGGTGTCAACACACGACGTAGATGTATGTGTAGCTGGGATGGCTTATATATGGTAGCAAAAGGGGTCAGCAATAATCAATTCAGAGATGCAAAGTTGAATAAACGCTCAACGACGGTACTGTGCTGGTCCTTGGCTAGACCGTGCTAGAGACGCGAGCCTAGAACACCAACAAAATCACGACGCTACAGGTAATCAAGGGAAGAGCACACTCTGAACTGTTTTTTCGTCTTTTTTTTGGCGCCTCTTTTTTTTTGCTCAGAAAATCACTATAATGGCGGGTGTCTCAAAACTCTTCCGAAGGTCTAAAAACAGGATAGGCACGAAAAAAATTTGACTAATTTTTTTTTCCTGGAGCGATTCGGGGCTGCGACGACCAAAAATTGCAACAAAAAACACTGATGGCGAGTGTCTTAAAACGCTCCAAAAAGCCTAAAAATATGATAGGGAAAAAATATTTTCACCCGCCAAAATTTTGGCCTAAAAAGTGCTCTGAAAGCGGTGCCAGACTCTTTTTTTTCTCGAGACCTACTCAGGCAAGGAAACGCGAAACCGAAAACAAAGGGATCTCGAAAACAAACCTAATATGGGATGAACTCGGATTGGTGGTGGATATGTGGTGCTATATATGTATACGGATTGATGACAGCGTGGTGGTGGTATATAGTGGTGGTATATATGGCAGCGGCGATGATGGTAGCGTGGTGGTGGTATATGGCAGCGGCGATGTTGATGGTGAGGCGGCGGCGTGACAACTTGTGAATAGAACTCAAAACTCTAAAAGACTAGATTCTAAGACCAGCAACTTGACATGATGATGCAACCACAAATTCAACAAAGCAAATACCGAACAGAAAATTGCAAAGGCTCAGATTGGTTCGGATATGATGATCTAACCCTAATTTTTTGTGGCTTTTTCGTGGACTAAAGGTATGAAGAACATATGCGATCTAAATACGAAAAACTGGTAAAATCTCACCAAGCAACCTAGAAATCTGATACCACTTGATAGAGGCGAAGTTGTCCCTGTCTTTCGATGAGATGGTGGCTATCATTTTTGGTGGAGTAGACTTTGACGATCCGACTACGAACATGCGAAGACGTCGCGCCTTAGCAATCGCTAAACCAACTCCGAGAGGTTATTGACCACGCCGGAGCATGATCAACCTGACCACGAGGGTCTGTTTCCTTCACGGAAATGAAGAACAAGCAAGAAACTGAAATTGCAATCGGGATATTGCGAATATAAGAGGAAAGCTTTATTAATGGAAGTGGGGTTCTGTGATGCCTTTGTCTGGGAATGGAACACAAACGAAGAACGCGAAGTTCCAGCTATGGCGAACTTTTAATCTAAACAAAACCCAAGTCTAAAACGATGCCCTAAGGGCTGTATATATGGGGGAATAGAGGGTGGCCCCTTGGAGGAGGGGTCCAAAACCAACCCTAACTCCGTTTCCATAAACATACGGACTCTAAAAACAGCCCAATAAGTAGTATTTTGAAATTACATGGGCCTGGCCCAAAAATAAGGTGACGCAACACCTAATTAGCCTATGGACGAAATTTATGAAGTGGCATCTTGTATATTTCGTCCAAGCCTTCATACTCTCCTTATGGTGGCTTCAAAGTGCGAAAATCACCACTGGAAACTCCATTATTCCTTCCCGCGCGCGCACCTTCTTCTCCATGCTTGATCCCGCTCAAATGGCCATCCTTCTTGTCCATGTTAGGTCCTTCATTCACAAGTAAAACAAAAGTATCTAATTTAGGCAACATCATATGTTCATGAACATTAGAAAGATTTTCAAGAAATGAAAGTACCTGGTAATTTAGTTGGCGTGCGCGGGCTCTAGTAACTGGTCCCATATGTGTAGCTGGTGGGGAAGTGGGTGTAACCTTAGTAGGGATGTCCTCATCACTGGGGGGCAATAATCTTCTTTGGTTTTTGACACGGTTTTGCCCTTTTTTTGTCTCATCGGCTATGGCGATGTTTTTGCCCTTGTCCGTCTCCTTGGTTCTTTTGAAAGATGCGGGTTGGAGCTCTTCCCTAATACCTATACCTTTCAAGTCTTGTCTTGCCCTTGTACCATCTTTACTTGTTTCTGGCATGTCAAATAGTGTGCCAAGCAAACTCTCATAGATATTTTTTGTGATATGCATCATATCAAGAGAATGCGGCGAACTGAGTAGTTCCCAATACTTCAAGCCCCAGAAAACATACTTTCTTTTCCTTACTTTTAGCAGCATTTTCTCAGCCTTCTTTTTCTTCCTTCCTGGCTTCGGGCAATCTGTCCAATTCTTTAACATCTCATGGATTTCTTCTCCACTCCTCTTACGTGGTGGCCCTCGGGCCTCATCCGTGTTGTCGAACAAGTCTCAACGACTTCTCCACTCATCATCTTTGTCAAGCCACCTTCGATGGCCCATGAACACTGTTTTGCAACTGCCCTTTTTCGATAGCTAGAGAAAAGATGTGTCATCAATAAATTTAACACATCCGCAATGTCCATGACACACTTGCCCGGAAATATATCCGTAACCTAAATAGTCATGAATGGTCATGAGCAATGCTGCTCTCATTGGAAAATAGTTTCTAGTACTGGCGTCCCATGTTTTGAACCATTCATCCTTCCATAATATGTGTAACTCCTCCTTCAATAGCTCAAGATGTGTGTTGATATTGTTTCCTAGTTGGAGCGGTCCTTGAATGAGCATTACCATGTGTATGTACTTTTGTTGTATGCAGAGCCAAGGCGGGAGGTTGTACATCTTAAAGGACAAATTCTCCCTATGTAGTTTTGGTAATTAATAACAACATATATTTCATTGGACTAATGTTTCCACCAAGTGTATCTAAAGAAAAAGTTCAATGATGAGGATTGGCTAAGGATTGTGTGGAGAACCTCACCAAGGAAAGGAAGGAATAGAATTGGCCATGCTTCAAGAATGAGGACTCTACATTTTACATTTTGTGAGAAATCACTTTTGAGTCCATAGGAAAGCCAATACTATTAAAAGGGGATGAGGTAAATATGATGATCTGGTTGCTCAAGTGCTTAGAGATTAGCCACCAAAAATACTCACCCACTTTCCCACACAAATCTTCTGTCCAAAGCTAAAAGTCAAAATTCAGTGATACCAACATTTCCCATTCAGATCCATCGAGTTTTACTCTAGAGAGAAGCCAAACCAAACCCTAGCATCTCAGTACTACCAACATTCGATTCGGTGCAACCGAAACCAGTGACCAACTTTTTGGTTAGCCATTTTCAAGAATTGGTACCACCGTGTTTTGAGAATTGCTCTCACTGAGATTTGGACCAACTTTCTGGTTAGCCATTTTCAAGAATCGGTACCATTGAGTTTTGAGAATCGGTCTCACCGAGTTTTGGACCAACTCTCTGGTTAGCCATTTTCAGGAATTGGTATCACCGAGTTTTGAGAATCGGTCTCACCGAGTTTTGGTAACTACCTAGGTCACCCATATCGGTACCATCGAGATTCATATATCAGTCTCACCGAAAACGCCAAAGTTGCCACATTTTGCACTAGTCGGTGCAACTGAGTTTTCACTTCGGTTTCATCGAGTTGGGCAATAATGTTGTAACGGTTGGATTTTTGGAGATGCCTATATATACCCCTCCATCACCTCTCACTCACAAGAGAAGCACTCAGAACACCCACCCACTTGCCATATCCAATTTTCTGAGAGAGAACTACCAACCCTTGTGTTGAGGTCAAGATCATCCACTCCAACCATATGGATCTTGATTTCTAGCCTCCCCAAGTTGCTTTTCATCCAATCAATCTCTTCTATCCATGCCAAATCTGTGAGAGAGTGATTGAGTGTTGAGGAGACTATCTTTTGAAGCACAAGAGCAAGGAGTTCGTCATACTAGAACACCTGTTACGTTTTGGAGGGTGGTGCCTCCTAGATTGGTTAGGTGTCGCTTGGGAGCCTCCTTCTTCGTGATTGCGGAGTTCAACCAAGAGTTTGTAAGGGCAAGGAGATCGCCTACTTTGTGAAGATCTACGCCGAGTAAGGCTAGTCCTCCGTGGACGTAGGCCATCCTGGAATAGACGAGGTTGCTACTTCGTGGACCCTTTGTGGGTGGAGCCCTTCGTGGACTCTCGCGATCGTTACCCTCCGTGGGTTGAAGTCTCCATAAACGTGGACGTATGATAGCACCACCTATCGGAACCACGGGAAAAAATCTTCGCGTCTCCAAATTGCGTTTGATCTTCTAATCCCTAACCTCTTACATTTGCATGTCTTTACTTTCTGCTGCTATACTCTTAGACTTGCATGTGTAGGGTGAACTTGACTTGCTACAATTCCTAAAATCTGCCCACAACTAAAATTGGGAAAAGGTTAGATTTTTATTTGGTCAAGTAGTCTAATCACCCCCCTCTAGACATACTTTCGATCCTACAAGTGGTATCAGAGCTTTGGTCTCCATTGAATTGGTCTCACAACCTAGGAGAGTATGGCGTCTAGTGAGGGAAGTTATCATCGTAGAGGTCCATATTTTGATGGTACAAACTATGCTAGTTGGAAGCATAAGATGAAAATGCATATTCTTGGTCATAACCCCGCCGTATAGGCTATTGTTCGTGTTGGCTTGCAAGGTGAATTCTTTGGTGATGGAAAGGAACCGGATCTTGAAGCGACCGTGGAAGAATTGAAGATGTTACAATACAATGCTCAAGCATGTGACATTCTATTCAACTGCCCATGCCCCGAAGAATTCAACAAAATTAGCCGTCTTGAGAATGCAAAGGAAATTTGGGATACTTTGGTTGATATGCACGAAGGTACCAAATCCGTCAGGGAATCTAAGTTGGATGTGCTACAAAATCAACTTGACAAGTTCAAGATGAAGGATGGTGAAGGAGTCGCGGAAATGTACTCTAGGCTTGCTCTCATCACCAATGAGATTGCCGGCTTAGGAAGCGAAGAAATGACCGACAAATTCATCATCAAGAAGATCCTTAGAGCCTTGGATGGAAAGTACGACACTGTGTGCACATTGATCCAAATGATGCCAAAATACAAAGATCTCAAGCCCACGAAAGTCATTGGAAGGAGTGTTGCTCATGAGATGTCACTCAAGGACAAGGAAGAACTTCACACCAAGTCAAGCGGTGCTTACAAAGCTACAATTGACACTCCTGCTACATCAAGTGAAAACCTTGTAACCAATGAAGAGATATGCCTCATGGTCAAGAAATCAACAAGTTCTACAAAAGTAGAGGCAAAGAAAGAAGCTCCAATTCAAAATATGAAGAGAAGCGTTCATCTAGTCATGACCGGAATTGTTACAATTGTGGAAGGCCCGAACACTACTCCAATGAGTGCACGCCCCCCACAAAAGAAGATAAGAATCACCTAGAAGAAAGAGCTCAAGAGATGAGTCACCTCGAAGAGATAGAAGGAGTAGAGATGATCGTTATGAACGAAGACCCTCAAGGAGAAGTAGGGACTCGGAGAAGAAGGACAAGTAAAGAGCTACACAAGAAGAAGACATCAAGCTCATGTTGGTGAATGGGTTTCCGGCTCTGAATCTGACAATCACTCTAAGAGAAGCTATCACTCCGACTCAGACTATAGTCAATATGAAGGTGTTGCGAGACTTGCACTCATTTCCTCCAACTCCTACGACATATTTGATTCACCAAATGAAGGGAGTGGAAGTTTCTTCATGGCTAAAGGCCCCAAGGTATCACACCCCGAATACATTGACTTCAATAGTGATGAGGATGACTTGGAGATGATGACTTGCTATTTGACAAAACTAGTGATATTAGCCAAAATGAGCTAGATAATGATCATGCTAGTCAAGATAAGTCGTGTGATGAGGATAAGAAGGAAATAGAGCGACTAACTAAAGAATTAAACACTCTTAAGTTAGCCCATGAATCTACTCTAGAAGATCATACAGAGCTTGTAAGAACTCATGAGAATCTATGCTTTGAGAAGCTCAATTTGGATGAAGAACATGAGTTTCTTAAAGCTATCAATGACGATCTCCGAAAGAAGACTTCTTCTTATCTAGAGAAACGACTACTCTTGTCTACATTTATTCCACAAGTTAAGACTAAGCAATCTAGTAACAAAGGCAAGAAAGGTTATTCAACTAGTAGCAATAAAAATGATAAATCTAATGATATTGCTTCTAGTAGTTCTATTGATTTCACTAATGATTCTCTTAGCCAAGTTACACTTGAGCAAGAAAATGATCTATTGAAAGGGATTATAGAAAAGGGTATCTACAAAAGTCTTGCCAGATGTAAGCAACTCGAGGAGATTGTACGCTAGCATGGAGGATACCGGAAGAACCAAGGCATTGGCTACTTCAACGCCAGTGGAGTTGAATGGGAAGAAGGTCAATACCCCAAGCCAAAGTTTGTTCCTCAAAGGAGGAGTATGAACATACTCTCCCCAAGGGAACAAAAGCTCAAGATGACTTTCCACCACAAGACCACAAGCTCAAGGGCAAGGACAAGCTTCAATAGGAGATTGACACATTTTAAGATGATTCCCAAGCTTTGGTCAAGTGGGTTCCCAAGGCTACTCCAAGCTCTACTTCAACTAGTGCTACTTCAACTCCAAGGATTCCCATCAACTTGATGTGGGTCCCCAAGAAGAAGAACTAGAGAAGTTCTTGAGGGGTGACTCTGCCAATGAATTTCACACACATTCATTATTGGTAAGGACTATTTGCAATCAACTCCAACTTTATGCAATAGTTCAAGGAGTCACACATTCCCTCAAAGGTAAGCAAGGGACAAGGTAATTAAAGAATCCATGGACATCATCATGTATACATTGCACTCCATGTCCATAGATATCCTTGTATTTGTCTCTTGTGTGGGACTAACCCATGTAGGTGAGAAGAGTAAGAAAACAACAAGGATTGCTCCCAACTCAAGATGATATTCATCAACAATGAGCATCCACCACTACCTCACCCACATGAAGTCTTCTACAACAAACCCAAGGTTAGTTTATCCCTCTTAGGGGGGATGTCACATCAAGGGGGAGCTTTACTCTAAGACTTGAGTTAAAGCATCTATTAAAGATGTGAACACATTAAATGCTTTATGTAAAAGTGGTAACCCAACTTTTGCTTAAATGATGAGTATGACCTATGATCAAGTACTCTTACTTGGCTCCTAAGTCAATATACTCATGTATAGATGACTCCGTCATCGCCAAAGTGCTTGGTAGATACTACAGTGGTTTTGCATGTTTGCCATGTTTCATTTGACAATTTATTGTGTGAGCATGTTGGTATGCGTATCTTTTCTCTTTCAAGGATATCCAATTGTTGTTATTTGGCTTTCATTTTTCTTTGGCCAATTGGATATACAAGAATGCCTAAGTACCTCCCTCTAGCTAGCTATGCTTTCTCGTCTCAAATTCTATTCATGCTTCATCACAACATTTGAGCAAGCACTTCTCGAACCCTCTGTTTGAGGAGCACTCAGAGTTCCGTTTCGTTAAGAGCTGACTTCCAAAATCTCCCTAGTGTAATCTCGATGTAACCAACCTCAAATCTCGGTCCACCGAAGCCTATGGTTGATCTAGTTTTATGAATCTTGGTAACACCGATTCCATAATCTCGGCTTCATCGAGTTTCCCTGTCAACTGACAGTAGAAGAACTCGGTGGCACCGATATTTTAGAACCAGTGTCACCGACAGCTACGGGTACTTATACTCTGTGGAAGCAATTTTGAAATTACTTCTTCAAACTCGTGGTCCCCGCAAAACCCTAGCTGCCGCTCAACGTCTTCAGACTTCTCCCTCGCTCCCGTGCGTCTGCACCACAGGAGGTCCTCACCGTCGATGAAAATCGCCCCAGCCGTCGCCGCCATAAGATGTCGTCGTCGAGTTAGGGTAACGCCTCAAATTCTTTGCACTCCCCGTCTGATTCTTGTGCAAAAGATCACTTTCCTTATCTTCCCACTGTGTGAACAAGTTCCATCCTCGAAAAATTCCATTAGATTAGAGAACGATCAATTTTTAGGTTTAACCGTCCGCAAATCGAATCTCGGTGTCACCGAGTGAGAAAAACCGGTTCTACCGATTTTTGTTTTAGGGCTACTGAGAACAACTTCGGTGAAACCGAGTGGCTATTTTCGGTGAAACCAAAGAAGCTACCAAGTTTCTGTTAAGGAAGTTGTATGTCTCGTTGGCTCCAAAATTTTGGACTCGGTGGAACGGAAATCCTTTTTTGTAGAAGATTAAACTTAAGATTCTAAGTTCAAATTTGAGAAAACTTTCTTTGTTTTGTGATGCTCAACCCCTCTTCTCTTCTATACTCTATTCATAGGGTTAGCATGTCAGGGTCTGATGATAGCCAGAATGACTTCAGGGAGAGGGAAGTTGACATGAGTTTAGGCACAAGCCCAGATGCCAGTTCTTCTTCTTCAGAAGATCCAGGCACCCCAAGTTCTCATGGGCTGCCCAAGGCTGCCACCAGGGCAAGGAGAAAGTTGAATTCTGATGAGGAGGATTCCGACTTTGTGCCAGAGGAAGTACTAGCCAAGAAGCAGAAAGACAAGAAAGAGAAGGCTGCTAAGAAATCTGCTTCAGAGGCCACTTCAGCTAAGAGGACAACTGCTAATCAGAAACGATCATGTGGATATGCACCATACATTCAAATGCTAATCAACTCCAAGATGGAGAAGAATGTATATGCACTTGATCGTCCTCATATGCCACTTCAGCCAGAGTTTGAGGATAATGTTGTGGTGATGGGTCCCAGTCATCCCACTTCATCTGCTGCACATGCAGAGGGAGAGGCAGCTAGAGCCACTATTGCTCATGTACCCAGGACTAAGAGTGAGCAAATGAAACTTCTCATTAGCACCATCCAGGGTATGCAGAAGGACATCAAGAACATCTTGCTCAATCAAGAAAGCCTTGAGAGGATAGTGGAAGATAAGTTCACTACGTTGAACAACAAAGTGGATGAGCTGACGGTGACTGTGGATGAACTCAAGAAGGAAGTGGATGCAGTGCCTAGCCCTCATGTAAAACCCAAGATGCGATCCTATCCTTATTTTGGCTCGAGGGCCTCGACAAGGATAGAAGCGCATCTCGTCGTTTCACAAGAATGGATATCATTACAAGTACATGTAAAGAAGAGATAGTGTATGGAACTGGCTTACACTCGCCACAAGCTAAATCAAGATCACATCAACACAACACCATATACAATCATCATACACAAGAGCAGGGTCCGACTACGGACGAAATCAAACGATAAAAAGACATCCATCCTTGCTATCCCAGGCTGCCGGCCTGGAACCCATCCTACGATCGAAGAAGAAGAAGAACTCCAAATCAAACAACCATCACGCTCATGTCAAATCATCGCATTACCTGTACCTGCAACTATTGTTGTAGTAATCTATGAGCCATAGGGACTCATCAATGTCATTTCCAAGGGTATCAAGACTAGCAAAGCTTAATGGGTAAGGTATGGTTAAGTGGTGAGGCTGCAGCAAGCACTAAGCATTTATTTGAGTGGCTAACTTACGAGTACAAGAATAAAGGGGGATGATCATCGTATAAACAGACGTGAACTAGTAATGATCACTAAGTGATCCTGAACACCTACTTACGGTCAAACATAACCCTACCGTGTTTTCTCTTGGATGCAGAACTCACAAGAAGAGACAGTCATAGTTACGCACACGGTTGGTGTATTTTATTTGAGTTTACTTCAAGTTTGCTATGACCGGGTGTTAAACAAAGTTTTCAAGTTGCCACATAACCACGGGCACGACTCTCATGAAAGATTTAACCCTGCAGGGGTGCTCCAACTCATCCATCACAAACTAACCACACGCCACGGGAATAACCTCGACCACGAAACCCGTGATCTCCTTGGAAATTCCGTTGGAAAATCTCAACCTCAAGATAGCCCGAAGTGTCCTCGAAATCCCGCACACAAGACGTTTGAGAAAGGTAAAACAAATCCAGCAAGGCAGCCCGGCGTACCGACAATCCCGATAGGAGCCGCTTATCTCGTTCTCAGGGCACGACCGGATGGGCAAGACGTCGGGTTGGCTGAGACCCCGGGTGACCAGGGGGCGCCAGACATCGCCCGGTTTGGACCAACACTCATGAGGAGCACTGACCCGGGTTGTTGATTAAATTATCCACGGGTTCATGACGCCCTATGCTAGTTCATTAGTTATTAGGCAAATGTAGTACCAATGTTGGGCCTTGCCGAAAGAGTTTTATCCCAAAACGAAAGTCAAGGGGGTCCCCATAACAACCCCGAGCATGTTAGGAGCGCTCAATATGGAACATAACAACGGTACACAAGTAGCTAGGGCGGCAAAAGTGGAACAAAACACCGAGCAAAAGGCCAAGCCTTCCACCTTTTACCAAGTATATATGTGCATTAAATTAAATAGCAATAATATTGTGATATATCAAAAGGATATCCAGGTTGGCACATGGAAAAACAATTTGCACCTGCAACTAGCAAAGCTATAAGAAGGGCTGAGCAAGCGGTAACATAGCCAAACAATGTTTTGCTGGGATGTGGAGGGTTAGAGGCTTATCATGACATTTTGGGAGGCTTGACAAACAAGTGGTAGGTAGCGAGACAAGCGATAGAAACGAGACAACTAGCATGGCAATGATAGTAATGGTATCCAGGGAAATGGTCATCTTGCCCGAGATTCCGCTCGGAAGAAGATTGAGTCCATGAAGAAGGCGAACCAACATAGTCGAACGAATCCTCACACTCCGTACGCTTTCGGAACTCTATCGAGAAGAAGCAAACCGGAAACAACAATCAACACACGATAAACACCACAACATATGCATGACATGATGCACATCAACACAACATGGCATTATGAAATAACCAGATTCTCAGACTTAGTGAAAATTAGAGTAGACATGAGCAGCAGTTATTAACGGATTGGCATGTTGGACAACAGAATTAATGATGATGCCAAACCTATTCATGCAAACTATTGGCACAATATGATAGAGCATAACATGCTCATCAAAAGACTCCATTGGAGTAACAACAAAAGACTCCTAGATCAATAGCAAATCACATGGCAAGATGGCAACAAAATAACAGTTTCAGACTTAGTGAAATTTATCTAACTCCCAAAAACTGCAGTTTGACTAGGCATGTAGACATGGCAATAACAATAGCATAACAATCACTTATGAGCATGGCAAGGGCACTAACAACAAGAATACATGACACACTACAAAATATACCATTGGCACATGTTCATACGTGTCATGGATTGCTTAATATGATGCTCACAAAACGGAACTCTTCGTTAATAGATTACAGTTTTAATGCGCTGGCTACTTGAGAGCAAGAAATTGACATGTTAATGATGTTCTACATGGCAAGCAATGGCATGACATCAAAGTATACATATCCTAGAGCAATCCTCATGAACAAACCATATGCAAAAGGTCTACGGTTGAGATGCAATCATCCACACAAGATAGAATAAAATAACACATTTACCACCTACGATGGAATGCACTTTTGCAACAGACATATGATAATGCAAATGAAATCTATTATGCATGAAAATGTCACCATGCTATAGAGCACAACGAGTAGAACAAGTTTGACATATAACACATCTCCATCCGATACACGGTTTGAGTACCACGAGCAGGTTAAAATGCAATATGATGACAAAATGACAGTTTTTTCTAGGGACTTCGAGAAATTTATACCCTCAGCGAAAATGGACGGGATGGACCCGGATGGTCGGGGCCACTGTTTGGATCGGCGCACGGGGCAGTCCCGGCGGCGGGCAGGAGGAGGCCGGCCCGCACGGTCGCACCTCCGGCGAGGGCGGCGACTTGGCGGCGGCGGGACCGGCGGATCCGGTCGGGATCCTCCCAATCCGGGCGACGCGGAGGCCGACGAGGCCACGACGTCGATCGCTGGCGACGAATCTTGGCGGCGGCGGTGGGATGGAGGTCCGACTTCGCGGAGGGGGCTCGGGGCGACCACCGGCGGGCAGCGCGCACTCGGGCACGTGCGGTGTGGCTGCGGGGCTCACTGGTGTGGGTCGCCGACAGGCGGCGGGCAGCGGCGAGGCGAAGTCCGGCAAGGGCGGTGCGGCGAGGAACGCCAGGGGAGGAGCTAGGTCACGCGGGCGCTGCGCGGGCAGCTGCGGGCTGCGGCTGCGGGTGGCTCGGGCCCGGGCGGGCCCCGCGCGGGCCTGGCGGGCCGCGGCGGTGGAGGCTGCTGGGTGGGCGACGTGGCTGGGTGCGAGTGGCTGGGGCGGAGGTGGCCGGCTGGGAAATTGAGCAGGTGGTGGCTGCTCAAGGTGGGAGGAGGTTGTGGGCGGCGTGGTTTTCGAGGAGGAGGGAGAAGAAGGTCATTTTTGGGCAGGGGAGCCTTCCTTTTATAGCTAAGGGCTAGGGTTTGGTTCTAGGGGTGTTTTTAGAGCCATTCGATCCGATCGGACAGCTCCGGGCAGAGGGTTAGGCTAGGGTGGGTTGTTGGGTTGTGTAGATGTGCTAGGTGGGGATGATAGGGAGGTTGGTGGCCCGTGACAGAGTTTTTAACACACCGAAAACTCCCGATAAATAAGCCGATGATGGTGTCGCTACGGTCGACCGTTCGGGTATCAAACGACCTCTGATAGCGATGAAATTTGGCAGGCGGCCTACCTACAATATATTATGGCCGCTCGCCAAGTTTTGACCCAATCCGAAAAAGTTTTATACACACTCTTGAGAACAATATTTTGCAATGCCGCGGGCGCGTGCATGTGTGGTTGGTCTCGAAACGCTCAATGGGGAGAACTGACAACTACAAACGAATGCAAGTTTTGAAAACGATGACAACAAAGTGTTGATGCTATGCAGATGATGCGAATGATGCGATGATGAATGCGACAAACAAAAGAATCACACGACGAGAATGGAAATAAAAGGGGAATCTTCTGGAGCGTCGGTCTCGGGCTGTTACAACTCATTCCTCTGATGATGATGACAGTCCACCTCTCAGGTCCAGCACTCAGTTCAAGACCCAGTCCAGGACTCCTACTGTGCTAGTTCCAGAGACGAGGCCTACCTCGTCATCACCTGGCACAACTCCATCAATTCCTCCTGCACCTCCAGTGACTACTCCACCACTTCAGAGGACTTAAGCTGAAGAGTTTGTGGATGCTCTTCTCTCGACTCCTTCGACAGCCACATGAGCAGCTTCATCGTCTCATGGAGGAGATCCTGCCCAGAGCGACGATTGGCTCTATAGCTTTGAACTTTTTGGTAACTTGTTGCCAAAGGGGGAGAGGTTATAGATCATAGGGCTTCGAGAGAGTGTGTGTTGCATTTTGGTTCCTCTCTGCAGTTTAAAAACATTTGGTTTATCGCTCGTTGTTGAAAACTTTGTCGGTGTTTGATCATATACTTTTGTGTGATGCTACCACTTTGCTATCTTTGAGATGTCTACATGATGATCATTCACTTAATGATTGGTGTGATGTGCTTATGCAATTCATTCATATTAATTTTTGCGCACCACCAAGTTGTATGTGACATGGAAGAGTGACCCATAATCCTAATCAATTGTGCATTTGCATTCAAATGCAAATTTAAAATAATGCACAAATTTAGGGGGAGCTCTTGCTTATGACATACTTCTAATAGCGACGATGCTATTCATTGATTATATCTTTTATCGAAGCTTTGATCTATATGTTGTCATCAATTACCAAAAAGGGGGAGATTAAAAGGACAACTTCTCCCTATGTAGTTTTGGTAATTAATAACAACATATATTTCATTGGACTAATGTTTCCACCAAGTGTATCTCAGGAAAAAGTTCAATGATGAGGATTGACTAAGGATTGTGTGGAGAACCTCACCAAGGAAAGGAAGGAATAGAATTGGCCATGCTTCAAGAATGAGGACTCTACATTTTAAATTTTGTGAGAAATCACTTTTGATTCCATAGGAAAGCCAATACTATTAAAAGGGGATGAGGTAAATATGATGATCTGGTTGCTCAAGTGCTTAGAGATTAGCCACCAAAAATACTCACCCACTTTCCCACACAAATCTTCTGTCCAAAGCCAAAAGTCAAAATTCGGTGACACCAACATTTCCCATTCGGATCCACCGAGTTTTACTCTAGACAGAAGCCAAACCAAACCCTAGCATCTCGTTACTACCAACATTCCATTCGGTGCAATCGAAACTAGTGACGAACTTTCTTGTTAGCCATTTTCAAGAATCGGTACCACCGAGTTCGGAGAATCGGTCTCACCGAGATTTGGACCAACTTTCTGGTTAGCCATTTTCAAGAATCAGTACCACCGAGTTTTGGACCAACTCTCTGGTTAGCCATTTTCAGGAATTGGTACCACCAAGTTTCCAGAATCGGTCTCACCGAGTTTTGGTAATTGCCTAGGTCACCCATATCGGTATCACCGAGATTCATATATCAGTCTCACCGAAAACGCCAAAGTTGCCACATTTTGCACAAGTCGGTGCAACCAAGTTTTCACTTCGGTTTCACCGAGTTGGGCAATAATGTTGTAATGGTTGGATTTTTGGAGATGCCTATATATACACCTCCACCACCTCTCACTCGCAAGAGAAGCACTCAGAACACACACCCACTTGACACATCCAATTTTCTGAGAGAGAACTACCTACCCTTGTGTTGAGGTGAAGATCATCCACTCCAATCATATGGATCTTGATTTCTAGCCTCCCCAAGTTGCTTTCCATCCAATCAATCTCTTCTATCCATACCAAATCTGTGAGAGAGTGATTGAGTGTTGAGGAGACTATCTTTTGAAGCACAAGAGCAAGGAGTTCATCATACTACCACATCTATTACCTTTTGGAGGGTGGTGCCTCCTAGATTGGTTAGGTGTCGCATGGGGGCCTCCTTCTTTGTGATTGTGGAGTTGAACCAAGAGTTTGTAAGGTTAAGGAGATCGCCTACTTCGTGAAGATCTACCCCGAGTAAGGCTAGTCCTCCGTGGACGTAGGCCATCATGGAATAGACGAGGTTGCTACTTTGTGGACCCTTCGTGGGTGGAGCCCTCCGTGGACTCTCGCGACCATTATTCTCCGTGGGTTGAAGTATCCATAAACGTGGATGTACGATAGCACCACCTATCGAAACCACGGGAAAAATCTCTGCGTCTCAAAATTGCGTTTGATCTTCTAATCCCTAACCTCTTACATTTGCATGTCTTTACTTTCCGCTGCTATACTCTTAGACTTGCATGTGGAGGGTGAACTTGACTTGCTACAATTGGTAAAATCTGCCCACAACTAAAATTGGGAAAAGGTTAGATTTTTATTTGATCAAGTAGTCTAATCACCCCCCTCTTGACATACTTTCGATCATACAACATCCAAACAAACACGGGCCATGTACTATGTGGGCTACTCTGCTTGCCAAATGGATTTAGTCCATCGCTACTAACACCCAACCTGGGGTTTCTTGGTTCTGCTGTGAATTCTAGTTCAATGCAGTTGAGTGCTTTCCACTGACAACCATCTGCAATATGTCTCAGAATGCCATCATTTTTAGATTTCCTGGTCTAGTGCCAAGTAATGTTCTTTGCTTCCTTCGCGTCAGCGAAATAACGCTACAAGCGTGGAATCAATGAATGGTACCATACAACCTTTCAAGGATCTTTCCAGGCTTGTATCGGGGTTCCTTGCAAGTTGGACACTCTGTTTTGTGCTCATGCTCGTTATGGTATAAGATGCAATCATTTATGCATGCATGATATCTTACCTGCGGCAAATCAAGAGGACACACGATCTTTTTTGCTTCATCAACACTCTTAGGCAAAAAATTCCCCTTGGGCAAAACTATATGTAAATATTCCAATGTAGCATCGAGACTTGCGGCTGTGCTCTTGAATCTTGCCTTGATGTCTAGAGGTTTGAGCGTGCAAGCGGGTGTGCTCAGGATTGCAACCTTCATACAGTGGAGCATTTGCATCTAACTTCAATTGCGCCAACTTGAGAGCCTCCTTAGTAGTAGCTCTCTCATTTGTGGTCTTCTTATGAATAAGTTCTTTAACATGGGGATCCTGCAACATTTCAGCCAACGACATATCCTGACTTACATGGTCCTCTTCATGTTCGGGTGGCGTTTCATCATTTTCTCCTCCAGGCGCATGTTCATTATTGTTTCCTCCTTCTGGCGGCCCTGTTAATTCATCATCGAAAGGGTTTTCCACTTCCGTATCCATCGCTCCATCATCGTCACGTACATCATCATTCTCCTCACCATGCTTTGTCCATCGTGTATAACCTTCAACGAAACCACGACGAAGCAAGTGCCCGAGGACGCTACCATCAAACGGGTTATGGAAAATTCCATTTTTCCAGGCCTTACATGGACATAATATCTGCGTTTCACACTTTTGTATCATATTCGTCACCGCGAAATTGAGAAAGGCCTTCACACTTCGATCCATATTGAATCTTTCGATAGATCAAAGTAGCCTATAAAGGGAAATCCAAAAAGAATTACATATATATATTAACAACGAGCGAGGGCATACAAAATTTCGGCATGACCTTTGCTAAAAATGGTTCATATTGAGTACTGGAAATAGGATAAAACGAAAATAAATCAACGTTTCGCCAAAACATTGGCAACTCTCTCTACAAAATTGCCATCCATGCACGTTTCACCATATAGCAATCACACACGTACATAACATGCATAATTAAATGACGAGGACGTGTTTTCTATTAATTACCTCAAGCAGAAGAGACACGAGTCGAGCTAGTCCTCGATCGATCACGCGAGAAGCCGGTCGACCATACATAGGTTCGAGGGAGCCATTAATGGAGGGTGAAGGAAAATTTAATGCAAGTGGGTGGAGGAGAGAGCTAGATAGATAGCTTAGAGAGTGGGTGTGTGGAGGCTAGCGAACGTAACTAATGCATCACCTAGCTAGATCTAACCATCTAATTTAGAATCATGATAAAATAATTGGGTTTCTCAAGATGAGGAGGGAAGTGGAGGAGCAAGAGGAAGAAGGGGAATATAGTGTATACACAAGGGCTATCACATTGTAATAGTGCTGCCACTTTATTACTGGCGTTTCAAGACAACAAGACACCAGCACTAACATGAATATTCCTGGCGTGCCATTGTATGCTATGCCGGTGTCATGTGGGCTCCAATGTTGACCTAAAAAAATGGACCCACAAAATAAACTGTTGGCGTCCGGACGAAAGCAACGCCATAGATATAGGAAATAATGCCGGCATAGTACCAACCTGGTACGCCAATAGTAAGTTACGCCTGCATACAACATTGTAGGCCACATACAAGTGGTGTTCCACGTAAGTCTAGCACCAGCACTAATTAACTCGCTATGTCGTACCAAAATGGTCGACATCAGCAATATTTGAAAAATGTAGTGCTGGCGTCGGCTGAAAACGACGCGCCACCAACAAGAGTTGTGGCTAGCCATTTCTCTACTAGTGTTGGCTGGTTCTTATTTTTGTAATTTTTCTAATATTCCAAAACGGCCAGAGATAATTTTTATGGAGTTTTCGAGTCGGTTTACTTATCGTATCACATACCTGCCCCTTTTCGGGTGTGTGGAGTGTTCTGGAAGGTCTCTTTTATGTGCTCCTCCGGTGTCATTGTTTGAATAACATTGATCGCCTTGTTAATGGGTGTACCTGAAATATAATGTTTAATTCTTCGCCCATTAACCACCTTACGATTTGTTCCTTTCGTGCTATTTATCTTGATGGCTTCAGAACGATAAACCTCCACGATGTAGGGTCCTTCCCATTTAGAGGGGAGTTCTCCTGCAAAGAATGTTAAAGTAGAATTGCATAATAGAGCATGATCACCAATATTAAATTCTCATTTTTGTATTCTCTTGTCATGCCATATTTTAATGTTTCCTTTAAACAACTTGGCATTTTCATAGGCTTGCGTCCTCCATTCATCTAGAGAGCTAATATCAAATAACCTCTTTTCACCGGCAAGTTTGAAATCATAATTAAGTTCTTTAGTTGCCCAATAAGCCTTATGTTCAAGAGATAAATGAAAAGCTTTCCCATAGACCATTTTCTATGGAGACATACCGATAGGATTTTTATAAGCAGTTCTATAAGCCCACAATGCATCATACAATTTCTTAAACCAATTCTTTGTAGATCTATTAACGGTCTTTGATACGTCTCCAACGTATCAATAATTTGTGAAGTATTCATGCCATATTTTCCTATGTTTACAATACTTTTATATGGTTTTGATGCACTTTATACGATTTATTTAGAACTAACCCGGACTGACGCTGTTTTCAGCAGAATTATTGTGGTGTTGTTTTTTGTGCAGAAAATAAAAGTTCTCGGAATCGCCCAAATTTTTTTATGACTTTTTCTAGAGAAATTAAGAAATACCGGAGTGAAGAACCACCGGAGGGGATCCACATGTGGTTCACAAGCCAACAGAGCGCGCCCACCCCCATGGGCGCGCCCTGTTAGCTTGTGTGGCCCACGTGGCCCAGGTTGACGTGATTCCAACGCTGAAAAATCCTATAAATCCAAAAAAAAACCCAAAGTTAACCTAGAACTTTCGCTCCGCTGCCGCAACTCTGTGTATCGAACAAAAACCCATCTGGAGCCTTTCTAGTACCATGTCGGAGGGGAAAAACCATCATCGGTGGCCATCTTCATCATCCCGGTGGAGACCATGACGAGGAGGGAGTAGTTCACCCTCGGGGCTGAGGGTATGTACCAGTAGCTATGTGTTTAATATCTCTCTCTTTCTCTCTCTCTCTCTCTCTCTTGTTGTTGAGATGGCACGATCTTGATGTATCTCGGGCTTTGTTAATATAGTTGGATCATATGGTGTTCTTCCCTTGCTATCTTGTTGTGCTGAATTGAATCTTTCCCTTTGAGATTTTGTTATGTCGGATTGAATATTGGAATTGAGATCACTTAATGAATGTCTTGGTACTCAACTTGTGGATTCCCGTGGTGACAATGGGGTAATCTATGCATAGGGGTTGATACACGTTCTTGTCCTACTTTCCTCGATAGAAATCTTGGGGTACTCTTTGAAGTTCTTTGTGTTGGATTGAATATGATGAATCTAAAATTGTTTGATGCATGTCGAATAATTAACCCACAGATACTTGTGGTGACATTAGAATATCTAGGTGACATTAGGGTTGATTGATATGTATCATTGGTGTTATTTTATTAGGAACTCTAGAGATGTTTGTGACACCTATAGGAGTAACTCAATAGATTGATCAGAAAGGGTAACTTTGAGGTGATTCTACTACCTACAACAATTTCATCTTATGTTCTCCGCTACTTATGAACTTTGGAGTGATTCTTTGTTGCACGTTGAGGGATGATCATATGATTCTATTATGTTAGCATTGTTGAGAGATTGCACCAGTGAAAGTATGAACCCTAGGCCTTATTTCCAAGCATTAATATACCATTTTGCTTGTTGTTTGCCACTTGCTACCATGCTGTTTTTATATTTTCAGATTACAAAAACCTATATATATTATCCATATTGCACTTGTATAATCATCTCTTCGCCGAACTAGTGCACCTATATAATTTACCATTGTATTTGGTGTGTAAGGGACACAAGAGATTTCTCTTATTTGATTGCAGGGTTGTTTGAGAGAGACCATCTTCATCCTACACCTCCCACGGATTGATAAACCTCAGGTCATCCACTTGAGGGAAAATTCCTACTGTCCTACAAAACTCTGCGCTTGGAGGCCCAATAGAGTGTACAAGAATAAAGTTGCATAGTAGACATTAGTCTTTTGTAAAATTAACTTTATTTCTCTGTTGCTCAATTCAACTTGACCACTAGATTGAGGTTGATATGGGGAAGCAATTCTACGATTGACATCATATTTAGCTAAGAGTTTATGAAATGCACCATGAATAAAGTGTGAACCACGATCAGTCATTAAATATCTAGGGACTCCAAACCTCGAAAAGATACCTTCTTAAAGCATTTTAATAGAGGTGTTGTGATTAGCACTAGAAGCTAGAATAGCTTCTACCCACTTAGTGACATAATCAACAACAACTAGAATATGAGTATATCCATTAGAGGAAGGAAAAGGTCCCATGTAATCAAAACCCCAAACATCAAATGGTTCAATAATAAGTGAATAATTCATTGGTATTTCCTGACATCTACCAATATTACCAGTTCTTAGATATTCATCACAAGAAAGGAGAAACTTACGTTCATCCTTGAAGAGAGTAGGCCAATAAAAACCAAACTATAATATCTTATGTGCGGTTCTATCTCCTGCATGGTGTCCTCCATATGCCTTGGAATAACACTTCCATAGGATTTGTTCCTGTTCATGCTTAGGTACACAACGTCTAATAATACCATGTACTCCTCTTTGTACAGATGTGGGTCCCCCCAAAAGTAATGTCCTAAATCAAAGAAGAAATTTTTCTTTTGTTGGTACATGAAACTAGGTAGTATATATTTAGCAACAATCTAATTAGCATAGTCTGCATACTAAGGAGTCTTACAGAAGCGTTTATAACAGCTAATTCCTCATCAGAAAATCTATCATCAATAGGCAGTGGGTCATCAAGAACATTTTCCATTCTAGGCAAATTATCTGCTACATCATTCTTAGCTCCCTTCCTATTAATGATGTGCAAATAAAATTCTTGATGTAAAAGAACCCACATAATTAGTCTAGGTTTAGCGTCTTTCTTTTCCATAAGGTATTTAATAGCAGCATGATTGGTGTGAATAATATTTTTAGAATTAACAATATAAGTCCTAAACTTATCACATGCGAACACAACTGCTAAAAATTCTATCTCGGTAGTAGCATAATTTCTTTGAGCATTGTCTAAGGTCTTACTAGCATAATGGATAACATTTAATTTCTTATCAACTCTTTGTCCCAGAACAATACCAACAGCATAGTCACTAGCATCACACATTATTCAAAAAGTAGGTTCCAATAAGGTGGTTGAACAATAGGTGTAGAAATTAAAGATTGCTTAAGTATTTCAAAGGCTTCTACACAATCATCATCAAAAAGAAATGGAACATCTTTTTGCAAAAGATTGGTAAAGAGGCCTAGAAATCTTAGAGAAATCCTTAATAAACCGTCTATAAAAATCAACATGACCAAGGAAACTTCTTATACCTTTAATATGTTTAGGACATGACATTTTCTCAGTTACATCAACTTTAGCTTTATCCACCTTAATACCTCGTTTGGACATTTTATGCCCAAGTACTATACCCTCATTCACCATAAAGTGGCACTTCTCCCAATTCAAGACAAGATTAGTTTCTTCACATCTCTACAAAACGTGATCAAGGTTCCTTAAGCAATCATCAAAAGAAGTACTGTAAACGTAATAATCATCCATGAATACCTCAATAATATTTTCACAAAAATCAGAGAATATAGCCATCATACATCTTTGAAAGGTATCAGGTGCATTGCATAAACCAAAAGGCATACGTTTATAAGCAAAATTTCCAAAGGGAAAAGTAAAAGTGGGTTTCTGTTAATCTAATTTTGACATGGGTATTTGAGAAAAAACAAAATATCCATCCAGGATGCAACATCGTGTATGCTTAAACAATCTTTCTAACATTTTATCAATAAAAGGCAAGGGGTACTGATCTTTTCTAGTAGCTTTGTTTAATTTCCTGAAATCAATTACGATCCTATGACCAGTTACAACTCTTTGTGGAATAAGTTCATTTTTATTATTAGGGATAACAGTTATACCTCCTTTATTAGGAACACAATGAACATGACTTACCCATCTACTGTCAGCTATGGGATAAAAAATACCTGCCTCCAGAAGCCTTAATATTTCAATACTTACCACCTCTTTCATTTTAGGATTAAGAGATGTTGATGATCGATGATGAGTTTGGCATCCAACTCCATATTAATCTTGTGCTGGCATAACATAGGGCTAATGCCCTTAAGATCATCAAGAGTGTATCCAATAGCAGCTCGGGGCTCCTTCGGAGTTTTAAGTAGTCTCTTTTCTTCATGCTCTGAAAGTTTAGGACTAATAATAACAATATATATCTTCTTTTCATCCAGATAAGCATACTTTAATGTATCATGTAGTGTCTTCAATTCAAACACGGGATCACCCTTAGGTGGAAGAGGATCCCCTAGGGTGTCAACATGTAAATTGTGTTTAAGGACATTAGTTTGTTTAAAGAATATCTCATCTATTTCATTTCTTTCATTCATATGCATATTATTTTCATGGTCTAGCAAATATTGTTCTAATGGATCAGTAGGAGGCACGACAATAGAAGCAAGATCAATAATTTCATATTTATTAGATAATTCTTTCTCATGTGGTTGTCTACGAAACTTAGAGAAATTAAACTCATCAGACACATCACCAAAGTTGACTCTAACCTTTTCTTTAGCACAATCAATTTCAGCATTAACGGTATTGAAGAAAGGCCTACCAAATATAGTGGGACAAAAATTATGTTGTCGTGAACCAAGTACTAAGAAATATGTAGGGTACTTGACTTTTCCACACAAGACTTGATCATCTTGAACAATCCCAAGTGGTGAAATAGTATATCTATTTGCAAGTTTAATTGTAACATAAATGTCCTCAATCTCAGAAGGTGCTATATCATGCATAATTTCTTGGTATAAAGTAAATGGAATTGCACTCACACTAGCACCTATATCACATAAACCATGATAGCAATGATCTCCAATCATGTTTGTTCTAGCAGCCTATATCGCATGCCAACCACTGGTTTATTCTTATCCAACAAATCGTGTTTGTTTCTAACAGGTTTTACAATTCTAGGAGCCTCGTCACAAAATTAAATAACATGCCCATCAATATTATCAACCAGGAGATCCTTAACCATAGCAATATTGGATTCTACATTTATTTGTTCAGAAGGTTTTGGTGTTCTAACATTTCTTTTATTAACTATAGGTGTAACTCTAGCATGTTCCTTAATCCTAACAGGAAAAGGTGGTTCCTCAATATAACCAGTAGGCACAACTGGATCAACATTATAAAGGATTGTTCCTTCTTTAGCTATGCTAGGTTCCTTACAAGTTTCTTCAATATGGGGGGGGGGTGAAATTTAAACCACTTCTCCTTAGGGAGGTCAACATGAGTAGCAAATGATTCACATAAAGTAGCTACTACCTCAGAGTCAAGGCCATATCTTGAACTGAACATATGAAAAGCTTCAGTTTACATAAAAGATTTCACACAATCAAACTCAAGATTTATACCTCACCCGTTACCTTTGTCAAACTCCCAATATTCAGAGTTGTGTTTAATTCTTTCAAGAAACCCCCTTTGAATTCAATACTTCTCGTCATAAAGGAGCCAGCAGAAGAAGTAGCAAGCATCAATTGATTGTCATGAGAGAGACGAGCATAAAAGTTTTGTAAGATTATTTCCCTTGAGAGCTCATGATTGGGTCATGTGTGCATCATAGATTTAAGCCACCCCCAAGATTGAGCGATACTTTCTCCTTCACGAGGCCAAAACTTATATATATAATTCCAATCAGGATGAACCAAATGCATAGGATAAAATTTCTGATGGAATTCCATCTTCAATTGCTTCCAATCCCATGTATCGGTTTCATCCAATAGCATATACCAAATCAATGCCTTTCCCTACAAAGATAAAGGGAAAACCTTCTTCTTAACACCATCCTCGGATAAACCTTCAAGCTTATATAATCCACAAATTTTATCTATATAGATCAAGTGTACATTAGGGTGTTTTGTTTCATCTCACGCAGAAGGATTAGCAAGAAGTTTCTCTAACATACCCGAAGGAATTTCATAGTAAATATTTTCAGTAGGTTCAGTAGGTTGAGGAGTGGCTTTGCCACTTTCGGGCGAGGTGAAGATACCCCGAACAAGCCCCTCAAAGGATTATCCCCCATAGTAACAAGCAATAGTAAATTTCAGCACATAACGAAATGTTTCCTTACCAAATTCCACTTACCAAAGGTGCTTCACTCCCCGGCAACGATGCCAGAAAAGAGTCTTGATGACACACAAGTATAGGGGATCAATCGTATTCCTTTCGATAAGTAAGAGTGTCGAGCCCAACGAGGAGCAGAAGGAAATCACACGTGGTTTTCAGCAAGGTATTCTCTGCAAGTGCTGTAAGTGACACTGATAGATAGTTCTGTAGCAAGATAATTCGTAACAAGTAATAATATTAACAAAAGTGCAACAAGATGGCCAAGTCCTTTTTATAGCAAAAGATAAGCCTGAAAATTACAAAGCGCTCTCGAGGACACATGGGAATTTCCGTCTAGTCACATTCATCATGTTTAGTTATTCGTGTTCGTTACTTTGATAATTTGATATGTGGGTGGACCGGTGCTAATGTGTTGTTCTTACTTGAACAAACAACCCACTTATGATTACCCCCTCTCGCAAGCATCCGCAACCATGTAAGAAGAATTAAGATAAATATAACCATAGCATTAAACATGTGGATCCAAATCAGCCCCTTCTGGAACAACCCATAATCTAGGGTTTAAGCATCTGTCACTCTCGCAACCCATCATCTACTTATCATTCCCCAATGCTTTCCTTTAGGACCAAACATGGTGAAGTGTCATGTAGTCGACGTTCAAACGACACCACTAAAGGAAGAGCAACATACATATCATTAAAATATCGAATGAATACCGACATCGCATGATTACTTATAACAAGACTTCTCCCATATCCTTGAGAACAAAAGTAACTACTCACAAATCATACTCGTGTTCAAGATCAGTGGTGTATTGAATATCATTAAGGATCTGAACATATAATCTTCCACCAAACAAACCAACTAGCATCAACTGCGAGATGTAATCAACACTACTAGTAACCCACAGTTACCAATCTGAGGTTTTGAGACAAAGATTGAATACAAGATATGAACTAGGGTTTGAGATGAGATGGTACCGATGAAGATGTCCATGAAGATTGATCCTCCCACGATGGAGGAAGTGTTGGTGATGACGAGATTTCCCCCTCCCGAAGGGAAGTTTCCCCGACGGAATCGCTCCGTCGGAGAGCAAAAGTGCTCCTGTCCAGGTTCCGCCTCGAGATGGTGGCGCTTCGTCCCGAAAGTATCGTCCTGATTTTATCTAGGTCAAAACCCATCATATAGCAGAATTGGGGCATCGGAGACCGCCCATGGGACCCACAAGGTAACAGGGCATGCCCAGGGGGGTGGGCACGCCTTGTTGCCTTGTGAGCAACAGGTGCCCCTCTATGGTACTTCTGGGCTCCAGTATTTTTTATATATTCCATAAAATTTTCAGTAAAGTTTCTAGTCATTTGGAGTTATGTAAAATAGGTATCTATGTGTAGCTTTTTCAGGTCCAATATTCCAGATGCCGGTGACGTTCCTCTCCATGTAAACCTTGTACATTCAGAGAGAAAAGGTATTAAAATGGTATCATAAAGTGTAATAATGACCAAAAACGATATAAATAATAGTAGGACATCATGATGCAAAATTGACGTATCAATCGACTGGCTTGGTCCTCGACCTGATAGTTGACGGTTTCCACCTCACTCAAGTCCTTATGGACGGAGGCAACATCCTAAACCTAATCTACGCTGGCATGGTCCGGAAGATGGGGATTAATCCATCAAGAATCAAGCCTAGCAACACCACGTTCAAGGGTGTTATACTTGGCTTGGAGGCACATTGCTCAGGGACTATTACCCTAGAAGTGGTCTTCGGCTCTCCTGAAAACTTCCACAACAAGGACTTGATATTTGATATCGTCCCGTTTCGCAGTGACTATCAAGCTCTAATCGGATGAGCTGCCTCCGCCAAGTTAAATGTGTTCCCGCATTACGCATATATGAAGCTCAAGATGCCGGGACCAAAGGGTGTTATCATAATAAATGGATACACTGAACGCTCCCTCCATACGGAGGAGTAGACTGCCGCTTTTGAAACCGAGGTTCAGGCAGGTGAGGAGGCATCCAAAGCCCTCGCTGAGGTGCATTCGAAGGTCACTTCCAAGCGCACTCGAGGTGCTTCTGAGCCTCCTCGCTCCTCTGACATCCACCCCAAATAGGGGTACGCGCTCCCTAGCCCCCCTTGCCTAGCTGAAGACTATGTTCCTAGAGTACATAACTTCACCCCCAAGATTCCATGGGAGGACACGGAACACATAACAACAAATGGCCTTGTTCGGCTTAACCGAGCTGCATGGCTCAACTTTTCGGGGTAGGTCCCTACGGTTATTTTAAAACCCACAGGAGCAAGTACCCATTAGGCGTCAAGCTTAACCTCGCGAATACTGGGGGCTATCTCTTTACATAACCCATTGCTAGGCCAATGCCAAGTGTTTGGCCAACAACGCTAACACATTTAAAAACATATAGTCACCTTGCTCTCAACAAGGGCGGCTGCTTCGACACACCACAGAGGTGCAGACGTGCGACAAGGCTCACCCAAGGACAATAGAACCCACTAGAAATGCCCTGTGTAAAACTCCACCTTGCTATTTTACGTGTATCTTTGTCCGACAAGATCAACTTGCACAGTTCGGCTTTATAAATAAAGAAACCATGTTGTCCGGTCTTATACCATATCCTTCCTTATTTGCCATATGTCAGTGTACTAAGATACGGGGTCCTTAGCACCCTGACTTGTGCACCAGATGCCACAACCTCTAGCCCGGCAAGATCTTGCCAGGCAGAAAAATTCCTCCAATTACGACGAGCAAAGACCAAGTAAGCCCGGCAAGGTGCCTTGTCGGGGGCTCAAAGACGCCCGTGCCCGCCAAGGCCTAGCTCCACGTCGCCAGGCTGGTTGCCTACATCGACCAGGTGGCGAGCGGGCAGGCGGGTAGGTGGAACCGGCCGGGGCGCGTGGCAGCATGGGGGGATCTACAACAACTTTAACGACACCCGTCCCATGGCATGGAAAAAGAATAGAAGGTAGCTGGGCGGATGACACAGAAGGAGATGCAATCCTTTTCGGGAGACGTCGCCAGCTTGACACCTCACGGCGCATTCAATGCGCCTGTCCTAGTCCGTCAGGGTTAGGTATTTCCCACTACCACCTCCGCTGACACTCTAGCAGAGGGCAGTATCCACTGTTCACTAGATGTAAAGACCATTTTTCCACTGTGGTAACCCTTTGTGTATAAAAGGAGGCCCATGGCTACCTTTACAAAGGTCGACACTCTGTTCATTCTACACGCGTAGCTGCATTCCCGAGGCACCTCTTGCCGGGGTTATTGCGCCCTGTACTGTGAACACTCATAAACCACAAGAACACATGTCATAGGGTTTTACACTCCGGTGGCCTGAACCTGTCTAAACCCCCGCGTACGCAGGAATCGGTGATGCTCTTTGCGTGTTAGAGTCCTCCCTACCTAATCAGAAAGGGACCTTGCTGGACCCATAGGTTGTTGTACCCCAACATATTTGGCGTGCCAGGTAGGGGGAGGGATCTCTTGTGTGAACCTTCGCTGATCTCTGCGCACCATCATCAACAGCTTCATCGACACCCATGGCCCCCAAGAAGGCCAAGGGCGTGGCGACACCTGCTGCGACCACATCCAAGCTACCATCTTAGGCAGCCATCGGCAACACCGACGGAGGCGACCCCCACGATCACCACGCCGGTGAGCACAACCACAACAACACACGAAGCTTCGCGAGCCATGTCCCGGACCCCACTGTCATAGAGACGCGGGACGCGCTGACGACATCGGGGGCTGATGCCGAGATAGCGGCGGCCGCAGCCGCGGCTGTATCAGCGGCGAGGGCGACTGCACCCCAGCCGCGTCCTTTGCAGGGCGACCGCAACCAACACCCCCGAGGCGGCTAGACGGGGCGGCATGCGAACGACGCCCTCGTGCGGGGCCAAGCTCGACAGCAGCCTCCTGGGGAAGATGGGCGGCGTGCGATGGCGTGGGCGAACGCTCCTCCTGACAATGTCAGGAGTAAGAGCGCCACCCAGGCCTCTTACCGCTCCATGCCCAAAACCACGGAAGAAGATCTGGCGCAGGCACATCTGTTGTTGAACTTCCCGTCTGCGCCGAAGAAGATGGAGGACTGGAGGGCGACCATAGAGAGTTTGCTAAGCTTCACGAACCGCGATAAGCCGGAGGGAGCAGGACCGTCGCGCGCACGCCAAGCGGCTCTGGGAGGCCCAGCCACCGAACGCAATGCTGGTGGGGCGCCTACGGTCCAATGACCTCCCTGGCGAACCTCCCGCCGGACTGACATACAAGACGAGGTGTCGTACGCCTCGCCGGACCCGCGACGGGACCAAGATTAGCGCCAAATCCTGAAGGATAGGCGCAAGGAGGACGCTCGCACGACCATCGAGAGACGACACGAGACTCGCCGTCAATCTGATGACTGCGCAAACCCTGCCATTAACCAACCCACGCCGGGGGCGCCCGACAGCCTACCTTACGAGGTGGGATGCCCGTCGTTCACCGTGAGTTGTGGCAGGTTCGCTGGCCGTCTAGTAGGTCCTTCAAACCCGAGCTGCCCGATGATGTCTACTACGCAACTTTATTATTGTAGACTATGTTGGGCCTCCAAGCATAGAGTTTTGTCGGACAGTAGCAATTTTCCCTCAAGTGGATGACCTAAGGTTTATCAATCCGTGGGAGGTGTAGGATGAAGATGGTTTCTCTCAAACAACCATGCAATCAAATAATAAAAAGTCTCTTGTGTCCCCAACACACCCAATACAATGGCAAATTGTATAGGTGCACTAGTTTGGCGAAGAGATGGTGATACAAGTGCAATATGGATGGTAGATAAAGGTTTTTGTAATCTGAAAATATAAAAACAGCAAGGTAGCAAGTAACAAAAGTGAGTACAAATGGTATTGCAATACTTGAAAACAAGGCCTAGGGTCCGTACTTTCGCTAGTGCAATCTCTCAACAATGCTAATATAATTGGATGACATAACCATCCCTCAACGTGCAACGAAGAATCACTCCAAAGTTCTTATCTAGCGGAGAACATAAGAAGAAATTGTTTGTAGGGTATGAAACCACCTTAAAGTTATCATTTCCGATCGATCTATTCAAGAGTTCGTACTAAGATAACATCAAGTTATCCTTTCCGTTAGATCTATCTAAGAGTTCGTACTAGAATAACAACATATGATACGCATCAACCAACTCTAATGTCACCTAGATACTCCAATGTCACCACAAGTATATGTGAGTTAATTATACAATACGCATCGAACAATTTCAGATTCATAATACTCAATCCAACACAAAGAACCTTAAGGATTACCCCAAGATTTCTATTGGATAAAGCAGGACAAGAACGTGTATCAACCCCTATGCATAGATTACCCCAATGTCACCGCGGGAATCCGCAAGTTGAGTACCAAAACATATATCAAGTGAATCAATAGAACACCCCATTGTCACCTCGGGTATCCACATGCAAGACATATATCATGTGTTCTCAAATCCAATATTCAATCCAACATAACGATATCTCAAAGGGAAAGATTCAATTCATCACAACATGATAGCAAGGGAATAACATCATATGATCCGACTATATTAACCAAGCCCGTGATACATCAAGATCGTGACATCTCAAGAACACGAGAGAGAGAGAGAGATTGAACACATAGCTACTGGTACATACCCTCAGCCCCGAGGGTGGACTACTCCCTCCTCATCATGGCCTCCGCCAGGATGATGAAGATGGCCACCGGAGATGATCTACCCTCTTCGGTAGGGTACTGGAACGCCTCCAGATTGGTTTTTCGTCGATACTGAGAGTTGCGGCGGCGGAGCGAAGAGCCTAGGGTTATTTCTGATGGTTTCTATATTTATAGGATTTTTTGGCGTTGGTTTCACGCGAAAGTGGGCCACCAGGTGGGCACGATACACCAGGGCACACCGGGGGGGCCTGGCGCGCTCTGGTGGGTTGTGCCCACCTCGTGGCTCTTCTGGCCCTCCCATGAAGCGTCTAGTGCCTCTTTTGTTCCAAAAAAATCATCAAAAAGTTTCGGGCGATTCCGAGAACTTTCATTTTCTGCACAAAAACAACACCACGGTAGTTCTGCTGAAAACATCGTCAGTACGAGTTAGTTCTAAATAAATCATATAAAGTGCATCAAAACCATATAAAAGTATTGTAAGCATAGGTGAATATGGCATGAATACTTCATAAATTATCGATACGTTGGAGACGTATCAGTATCCCCAAGCTTAATTCCTACTCGTCCTCGAGTAGGTAAATGATAAAAGAAATAATTTTAGCACTTCATTTTGTTATGTTATCATGATGATATGGTGACCACCTTTATGGGTTGCCTCCGATACTTTTACCGTTGATACTTGCATGACATGACTCTAACCCCTACTTAAAGTTGTGTGGGTGGGAAATAGTTAGGTTGCTAAAATAGATGCTACGCAAATGGGACGGGATTATGCATGGTGTCGGAAAGGAAATGATTTCAAAGACTTTTCGAAACCCCTGTCAGGTGCCACTAATGCCCGAGGGAGTTGATGTTGAGTTAGGTAACCACTCGAGAAAGAAGTGGTGTACCGAGGCAAGTTGTGTGTGGGTGTTCGAAAACGGATTAGATTTAAGATTTACAGATCGTCCCAACCTTACATGTACAACCACGATACCCCTTATGGGACGGGCCCTTGTTGATTACTTTGGTAGATACTAGCATTGAGCCCACATTACTAGTGGCGGGAGTGACGTGGTCACTCTCGATACGGGGTCGTGCCGGGTAGGGCGACCATGGGCTATTTTTATAGACACCGGGCACACCGTTGGTCCCTTCATGGATGATATTGGTGATGTACATCATTCGGGCTGTGTGACAATGAGTGGACTCTTTGTTAGTATCGTCAAGGCAAAGGCATCTTTGGGTGCTTACCTCGGGTATGTGGTATACCGCGAGTCGTGGCTTGACAAGAAAGTTCCCCGAGTCTTGTGGGTAAAGTGTGCAACCTCTGCAGAGTGTAAAACTATTCGAATAGCCATGTCCACGGTCAAGGACAGTTGGCTGGTCCCGCTTAAACTATGTCGAGGTGTTTTCACAAACTTGGTGCGTGTGTGGGGGAGAAAGGAGTACATGAGTTGAGTCGATGACTCTACGTGATGATTGAACATGGGATGTTCAAACCTTGATTCATATTGATATCTGTAACCTGTTCATACGGATACTTGTATCCTCATGATGCATGCTACTTCAAATCATTTGATCATGTCATTGCACTCAAAATTAGCTTTCCGCAACTTACCTATTTAGTGCTATATCATGCATTGTTATACCTTGTTCCAAAACATGGGTTGCTTGCTAGTACATTCAAAGTACTCATTGGATTGCCACTGGTTATTTAATTGGCCAGACATGGAAGAGCAGGAATATGGTGAAGAATTCGTTGGTGACGAACATGCAAATTAGGACGCTTCCCAGTCAGAATGCCTGTAGGGTTAAGGCAGATGGCATGGGTCTATGCTATCTATCAAGATTTCCGCTGCGAGTTTATGTTTGCTATTTGGCCTTCATGGCCCTATCTATGTAAGACTTGACCTTGATGGTCTTTATTTGTGTAAGACAGTATGTATGGATGTAAGACTCTTGTTATTCAGCTTCTGTGTGTTCAGTGAGCATTGATCTCTGGGATCACTGTACACGTGCATTCGGTGATCACGACTTATGAGTCAGGGTCCCCACAGAGCTAGTATCAGAGCCTTCCTGACTATAGGAAGCCTTAGTTAGCATGGACGTTAGTTAGGATAAAACCATTTTTCAAAACTATACCTAGTACCTATACTTAGGAGTTTTTGCACTTCTTATCTCTTCTAGTCTTCTCTTAACACTGTACTGACTCTCCTCCCTTCAAAGCTTTGTAGATGGCCATCGTACCCGAAGCCCTCCTAGCATCCGGCTTTCCCCTACTCCTTGAGGATAGCCTGGAGAAGTGCCAGTTTTGCCGACCTCCCGTTTTCCTCTACCACGAGCATTGGTTCGATGCCGTCACGAAGGAGTACCACGTTGATTTGGTCGTGAAGGCAAACGACTCCCCGATGAGTTGATTCTTTGAAGGACCAGAGATGGAGACCCTGGCGCTCGCAGTCGAGACGGCTGCACGCAAGGCACTTATCCACCTTTGTGACATCATTCCAGAGATGGCTGACGAGGAAGCCACTCGCCACCTCCCTTTCAAGAAGGATGAGAATGGCGAGAGTTGGACGTTGATTCTATCCAAGGAGGATGGGATGCCACTCAGGTTCCAGACCTACTTCAGCCTCTGTGCCGACAGTCTAGCTCACAACCTAATTAAGGAATCCGTGAAGCTCCGCGAGGAACTTCACCACACCCGAGAGCTACTCCGTCAAGCCAAGATGAGGCCAGACAAGGTCAAGAAGGATGGAGCCCCTGAGCGACGACCATCTATCGCTTATAGAGGAGGTGTACCCCCAGCTAGAGGTGCACCCACACGTCGTCATCGCATGAGTGCGAAGGAGTACCATGAGCTCTTCACCGCACCACCAACGAAGCGTCGTCAGAGTGGACCTCCCCGCTCTCCGACCCCCTCGACCGGAGACGACGCCCTTACGGATGACGATGTAGAGGAAGATCCAGAGGAGCGTGAGTACGAGACAGAGCACTCCACCACTTGAGTCTGAGAACCCCTAGGGTAGGATCAGTCATGTACCCCTCATGCGAAGTCGAGTCCGTGTAATGGTTCATATGAATCCATGTGTGCTTGTTGTTTGTTTTTGTTGTTTGAGTTCTGATGCAAGTCGCGCTTTTGCCTTAGGAAACATGTGAGCGACTCCGTCATCTATCTTATCTTAATATAATGTGTTTGGTCTTTCGACCTATGTTTGATCACACTTGCACTATATCAACCCCCTTAGGCGCGCTTTCTCTATTGCTACTTTCCATCTCATGTATCCCAGTTGTTGACTTGGCTACTCCAAACAGGATGGTGACTGCAACCCGCAATAGCTCCTTCACCAACCCTGAAGCTGGCAACTCCAGCCAGCAGCAGGGAGCTGGTGGGTCTGCTCATGCTGGAGCTCACCAGGAGCAGCCACATGGCGACATTCCCCCGCCACCACCTCCATCGGAGAACATGACCATAGCTCAGTTTCTCCAAGTTCTCTGGGAGGAACGCTAAGCCAACACTGACGCTATCCAGCAGATGGCTCAAGTCCTTGTGAACAACCAACATCATGGCAGGAACGGCAATGGTCGCTCCACTCCATCTGAGTTCATGAGGAATTCGCCCCCAACCTTCACTGAGACTACTGAACCTCTGGATGCCGATGACTGGATCCGCACCATCGAGGACCTCCTTGCACTGGCCAACTGCAACGAGGATCGTGAGAAGGTGCTTTATGCCTCTCACTGCCTCGGAGGTACCGCAAGAGCTTGGTTGGATGGATTCAAGGTCATGCAAGGCGACCGTGTGATCACCTGGGCTGACTTCAACGAAGGATTCTGCACCACTCACATTCCTTCTGGGATCATGGCTATCAAGAAGAGAGAATTCCGAGCACTAAAGCAAGGAAGTGTCTCTGTCAAGGAGTATATGCAGAAGTTCAACCTCCTTTCGAGGTATGCCTCCGAAGATGTCAGCACTGAGGCCGCTAAGATGGAATGCTTCATGGAAGGACTCCAGCAAGCCCTGCAGTATCAACTCATTGTCTGCGACTGCCGGACCTTCTTCGACCTGGTGACCAAGGCCCTCATGCTTGAAGACAAGCGTCGTGCCATGGAGGACACTCGCAAGCGCATGATGATCAGCAAGGATAGTTCGAGCAACCAGAAGCCCCGCTAATGGCAGCCAACCCCAGCCAAGCCAACCTATCAGCCTCAGCAGGCTAGGCCTCCTGCACCTCGTCTGAGCTACCAGCCTCAACAGTATGCCAATCCCAGGCCAGCTTACAACAACCCCAATAAAAACAATAGCGGCAGGAACAACAACAACTCTGGCCAAATCACATGCTTTGGATGTGGTCAACCTGGACACATCTTTAAGCTATGCCCCAACAAGAAGCCAGATGCACCGCGCCCCAATGCGCCGAACCAAGGTCAAGGCCGTGGAGCGCCACCAAGGAACCAAGCTCCCCGCAACCAGCCCAACAATGGCAAGGGTCGTGTGAATCACGTCACCACTGAGGAAGCCCAGGAAGACCCGGACGTCATACTGGGTACGTTCCTCATCAACTCAACTCCAGCAACCGTTCTGTTTGATTGTGGAGCTTCGCATTCTTTTGTTACCCAGAAGTTTGCACTAGAGAGTGGTATGAAGCCTACACCCCTGGGTAGCCATATGTTGATACAAACCCCGGGATCAGTTATGAGGTCCAAGATAGGATGTAAAGGAGTTGAGATCAACACCAACGAGGTAGACTTCCAAGCAGACCTCATAGTTTTGAACTCGCAAGGCCTGGATGTGATCCTCGGCATGAATTGGTTAACCAAGCACCAAGGCTTGCTAGACTGTGCCAAGAGGACTGTTACCATGACCAATAGCCAAGGAGTTGAAGTCAAGTATGTCCCCAACCCTTCCTCGGCTCAAGCCCCTCAGGCTAATTGTCTGTCGGGAATTGAGTTGGATCAAGTGCCTGTGATATGTGAATACCCAAATGTCTTTCTTGATGAGTTGCCCGGAATGCCTCCTGACCGTGACATTGAGTTCATCATTGAGCTAATGCCCAGAGCAGGACCCATCTATAAGAAGCCCTATAGAATGGGATCCGAAGAGTTGGCTGAATTGAAGAAGCAACTGGCTGAGCAGCTCAGAAAAGGATTTATTCGCCCTAGTGCCTCCCCTTGGGGACCACCTGTTCTATTTGTGTCCAAGAGGGACGGAACTATCCGACTATGTGTCGATTACTGTTCTCTCAATGAGGTCACAATAAAGAACAAGTACCCACTTCCCAAGATTGAAGACCTGTTCCATCAGCTAAATGGTGCTAAGGTGTTTTCCAAGATCGATCTCAGGTCCGGGTACTATCAGCTGAAGATCAGGCCCCAAGACATCCCGAAGACGACATTTGTGACCCGATATGGCCTGTATGAATACACGATCATGTCATTTGGGTTAACCAATGCCCCAACCTACTTCATTTACCTCATGAACAAAGTCTTCATGGAGTATTTGGACAAGTTTGTCGTTGTCTTCATCGACGACATACTCGTCTTCTCCAAGTCTGAAGAAGAGCATGCACAACACTTGAGATTGTGATACGGGGCAAGCCCATGTGTATCGACCTTTTCACACTTCGAGGTCGAGGTAGGGAGAAAATCACAAAAGAGAACACGAACACAAGGAAGATCTCCAATCACACATCCACTAAATCCACTCAAGCAAACAAGATACAAAGATCCAAAGTCAAACAAGCGATACACGGTAGCCGGTAGTCGTCTCACTCCGTGGAGGTGAGGTCTTGATATCCCATGGGATCTTCCTGAGATGGGGCCTTGGCATCCGCTTTGGATCTTCTCACGTAGAGGTATCTCTCCATGAGGGAAGGAAGTGAATGGAGCTATGCTCAACAATATCCAATGCTAAACATAAGCTAAACCCTAGAGAGAGGAGGGGAAGGTGTTTATATAGTGCTAGCCCACGAAGGGGAAAGAGAGAGGGAGATACATGGGCCTCGGGCCCGTCCATGCGCGCAGGCAGGCGTCGGATGTCTGGCCAGGGGCCGGATGTCCGGCCAGTCACGGGGGTGCCGAATGTCGGGGACACGGGCCGGATGTCCAGCCTGGAGCTAGTCAAAGGGCCGTGGACGCGGGTGCCTCGCGCCGGATGTCTGGGGCGAAGGCCGGATGTCTGGGGCTTCGGGAGTCACCAGATGTCTGGGGTGGAGGCCGGATGTCTGGGGCTTCGGGAGTCGCCGGATGTCCGGGATTGGGCCGGATGTCCGGGCTGGAGGCGCCGGTTCTCGCTTGGTTCTGGTATCGGATCGCCGGATTTCCAGCGGCGTGTGCTGGATATCCGGGGCGGGGCCGAATGTCCGGGCCAGAGCCGGATGTCCGATGCGTGTAGCTTTGCGACAGCTAGGCCTTGGCGCCTGTGCAGCTTCCAGGGACCGGATGTCCGGGGCATGGTCGGATGTCTGGGGCCTGGGAGTTGGTCCGCCTCCTTTGTACGCTCTTGTTGCTCCGTCTTCGCGTCCGGTTTCATGGTGACTTGTTCTTTACCCCTAGAGTCTTCATTGTACCTAAGCATGCATAGGATCTCCACTTGAGGTAGCATCCAAGTTCCATGAATATCAATAGGAGAGTCGTATAGGAGAGAAATCACCTCGTCTTGAATCGCACGAGTACGGGCTCTTGTCATAGGACCCTTTGGAGCTTTCCTTGTAGGAGATGATAGAGGCGAAGTTGTCCCTGTCTTTCGATGAGATGTGGCTATCGTTTATGGTAGAGTTGACTTTGATGATCCACTACGAATGTGCGAGGACGTCGCGCCTTAGCAATCGCTAAAAAAACTCCGAGAGGTTATTGACCATGCCGGAGCACGATCAACCTGACTACGAGGGTCTGTTTCCTGCATGCAAATGAAGAACAAGCAAGAAACTAAGATTGCACTCTGGATATTGCGAATATAAGAGGAAAGCTTTATTGATGAAAGTGGGGTTCTGTGACGCCTTTGTCTGGTCATGGAACACAAACGAAGAACGCGAAGTTGCAGCTATGGTGAACTTTCAATCTAAACAAAACCCAAGTCTAAAACGACGCCCTAAGGCGCGACGTCCTCAAATGCCGGGTTGTGGATGCTTGACCTATTGATAACAACACTCAAGTAGATATAAGTGGAAGAATGAGACGACAATATCAATTACCGTTCCACAAGTTTGAAAATGAATCAAAGATCACTCAATGTGCAAATGTGGAAGTAGTATAATTGGTACCGAAGATCGTCCTTCTCACACCTACACAAATAAAGCTTATGGAGAGGCTCGGTTAGGATAGTGGCACAAATTTCAAGCAATTCGGGAGATAAGATTCAATAATGTTGAAAGAGATTCGTAAATTCGCAAATGAGGCAATGTAGATCAATAGCAACGGGTGAACACGGAAACACACACACGGAGGAAAATTGGGGTCGTGCAACCAAGGATGAGCCAAAATGTGGAATCCACGGAAAACGCTCGCGTTGCACAACACTAGAGAGATGCTAGCACGATTGCTCCAATGGGCGTGATACGCACTTGTACACAACCTAAAAGTAACCAAACGTGTCGTCTTCCTATGCCCGACTTGCTATGTATGTATGCGGCACGTGTCACTCGCTCAAGTGATCCAAGATGATCAAGTATGCTATGCGAAGCTTGCGATGCTATTGCTCTTTTTTCTCTTTTGCTCTTGCTTAAAAGCTTTGTTTGTCTCTTCCTTTGCAATGATGTTTTGTATGGTCACAATGCAGGACGTGCACACCAAGATAGCAATTATGTATGCGGGTACTACTTGAACACAAAAGATACCAAGATGATACCGAAATGATACTAAGATGTATGCACGCAATTGAAGCTATGCGGAGTATGTATCACTAAAGTGCACAAGTAGCGTAGCCCGGCAATACTCAATGGCTAGTCTCGATAGGCAATTAATGCAAATAGGCTTGGGGTAACAATGCAATGCCAAGGGTATATATCAAGAGTGTCGTCGCGGTTACCGTCCTTGCTTACGATGTGGTATCAACAAAGAGTTGGTCGGCGAAGAATCGGGGCGATGATGAGCGGTGATGTCGATGAAGAACCACTCCTAATTAGCCGAAACACCTTAGGAAGTGGCGATGCTCGCGACTCAAAATCTCAAATGCAAATGGGTTGCGGAAGTTATGGCGGAGGGTTGCGGAAGAAATGGTGGAAAAGAACAAAATCTGTCAAAATCGGAGGCAAAACAGCTTTGCTGTTCTCCAGGGGCCGGATGTCCGGGGCACTCGGGCCGGATGTCCGGGCTCCTGAATCCGGATCCAATCTCAGGATCCCTACGAACTAGAGGATGAACACGAATTTTTTTGGCAAAATTGGGGCGATTTGGCGGTGGAAAATGATGGGGATGGTGGGGAAAAGCTAGATCTACCTATCCACAACGAAATCCATGGATCAAAATCAACAAAATCTCCTCAAATCAAATGCATCCAAGAAATTTGGTATGGCTATTTTTGTGAGAATTTTCGAAATTAGGTCAAAACGAAACAAAATTGGCTAGAAAGTGGGGGAGGGGACTCCAAGGTGTGAATCAACGTGGCTCATGATACCAATATGATACGGGGCAAGCCCGTGTGTGTCGACCTTTTCACACTTGGAGGTGGAGGAAGGGAGAAAATCACATAAGAGAACACGAACACAAGGAAGATCTCCGATCACACATCCACTAAATCCACTCAAGCAAACAAGATACAAAGATCCAAAGTCAAACAAGCGATACACGGTAGCCGGTAGTCGTCTCACTCCGTGGAGGTGAGGTCTTGATATGCCGTGGGATCTTCCCGAGATGGGGCCTTGGCATCCGCTTCGGATCTTCTCACGTAGAGGTATCTCTCCACGAGGGAAGGAAGTGAATGTAGCTATGCTCAACAATATCCAATGCTAAACATAAGCTAAACCCTAGAGAGAGGAGGGGAAGTTGTTTATATAGTGCTAGCCCACGATGTCGGATTCCGGGCTCCGCAAAACCCAAAGAGGTTCGAACACAGGGGCGTGTGCGAAGATCCCCACGAGCTTCGACCTCAAGCTCACAGCTCGATAGCCTAGCTCAACGAACTCGTTGCACTGGAGTGGAAACCTTTGGGGGGTGCTTTGGGAACCGGCGTACGCCTTTGCCTCCTTTGCACCAAAGAGGAAACTGTCTCCTCTGCGCGCGCTGGCGCCTGCCTGGCCCGACTTGCGTCATTCTTGACCTCTCGAGGCCGAGCGTTGCATGGAGATCTCTGCCGCTCAGGAGGGGGCCTGGGGAGGCCTCTTCCCTCCGAGGGTCTTGGCACCGTCCTCCTCGCGAGCGTGGGGCTCTCGCGATGGCCTTATCTCGAGTGAGGCCGCGCCGGGCCGTACCGGGCCTTTGTAGTGGGCCATGCCTTGGGCCGCAGGCAGGCAGTTCTGGGTACCCTCGTTCCCAGGACGCCGACAGTAGCCCCCGGGCCCAAGGCACGCTCGAGTTGGCTTCTGGGCGAAGCCATAGAGGACGGCCCGAAGCTCCATGGGCCCCAACCGCCTGCGGGCCAGGCTTGACGCGTGGCGCCCTCCGAGACGCTGATGCCTCCATTCCTTCGCGCTGCCTCGGCAACTGCCCCGGCTGACAAATAGCCCGACGCACGCCACCGAGCCGTCACTGTTCCCCACTAATCCCGCCGTCCGTTCTCCCTTCTCCCGCGGCTCGCGCCTCCTCCACCAAACCTTGCGTCCACCCCGATCTGGCCGTCCGCCATCGCCCCCAAGAAGAGAGGGGGCGAGGCTCCGAAGGCGCCGGGCCACTCGTCGACGCCGGCTCCAACGAGTGGGGGGCGACCAAGATCTGGCTGGGCTCGCGGCCTCAGACTGAGCTGGAGGCCACCAACATTCCCCTTCATCTCCATGCCCTCCTTTCAGGCTTGCTGCCGCCGTTCTCGGACTTCTTTTCCGCCGTGCTCGCGCATTATCAGGTCCATGCGCTTCATCTTGACCCCAGCTCCATCGTCCTCCTTTCCGCCTTCACATTTCTGTGGGAGGCCTTCATCGGCGTCTCCCCTTCTGTGGCCCTGCTTCGCCACTTCTTCTCCCTCCAGTTGAACTCTGGGGGACACTGTTCGAGATGTGTGTCCCTGAGAGCAGTCGATGCGACGACCAACGGGGCCCTCGACGCCCGGCTTTCCCCGAACGCAGAGGGCTTCCGGAGGCATAGGGTGTACGTCGATGCTGCTGAGGTTGGCCCCCTGCTCCAACTCCCGTCGGCTCCTGCAGAGCCGAGTTCCAGGTGGGAACACGAGGAGCGTGTCGACCCGCGGCTCGCGCAGGTTTTGGTCAGGCTAGCAGAACTGAAGAGGGCGGGCATGACAATGGCGATGGTGGTGCGGGCATTCTCCCGCCAACGAATTGCTCCTCTTCAGCGCCATTCCCGCCCGATGTGGGCTTTCACAGGCCCTCACGACCCCGTGAGGCTCCAGGTCCCTTCTCTTCTTTCCAGCGCGCTGCGCGAGGTTCTCCGTCGCCTGACCGGCGGGGAACCGGATGAGCTCCCCCGGGACGGCCTCCCCTTGTACAACCGCAAGGACGGGGAAACCCTTGCTCGGAAGATGCCGCGCTTCGACGAGTGGGGGTTTCTTTCTTCGGAGGGAGTGGGTCCTCGGGGCGATCCCCCCATGAGGGCCTCGGGTCCTGGGGGTCCTGAGGCCGTGGCTCCCCCTTTGGCCGAGGTGGGGTATCCTGCGACACCCGTTCCCCGGACTCTTGCCACCGCCCTGCCCGGGGGCAAGGATGATGCCCCGCCGGTGAAGGTAGCCACCGCCTCCGTCGCAGGATGCCTGACGTCAGACGCCGACATGTCGTCCCTGGGCCCCCGCGCTCGTCGGAAGAGGAAAGGGCCCGGGGGCAGCTGCTGCCCGACGCCGTGGGTGCCGATGAAGAGGAAGTGGATCACCTTGGATGAGTAAGTGTACGAGTCCCCTCAGCCTTCCCCTGGTGTGCCCTTCTGAATCTCTGTTCCGCAGGTCCCCCCCCCCCCCCCGACGAAGGAAGAGATGCGCCGCCGCCGCTGCCTACTGAGGCCATCGGGCCCATCGTGGCCCTGTCTTCCGTGGGCCACGAGATTCCACATAGGAGGGCGCCCGTACCCGAGCTCGTGCGGTCCTCGGGAGGTCTAGAGCGCGAGTTTCCTGCGATCTTCTTCATACGTGGCCTCCAGCTTGCATGGGAGGGGCTTCGTCCTCCACTGCCAGTCTTCCCCGGGAACCAGCCACGCCATGCCCTAGGGCCCTCCTTGAGCGAAGACGCAGATCCCCACGAGGCGTGGCTTCCACCTGGGGAGAAGGGGGAGGAGACCCCAGCCCCCGGGCGCGCACCGGGGTCGCGCGACCCCTCGCATGCCTTCCCCACTGGTCCGGGGGAAGGCGGAAATCCTGGTTGGGCCCTCGAGCTCGCATGTGACCGAAGCACCGTACGGCGTGGTCTGCTCCAAACCGCAGCGAACGCGCTGGGGCGCTTGGGGGCGGAACTCGCCGACACCGACACCTGCCTTGAGGCGGAGCGCCAGCGCCTCGCACGAGAATGGCACCGTCTTGGGGTCGCCGTCAACCTCGGCCGTCTGCAACGCGAGCGCGCTAATGCAGATGCTGAGGGGTCCCTTGCCGCGGCGGTGGAGGCCCGCGATCACGCCCTTGTAGAAGCCCAAGCCGCTGACAGCCGACGCAGAGCCTCGGAGGAACGTCTGGAGGAGCTTCAAGCCTCCAATGCCGCCCTTGAAAAGAGAATCCGGGTGCATAGGGCCGCACTTGATGACCTGACGATCGAGTCGCCCACTGGCGACGCCGGGCCCCGCGTACCCGAAGACGCCCTGACGATGGAGGCGCTGGAGCAGAGCCTGGAGCAGGAGAGGCTGGAGACGAGGGAGCACTAGGTGTCCCTTGCCGAGGACTCCCTTGCCACCTGTGAGGCGAAGGTTCAGGAGGAGATCGACGACAAGGTGGCGGAGGCTCGGTGCATTGTCCTCCAGGATTATCGCGCGAAGCTGAAGCTCCAGGAGTCTCGTTTCCGCAGGCGACGCGACAACCTGAAAAGCGAGGCCGACGACCTCAGGAGAAGGTTAGATCAGGCGGAGCGGCGCCAGAAAGCTGCGAAGGATGCCCAGGCTGCTGCCGAGGCCGAGCTGTCTTTTCTCTATAAGCAGGTGGAGGGTGTTACTTCCCTCACGGAGAAGGCTTCGGATGAGGCGGATCGTGCCCGCGGCCTTCAGTACACGCGCTCCAAAATGTTCCAATCCCTCGAGAAGAAGGCCCACCGGGCCTTGAGCAACATCTGTGGTGAGGGCGTCTCGAGCCCTCTCATTCCTGATGATGCCGGGTACCTGGGCTTCTTTTCCATGGTCGTGGAGCGCCTTGGGGGGGGTGCGGAGAGGATCCGCGAGCTTGTGGAGGAGAAGCGCTGTGACCTCCTTGCGTGGGCGGCCTCGCGCATCTTCAGCCATCTCCTCCGCCTCGACCCGCACTTCGACTTCGAGGCTGTGCTCACCCTCGTGCCCGAAGTGATCCAAGGCACCCTTGCCGAGTGGGTGGAGGACCACGTGGAGGACTTGATAGAGGGGTTTTCTTCTGAGGAACCGGAGGACCATGCCGAAGCCGGGGAGCACGAGCTTGGCGGTGGTGGTGATGAGGGCGATGATAGCGGCATGTCTCCATAAGTAGACTTCATGTTTACCTGTCAAAGTTAGGAGCGTGGCCCTGTGGCGACTTGAATGTATTTTTGGAAAGACCTTTGAGGATACTCCCTTATGGTGTGATGCATAGTATTGTACTCCTTTTTGCCGAGAATTCTCGCCGATCCGGATGATCACGTCGGGCGGTTGTCGGAGCGATTAGGCCTTGGCAGGGTGCGCGTAGTAGCGCGCCCACCGCGTCCAGCCCCCGCTTACGGGTCGCACGTGGGAGTGTAAAGGGGCCGGCAGCTGCCGAACTTCCCAACAAAAGCAAGATGCAAAACGGAAATCGTTACCAAAAAGAATGACACTGCCTCTTTCCAGAAGAAAACCGCAAGAACTCCAAATTTCCTTCCAAAAAGGTGGCAAATTCGAATACAAAGGGGGGCAAGGAACAGCCGCGTCCGGCACCTAGGCTAGTCTTCGTCTTTGTCTTCTCCCCAGCGCAGAGCGTAGGGCTTCCACGTTGCGTGGGCATAGTCATTGGAGGACAGCGTTGTCCGCCAGCGCGGAGCATGGGGCTTCCACTTGGGCGTGGGATGGAACCCCTCCGCATCCTCGGGGGGCTCCGGGTGTATACAGCCCACTCATTATTACGTGAGAGTGTCACGGGTTGAGCCTGGGGGTGCGCAGGGAGTTCCATGCCTCCTGTACATGGAGCCCGCTCCCAGCCCCCAAGCATGATGCGGCGAAGTGGGGTCGGCTCCGAACGGCCCTCGAGCGCGGGGGGAGCCCCCCACGCTCTCCGCAGGGAAGGCCCGCCTCGAAACAGGGCCTCGGGCTCTCCAAAGCCCAGGGATGGATGTTGTCGTTGTAGTGGCGCCACAGCCCCTGCGCTGCGGGCGGGGCCCGGCACAGGGCCCGTCCATCACTCGTGAGGCTGACGCCCAAGGCAGTGCCCCAGCGCGCCTTGCTGGGGTGCCCGGGAGCCTCACATGGGTACCCAATCCCCCGTCCCCGGGTGGACCGAGCCGGACCCGTAGAAATGGGTGAGTAAGTGATCTCCTGCCGCTGGTCGAGTGAGGCCTAGCCCGAAGACATGGGCGTGTGTTCCACCCTCCATCTCTGGGTAGGCAACGCTCGTCCTGGAGACATGGGCGTGCGCTCCACCCTCCGTCTCTAGGTCGGAAGCACCTGACCTAGGGACATGGGCGTGTGTTCCACCCTCCGTCCCCAGGCTGGGGACGCCTGACCTGGGGACATGGGCGTGTGTTCCACCCTCCATCCCCAGGCTGGGGACGCCTGACCTGGGGACATGGGCGTGTGTTCCACCCTCCATCTCCAGGCAGGTGACCATCGGTCCGCGGACCCAGGCGCCTGCTTGGGGTAGTTCCCCACCAGTGGGTGCTCCTCACGAGGCTGCCAGTGCTAGGCACCCCCGCGAGACCGACCCCGCCAGCCGCCCTCGTGAGGCTACGCACACTAGCCCCGACAAAAGCCGCTCGCGAGGCCGCATATGCTCCTCCTGTTGTCGTTGTGGCCGGCGTTGCTCCCTTCGCGGTCCAGGCGCTCGTCAACATGGTCATTGTGGTGTTGCTCGAGCCCCGGGACGCGGGTGTAGACGAATCGCCGGGCGTCCGCTCCTGGTGCGACGGGCATGCTGGAGGGAGCGAAGCGGCGGCCACCCCGCGTGGCCAGCATCTCCCATCGGTCTTCCACTGCGTCAGGGGTTAACTCCCGTGTGCCCGTCGCCCTGGGCCGTACCCCCAGTGGGTGCAGGTCACAACACGCTTCCCAAGGGAACCCGCATGCCCTTAGCGCCGTGCCGGTCAGTTGAGTGACTCTATGGACGTGAGCCCCCAGGCCCGTCCCGTAGGGAAGTGTCTGGGCCTCGCTGGCGGTAATGGTGCGCCTGGCCGCGCAACATACCCAGCCGTTGTGGCGACCGCGAGCGGCGTGGAAATGCTACAGTTCACGGGTCACGAGGAGCGCGACTCGCCCACGCGTCAAGTCGCGGCGGACTCGGGAGGACGATGCCGCGACGCGGACGCGGGGGAGGGTCAGGGCGTCGGGAACGCGCTGCGCAGTTGATGAGGGCGGCAGCCCCCGGCGTCTGTCGAAGGCCGGGTTGGCAACAGCGTCCGCCAACGGGGGGCAAGGCGACACGGAATGCTGTGGTCTGCAGGCGTCGCCTGAGCGATGCGGGCGGCCCGTCATTCGGCACGAGCTCGGTATCCCTTGGCCATGGGAACGGCAAGCGGAGGCGAGGTGAAGCTTGTGTAAGGATTCCGACACGCCCCCTACCTGGAGCGCCAAATGTCGGATTCCGGGCTCCGCAAAACCCAAAGAGATTCGAACACGCGGGCGTGCGCGAAGATCCCCACCAGCTTCGACCTCAAGCTCACAGCTCGATAGCCTAGCTCGACGAACTCGCTCGATTCCAAGGAAGGAGATAGCACGCGAGGATTTACCCAGGTTCGGGCCGCTGCAAAGCATAAAACCCTACTCCTGCCTTTTGGTGGATTGCCTCACGAGGAGGTTTGTGGATGAACTAGTACAGTGGTGAGTTGCCTCGTGAGGGCACTAGGGTGGTGTTGGATCATGCCCCTACTACGGAGCAGTCTGGCCTCTATTTATAGTGACCCGGGTCCTCTTCCCTTATCGCCATGGTGGGAAGGGATCCCACAACGGTCAAATTCGAAAGGGGGCAAGAAGTACATCTTATCCTGACGAAAGGTGGTCTTCGCCTGCAAAGTAGCTGGCGGTGACGCGGTGGTGGGCTCGGTGATGACGTTCGTCCTGCTGGGCTCGTGGTCTTGGTCTCATTGCACCGGAGTGGAAACCTTTGGGGGGGTGCTTTGGGAACCGGTGTACGCCTTTGCCTCCTTTGCACAAAAGAGGAAACTGTCTCCTCAACGCGCGCTGTCGCCCGCCTGGCTCGGCTTGCGTCATTCTTGACCTCCCGAGCCCGAGTGTTGCATGGAGATCTCCGCCGCTCAGGAAGGGGCCTGGGGAGGCCTCCTCGCGAGCGCGGGGCTCTCGCGATGGCCTTATCTCGAGTGAGGCCGCGTCGGGCCGTACCGGGCCTTTGTAGTGGGCCACGCCCTGGGCCGCAGGCATGTAGTTCTGGGTACCCCCATTCCCAGGACGCCGACACACGAAGGGGAAAGAGAGAGGGAGATACATGGGCCCGGGCCCGTCCATGCGCAAGTAGGTGCCGAATGTCGGGCCAAGGGTTGGATGTCCGGCCAGTCGCGGGGGTGCCGGATGTCGGGTACACGTGCCAGATGTCTGGCCTGGAGCTTGTCAGAGGGTCATGGACGCAGGTGCCTCGCGCCGGATGTCTGGGGCGGAGGCCGGATGTTCGGGGCTTCGGGAGTCGCCGGATGTCCGGGCTTGGGCCGGATGTCCGGGCTGGAGGCGTCGGTTCTTGCTTGGTTCTGGTATTGGGTCACCGGATTTCCGGGGGCGTGTACCGGATATCCGGGGCGGGGCCGGATGTCCAGGCCAGAGCCAGATGTCCGGCACCTGTAGGTTTGCGACAGCTTGGCCTTGGCGCCTGTGCAGCTTCCAGGGGCCGAATGTCCGGGGCATGGCCGGATATCCGGGGCCTGGGAGTTGGTCCGCCTCCTTTGTACGCTCTTGTTCCTCCTTCTTCGCGTCCGACTTCATGGAGACTTGTTCTTTACCCCGAGAGTCTTCATTGTACCTAAGCATGCATAGGATCTTTGCTTGAGGAAGCATCCAAGTTCCATGAATATCAATAGGAGAGTCGTATAGGACAGAAATCACGTCGTCATGAATCACACGTGTACGAGCTCTTGTCATAGGACCCTTTGGAGCTTGCCTTGTAGGAGATGGGTCCATGGGGATGACCATGGGATTCTCCACATCAGATTGGTCCTAGACAAGCTTCGAGAGCACCAGCTTTACGCCAAGTTTAGCAAGTGCGAATTCTGGCTGCATGAAGTTGGATTCTTTGGTCATGTGTTGACTGCAGAAGGATTGTCAGTGGATCCTGCCAAGATTGAAGGCGTGACTGAATGGCAATCCCCAAGCAATGTGAAGGAAGTCAGAAGCTTCCTCGGACTCGCGGGATATTACTGCAAGTTTGTCGAAGGATTCTCAAGCATTGCTAGACACATGACTCGGCTCCTGAAGAAGGACAAGAAGTTTGAGTGGACGCCAAAGTGCGAAGAAAGCTTCCAAGAACTCAAGAAGAGGTTGACAACAACCCCAGTTTTGGCCACCCCCGATTTTCAAAAGTTTGTGATATATTTTGATGCATCAAGAACCGGGCTTGGTGGTGTTCTGATGCAAGAAGGCAGGGTCGTAGCATATCTATCCAGACAACTACGTCCTCATGAAGAGAACTACGCTGCCCACGATCTTGAGTTGGCAGCTGTAGTTCATGCCTTGAGGACATGGCGACATTACCTTCTAGGGAAGCGGTGTGAGATATACATAGACCACAAGAGTTTGAAGTATATTTTCACTCAAAGGGAGTTGAACATGAGACAATGAAGATGGTTGGAGTTGATCAAGGACCACGACCACAATGTTCAATACGACCCTGGAAAAGCTAATGTGGTAGCAGATGCCCTAAGCAGAAAGGCTTGTTCCTTGAATGCTATGATTAAGGAAAGGCTACCCCCCTTATATGAAGAGCTTGAAAGCTTTGGCCTGGAACTAGTTGCACCCGGTTTCCTAGCCAACCTCGAAGCAAGGCCTACCTTGATGATGATATTAAGGAAGCTCAGAAGGGTCATGACAACATTGAAGGCATCAAGAGGAAGATTAAGAAAGGCAAGGCCCCAGGATTCTCAGTGGATGAGAAAGGAGTGGTATGGTTTGGGACTCGCATCTGCATGCCCAACAAAGCTGAGCTCAAGAATTTGATCTTGCAAGAAGCCCATGACACTCCGTATTCCATCCATCCTGGAGGGACCAAGATGTACCAGGACCTCAAAGCAAGATTCTGGTGGCATGGCATGAAAAGAGAGATAGCCACTTTCGTCGCTAAGTGTGACATATGCCAGAGAGTCAAAGCTAGGCATCAGCGACCCACTAGATTGTTACAACCTCTCAAAGTGCCTGAATGGAAGTGGGACAAAGTCAGGATGGACTTCATCACCGGATTGCCCAGGTCAAGCAAGGGACATGATTCCATTTGGGTCATTGTTGATCACCTGACCAAGGTAGCCCACTGTCGGATTTCGGGCTCCGCAAAACCCAAAGAGGCTCGAACTCAGGGGCGTGTGCGAAGATCCCAACCGGCTTCGGCCCCAATCGAAACTCAGTCAATCTCGAGGAAGAAGACTAACACGCGAGGATTTACCCAGGTTCGGGCCGCTCCGAAGCGTAAAACCCTACTCCTGCCTTTTGGTGGATTGCCTGACGAGGAGGTTTGAGGATGAACTAGTACAGTGGTGAGCTGCCTCGCGAGGGCTCTCGGGTGGTTCCGGATCCGTCCCCCTCTACGGTGCAACCTAGACTCTATTTATAATGGCTCGGGTCCTCTTCCCTTATCGCACTCGCGGGAAGGGATCCCACAACGGCCAAATTCGAAAGGGGACAAGAGGTACATCTTATCCTGACGAAAGGTGGTCTTCGCCTGCAAAGTAGCTGGCAGTGATGCGGAGGTGGGCTAGGCGGTGACATCCGCCCTGCCGTGCCCGTTGGCCTGGTCTTGTTACACCAGAATGGAAACCTTTGGTGGGACGCGTTGGGAACCTGCGTACGTCCTTGCCTCCTTTGCACCAAAGAGGAAACTGTCTTCTCTGTGTGCGCTGGTGCTCACCAGGCTTGACTTGCGTCACTCCCGACCTCGCGAGGCCGGGAGCTGCATAGAGATCTCCGCTCCTCGGGAGGCAGCCTGGGGTGGCCTCCTCTCTCCAGGGGTCTTGTCGCCGTCCTCCTCGCGAGGGCGGGGCTCTCGCGAGGGCCTTGCCTAGAGTGAAGCCACGCCGGGCCGTGCTGGTTGTCAAAGTGGGCCATTCCCTGGGCCGCAGGCAGGCAAGTCTGGGTACCCCCGTTCCCAGGACGCCGACAGTAGCCCTCGGGCCCAAGGTGCACTTCCACTTGGCTTCGGGGCGAAGCCGAAGAAGACGGCCCGAAGTTTCGTGGGCCCCAATTGCCTGCGGGCCAGGCCTGGCGAGTGGTGCGCGGTCGGGTGCGGTCATCTTCACTCCCGTGTCTCCTCGGCAACTGCCCGAACTGACAAAAGCCTGACGCCCGGTCCCAAGCCATTATTGCTTTCCTTCCCTGTGCTCTTGCTCCTTCATCCAGATCCCTCTTTTGCGAGAACTCCTCCAGATCTCAGCGCCGCACCTTCCTTCCCCTTGCTTTCTTGTTCTCTAGGACCTCTCGATGGCACCCGCCGGCAAGTCGAAAACTGAAGTTCAAGGCTTTGCCTCTGCTTCCGCCTCGCTGGCGCTTTTGGAGTCCGCCATAGCCAAGGACGGGGACCTCGCCCCGGTGCTTCCGTCGACGGCGGACGGCACCAATGAGTGTGGGCAAACCTTGATATGGTGCGGCTCCGCGGAGCGGCACAGCCTGGCTAAGTCAGCCTACCCCTTCTTCCTCCACAGTATCTTCTCTGGGCTCGTTCTGCCCTTCTCAGAGTTCTTCACCGCCATCCTCGAGCACTATGGTATCCAGGCCCTCCATCTCCAACCCAACTCCATCCTGCTCTTGTCCGTCTTCGCCTTTTACTGCGAGGCCTTCGTGGGCGTGAAGCCTTCAGTGGCCCTCTTACGCCATTTCTTCAGCCTGCGGCTTCACGACGGCGCTCAGCGGTTAGCATGCGTCTCCTTCGTCGTGGTCCAGAGCGGGAACATGCTCTTGAAGGCCGGGAAGAAGGTGGAGAACTTCAGGCACCGCTGGGTCTTCTTGGATGCCAAGGGCCTCAACTCCCGCCTGGAGCTTCCAAATGGGCTGCCGGAGAAGACTCCTGCATGGGGCTCCGCGAAGCTCACTGACCACCGGGCTAAGCTCGTCCTGGAGCAGATCTCCCGAGACATCAGCGCCGGGAAGTTGACCGGGGGGGTGATAGTGAAGGAGTTCCTGGCGCAACGCCTAGCGCCGCTCCAAGCTCACTCGAAGCCCATGTGGGACTACCAGGGCGGTGGAGATAACATCATGCTTCGATCCGCACACCTGACCACCGGGGAGCTGAACAGGGCTATGGCGACCCTGCTCAACGGCGACCCTGGGGACCTCCCCGAGGCCTACGCCCCGCTGTACTGCCGCGACGACAAGGTCGACTTGGTCGCCGCCATGCCCAACTTCGACGAGCTGGGGCTCTCTCCGGCCGAATGCCCTGGCTCTCTCCAGTGACGGTGCCCTTTGATGACACCGTGGGTGAGGAAGACTCAGAGGCGACTGCGGGGGACGATCTGGAGGAGGTGTCCCCTCCGTTGCGAAGCGTGCTCCTCCGTGGCTTTGAAGACGACGACGATGCTGGTGACCCCCTGGCTGCAAGTCCTCCGCGATTTGCCAGGGTCCTCAGGGGGCCAGGACCCACTCCTCGGGCCGCGCGGACCGCCGGCCGGGCGACCTCGAGGAAGCGCGAGGCTGGGCCTCCTCCGGAGCGCCCCCCTCGCGCCAATGAGACGACTGAGGCGTCCGCCTTGCCCCTGCCCGAGCCGCAGCTTGTGGGCGAGGTGGCCGTGTCCGGGGTGGGTTCGGCTTCCCCGGCCGTGGCCCTTGCGAGCGACGCCTCTGTTTCCCTGCACGGTGGCACCTCCCCGGAGAAGGGAAAGGGCATTCTCGCCTTCCCCGAGGTGGAGAAGAAGAGGAAGTGGGTCGACGTCGAAGAGTAAGTAGCCCTGCTTGGTTTTCGGCCGCTCGCTGGTGGCTCGCGTGCTCACGGTCCCTTTTTCGCTTGGTAACCAGGAGCGCCGCCATGCTGAAGGTGAAGAAGAAGAAGAAGGCGGGCGCCAAGCCGAAGGTGCCTTCCGACGTGACGCCCGTTCCTGGTGCCCTGCCGATGCTTGATGAGGAGCCGGATGTCGTGGGCGAGGAGGCTCATGGGGCGACTCTCCTTGTCGCGGCCGCGGAGCCCCCAACGCCCATTGGAGAGGTTGCTTCTGTCCCTGGGGGTGCGTCTGCGCTGCTGCCTGAGAGGCCAGCCCCCGAGGGCCAGCTGGCCAAGGGGCTGTCAGTCCTCGCCTTGTCTGAGGTGGTGCCGCAGCCTTCGGTGCCCTCAGACCGCAATGCCCCTGCCTCCCTGGAGGCGGCGCCCGCCGCTGCGCAGATGCCTCCTCCGGGCCAGGCCCTGGCGCCTCCGAGTTGTGGTCTTCTGGTCGAGTCAGGCACCCTGGAGGGGGCCTACGCCGCTCTGGATCAGGTCCGGGATGATCTCCGGAGCGCCGGCGGTCGCCTCGTGAAGGAGCGCTTGGGCTCCTTTCTGGGTGGCTCCAGGCCGACGCCGCTGCCATGGCAGTTTGGAGCCAGGCCGAGGCCGCCGCTGCCGAGAGCAGGAAGGAAACCGCGTCAGCCAAGGCGGCTCGCGATGCGGCGCTGGTCAATGCAGTGTCTGCTGTGAAGCGCTGCGGTGAAGCGGAGGTTAGCTTGAAGGCTCTTCAGGAGGACAAGTCTGCGCTCGCGAAACAGCTCCGCCAGCGGGAGGAAGACCTCAAGATCTGCGAGGTCAAACTTGCTGACCGTGACTCCGCGCTGTCCAAGGCGGTGGCCGACCAAGCCACGGAGCGCAAGCATCTGGACAAGCTGAAGGAGGAAGTAGCTGCTGAGAAGGCTCGGCTCGACGCCAAGGAGAAGGCCCTTGGGGCTACTGAGGAGAGAATGGCCGCGGAGAGCGATGCCCTCCCCTTCGCCAAGCTCAGGCTCCGCCAGGCGCTGCACTCCATCTGTCGGGGGGGATTCGCGGAACCCCTGGTAGCTCCTGAGAGCGGCTTCACGGGGATCTCTTCAAAGCTTGCCGAGGTGCTCGAGGGTGCCGTTGCCAGGGTGGAGACCGTCTTGGAGAGTGAGTGCCGCGACCTCTTCTCCGCGGCCGCGACCTGTGTCTTCAGCCACCTCCACCTTCGCGATCCGGATTTCGACTTCGGCTCCGTGATCCGCCCGGTTGATCCTGGGGTTTGCACCGCTACGGCGACGGCCGTGGTGGGCGCCGTGGAGGCGCTAATGAAGAAGTTCGCCTGCGTCGCTGTTCCCTCGCCTCCTGCGACTGCAAAGGTCAACGACGACGACAGCGGCAGCGATGTTGATGACGAGCTCCCCGCGGTCAGGGCATGCAGCGGTGTCAGCTCCTGCTCCTAGATCCTTTCCTACAACATTTATCGTGCCTCGCGGAGGCGTTAGTCTTTTTTGCGTTTTCGGAGACATTCAATGTTTGTAATGACTGTTTAAATTGTGTGGTTTCCTTCCTCGCCTAGTTTCCTTCCTGTTTGCTGTAGTGCTCTGTGTCGGCAGGGCCCTATCCCGCGTATACCTCAGCCGCCGTTGGGGTGTCCGGATCACCAGGACGATACCAAGGGGTGAGGGGCTACGTGACTAGTGAGGCCCCTGAGTCGCGATGCTCAGGGGTCCCCCTTGACGTATGAGCAACCCTCATGAAGGGAACATGGCGACGACGGGGTTAATTTGGAGCGCCTTGAGCTCTGCGTCGGCGGGGCCCGGTCCCGCGCATACCTCAACCGCTGTTGGGACGTCCGGATCACCAGGATGAGACCAAGGGGTGAGGGGCTACGTGACTGTCGGCGTTCTGGGAACGGGGGTACCCAGACCTGCCTGCCTGCGGTCCAGGGCATGGCCCACCTCGTCAGCCAAGCATGGCCTGGCGCGACTCCACTCAAGACAAGGCCCTCCCGAGGACCCCAGGCTCGTGAGGAAGAACAGCACCAGGATAAGCAGGGGGTGGGCCTCCTCAGGCCCCCTCCGTAGCGGCAGAGATCTCTATGCGGAACCCGGCCTCAGGAGTCAAGGATGACGCAAGGAAGAACAGGCGGGCGCCAGCGCGCCAGGCGGTGTAGTTTCCCCTTTGGTGCAAAGGGAGCAGGGACGTACGCGGGTTCCCAAAGCGCCTCCCAAAGGATTCCATTCCGGTGCAACAAGACCACGACCATGAGCCCCACTGGGCGGGTGTCATCACCGAGCCCACCTCTACATCATCGACAACTACTTTGCAGGCGAAGACCACCTTTGGACAGGGCGGAGATGTACTCCTGTCCCCCTTCAAATTTGGCCGTTGTGGGATCCCTTCCCGCCATTGCGATAAGGGAAGAGGACCCGGGCCACTGCTATATATAGAGGCTAGGCTGCACCGTAGAGAGGGACTGAACTCAACACAAGGCTAGCAGAAGGCCAAAAACACCACTGAAGCGCCCTCACGAGGCTTCTCACCACTGTACTAGTTCATCCGCCACACCTTCCCGAGAGGCAATCCACCAAAGCAGGAGTAGGGTATTACGCTTCACAGCGGCCCGAACCTGGGTAAACCATCGTGTTCATCTTCTTCCTCGTCATCGTGCGAGTTCGCCGTAGTAACCATCGAGCAGCGAGTTAAGTAGGGCGAAGCTACAGGGGATCTTCGCACACGCCCCTGTGTTCGAACCTTGAGGGTTTTGCGGAGCCCGAAATCCGACAGTGACCAGTGAGGCCCTTGAGTCACGATGCTCAGGGGTCCCCTTGACGTACGAGCGGCCCACATACCTTTCCTCGCCAAGTTTCGCCTGAGTGGGATGCGTGAAGACCAGGTATCGGGGACGTTGGGAGGTGGCGCGTGCTAGGCCCGGCCTGAGTGTAGCCCCCGTGCAGCCCCCTCGTGCGGGCATCCTAGGGGAATGCTGCGAGACGGGGCCGTGAGGGGCCATCCTGAGGTTGGATGCTGCCGATAGGGGGCCCTCAGTTGTTTATCCACCAGCGCGGAGCATGGGGCTTCCACGTTGCGTGGGCATAGCCGCTGAGCGACAGTGTTGTCCGCCAGCGCGGAGCATGATGCTTCCACTTGGATGTTGGAAGGGGGGGCTCGGCTCCTGAGCCCCCCAGGCGTGTACAGCCCATTAAGTTCACACACGTGGCCTACACGGTAGAACTGGGAGGTGTATCTGGGCACCCGAGAGCCAGCGCGGGTCTCACGGGGCCCAACCTCAAAGGCGGGTTGCGCCTGAATCTTCTGGTAGGAGGCGCCTGAATCTTCTGGTAGGTTGCAATCCTTGTACATTTTTGGAGAAACCTGCACCGAGTGAATTTCCGAGGGCCATCGCATGAGAAGGCCAAACACCAATGACCCCTGGAGGTGACGTGAGCGGGGCCGGCCCGCCAGACCAAGCTTAGCCATTGGATTTGTCGACGCTGCAGGGACGGATCCGAGCACAGACGCCGTGCCCAGTCTTCTCATGCGACAAACCAGAAGAGGAGACACCTGGCGCGTGGCTCCCATGCTGGTGAAATGCCGACTGTGGTGGCAGGAGCCGTGCCGCGCGTCCTGACTCGCCCACTTCCGATTAGCTCATGCGAGGATGAAGCACCAAGGGCCACGGTAGGTGACGTGCACGGGGCTGGCCGTCGAGACAGAGCTCAACCGCTTGGGTTTATCAACGCTGCAGGGACGGACCCAAGCACAAACGCCGTGCCAGCCCTTAATCACGAGGCGGTCGAAAGCAGGATTGTTAGGGCGCGGCGACATTCATGGTGGCGAAGCACCGAGCATGCAGGTTGGAATATTTAGGAAATTTATCAAATGCATGTGATGTTCTGATACATGCGCAAAAGACGTGGCTGCAGGGATGAGCCCTAACTGCCTGAGGATAATGCAGCCCGATGGGCGCCCTCAATCTGAACAAAACAAAAAGTTACCTGGTACGAACCAAAAAGTCACCTGGCAGCGGTACCGCTGAAGCGTCGAGGTAGTCGTTGGAACCTGGCCCTCACGCGCCCAACGCCTCCGGAGGCTCGGGGTCCTCACTAGGACCTGGCACCTCCTCCAGGACCGCGCGGCTCCGGGGCACATAGGGCGCGAGCATGGCCTGGGCGAGGCGCTGGAACGTGACTCCCGCATTCGCCAGGCCGAAGGGCATGCGGATGTAGTTGCACGGATAGACCTCACCGCGGCCGACGCGCGACGGCCAGAAGAGGTCCTGGGACGCGGCCCTGTTGATGCTCGGTACGTCGACCCAGATGCGCAGCACGCCGCCCGGGCCAAGGACGGCGGCTGCGCCAGGGGATGCATGGCGACTCCCACCTCGCAGGGCCTACGCCTCCTGAAGCTCCTCGATTGCATTGACGATGAACTCCCGCGAACTTGGCGCCTCGCACCGTGCTCCTTGCTTGAGTGGGTGCGCGTCAAAGCACGCCTCCATGTTGTGCTCGAGCACCTCCCTCGTCTCACTGGTCAGGTCGGAGGCCTTCCAGATGGAAGCCCCCGAGCCCGACCCGAGGGGGGCGCCGAGCGCGCCTTCCTATGCGAGAGGGGAAGGGGCCTTGGCTCCGGGCGCGGAGCCTGAGGCACCGTCCTTGGAGGCCTCCGCCCCCTGACGCCCCTTGGAGAGGAGCTGCTTCTTCTTCCTGGGAACATCCTCGGGAGGCAGGATTCCGCCTTCATCGTCAGAGTTTTCCGCCGCCGCGGCCCGGTAGGCGCGCTCGAGGGAGCAAACGGCGCCCTTCTCATTGCTGGCAACAGTGGTGACGCCACCACTCCCCGGCATCTTGAGGACGTTGTAGCCATGGTGAGTCACCGCCATGAACTTGGCGAGGGCAGGGTACCCAAGGATCGCGTTGTAAGGGAGGTGGATGTGAGCGACGTCGAAGTCAATGAGCTCGGTGTGGTAGTTACTACGCCCGCCGTGACCGACAGGCGCACTTGCCCGATGGGGACGGTGGAGCCATCGGCGACCCCTGAGAAAGGCTTGGTTGGCATGAGCTGGTCATAGGGCACTTGGAGCGTCTCGAATGTCTTGATGGAGAGGACATTGAGACCAGCGCCACCGTCGATGTGGGTCTTGATAACGAGGACGTTGCTGATGGTTGGCGTGCACAGCATGGGGAGAGCGCCTGCTGCGGCCGAGCACCTGAGTTGATCCTTGGAATCGAAGGTGATGGCGCACTGTGACCACTTGAGGGGACACACGGCCTCAACCTTTGGGAGATCCGCGTTTACCTCCCGCGAGAATTGCTTGAAGATCCTGTTCCAAGCAGGGGCATGAGCACCGCCCAGGATGCAAGCGATCGCTCTGGATTCCTGGAAGCCCCCAGCCCCGTCGTTCAGCATGTCTTCCTCCTTCCTCTTGGGTGGCGGCGGCAGCGGGGGGAGGCCGGCCTCATGAGGGCGAGCCTCACGAGGGTGGTCGCGGCGGGGTCCCTCACGAGACTCGTCACGCCAGCGGTCCTCCCAAGGCTGGTCGCGCCACTCCTGACGCGGGTCACGACCGTCCCAGTGGCCTCCACCACGACCGTAGCCACGGTCGCCGCGCCCAGGACGACGACCGAAATGCTCTTAGCGGAGCACCCTGAGCTCCTGGCAATCGTTGGTGTTGTGGTTGTTGGAGCAGTGGAAATGTAGAATGGTCGTCCACCCCTGGGGGGTTCCTCATCTCGACTGTGCTACGCCTCAGGTTCCGCCGCCAGCACCGCAGGGGCCTTGCACTTCATTTCCTTGGCCTTGGTCTTCTTGTCTTCGGGGTCCGCCTTCGAAAGCTCGAGGAGGGAGAGGCGGCCCTCTTCGGCCTTTGCGCACTTGCTTGCAAGGTTGAACATCTCCAAAGCAGAGCACAGGTCGTCGTGGATGGCGAGTTCTTCCCTCATCCTTAGGTCCCTGATGCCGTCGGTGAATGCCGAGATGATGGCCTCATCCGACGCCCTCGGGATCTTGAGGCGGACAGTCATGAAAAGCTGTATGTACTTGTGCAAGGTCTCGCCCGGCTGTTGCTTCACGCGGCGCAGGTCAGCCACAGCAAGGGCGCGGTCACGGGTGCCTTGGAAGTTGGTGACGAAACGCTCGCGAAGCTCATCCCAGGAGGTGATTGACCCCTCCGGGAGGTTGAGGAGCCAGGAGAGCGCACCACCTTTGAGGGCCATAGGGAACCAGCTCGCCATGACCTTGTCGTCTCCACCGGCCGCCTGGATGGTCAGCGAGTAGAGCTGTAGAAACTAGGCGGGATTTGGGGTGCCGTCGTAGCGAGGAGGCAGGTCGGGCTTGAACTTGTCGGGCCATGCGACCGGATGCAGCTCCAGGGCGATGGCGCAGCAACCCACTGGACCCGCGGGTGCCGCGCGCACGGGAGGGGCCCGGTCTTGGTGTTCTTGCACAGCTGCCTCCAGGGTCGCCCGGTCGCGATGCTGGTGCAGCGGTGCAGGGAGCACACGCGCGTCTGCACGTGGCCCGGGCACCACCTGGCAGCTTACTTCATCCCTCGCCCACGCCAGGGGCCCGCGCGGCGGGTCGCGCGGGTGTGCTTCATGCCTGGGCTCGGGCACCGCGCTGGGGAGGAGGAGGTGGAGCACCATGGGCCACGTCGCCCGCCAGAGAGGACGGGGGACGGAGCGACTAGGAGAACGCCGGGGCGTCGTCGGCAGCGCTGACGAGCTCCGCGTTGCGGCCGAGCCAGTCATCGTAGTGGTTGGGTGCAGGGCCGTAGCGCAGCAACTCGCGCGCCATGAACAGTGCGGCCGACCCACGTGCCTGCCCGGGGCGAGCGTGGGAGGACCACCCAGTAGCTGGAACGATGAACGGGGTGGCAGTGCGGCCGTCGCGCCTGCGGTGACCGGCTACGATGAGTCCTGCTCCTCGTGGGCATCTGGGCCCATGGCAGCGTCGACCGCGGGAGAGGCGGATCGACGCGCGGCGGTGTGGCCCACTAGCGCTGTATGGGCGACGCGAGCAGCCCGGCGCTCAGTGCGGGCTCGGCGAGCGTCGGCCATCGGAGCGGTGAGCGGAGAGGAAGCGGATCTGGAAGAGAGACTTTGACACGCCCCCTACGTGGCGCGCCAAATGTCGGATTTCGGGCTCTGCAAAACCAAAAGTGGTTCGAACTCAGGGGCGTGTGCGAAGATCCCAACCGGCTTCGGCCCCAATCGAAACTCAGTCAATCTTGAGGAAGAAGACTAACAAGCGAGGATTTACCCAGGTTCGGGCCGCTGCGAAGCGTAAAACCCTACTCCTGTCTTTTGGTGGATTGCCTCACGAGGAGGTTTGAGGATGAACTAGTACAGTGGTGAGCTGCCTCGCGAGGGCTCTCGGGTGGTTCCGTATCCGTCCCCCTCTACGGTGCAGCCTAGCCTCTATTTATAATGGCCCGGGTCCTCTTCCCTTGTCGCACTGGCGGGAAGGGATCCCACAACGGCCAAATTCGAAAGGGGACAAGAGGTACATCTTATCCTGATAAAAGGTGGTCTTCGCCTGCAAAGTAGCTGGCGGTGACGCGAGGTGGGCTAGGCGGTGACATCCGCCCTGCCGTGCCCGTTGGCCTGGTCTTGTTACACCAGAATGGAAATCTTTGGTGGGATGCCTTGGGAACCTACATACGTCCTTGCCTCCTTTGCACCAAAGAGGAAACTGTCTTCTCTGAGCGCGCTAATGCTCGCTAGGCTTGACTTGCATCACTCCCGACCTCGCGAGGCCGGGTGCTGCATAGAGATCTCCGCTCCTCGGGAGGCAGCCTGGGGTGGCCTCCTCTTTCCAGGGGTCTTGGCGCCGTCCTCCTCGCGAGGGCAGGGCTCTCACGAGGTCCTTGCCTAGAGTGAAGCCACGCCGGGCCGTGCTGGTTGTCGAAGTGGGCCATGCCCTGGGCCGCAGGCAGACAAGTCTGGGTACCCCTGTTCCCAGGACACCGACACCCACTTCTTTCCCATTAGAACCACCTATGATGGAAACAAGCTAGCCAGCCTTTACATCGAGCGCATAGTGAGCCTCCACGGAGTTCCAAAGGAGACTGTGTCAGACCGAGGTACCCAATTTATCTCAAGGTTTTGGAAGCGATTTCAATAAGCCTTGGGAACCAAGCTTTCCTTCAGCACTGCTTTTCACCCCCAGACAGGCGGATAGACGGAACGAGTAAATCAGATACTCGAGGACATGCTTCGTGCTTGTGTTTTAGCATATGGAGCCAAATGGGAAGATTGCTTGCCCTTCGTTGAGTTCTCCGACAACAACAGCTACCAGTCCAGTCTGCAGATGGCACCGTTTGAGGTGCTATATGGACGCAAATCCCACACTCCCCTCAGTTGGTCAGAAACCGGAGTCGGACTAGTCTTTGGACGAGATATCCTCCGCGAAGCAGAAGAGCAAGTTCAACTCGTCAGAGAGCATCTAGAGACCACCGAATCAAGATAGAAGAGCTACGCCGATTCCTGCCTCCGTGAAATGAGCTTCAACAATGGAGACCATGTCTATCTCCGAGTCACGCCCCTCAAGGGAACCAAGCGCTTCCACGACAAAGGAAAGCTCCCACCATGATTTATAGGCCCCTTCAAGATCACCGCGAGACGAGGAGAAGTTGCCTACCAGCTAGAGCTACCCGCCGAGCTATCCGATGTGCACAACGTGTTCCACGTGTCTCAACTCCGGAAGTGTCTTCAAGTCCCCAACCGCCCCGACCTCTACAAGGACATCGATCATCAGGCCATCGACCTTCAGCTAGACCTCACTTATCGTTAGAGGCCAGTTCACATTTTGGATGAAGCTGAACGTTGCACCCGAAGCCACACCATCAAATACTTCAAGATCCAATGGAGCAACCACACTGAAGCGGAAGCAACCTGGGAGCGTGAAGACTATCTTAGATCCGAGTTCCCATATCTTTTTTGCACTTAGCCTAGGAATCTCGGGGACGAGATTCTTGTAAGGGGGGTAGGTCTGTCACACCCTGTGTTGTATCACTTTGCTATCCTATGATTTTATAAAAAATGGACCCATTTAAAACTTTTTGAGTGCTTGTGATGTTTGACTTGATTGCCATTTGCTTGATTGCTTGCTTGTATTGTGGCTCACAAAAACTCTCCTACTCTTTAAAACTCATCTACTTGATCCAAACTTCTTGCCCAATGATCATGCCATGTGTATAATGCCTAAAAATATTTTTATCAAATATTATTTTGGCCAAAAAGCATTTATTCAAATTAGGCTTTATAAAACCTCTGAATTGAGGTTTGTACTACAAGTCTTCAAATTGGGTGGAATGTTTTTGTAACGCCCAAGATGCGATCCTATCCTTATTTTGGCACGAGGGCCTCGACAGGGATAGAAGCGCATCTCTTCGTTTTCGCAAGAATGGATATCATTACAAGTACATGTAAAGAAGAGATGAGTATATGGAATTGGCTTACCGTCTCCACAAGCTACATCAATATCACATCAATACAACTACATATATAAACATCATACAGAAGAGTAGGGTCCGACTACGGACGAAATCAAACGATAAAATGACATCCATCCTTGCTATCCCAGGCTGCCGCCTGGAACCCATCCTAGATCGATCAAGAAGAAGAAGTGACGGGGTTATTACCCCTAGGTAGGCCAAGACTAGGGAGTTCCAACCCCTTTTGAAAAAACCATATGGCCGGCTGGTCCACGACCGGTTGGCACGCTATCGGCTGGCCCACGGCCGGCTAGACCAAGGCCAGCTGGCGGGCTATCGGCAGGCCTACTGCCGGCTGGCCCACGGCTGGCTGGTCAGGAGCCGGCCGCCCAGCCCCTGGCCAGCCTGCAGCCGGCCGCTCCACGGCCGGCCCTTCCGCTGACCTCTGGACGGGCAGGCACCCGTCCCCTCCTACTGCGGCCAAGTACACTGACAAGACGCGACCCCCACGATGGACTCTGGCATGGCTACAGCGACCGCTGACGCGCGGGCACGCGTGGCTACAGTTCGGGCGGTCGTACCGCTGACCAAGACTGATCGAGACCTGGCGGGGCAACAGTGCCGCCACACCGCCGTCCACTCCATTACCTGCCCCGGCGTGGCTACAGCGTAGCCGGCCGTACCGCTGACTTCGGCCGGCAGGCGCAAGACGACGCCGTGCGGGGCGGCTCGTGCCACGGCAGGTAAGCGTGGGCCAATAGAAGAGCCGGCTGGTGGGCCCCAGCTGGTGACGGGACCGCGCAACCGGTGGGCCCTACGAGCGACAAGACGGCCCAGCCGGTGGGCCCCCTGGCCGGCTGGAGAGGCTGCCAGCCGCCCCCCTTTTAGTACCTTAGGAATATTGTAAGCTGGGGGGTTGGCCTATAAAACCCCCCGAGGCCCCCATGCATCGGGCAGGCAAGCACTAAGGGATTATCCCATCTCACACTCTCACACTCATGTAGCAAGGGAAGAGGAGCCGGCTGCTCCTTCTTCCTCCTCTAGACATCAGCTCAAGGAGCGCCATTGTAACATCACCCACCATCTAACTAGACAAGCAGGACTAGGGGTGTTACCTCCCACAGAGGGCCCCGAAACTGGGTACATCGTGTGTCCCTTGGCGCTTGTGCCTAATCCCATTCCCGGAGCCCGTCGGCGTCCTTCGGCCCCAACCACTCTCGATAAGCCACCCCATGGCATCTGTCGTGAGAAAACGACGACAGTTGGCGCCCACCGTGGGGAAGTCCGCGGCGCCAGCCGGAGTCACGCTCCGGGCGGGACCCTTCAACACCTCCCCCGACCGCCCCGCATCCGGGCGGAACTGCACGCTCCTGGTGCTTGCTTCCACGGGGCGGGACCCCGTTCCCACCAGCCCTGCGGGCGACGCCGCCAGCCTCTCCGACGAGGGGCGCGGCGGCGACCCTCTCTTCGACATCACTGTCCTCACCGAACGCGTCGGCAGGCTGGGCCTCACCGACGAGCCAACTGCCGATGAGTACCCTAGCCACGTACTCGACTGCCTCGACCCACCCTCGTTCGTGGGCGCACTCGCCCCGGGTGAGCCTGGCGACTCCCACGTCCGCGTGGGGGTAATGGCCACCGGCTCCTCCACAACCTCCGGCCGCGTCAGGGCGGAGGCGCATGCGGCCGCCGCGACCGCTCGCGCCGACACCTCCGACCCCCTTGGCTCCGTGCTTCGGGGCCTCAGCACTCCCATCGCACCTACGACGAACCCAGCCACGGCTACGGCCGAGCTGGAAGCTGCTCGCCGGCTGCTGTTCGACGAGGCGACCACGCTTGCCACCACCAAGCGCCGGATGGAGTCCGCACAGCGCAAGTACAACTCTGCCTATGGCCTCACCCCTGCCGGCAACGAGCCCAGCCGGCGCGGCGACGTCCGCAACCGGGGCCGCGTGGTCGCGGAAATCCTTGGCGGTAGGCTTCCCACATACGACACGCCGGCCGCCAACCTAAGGGCTGCCCAGGTGGCCTACGCTGACCTCGCCGACCTGGTGCGCGAAGAGTGAGAGCGGCAGGACCAACACATCCAAGACCTCATCGCCACCGCCAACGCCCAGCAGGCCCCGCTCGACAACTTCAACGCCGGCTCCGAGATCCCCGTCCCCGAGGGGGATGCCCCGCCAACTGTTGGCCAGCGCTGGCCGGTCCAACAGGCCTCCTCCCCTAGCGGCTCCGGCCGGCGGGGCGTTGGGTCCCACAACGGACGCTCCCGGCAGAGAGACGAGATGCCGGCCGTCAACAGCCGGCGCAATGACGCTCCGGCTGCAGGTAGCCGGTGCAGCCGGGACCATACCCCGCCCCCGCGGTGGGAGCGCGCGCACTTACCAGCCCCGGCTGTCCATCCCGAGCTGGCCGCTCGGCTCGGCCCGCGCGTCCCGCATTGACCGGCTGGCGCAATCCGCCCTCCTAGAGGAGGAAGGCCCGATCGGCCCGGCATGTTTCGGCCCTCGGATCCACAATGAGCCGTACCTGACTGGCTTCACGCTCCCTCGCGACACCCCGAAGTACAACGGCACAGCCAAGCCGGAGGACTGGCTGGTCGACTACACCACCGCGGTCGGCATAGCCAGGGAGAACAAGCGCGTAGCTGTGCACTACGTCCCCCTCATGCTGATCGGCTCGGCCCGGACCTGGCTCAATAGCCTGTCCACCGGCAGCATCAACACCTGGACGGACTTCGAGGAGGCATTCGTCCGCAACTTGACCGGCACCTACAAGCGACCGGGCCGGCCCCGCGAGCTGGCCATGTGCGTCCACGGGCCGGACGAGTCCCTCCGTGACTACCTAACGCGCTGGACCGAGCACCGCAACTCCTGCGAAGGAGTGCACGAGGTGCAGGCCATCCAGTATTTCATCGAGGGTTGCCGCGACTGCACCCACCTCAAACACAAGCTCTTGTGCTCCGAGCCGGCTACCCTGGCGGATCTGATGGCCAAGGCGGACAAGTACGCCACAGCCGACTCCGCGATGCGGATGAAGGTCTCCACGCCAGCCAAGCCGGCCCCGCCGCGGGTGGCCGCCGACAACCGGCAGCAACAGAACAACAAGCGCAAGTCCGACCAGCCGGATCCCCGCTACGGGAGCCGGCAGGTCGCCACCATCGAAGAGGAGCAATCGGCTGCCCAGGCCCCTAGCCAGCGTCAGAGCGCCAGCAAGGCTGCCTGGCAGCCCAAGCTTACCTTCGAGCAAATGCTCGACCTACCCTACAAGCACTACTCCGGGGCCAAGCCGGCCACCCATACGCTCCGGCAGTGCAGCTTGTCCCAGCGGCTAGCCCGAGGTGAGGGCCTTCCGGTTCCTCCGCCTCTGGCTCCCCGCGCGCCGGCTCCGGCTCCGGCCCTGCCACCCGCACCGGCTCCGGCTGCCCACAACGGCCGCCTCCATGACCAGTTCCCCGACCAGGATGGGGCCTACGTCATCTTCACCAGCGAGGGGACTGACAAGCACAGCGTGCGTCAGCGCCGGCACGAGGTGAATGCCACCGTTCCCTCGGTCCCCAGTTCATGCACTGGTCCAAGAAGCCGGTGACCTGGAGCCGGGCGGACCACCCGGCCGTGATGCCAAACCCCGACATCTATGCCCTCGTCTTCGATCCCACCATAGCCTCCGAGAGGCTCACCTACCGTTTCTCGCGGGTGCTGATCGACGGGGGCAGCAGCATCAACATCCTCTACCACGACACAATGCTCAAGCTGGGCCTCAGGGAGAAAGACATGCGGGCGAGCCGGACGGTCTTCCACGGCATCGTGCCGAGGAAGTCCTGCACCCCCATCGGCAAGATCGAGCTCGACGTCCTCTTCGGCAACAAGAGCCATTTCTGCCATGAGCCGGTATGGTTCGAGGTGGTGGACCTCGACAGTCCTTACCACGCGCTGTTGGGCCGACTAGCCCTCGTCAAGTTCATGGCGGTTCCCCATTACGCCTACCTCAAGCTCAAGATGCCGGGCCCTAAGGGCATCATCACCATCGATGGCGACTACAAAAAGTCGATCGAGTGCGCCAGCGACAGCAGCCGACAGGCCGAGGCCCTGGAAATAGCGGAGGAGAAGCGGCAACTCGACCGGCTCGTGGCTCACGCCGCTGGCCTGCCGGCCGTGCCGGCTCCTCTATCCCAGTCGGCCAGCGAAGCATCGTTCCAACCGTCCAAGGACACTAGGCAGGTGCCGCTCGACCCGGCCAACCCCAAGCAGTGCGTCACCATCGGCGCCCATCTCGACAGCAAATAGGAAGGCGAGCTCGTCGACTTCCTCTGTGAGAATCGGGACATCTTTGCGTGGTCTCCAAAAGACATGCCGGGTGTTCCGAGGAAGTTCGCCGAGCACAAACTTCATGTGCGGCCGGATGCCAAGCCGGTCAAGCAACCCCTGCGCCGCTTCTCCGAGGAGAAGCGGCGTACTATAAAAGAAGAGATCGCCCGGCTGCTCGCAGCCGGCTTCATCATGGAGGTGTTCCACCCGGACTGGCTGGCGCATGTGTATCGACTACACCAGTCTGAACAAGGCCTGTCCCAAGGACCCTTTCGCCCTGCCGCGGATCGACCAGGTCATCGACTCCACGGCCAGCTGCGACCTGCTGTCCTTCCTGGATGCCTATTCCGGCTACCACCAGATCATGCTGGATCCAGCCGACCGGCTGAAGACCTCCTTCATCACCCCTTTCGGGGCCTACTGCTACATCACCATGTCCTTCGGCCTGAAGAACGCGGGCGCTACCTTCCAGCGCTGCATGCAGAAGTGTCTCCTGCCTCAGATCGGCAGGAACGTCCACGTCTACGTGGACGACACCGTCGTCAAGACCAAGAAGCATTTCAGCCTCCTCGGCGATCTCCGAGAGACCTTCGCCAACATGTGCGAGTACAAGATCAAGCTCAACCCGGAGAAGTGTGTCTTTGGCGTGCCAGCCGGCCAGCTCCTGGGTTTCTTCGTGTCCGCCCGCGGCATCGAGGCTAACCCGGAGAAGATCAGGGCCATCGAGCGCATGCACAAGCCGGCGAAGCTCTGCGACGTCCAGAAGTTCGCCGGCTGCCTTGCCTCACTCAGCCGGTTCATCAGCCGGCTGGGCGAGAAGGCGCTGCCCCTCTACCAGCTCATGAGGAAGACACCCAGGTTCGAGTGGACCGACCAGGCGGACGAAGCGTTCCGCGACCTTAAGCGCGCACTCTCAAGCGCTCCCGTCCTGGCGGCGCCGGCTGAGAAGGAGCCGATGCTCGTGTACATCGCGGCGACCACCTGCGTGATCAACGTTGTGCTGGGGGTGGAGCGGCCCGAGGAGGGCAAAGCGCTGCCGGTCCAGTGCCCCGTCTACTACCTCAGCGAGGTCCTCTCTGCCTCCAAGCAGAACTACCCCCACTACCCGAAGATGTGTTACGGCATATACTTTGCCGCCAAGAAGGTCAAGCAGTACTTCCAAGAGCACACCATCACCGTGGTGAGCACGGCCCTGCTCGGCGAGATCATGAGCGGCCGAGACGCCACCGGCCGGATCGCCAAATGGGCCATCGCCCTCGCCGACCACGAGATTCGGTACGAGCCGCGCACCACCATCAAGTCGCAGACGATGGCCGACTTCCTCGTCGTCTGGGCCGAAACCCAGTTCGTGCCGCCTCCCCCGGACTCCACGCACTGGCGCATGCACTTCGACGGCTCAAAGATGCGAACCAGCCTGGGAGTCGGCATTGTCTTGTCATCCCCAAAGGGGGACCAGCTCAAGTACACACTCCAGATCCTCTTCGCCGCCTCCAACAACGTGGCTGAGTACGAGGCGCTCGTCCATGGCCTCCGACTCACCAAGGAAATCGAGATCCGTTGCATCCTTTGTTTTGGCGACTCCGACCTCGTGGTGCAACAGGTCTCTGGCGAATGGGACGCCAGGGACGCTAACATGGCCAGCTATCGCTTCCTCATCCAGCAGCTCACCGGCTCCTTCGAGGGCTGTGAGTTCCACCACATCCCCCGGGCGGACAACGAGGCGGCCGATACGTTGGCAAAGATCGGCTCCACCCGGTAGGCCATCCCAGCCGGCGTCTCCCTCGAACGGTTGCTCAAGCCTTCGATCAAGCCCTCCCCCGAATCAGAGTCTATCTTCGTGCCGGCCAACGCCGCCGGCTCTTCACCGGATCCGGCTGCCCAGCCGGCACCATTAGCCCCGGCTGCCCTGCCGGCGCCATCGGCTCCGGCTGCTCTGCCGGCACCGCCAGCTCCGGCTGCCATGCCGGCCCCGTCGGCTCCAACATCCAACGCTCCCGCGGCAGCCGACTCCGGCTCCATGACCGTCATGATGACGATCGACCCCCCCACTCCGCTGTCTTAGTCTCGGGGACTGGCGAGCCGGTCCCGAGGGCTAGCGAGCCGGTCCCGGGGACTGATCAGCCAGACCCGAGGGCTTCGGCTGCCTCCGGCGCCCCACTTAAGCTTGAGCCGGCTCCTGGCTCGGCCCCCTCATGGGCCCAGCCCATCCTGGCTTTCCTCTTGCACGGCGAGCTCCCCCCTGACGAAGCCACAGCAAGGCAAATCCAGCGCCGGGCCCCGGCCTACAACATCATCAACCTCGAGCTGGTTCATCGCAGCACCACCGGCGTATTCTAGCGCTGCGTCGAGCCCGAGAAGGGTCAAGAAATCCTCCTCGACATCCACCAGGGCGAGTGCGGGCATCACGCCGCCTCTAGGACCCTGGTGGCCAAGGCATTCCGCCATGGCTTCTACTGGCCGACGGCCTTGGCGGAGGCCAAGTAGCTGGTCGATAAGTGCGAGGGGTGCCAGCACTTCAGCACGCAGAGCCACCTGCCGTCAACAGCCCTCCAGACCATCCCACTCTCGTGGCCCTTTGCCGTCTGGGGGCTGGACATGGTAGGTCCCTTCAAGACTGCACAGGGCGGCATGACGTATCTACTCGTGGCTGTCGACAAGTTCACCAAGTGGATAGAGGCAAGGCCCATCAAGAAGCTAGACGGCCCCACAGCCGTCCGGTTCATCAAGGACATCATGGTCCGCTACGGCGTTCCCCACAGCATCATCACCGACAACGGCATGAACTTTGCCAAAAGCGCGATGGCGTGTTTCTGCTCCCAGGAGGGCGTCCGGGCTCGACCTCGCGTCGGTGGCTCACCCACAGTGAAACGGCGAGGCAGAGAGGGCAAACGGCCTAATCCTGGCCGGCCTCAATCCTCGGCTCGTGGCACCCCTCGTGCGGTCAGCTGGCTACTGGATCGACGAGCTGCCGATTGTCCTCTGGAGCCTCAGGACCACGCCCAACCGGTCGACCGGCTACACCCCCTTCTTTCTCGTATACGGGTCCGAGGCGATCATCCCCCCAAGTCACCCTGTATACGGAGAAGGACGCGAAGGAGGCAAGCGAAGACGGCGTCGACCTGCTCGAAGAAAGCACGCGAGCTGGCCCTGAGCCGGACGGCCATCTACCAGCAGAAGCTCCGGCACTACCACATCAAGCGGATCCGGCCCCTCTCCTTCCGCGAAGGAGACCTGGTGCTCAGGCGGATCCAACGGACCGCTGGCCATCACAAGCTGTCCTCCCCATGGGAGGGCCCGTTCATTGTCAGCAAAGCGCTGCACAACAACGCCTACTACCTAATAGATGCCCAGAAGTCACAAAAGCGCAAAAGAGACGCCTCCGGCGAGGAGACGGAGCGCCTATGGAATGCGGCACTTCTTCAACCATTCTACTGCTAAGAAAAAAAACCCGTGTATGTATGTATCTTCCTTTCTGTTGGAACTTAATGCAATGGGGGCCCCAAGCCGGCACTTGGGGCACGCCCCTTTTCAATTCCATCAAAGGCTCGTCACTTTTTAGCAAGGCACCCGGGTTTGGCTCCCCGGCCCGGGGGCTCGCCGACTCTTCTCCGAGGCGGACAAGTAGTGTGAGCAAGCAACCTTTCCCTACCCCCCTACCCAGCCACAGACCGGCCCCCGGCTGTCCGACTGGCGGAACCATGGGGTAGGAAGGAACTTATCACGCGAACGCCGCCTGAAGAGCAGCAGCCGGATAGGTCCAACCAGACCGTGTTACCTCTAGAAACCAGCCTCTGCCGGCTCGCCCCAACCATAGCCGGACGACTCTAAGGCCCGCTCATTTTCCCCAAGGATGATGCCCCGTCCTTGTCCCAGTCCAGCTCCCGGCTGGCTGACAGGCGGTGCAGAAGCCGGAAGGAGTCCTTGCGTAAAATATGAGTCGAAAGGTAAAGGGCAAAGGAGGAGCCGGCACGCCAACATTTCGAACTTCAAGCAAATTCATAAACAAAAGGCCACATGACGAGGATTCTTTACAATACACCCCCAGTGGGTGGAAATGGATCTTAAACAAGTTTTTCAGCAAAAAGAAAAGATACAAAGTGCGCAGGGCCGCTCAGGCTACCGGTGCATCGCCGGCCGGCTCAACAGTTCACCCAGGGGAAGCCGCGGCCTTCGGATCCGCCTCTGTGGCCTCCGTGGCTTCGGTGTCGCTGCCGGTGCTGGAAGCGGTTCTCTCATCGGCAACGTCCTCGTCTTCGGGTCCTTGGGGGATGCCGAAGTTGTCCTCGGCAACCGGCTCGCCGTCCTCACCAAGCGCCGGCAGGAGCTCGTCCGGGTCGACATACGAAGCCAGCTCGTTGGCTCGACGGATGAGGGCGCCTTCGCGGGCGACCCGTTTCGCCTCGGGAACCTCGCGCATCGTGTCTAGCCGGCCCAAGTCGACGCCGGGGTACCATGACGTGACGAACCGAAGGGCCATCTGCGCCTCGGAACGGGCCGCCGACGCCTTCCAAACCTCGAGCCGGGCCACCGCATTCTCCAGCCACAGCGCCACGCGGCCCACCGGGGCCCCACGACCTGGCCAGAGGGCCGAAATCACCTCCTTGCCGGCCGTTTGGAGCCGGTCCATGCAGCACTGAACGTGCATCAGCCGGTTCTCAATGGCCAGCGCAAGCTCCGACACGTCCCAGCCGGCGTGCTCCTCAACCTCCTGCCCGCGCTGCCGCAGGCACTCCCGGTGATCCGCCACAACCCGCTTGGCGCGACACTGGGTCTCCGGGAACCGGTCTAAGGAAAGAGAAGAATCAACAAACAAGTCGAAAGCAAGTTGAAAGCAGCCGGCGGAGGAAGAGGACTCGAAAACAAAACTCACGCTGGAAAGCCTCGTCCATCTCGAGAACAAACTAAAGGCCCACACTCCGCTCCCTCTCCAGCGCCTCCTCCGCTTGGGCAAGGGCGGCCCCGCGCACCTCAAGCTCGCTGCTGAGGCGAGCCACCTCGTCCTGAAGAGCGGTGGCCCGCTGGGTGGCGTCGGCCGCCTGCTTGGCGGCGTCCTCCCGGGCCGCCACCTCCGTCTGCAGCTCCGCGGCGAGGCGCTCCCGGGCCACCTGCCCATCCTCGACCAGGCTGCCCAGCCGGTCCCGCTCCGACGTGACCGCCTGGAGAACGCGCTCCAGCCGGTCCCGCTCGTAGGCCACCTCGTCTCTTTTCTGCCGGATCGGGGCCAGGATTTCCAGCTCCTCTGCAAAAAGATCGACCCAAGTTACTACAAATGCGAAAGATTCATGCCGGCTGCCGAGCAGCCGGCCCGACTCTCGGGGGCTACACCCAGTGGGTGCGCTCGCGCGCCCCCACTGGAACAAGCATACCTCGCGTCTTCTTCAGCTCCTCCTGAACCCGGTAGAAGCCGGCCTTGCCCCGGTTGTGGATGGCAACCGCCTCGTCAAAAAGCGCCTGCCGCTTGACGCTCTCAGCCTGCTCCACGCCGGGAGAACAAAAGTTAAACAAGCAAAAATATATCCGGCCAGTCAGCCGGCGCGAATCTCGGGGGCTACACCCAGTGGGTGCGCTCGCGCGCCCCCACTGAAAACTCGACACAGACTAAGAAATCTTAACTCCACCGCCTCCTCTGCGCGTCGAAAAGCATTTTCGGCAGCCTCCGCGAACCTGGCCAGCCCCTCGCGACACTGCACCATGATGCGTCCCGGCTCCTCGGGCACGAGGGCCTGGCCGCTGGCTGGCGGAGGTAGGACGGCTGGGGCATGGGCCAACGGCTCCCAGTCTCGGATCACGTCGAGCATGACCCTCCTCGACCGGCTCGCCCCGCCGCTCGACCCTGCGTCCGCTGCGGCGCCGGCTGGCGGGAGGCTGGCAGTAACCACGAGGGTGCGGGAGCCAGCCTCGGGCTCCTCTGCAATCAGCGCCACAGGCTCCAGCACCTGCCGGACTGGCTCGACAGCTGGCTGGGCCGGCTCGCTCCTCCCATCGACCGTTGTCTCCGGTGCCGCCTCCGGCACAGCCGGGGCGACAGGCACATCTGCCGCGGCCGGCTCGACGGGGGGCGGACTCACTACAGTCTCCCCCCGCCGGGCCGTCTCCTGAGCCGGCTCGGGAGCCGCTCTAGCCGGCCGGGTCACCTCCGCCACGGGCGGGGCCATGGCCGTCTCCACAGCCGGCTCTCGCAGCTTGATCGATGGAGGCCTCGACATCCACGTCGATTCCGCCACCGAGTCTGTCAAACGCGTCGGGTCTGCGGGCCGTCTCCGCCTCCCATCGCTCGAGGCCCCCGAATGCGAGGGCGCGCCCTTCGCCCCTGCCTTCGTGGCTCGCAATTCTGCGAGCCTCGTCTTCTCCTCCCGCGCCGTGGCCGCGTGCTCCTGGGCCTGCAGGCTGGTCGGCTCCACCGTGTCGGCGGTCGACTCCGTGTCATGGAGCTCGATGGCATGCCTGGAGCAAACAAAGGCAGAACCCTCAGGCGGCTGCCGGCTCGAAAACTTGAAAAAACCCACAAGAACTAAGAAAAAGTACTCACCCGGCGACGACGGGAAGAGCCCGCCTAGCCCGAGCCGGCGGCTTCGCGACGACCGCTCGCACCCTCTTGCGAGCCGGCGGCTGTGTCGGCGGCTGCCCCGAAGCCAGCCTCTTCTCCCGACGAGAGGCCTCGGCTATCCGGCCTCGACCCGGATGCTCCTCGCTCTGCCGAGCTATGGGGGGAGGCGCGTCCAAGATCCAGACATCATCATCATCATCATCGTCAGTCCAATCTTTGATCGAGGGTCCGGAGGGGAACTCACCAGCCGCTCTGGACCCGCCGGCTCCCGGGTCGCCCATCGCCCCGTCCGCCTCGACCTCTCCCGAGGAGTCATCCCCGTCCTCGATGCCGCCTCCCAGCTCGAAGTCCTCCGGGTCGGAATCAGCGCGTTCCGCTTGGAATATCTGGGGGTGCGGGCCGTCCGGCGTGTTCTGTCGAACAAAGTGCTGCGGTCAGCACGGCGTGTGAGCAGGGGGGACGGCTGGAGAAACATGGAAGAGAAGAAAACCACCTCGACGGGGTGTACCAGGGGCGCCGGGTCGTGCTGGCTGTACGGCATCTTGCCGAAGCGCCAGGTCCCGGGCTTCAGCTTGAAGTTGGTGATGGCGTTCACGCACTCCGCCACCTGGGCTGTCGTCAGCTCGAAGGTTGACAGCCGGCAGGGGTGCCGCCGGCCCATCATATCGCAGATCCGGTGCGGCCTCTGCTGAAGGGGCAGCACCCGGCGGTCGATGAAGGCGGCCACCAGGTCGGCCGCAACCAAACCCTCTCCGCTCCTCATGGTCTGGAGCCGGCCCAGCTCCCCGACCAGATCTCCAGGCGGCCCGTCACCCGTCTAGTTCACCCCCGAGGACGAGGCGTTGACGAAGGCCGGCAGCCGGATGTAGTCCCGCGCCGGGTCGACGTTCTTCACGTAGAAGAACGTCCGGTTCCATCTCTTGACGGACTCGATGAGGGTGATGCGGGGGAATAGCGGGCCGCGGACGCACACCACTGCTCCCCCGCAGGCGTACGCCTCATCATCGTTCCTCAAGGCCTTGCGTTAGAAAAGCTTCCTCCACAACTCCAAGAAGGGGAGGAGTCCGAGGCAGCCCTCGCAGAGAGTCACGAAGCTCGATAGTTGAAGGATGGAGTTGGGCCCGAGGTGGTGCGGCTGGAGATCGAGGGTGTCCAAGAAAAGGCGGAAGAACTGGCTCACCGGCAGGCCGAAGCCGCGCGAGAAATGCCAGGCGAACACCACGAACTCCTCCTCCTGGGGCTCGGGCACCACCTCGCTGCCCGGCGGACGGGCGGCGACGCGGTCCTCGGTGATGACGGAGCCCCCCCAGCAGCCGGATGGTCCGTCGTCCATCTCCGAGGCAGTCGATTGCGAAGAAATAGACGAGCGGGGTGGCAGCACGAGCCGAAGCAACGGACTGCGAGAGGAGGAAGACGATGGGGTGAGGGGTGCGCGAACTGCCTCCGCCCCTCCCCCTCCCCTTATAAATAAGGGGGCGACGCCAGGGGGACGTGGGGATTAACTGCGCCCACTCCCCCGGGGAATCCGCGGGACGTGGGCGCTGCGGACCGCGGCCGTTGGGGTCTGGGCACAGAGGATCCCTGCCTGCGGCCCGAGGCCTACTGGGCTAGGCCCAGGGCGATGTCCCGTCAGGCCCCCAGGTGCGGGGCCCTCAGCATCATTGCGCTCCGCGTGGCGCATCGCGGTCCGGCACGGGACCCGAAGCGGCGCGACAGGACCCGAGGCGACGGGAGCGGTTGCCGACGCGGCTGATCGATCGATTCCGCGCGATAAGCGGATGCCGCCGGATGAAGCCGCCGGCTCCCCCTCGTCGGAAGGACGCGGGCCCCCGCCAGCTTCGGGGACTACTGACGGGGTAATTACCCCTAGGTAGGCCAAGACTAGGGAGTTCCAACCCCTTTTGAAAAAACCATATGACCGACTGGTCCACGACCGGCTGGCGCGCTACCGGCTTGCCCACGGCCGGCTGGACCAAGGCCGGCTGATGGGCTACCGGCAGGCCTACTGCCGGCTGGCCCATGGCTGGCTGGTCAGGAGCCGGCCGCCCAGCCCCTGGCCAGCCTGCAGTCGGCCGCTCCACGACCGGCCCTTCCACTGACCTCTGGATGGGCAGGCACCCGTCCCCTCCCACTGCGGCCAAGTACACCGACAGGACGCGACCCCCACGATGGACTCCGGCGTGGCTACAGTGACCGCTGACGCGCGGGCACACGTGGCTATAGTCCGGGCGGTCGTACCGCCGACCAAGACTGTTCGAGACCCGGCGGGGCAACAGTGCCGCCACGCCGCCGTTCACTCCATTACCTGCCCCGGCGTGGCTACAGCGCAGCCGGCCGTACCACTGACCTCGGCCGGCAGGCGCAAGACGACGCCGTGCGGGGCGGCCCGTGCCGCGGCAAGTAAGCGCGGGCCAATAGAAGAGCCGGCTGGCAGGCCCCAGCTGGCGACGGGACCGTGCAGCCGGCAGGCCCTACGAGCGACAAGACGGCCCAGCCGGTGGGCCCCCTGGCCAGCTGGAGAGGCTGCCAGCCGGGTCCCCCCTTTTAGTACCTTAGGAATATTGTAAGCCGAGGGGTTGGCCTATAAAACTCCCCGAGGCCCCCATGCATCGGGCAGGCAAGCACTAAGGGATTCTCCCATCTCACACTCTCACACTCACGTAGCAAAGGAAGAGGAGCCGGCTGCTCCTTCTTCCTCCTCTAGACATCAGCTCAAGGAGCGCCATTGTAACATCACCCACCATCTAACTAGACAAGCAGGACTTGGGGTGTTACCTCCCATGGAGGGCCCCGAACCTGGGTACATCGTGCGTCCCTTGCCGCTTGTGCCTAATCCCGTTCCCGGAGCCCGTCGGCGTCCTTCGGCCCCAACCACTCTCGATAAGCCACCCCATGGCATGTGTCGTGAGAAAACGACGACAAGAAGAAGAACTCCAAATCAAACAAGCATCGCTCTCACGTCAAATCATCGCATTACCTATACCTGCAACTGTTGCTGTAGTAATCTGTGAGCCACAGGAACTCAGCAATCTCATTTCCAAGGGTATCAAGACTATTAAAGCTTAATGGGTGAGGTATGGTTAAGTGGTGAGGCTGCAGCAAGGACTAAGCATTTATTTGAGTGGCTAACTTACGAGTAGAAGAATAAAGGGGGATGATTGTCGCATAAATGGACGTGATCTAGAGATGATCTCTAAGAGATCCTGAACACCTACTTATGTCAATCATAACCCCACAGTCACGGTTACGCACACAGTTGGTGTATTATATTTGAGTTTACTTCAAGTTCGCTATGATCGGGTGTTAAACAAAGTTTCCAAGTTGCCACGTAACCGCGGGCACAGCTTTCCGAAAGATTTAACCCTGCAGGGGTGCTCCAACTCATCCATCACAAACTAACCACACGCCGCGGGAATAACCTCGACCACGAATCTCGTGATCATCCTAGGCAATTCCACTGGAAAACCGCAACCTCGAGATAGCCCGAAGTAGTCTCAGAATTCCTCGCACGAGACGTTCGAGAAAGGTAAAACAAGTCCAGCAAGACCGCCCGACGTGTCGACGAACCCGATAGGAGCCGCGTATCTAGTTCTCAGGACACGACCGGATAAGCACAGCGTACAGTGGCCTGATAGAGATCTCCCGAGTTGCCCTGGGTTGACCCCGCACACGACTCTAGTTTGGACCAACACTCATGAGAAGCACTGGACCGGGTTGTTGATTAAAGATCCTCGGGTTAGTTACTCCCTATGCAGGTTTATTAGTCATTAGGCAAATGTAGTACCAAAATTGGGCCTTGCCAGACAAGGTTTATCCTAAAACAAAAATCAAGGGGGTCCCCATAACAACCCCGAGCATGTTAGGAGCGCTCAATTATGGAACATAACACCGGTACACAAGTAACTAGGGCGGCAAGAGTGGAACAAAACACCGAGCAAAAGGCCAAGCCTTCCACCCTTTACCAAGTATATATGTGCATTAAATTAAATAGCAATAATATTGTGATATACCAAAAGGATATCCGCGTCTTGGGGCGGTGGCGACGAGCTCCACGGGGCGGCCATGGCGCCTGCACATGGCGGGGCTTGATCTCCGATGAACGGGCGAGGCGGCAAGGAGGCGCGGCGCTCCGGCGATGGCAGCGAGCGCGGCGTCGCCCTCCGGCGACCTGCCGGTGAGGTGGGGCCGGGCGACGAGGAGGCAAGGCGCGGGCGACGGGGCATGAGACGGGGCTAGCTCGGGGGAGCCGGGCGGCGGTTGCGGGCGTGCTCGGCCCGGTTCGGGCCCGGGTAGGCTGCGCGATGGGCTCGGCGGGCCCGGAGGCTGGAGGTCGGAGGAGCAGTGCCAAGTGGCGGCTAGGGTTAGGAGGGGCGCGTAAAATGATGCAGTGTTAGGGTAGCGTCCAAATTAGGCAGGGGGAGCTGTTTAAATAGGTAGGGAGGCTAGGCTTTGAGGGGTTTAGGACGTTTCGGATCGTTCGATCCCGATCGGACGGCTCCGTTCGTGGGGTTAGGCTAGTTGGGCTAGGTTGGGCTGTGTAGAGTGGCTGGGCGAGTATTAGAAAACCAAAAACCGTTAATAAACCGATGACAAAGCCACTGCGGTCGACCGTTCGGGCTAGCTACACTATATTAAGACCACTCGCCAAGTTTCGACCCAATCCAAGAATATTTTTCGCGCGCTTTTAAAAGCATTTTTTTAACGATGCAGCGGGCGCGTGCGTGTGTCGTTGGTCACGAAACGGTCAGCGACGAGAACGGGAAGAACCGGCAGCTACAAACAGATGCAAGTTTTTTAAAACGAGTGACGATGCTATGCAGATGATGTGAATTATGCAATGATGAATGCGATGGCCAAACGAATCACACGATGACAACGGAATAAATCGGGAATCTTCTGGAGCGTCGGTCTCGGGCTGTTACAACTCTCCTCCACTTACAAGAGATCTCGACCCGAGATCTTAGTATGAGAAGGGAAGAGAAAGAGAAGAGGAAGAGGTAAAACTTAGTTGCTTCTTTGACAAACGAGTGAAACCAACGAAAGTTGAAGGTTGGAAAGAGACGAAGAATGACATGAGGAACAAACAAGAATTCACAAGAAATTTGGGCAGCACATCGGTAGGATAGAGGGGCAAAATTTGATAATAGAAAGAACATGAAAAGAGGGCACAACACTCCGGTTAAATGGATACGCAAGGAAAAGAACATGATCTTGACAAACCGAGATGATGGGATGAATAGAGCAACATCACAATGCCTCCGGAATAAAAGAATAGAAGCTAGATCATTGGAGAGAAAGCACGGAGAAGAAAATGATAACTTCTACCACAATTGTACATGAAAAGAATCCTTACCAAGGAGGATTGAACGGAGTTGTTGGAACATCAACAACGAAAAGGAAATCTTGTTGTGGGCTTATGGACAACATCTCAAAATTATGAGGTGACAACCGGCCGCAAACGGAAACAATTCATTGGTTGGGAGCATCAAGATATGCAAAACTTCTTTCACCAAGAGGATACATTGAGAACTTGGATCATTGATAAGCACCACAAATAGACAATCCTTAGGAAATGCTTTAGGTGAAATCTAATCCAAGATAACTCCAAGAAAGAAATGATGGGTTTAATTATCTCACTCTTGATAAATTCTCTTCGAGACTCCTCATGAATCAAGAATGCTATAACACCACCTCAAAGATAAGGGAGAATGAATTGCACTTTGAAATGCAAGATAAGAATACTTGAGCTACTCCAACAAGAATATTGAAGAACACTTCGAGATGGAATTAAATACTTGAAGAACCACCATGAGGACCTCCGTATACGAAAGAATGATCAAAAGAAATGAAGTTTGAAAAGAATAAGATTGAGGCCTTGCAAAGATCTAGATGAATCTTCGCGATGAGATACTTGAGAAAACATGGAACTCCGGAAAAGAATAGATGAATCACTTAGATCCAAGAATTTGATATCATGAACCACTCCGGAAGAAGGATTGAAATCACTTTGATGAAACAAGAATAAGAATGATGTTATGCTTATCCATCACCAAGTTAAATTGATGACAAACAACGGACTGGGCATATGACTTATTCTTCTTGAAAGATTGAAGAGAGATTAAGCACAAACTCGAAGAAGTCTTGAACGAACCACCGGTGAGAATTGAAATGAATGGGAATACATGAGAATGAAGAGATCAAGATCATCCTACTAGAAAACTTCAACAAGGCACCTGAATAATCGAGATATGAACGAAGAGACAACAATTGAGAAGAATTTGAGAATGAAAGCTGAAAACTGAGAACGAAGAAATCTTCTGAAATGATGGCCTTCGAAGGATCGAGAATGACAACAACTCTAAAATGGTGCGGATAGATATGGATGGAATTTCTCATGATCGAAAACAATTTGAGTGGATAGCATCAAGCTGAAACCATGAATCTTCAAGAAACTAGACCAAGATTTAAGAGAAACACTCCTTCGGTCTTCAACGCTGAGAATGATGAAGAAAAATCCCACCATGAATTACTAAGACACTCCGGAATAATGAACAAGATAGGTTGAGCCAACGATGAAAATTAATTCGAAACGACCTTGGAGAAGGACTATGACTACTGGAATCCATTCTTACGTCATTTGACAAGAGCTTGAGATCTCCGGAAAAGATTAGAAGAGCCAGGTAAGATCCTGGGGAAAAACCTGTGGGTTATGAGCCCACTCAAAGAGATCACCGTTGAGACGATTGCTTAGAAAGAGAGATTGCACCGGTACAAATTGAAAACTAGATGAGGTGAGAACCTCGAAATAATTGAAAGGATTTGAATGAAACACGAAACTTCTGAGATATCTTTAGCACTTCGGATAGAATAGAGAGAGGGACGAAAACCAAGAGATATTTGGACAAGAATTTCCACCAGGGGAAAAACATTTAACGAACGAAAAAGAAATGATGAACACCGCGAGCTTGCATTGATTTCACCGGAGAAGAAAACAAGAACGAAGAATGATAAACTTGAAGCACTTGAGCAACTTCAGAATGAATCACCGGATACGAAACGGAAGAAAGATAGCGGAAGAATCACATGAATATAAAAGGCACTTGGATGATGTCGGATATCGGGCTCCGCAAAACCCTCAAGGTTCGAACACAGGGGCGTGTGCGAAGCTTCCCTGCGGCCTCGCCCTACTTAGCTTGCTACACGATGGTGACTACGGCGAACTCGCACGATGACGAGGAAGAAGATGAACACGGTGGTTTACCCATGTTCGGGCCGCTGCGAAGCGTAATACCCTACTCCTGCTTTGGTGGATTGCCTCTCGGGGAGGTGTGGCGGATGAACTAGTACAGTGGTTTCGAGCCTCGCGAGGGTGCTCGAGTGGTGTTCTTGGCTCTCGGCCTTGTCTTGTGTCGGTGTGTTTGTCCCTCCTTTCTCTACGGTGCGGCCTAGCCCCTATATATAGCAGTGGCCCGGGTCCTCTTCCCTTATCACAATGGCGGGAAGGGATCCCACAACGGCCAAATTTGAAGGGGGACAGGAGTACATCCCCGCCCTGTCCAAAGGTGGTCTTCGCCTGCAAAGTAGCTGTCGATGGTGCAGAGGTGGGCTCAATGATGACATCCGTCCTGCGGGGCTCGTGGTCGTGGTCTCGTTGCACCAGAATGGAAACCTTTGGGGGATGCTTTGGGAACCCACGTACGTCCTTGCTCCCTTTGCACCAAAGGGGAAACTACTCTGCCTGGCGCGCTGGCGCCCGCCTGTCCTTCCTTGCGTCATCTTTGACTCCTGAGGCCGGGTCCTGCATAGAGATCTCCGCCGCTCCGGAGGGGGCCTGAGGAGGCCCACTCCTTGCTGGTCTTGGTGCCGCCTCCCTCGCGAGGCTAGGGTCCTCGCGAGGGCCTTGCCTTGTGTGGAGTCGCGCCAAGCCGTGTTTGGCTGACGAGGTGGGCCATGCCCTGGGCCGCAGGCAGGCTGGTCTGGGTACCCCCGTTCCCAGAACGCCGACAGATGAGAATTTAATCATTGAAGAGAAAGGGCGGGAGGGTGGGGAAAAACAAAGAAAACTTGGGACGGATGAAATGAACTCCGGAAAAGGAAAGATGAGGAAAGATCTTGCAAATAGTGGAGAGGGATGAATTATCTTGAAAAGAAGCATACCGGTTGAAAAGAATTGACATGACGAGGGCCGCTCCGTCCTCCTCCTTGCCGCGTTGGCCCCGCGATCTTCCTAATGGCTCCCGCCGGCAAGCCGAAGCCAGAGTCCCAGAGCTCAGCCTCCGCCTCCATCTCATTGGCGCTTTCAGAGTCCACCATTGCCAAGGACAGAGACCTCGTCCCGGTGCTCCCGTCGACGGCGGACAAGACCAATGAGTGTGGGCGGACCTTGATATGGGGTGGCTCCTCGGAGAAGCGGCCCTCGTCCAGGTCGGTCTATCCTTTCTTCCTTCATAGCGTCTTCGCCGGGCTCATCCTGCCTTTCTCCACGTTCTTCACCGCCATCCTCGACCACTACGGGATTCAAGCCCTTCATCTCCAGCCCAACTCCATCCTGCTCTTGTCCGTCTTCACCTTCTACTGTGAGGCTTTCGTGGGCGTGAATCCTTCGGTGGCCCTCTTCTGACATTTCTTCAGCTTGCGCGTGCACGACGGCGCTCAACGGTCGGCGTGCGTCTCCTTCGTCGCGGTCCAGAGCGGTAACATGCTCTTAAAGGCTGGGAAGAAGGTGGAGAACTTCAGGCACCGCTGGGTCTTCATGGATCTCAAGAATTCGAACCCCCGCTTGGATCTGCCGAAGGGGTTGCCGGAGAAGACCCCCGCGTGGAGCTCCGCGAAGCTTTCTGACCCCCGGGCCAAGCCCGTCCTGGAGCAGATTTCTCGCGATATCAGTGCCAGGAAGCTGACTGGGGGAATGTAGTGAAGGAGTTCTTGACAGAGCGCCTGGCGCCCCTCCAGTCTCATTCCAGGCCCCTGTGGGATTATCAGGGCAGCGGCAACAACCTCAGGCTTCGGTCTGCTTGCATAACCCCCGAGGAACTAAACAGGGTTGTGACAATCCTGCTCAACGGCGACCCCAGTGATCTCCCTGACGCCTACGCCCCGCTATACCGCCGTGACGACGGAGCCGATTTGGTCGCCAAGATGCCTGTCTTCGACGAACTGGGGCTCTCCCCAGCTGAGGGTCTTGGCTCCCCGGTGATGGTGTCCTCCGGCGACACTACGGGTGGGCAGGATTCGGAGAAGACAACGGACGATGATCTGGCGGGGGCATCTCCCCCGTCGCAGAGCATGCTCTTGCGTAACCTTGAGGACGACGACGATGCTGGTGAAGCTTCTGCTGCTGGCTCTCCGCGTCCCGCCAAGGTCCTCAGGGGGCTAGGACCGGCTCCCCGTGCCACACGGTCCGCCTGCCTGGCGACCCCCCAGGAAGCGCGGGGCAGAGTCTCCTCTGGTGCGCCCTGTCTCTGCTGGCAAGGGGGTTGAGGTGCTGGCCTCGCCCCACCCGAATCACGGCCTGCCGGCCAGGTGGGCGAGGCCGGGGCCATGGCGATCCCTCCAGCGGCTGCCCTTGCGGACAGTGCCCCTGTTCCCCGGCGTGGTGGTGCCCTCACCGAGAAAGGCAAGGGCGCCCCCATCGTTACCGACGCGGGGAGGAAGAGGAAATGGGTCGACGTCGAAGAGTAAGTAACCCGGCTCGGCCTTGGTCGCCTGCCGGCAGCTTGTGTATTGATGATTTTCCTTTGCTTGGTAACTAGGAATGTCGCCGCACTGAAGATGAGGAAGAAGAAGGCGGGCGTCAAGCCGAAGACGTCTTCCGATGCACCGCCCGCTCCTGTCGTGCCGCCGTCGCCCGACGTTGTGCCTGCGGGCAAGGGGGTGGAGGCTCGCGAGGCAGCCCTCCTGGTCACCGCCGTGGAGCCCCCCGAGCCCCCAATGCATGTTGGCGTGGTCGCTCCTGCCCTTGAGGGCGCGTCGGTGCCACTGTCCGAAGGGCCAGCCCATGAGGACCGGCCGCCCGTCGATCCGTCTGCATCCGTCTTGCCAGTGGTCGTTGCGCAGCCTCCGGAGCCTCCTGCTCCTCGTGCTGCTGTCTCCCGGGGGACGTCGTCTGTGACCGCGCAGGTGACTCCTCCGGAGGAGGCCTTGGTGCCTTCGTCGCGCGGCCTCGGCGTCCTAGACGGGGCCTTCACCGCTCTGGGTCAAGTCCGGGATGCCCTCGCAGGTACCGACGATCGCCTCGCGAGTGGGCGCCTGGGGATCCTTTCCAGGTGGCTGTGGGCCGACGCCTCTGTCATGGCGATCTGGGGCCAGGCCGAGTCCGCCATGGCAAAGAGCGAGAAGGAGGCCGCGTCAGCCAAGGCAGAGCTCGAGGCGGCGCTGACCGACGTGGCGTCTGCTGTAGGGCGTCGTGACGAGGCGGAGTCCTGCTTGAAGATTCTTCAGGAAGAAAAGTCCGCGCTTGAGGAGCAACTGCGTCAGCAGGGGGAGGCCTTCAAGACCTTCAAGGCCCAGCTTGCCGATCGGGACTCCGAGCTGTCCCAGGCGACGGCCGACCGAGCCGCGGTGCGAGAGCGCCTGGACGCGCTGGAAAGGGAGGTTGCCCTGGAAAAGGCCCGGCTCGAAACCGCGGAAAAGGCTCTAGGTAAGGCCGAGGAGAAGAAGGCCGCGGAGCTCAGCGTCCTTCCCCCGGTCGAGCTCAGGCTTCGCCAAGCGCTCCGCTCCCTCTGCCGGGAAGGGTTTACGGAACCCCTGGTGGCTCCGGAGAGCGGCTTCGCTGAGCTTGCTTCGAAGCTTGTCGAGGCACTGGAGGGCGCCGTTGCCAAGGTGGAGGGGGTCTTGGAGAGCGAGTGTCGCGACCTCTTTTCTGAGGCCACGACGCGCGTCTTCAGCCACCTTCACCTTCGCAAGCCAGGGTTCGACTTCGACTACATGATCCGCCCGGTCACCCCCGGGGTCCGCAGCAGTGCTGCGGCGGCAGTGAAGGGCGCCATGGAGGCGCTGGTGAAGAAGTTCACCCGCATCACCGTTCCTCCGCCTCCTGAAGCTGCAGGGGTTAGTGGTGAAGAAGACGACGCCAACGATGTCGATGACGAGTTCCCCACGGGCGGGACGAGTGGCGGCGGAGGCTCCTCCTGATTCCTCTTCCTTGTTTCCTTCCTGCAACGTTCATCGTGCCTCGTGGTGGCATTAAACTTGTTTGTGTTCGCGAAAACTTTTAATGCTTGTAATAACTGTTGAACTGTGTGATTGCTCTCTTCGCCTTGTTTCCTTCTTGCTTGCTGTGATGCTCTGTGTCGGCTGGGCCCGGCCCCGCGCATACCTCAGCCGCCGTTGGGCCGTCCGGATCACCAAGGACGGTTCCAAGGGGTGAGGGGCTACGTGGCCAATGAGGCTCCTGAGTCGCGATGCTCAGGAGTCCTCCTTGACGTACGAGTAGCCCTCATGAAGGGAACATGGTGAAGATAGGGTTAACTTGGAAATTTTGAACACCTTGCGCTCTACATCGGCAGGGCCCGGCCCCGCGTATACCTCAGCCGCTGTTGGGCTGTCCGGATCACCAAGGACGGTTCCAAGGGGTGAGGGGCTACGTGGCCAGTGAGGCTCCTGAGTCGCGATGCTCAGGAGTCCCCCTTGACGTACGAGCTATAGCATCCTTCTTGACTTGGAATTTTTGAACACCTTGTGCTCTGCGTCGGCAGGGCCCGGATCCGCGCATACCTCAGCCGCCGTTGGGCCGTCCGGATCACCAAGGACGATTCCAAGGGGTGAGGGGCTACGTGGCCAATGAGGCTCCTGAGTCGCGATGCTCAGGAGTCCCCCTTGACGTACGAGCTCCGGAGTTCGCCTTAGGGGTTTGAGCGCTTCTGAGCTCTGCGTCGGCAGGGCCCGGCCCCGCGCATACCTCAGCCGCCGTTGGGCCGTCCGGATCACCGAGGACGGTTCCAAGGGGTGAGGGGCTACGTGGCCAGTTAGGCTCCTGAGTCGCGATGCTCAGGAGTCCCCCTTGACGTACAAGCGGCTCCCATACCTTTCCTCATTGGCTTCTCCTGAGAGGGGCGCGTGAAGACCAGGTTTGGCAGACCTAGGGAGGTGGCGTCTACCAGGGGTGGCCCGGTAGTAGCCCCCATGCAGCCCCCTCACGCGTACATCCCAGGGGAACGCAGCGAGATGGGGCCGCGAGGGGCCTTCCTGAGGTTGGATGCAGCCGCTGGGGCGCCCTCAGTTGTTTATCCCCAGCACGGAGCGAAGGGCTTCCACATTGCGTGGGCATAGTCATTGGTGGACCGTGTTGACCGCCAGCACGGGGCTGTGGCTTCCACCTTGCGTGGGCATAGCCATTGGAAGGCTGTGTTGACCGCCAGCACGGAGCTGTGGCTTCCACATTGCGTGGGCATAGCCATTGGGGGGTCGTGTTGACCGCCAGCACGGAGCTGTGGCTTCCACATTGCGTGGGAAGGAACCCCTCCGCGTCCTCGGGGGGCTCCGGGCGTGTACAACCCCTTGAGTTCGTACACGTGGCTGGCACGGTAGAACTGGGAGGTGTATCTGGGAGCTCGCGAGGGCGCTTTGGCCTCACGAGGTCCCTACCTCTAAGGCGGTTTGCGCCTGAGTCTTCTCGTAGATAGCGCCGTCCAAGGTCCTGCAAATTTTGGAGAAGCCTGTGCCGAATGTGCTCCCGAGGACCATCTCACGAAGGGGCCAAGCACCAGTGACCCCAGGAGGTGACGTGAGTGGGGCCGGCCCGCCAATCAGAGCTCAGCCACTGGATTTAGCGATGCTGCAGGGACAGACCTGAGCAACGACGTCGTGCCCGGCCATCTCATGGGGCAGTCGAAGGTAGTACCATTCGGTTATGGCGACATTCATGCCGGCAAGGAGCTGAGCGGGCAAAGTGAAACGTTAGGAAACAGATGACATGCATGAGAAATTACTGAAATCTGCGTAAATGCGGCGCCCGCAGGGGTACGCCCTGGTCACCTAAGGATAATGCGGCCCGGTGGGCGCCTTCAAACGGAATGCACCAAAAGGTTACCTGGCACAGACCAACAAAAAGTCATCTGGCGGCCATGCCGCTGAAGAGTCGAAGCTACCATCGTAGCCTGATCTTGTACCTCCACGAGCGCGGCCCTCATGGGCCTGTCGTCTCCCAGGGCTCGGGACCCATGCTCGGTCCGGGCGTCTCCTCCAACTCCTCGTCGCGCCTCGCCAGGCAAGGTGCGAGCATGGCTCGGGCAAGGCGCTGAAAGGTGACGCCGGCGTTTGCCAGGCCAAAGGGCATGCGGACGTAGTTGTGCGGGTAGACCCACCCGTGGTCGGCACGTGTCGGCCAAAAGTGGCCCTGGGACACGGCCCTATTGATTGCGAGCATGTTGACGCAGACGCGCGGCTGGTCGACTGGGCCGACGATGGCGGCTGCGATTGGTGGTGCAGGGCAGTTCCCGCCTCGCTCGGCCTGTGCCTCCTGAAGCTCCTCGATCGCTTTGATGATAGACTCTTGCGAGCTCGGCGCCTCGCGTCGTGCCCCTAGCTCTGGTAGTGGCGTGTCAGGACGCGCCTTCAGGTTGTGCCCGAATGCCTCCCTTGTCTCACCGGTCAAGCCGGGGGCCTCCTGGATGGAAGCCCCCAAGCCCGACCCAAGGGGGGCGCCGAGCGCGCTTTCCTGTGCGATGGAAGGTGGTGCCCCGTCCCTGGGTGCAGAGCTTGAGGCTCTGCCCTTGGAGGTCCCAGCCCACTGGCGCTCCGCGGGGATGAGCGGCTTCTTCTTGCGTGCGTCCTCACGAGGCAGGGCTTCCTCCTCGTCGTCAGAGCGCTCGGCCGCTGCAGCGCGGTAAGCACGCTCGAGGGAGCACACGACATCCTTCTCATCGCCGGCGATGGTGATGATGCCAGCACTCCCTAGCATCTTGAGGACGTTGCAGCCGTGATGAGTCACTGCCATAAACTTGGCGAGGGCCGGGTACCCGAGGATGGCGTTGTACGGGAGGTGGATGTGGGCGACGTCAAAGACGATTATCTCGGTGTGGTAGTTCTTGCGTCCGCCGAAGGTGACGGGCAGGCATACTTGCCCAATGGGGACGGTGGACCCATCGGTGACTCCCGAGAAGGGCTTGGTCGGCATGAGCTGGTCGTACGGCACTTGGAGCGTCTCGAAGGTCTCGATGGAGAGGACATTGAGCCCCGCTCCACTGTCGATGAGGGTCTTGGTGACGAGGACGTTGCTGATGGTCGGAGTGCACATCATGGGGAGCTTGCCGGCCATGGCCGAGCACCTGAGCTGATCCCTCGAGTCAAAGGTGATTGCAGTCTGGGACCACTTGAGGGGACGCATGGCCTCGGGCTTTGGGAGAGCCGCGTTCACCTCCCGCGCGAACTGCTTGAAGACGCGGTTTGATGATCGGGCTTGGGCGCCGCCTAGGATACAGGCTACCGCCCTGACCTCCTGGAAGCCCCCCAGCCCCATCGTCCTGCCTGTACTCTTCCTTCCTTCTGGGTGGTGGTGGTAGTGGTGGTAGGCCGCCCTCACGAGGACGGGCCTCACGAGGCTGGCCACGGCGTGACCCCTCCGGAGGGTCATCGCGCCAGCGGTCCTCCCGAGCCTGATCGCGCTAGCGGTCCTCTCGAGCCTGATCGCGCCAGCGGTCCTCCTGAGGCTGGTCTCGCCACCCCTGACGCGGTTCCCGGTTGTCCCAACGGCCTCCACCGCGGCCTCCGCTGCGTCTGAAGCCACGATCAGTGCGTCCAGGGCGCCGGCCGAAGTGTTCGGCACGGACCAGCCTGATATCCTGGCAGTCGGCGGTGTCGTTGTTGTTGGTGCCATGGAAGATGCAGGTTGGTCTCCCTCCTACGGGGTGTTCCTCGCCTTGGCTTCGCTTCGCCTCAGGCTCGGCCGCAAGCACCGCGGGGGCCTTGCGCTTCGTCTCCTTGGCCTTGGTCTTCTTTTCCTCTGGATCTGCCGCCGGAGGCTCACGGAGAGACAGGCGACCTTCTTCGGCCTTGGCGCACCTGTTCGCCAGGTTGAACATCTCCAGGGCTGAGCACAGTTCGTCGTTCATGGTGAGCTCCTCTTTCATCTTGATGTCCGTGACGCCGTCGGTGAATGCGGAGATGATAGCCTCATCCGACGCCTTCGGGACCTTGAGGCGCGTAGTTGTGAAGCGTTGTATGAACTTGTGCAGGGTCTCTGCCTCCTGCTGCTTTACATGCCGCAAGTCGTTCACGGTGAGCGCACGGCCGCGGGTGCCTTGGAAGTTGGCGACGAAGCGCTTGCGCAGGTCGTCCCAAGAGGTGATGGACCCCTCCGGGAGGTTGAGGAGCCAGGAAAGCGCACCGCCCTTGAGCGCCATGGGGAACCAGCACGCCATGACTTTGTCGTCTCCACCAGCCGCTCGGATGCCCAGCGAGTAGAGCTATAGGAACTCGGCGGGATCCGGGGTGCCGTCGTAGCAAGGGGGTAGGTCGGGCTTGAACTTGCATGGCCACGTGGTTGGATGGAGCCCCGGGGCGATGGCGAGGCACCCCACCAGCTCGACGGGTGCTGCGTGTGCGGGCAGGGCCCGGTCTTGGTGCTCCTGAGGGGCCGCCTGAAGTGGTGCCTGGTCGCGACGCTGGTTCAGGGGCGCGGGGAGCGCACGCGCGTCGACGCGCGGCCGGGGCACCACCTGGCAGCTTACTTCATCTCTTGCCCTTGCCCGTGGTTCGTGGGGCTGGTCGCGCGGGCGCGCTTCACGCCTGGGCTCGGGGTCGACGTCGCGTTGTGGAGGAGGTGGCGGCGCATCGCGGGCCACGTCGTCTGCCAATGAAGGCCGGGGTCGAAACGAGTAGGAGAGCGCTGAAGCGTCGCCGGCGGCACTAACGAGCTCCGCGATGCGCCGAAGCCAGTCGGGGGCGGGGCGGTAGCGGAGCAGCTCGTTCGCCATGGCGAGTGCGCCCGAACCACGCGCCGGCCCGGGCCGAACGTGGGAGGACGACCCGGTAGCTGGAACGATCGACGGAGTGGCGGTGTGGCCGTCGCGCCGCGCGGTAACCAGCTAGGAGGAGTCTTGTTGTTCGTGGGCATCCGGGCCCGTGGTGGTGTTGGCCACAGGCGAGGGGGACCGGCGCGGCCCACGGGTAACGTCTAGGCAACGCGGGCTGCTTGGCGCTCGGCGCGGGCTCGGCGGGTGTCAGACATCGGAGTAACGAGGCGGGAGAAGGGCTTGGCTTGAGGAAGACTCCGACACGCCCCCTACCTGGCGCGCCAAATGTCGGATTTCGGGCTCCGCAAAACCCTCAAGGTTCGAACACAGGGGCGTGTGCGAAGCTTCCCTGCGGCCTCACCCTACATAGCTTGCTACACGATGGTGACTACGGCGAACTCGCACGATGATGAGGAAGAAGATGAACACGGTAGTTTACCCAGGTTCAGGCCGCTGCGAAGCGTAATACCCTACTCCTGCTTTGGTGCATTGCCTCTCGGGGAGGTGTGGCGGATGAACTAGTACAGTGGTTTCGAGCCTCGCGAGGGTGCTCGAGTGGTGTTCTTGGCTCTCGGCGGGAAGGGATCCCACAACGGCCAAATTTGAAGGGGGACAGGAGTACATCCCCGCCCTGTCCAAAGGCGGTCTTCGCCTGCAAAGTAGCTGTCGATGGTGCAGAGGTGGGCTCGGCGATGACATCTGTCCCGCGGGGCTCGTGGTCGTGGTCTCGTTGCAGCAGAATGGAAACCTTTGGGGGATGCTTTGGGAACCCGCGTACATCCTTGCTCCCTTTGCACCAAAGGGGAAACTGCTCCGCCTGGCACGCTGGCACCCGCCTGTCCTTCCTTGCGTCATCTTTGACTCTTGAGGCCGGGTCCTTCATAGAGATCTCCGCCGCTCTGGAGTGGGCCTGAGGAGGCCCACTCCTTGCTGGTCTTGGTGCCGCCTCCCTCGCGAGGCTAGGGTCCTCGTGAGGGCCTTGCCTTGTGTGGAGTCGCACCAGGCCGTGTTTGGCTGACGAGGTGGGCCATGCCCTGGGCCGCAGGCAGGCAGGTCTGGGTACCCCCGTTCCCAGAATGCCGACAGATGAGAATTTAATCATTGAAGAGAAAGGGCAGGAGGGTGGGGAAAAACAAAGAAAACTTGGGACGGATGAAATGAACTCCGGAAAAGGAAAGATGAGGAAAGATCTTGCAAATAGTGGAGAGGGATGAATTATCTTGAAAATAAGCACAACGGTTGAAATGAATTGACATGACAATTTGATTGGGCAAAAGGATTAGCGCTCCCATAGGAAATATGAGAACACCATTTAGCAAAGATATGAAATCACCACTTGACATCGAAGCAACTCGGATTACCATACTCCAAAACAAAACAAAACAAAACAAAGGATGAGGCTTGCAAATTAAGCCGGAAACAAATACATAACCCATTGCATTTGTTGGAAGGATAATCCTAGGTAACTACTTGAATTCCCACCTAAGAATTTCCGAAGTCTTTCTTGTTTATGCGATTCGGGTTGCGGACCCAGGAACGTACCCAAGGTAATCAGCTACAACTGCACCCGCAACCTTCAACACCATAATCCAAGAAACTCCGCAAACTCGTCTACCTCAGACACTCGGAATCACAACGATACTAAGTATGGCAGTACATCCGAACTCTCTCCACCAGTACTGGGGATGCCAGACTCCTCTCGCCACTACTAGTATTGAAGCAATTTCAAACATCCTCCGTCCTGAGATACTAAGGAAACTGAACGATAACGATGTGCAAAAATCCCTCGAAGCTCTACTCCTCGATAACAGGAGGCACCAAGACAGAATTCCTTCACATCGGCATCATATAGTTTCCAAAATACCCGCGTGATCCTAAAAAAAACTTGAGCGAGAAGAGGAGTAGAATCATAATTCCTAAGTCGTAATTCCTCACCAGAGCATAGAATAGGAGTAAAAAGAATCCTACTCTCAGATATATAACTAGACTCAAAATAGTTTTTTTTCACTAGACTCGACTCGGCCAAAGTTCGATCAATCAAGGGGGCTCCTAGGTCGGTACTGGATCTGATACCAACTTGTAACGCCCAAGATGCGATCCTATCCTTATTTTGGCATGAGGGCCTCGACAGGGATAGAAGCGCATCTCGTCGTTTTCTCAAGAATGGATATCATTACAAGTACATGTAAAGAAGAGATAAGTATAAGAAATTGGCTTGCACTCGCCACAAGCTACATCAATATCACATCAATACAACAACATATACAAACATCATACAGAAGAGCAGGGTCCGACTACGGACGAAATCAAACGATAAAATGACATCCATCCTTGCTATCCCAGGCTGCCGCCTGGAACCCATCCTAAATCGATGATGAAGAAGACGAAGAACTCCAAATCAAACAAGCATCGCTCTCACATCAAATCATCGCATTACCTGTACCTGCAACTGTTGTTGTAGTAATCTGTGAGCCACAGGGACTCAGCAATCTCATTTCCAAGGGTATCAAGACTATTAAAGCTTAATGGGTGAGGTATGGTTAAGTGGTGAGGCTGCAGCAAGCACTAAGCATTTATTTGAGTGGCTAACTTACGAGTACAAGAATAAAGGGGGATGATTGTCGCATAAACGGACGTGATCTAGAGATGATCTCTAAGAGATCCTGAACACCTACTTATGTCAATCATAACCCCACCGTGTTCTCTCTCGGAAAGGACTCATGAGAAGAGACAGTCATGGTTACGCACACAGTTGGTGTATTTTATTTGAGTATACTTCAAGTTTGCTATGACCGGGTGTTAAACAAAGTTTCCAAGTTGCCACGTAACCGCGGGCACGGCTTTCCGAAAGAATTAACCCTGCAGGGGTGCTCCAACTCATCCATCACAAACTAACCACACGCCGCGGGAATAACCTCGACCACGAATCTCGTGATCTTCCTAGGCAATTCCACTGGAAAACCGCAACCTCGAGATAGCCCGAAGTATTCTCGGAATTCCTCGCACAAGACGTTCGAGAAAGGTAAAACGAGTCCAGCAAGACCGCCCGACGTGTCGACGAACCCGATAGGAGCCGCATATCTCGTTCTCAGGACATGACCGGATAAGCACAGCATACAGTGGCCTGATAGACATCTCCCAAGTAGCCCCGGGTTGGCCCCGCACACGACAATAGTTTGGACCAACACTCATGAGGAGCACTGGCCTGGGTTGTTGATTAAAGATCCTCGGGGTAATTACTCCCTATGCAGGTTTATTAGTTATTAGGGAAATGTAGTACCAAAGTTGGGCCTTGCCAGACAAGGTTTATCCTAAACGAAAATCAAGGGGGTCCCCATAACAACCCCGAGCATGTTAGGAGCGCTCAATTATGGAACATAACACCGGTACACAAGTAACTAGGGCGGCAAGAGTGGAACAAAACACCGAGCAAAAGGCCAAGCCTTCCACCCTTTACCAAGTATATATGTGCATTAAGTTAAATAGCAATAATATTGTGATATACCAAAAGGATATCCATGTTGGCACATGGAAACAATTGCACCTGCAACTAGCAACGCTATAAGAAAGGCTGAGCAAGCGGTAACATAGCCAAACAATGTTTGCTGGGATGTGGAGGGGTTAGAGGCTTATCATGGCATTTGGGAGGCTTGACATACAAGTGGTAGGTAGCAAGACAGCAATCGAAACGAGACATCTAGCATGGCAATGATAGTAATGGTATCCAGGGAAATGGTCATCTTGCCTGAGATCCCGCTTGGAAGAAGAACGAATCCGTGAAGTAGGCGATCCGTGAAGCAGACGAACGGGACATAGTCGAGCGAATCCTCACACTCCGAACGCTTTCGGAACTCTATCGAGAAGAAGCAATCCGGAACAAACAATCAACACACGATACACAACACAACATATTCATGATATGATGCACAACAAGGATGATGCATGGTATGCATGACATGACAAAGCACAACAATCAATTCCTACACATTAAGTGAAGCTCAATATGCAACGAGTTGCATATTGACGAAACTCCACATTCAAATTGCTTAGTTCACTCTCGTTAGGTACACGCCGGAAACAACATATGGCATTTCCGAAACGACCCCATATGTTAATTTCGAAATTGGTCCAGATCTGAACTAATCATGTTTTATATTTATTAAAGAGGAAAATAAAGTATACCATGCAATTCTACACGTCATTCTAGTTGATTTACATATAAGGAACGTTTGAAACGGAGCTACGGTCTAAAAGATATGACCAACACAAGATGCATATGACATGAATGCAAAATGCATGCAAATGACAACCACAACCAACTCAAATCATGGATGCAGCAAGATATTATGATACTACATGAAATTCTAAGCAAGTTTCATGTATGACATGTTCAAAACGAAGCAACGGTTCAACCACAACAACCAACACAAGTTTATTTCAAATCTGTCCAAAACAGCAACATGGCATATTGCACACATGAAAAGAACAAGCTACAAGATTCTAAAATGCACAAACTAAGCATGGGGCAGTGTCATATAACACACACTTCATTTCATCTTCACATATCATACTCAAAAGAGTCATGGAACACATGGTAGGAAGCTCACAACATGGCAATAAAATATAGCAGATTAGGACTTAGTGAAAATAACAGTTTTTGGCAGATCAGTTTTTCACGAAGGCATATTGGCAGCAATAAAACTATATGCTACAGGTCATATATTGGCATGAAACTAAACTGCATGGTAGTAGACATGATGAAGTACAATTCATTCCATGGTGGCAAGGTCTAATTATGCATAGAATCATGGCTAGCATCATCACAACATGGCATTTTGAAGAAAATAGATTATCAGACTTGGTGAAAATTAGAGTAGACATGTGCAGCAGTTTTGAATAGATTGACATATTGGACAACGGAATTAATTATGATGCTAAACCTATTCATCCAAACTATTGGCACAACATGATAGGCAACAACATGCTTAACAAAAGAGTCCTTGGGAGCAACCACAAAAGACTCCTAGATCAATAGCAAATCACATGACAACATGGCAACAAAATAACAGTTTTCAGACTTAGAAATATTTTAGACCCTCAAAACAGCAGTATTTTATAGCATGTTGGCAACAAGAAAATAACACCTAAACATGCATTTCTATAACAATCAAAAATACCAGGGCCTAGCACACATGTCCAAGGGCATATCTCATGTTTGCAACTATTCCAAAATGTGCATGGATTAATTCACATGAAATAAACAAAAGGGCATCATGACAATATGACATGCACACAAACTTGTTCAAATGACAAAACTAAATGCACCGATAAATTCTATGGATTTTTCTACCACGAAAACATATATAATATGTGGGTTTTCACTATAAAACAAATGACACAATATTTATGCGAGATTAGGACATAAACTGTTTTAGCAAGCTATGTGTGCAAAATAAATGCAACCAACACATCAAATATTTTTAGCATGCATGAAAATGCGATATAAATAATCTACGCATTTTACATATGGGTTTGATTAATCCCGATGCACGGTTAAACATATATGCAAAATATGTCATTTATGTGAATTGAATGCATACATCACAGTAAACATTTTCCATGCATGAAAAAGAGATATAATAATCTATACAAAATTCTAGACATTTTTCATATACCACACATTTGAATCCGGTGCATGGTTAATTACTTAACAACATTTTAAAAACAAGCATTTTTCTGCAATTTAACATGTCCAGGGTCTATTGCGAAAAACACGGACAAGGGAAAAAATACGCGGGCCGAAACTGCACAGAACATGGGCTAAATAGGTGAGCGCGGGATAGCTAAAACACGCACAAGGCGGGGCATAGGGCGGTGCTCACCATCGGGCCAAACAGGCCGGATCTGAAGCGGTCCGAGGGGGCCAATGAAGCTGAAATTTTACGGAGATTAGTTTTGTATTAAATAAAAAATACTGGAGCAGAAAACTACCGGAGGGGGCCAACCTGGTGGGCACAACCCACCAGGGCGCGCCAAGCCCCCCTGGGCGCGCCCTGATGGGTTGTGGCCACCTCGGCCCACCTCCGGTGCCCATCTTCTTGTATATAGTCACATTTGACATAGACAAAATCAGAGGAGGCTTTCGGGATGAAGCGTCGCCACCTCGAGGCGGAACTTGGGCAGGAGCACTTTTGCCCTCCGGCGGAGCGATTCCGCTAGGGGAACTTCCCTCCCGAAGGGGGAAATCGAAGCCATCGTAATCACCAACACCCCTCTCATCTTTTGGAGGCCAATCTTCATCAACATCTTCAATAGCACCATATCCTCTCAAACCCTAGTTCATCTCTTGTGTTCAATCTTTGTACCGGAACCTCCGATTGGTACGTGTGGGTGACTAGTAGTGTTGATTACCTTGCGTAGTTGATTACAATATGGTTTATTTTGTGGAAGGTTATATGTTCAGATCCATTATGCTATTCAATACCCCTCTAATCTTGAGCATGATTATTATTTGTGAGAAGGTACTTTTGTTCTTGAGGTCACGGGAGAAGTCATGTTGCCTGTAATCATGTGAATTTGATATGTGTTCGATATTTTGATGATATGTATGTTGTGATTCCCTTAGTGGTGTCATGTGAACGTCGACTACATGACACTTCACCATTCATTGGCCTAAGGGAAAGCATTGTAGAGTAGTTATTAGATGATGGGTTGCTAGAGTGACAGAAGCTTAAACCCTAGTTATGCGCTACTTTGTAAGGGGCTGATTTGGATTCAAACGTTTAATGCTATGGTTAGATTTTATCTTAATACTTTTCTCGTAGTTGCGGATGCTTGTGAGGGGGTTAATCATAAGTGGGAGGTTGTTCAAGTAAGAAATGCACCCAAGCACCGGTCCACCCACATATCAAATTATCAAAGTAGCGAACACGAATCAAACCAACATGATAAAAGTGACTAGACAAAATTCCCGTGTACCCTCAAGAACACTTTGCCTATTACTAAAGATTGTTCTGGCCTGTCCTTTGCCACAAAAGGATTGGGCTACCTTGCTGCACTTTATTTACTGTTACTATTACTTGCTCGTTACCAATTATCTTGCTATCAAACTATCTGTTACCTACAATTTCAGTGCTTGCAGAAATTACCTTGCTGAAAACAGCTTGTCATTTCCTTCTGCTCCTCGTTGGGTTCGACACTCTTACTTATCGAAAGGACTACGATTGATCCCCTATACTTATGGGTCATCAAGACTCTTTTCTGGCGCCGTTGCCGGGGAGTGAAGCGCTCTTGGTAAGTGGAAATCGGTAAGGAAAAACTTATACTACGTGCTGAAATTTATTGCTACTTACTACTATGGAAAACAATCCTTTGAGGGGTTTGTTCGGGGTATCTTCACCTCGACCGGAACCACAATTTGTTGCCCCTCAACCTACTCAACCTCCTGAAAACATTGGTTATGAAATTCCTTCGGGTATGTTAGAACAACTGCTTGCTAAACCTTATGCAGGAGATGGAACTGAACATCCTGATATGCACCTTTTATATGTGAACAAAATTTGTGGATTATTTAAGCATGCAGGTTTATCTGGAGATGAAGTTAAGAAGAAGGTTTTCCATTTATCTTTGGAGGGAAAATCATTGACATGGTATAGGGTATGTGATGATCTTGGATCGTGGAACTGGAATTGTTTGCAATTGGAATTCCACCAAAAGTTTTATCCCATGCATCTTGTTCATCATGATCGGAATTATATATATAATTTTTGGCCTCGTGAAGGAGAAAGCATCGCTATAGCTTGGGGAGGCTTAAGTCAATGTTATATTCAAGCCCCAATCATGACATTCTGAGAGAAGTTATCATTCAAAATTTTTATGCTTCGGCTTTCTCATAATGATCAATTCATGCTCGATACTTCTTGTGCTGGTTCTTATATGAAGAAGACTATTGAATTCAAGTGGGCTCTCTTAGAAAGAATTAAACGCAACTATGAAGATTGGGAACTCGATGAAGGTAATGAGTCAGGTATAAAGCTTGAGTTTGATTGTGTTAAATCTTTTATGAATACCGAGACTTTTACAAGTTTCGCACTAAATATGGACTTGACTCTGAGATAGTAGCCTCTTTCTACGAAGCATTTGCTACTCACGTTGATCTCCCTAAGGAGAAGTGGTTTAAATATCATCCCCCTATTAAAGAAGAAATTAAAGAACTGGTCATGGCTAAATAAGAAACCATCTTTTACAATGTTGATCCAGTTGTGCCTACCGCTTATATTGAAAAACCACCTTTCCCTATTAGGATAAAGGAACATGCTAAGGTATCAACTGTGGTTCGTAAGAGTAATATAAGAGCATCTAAGCCCCCTGAACAAATTAAAGTAGAACCTAGTGTTTCTATGGTTAAAGATCTCTTGGTAGAAAATATTGATGGGCATGTTATCTACTTCTGCGATGAAGCTACTAGAATTGCTAAACCCGATGAAAAAGATAAACATAGACCCATAGAAGGCATGCCTCTTGTCTTAGTTAAAATAGGAGGTCATTGCTATCATGGTTTATGTGATTTGGGTGCTAGTGTGAGTGCTATCCCTTTTACCTTATACCAAGAAATTATGGATGAAATAGCACCTGCTGAAATGGAAGACATTGATGTTACCATTAAACTTGCTAATAGAGACACTATCACACCACTTGGGATTGTTAGAGATGTTGAAGTCTTGTGTAGGAAAGTGAAATACCCTACTAATTTTCTAGTCCTCGGTTCCCCACAAGACGACTTTGCTCCCATTATCTTTGGTAGACCTTTCTTGATCACCGTCAATGCTAAGATAGATTGTGAAAAACAAACTGTCGGTGTCAGTTTTGGTAGTGTGTCTCATGATTTTAATTTTTCCAGGTTTAGTAGACAACCCCGTGATAAATCGCTATCTAGTAAGGATGAAATAATTGGTCTTGCTTCTATTGCCGTACCTCCCACCGATCCATTAGAACAATATTTGCTTGACCATGAAAATGATATGCACTTGCGTGAAAGAAATGAAATAGATCAAATTTTCTTTGAACAATAACCTCTCCTGAAACATAATTTGCCTATTGAAACTCTTGGAGGTCCTCCTCCACCTAAAGGTGATCCTGTGTTTGAATTAAAACAATTGCCTGACACTTTGAAGTATGCTTATCTTGATGAGAAAAAGATATATCATGTTATTAGTGCTAACCTTTCAGAACATGAAGAAGAAAGATTATTGAAAGTTCTAAGGAAGCACAAGGCTGCTATTGGATATACTCTTGATGATCTTAAGCGCATTAGTCCCACTCTATGTCAGCACAAGATTAATATGGAACCTAATGCTATACCCATTGTTGATCACCAACGGCGATTGAATCCTAAGATGATAGAAGTGGTAAGAACTGAAATATTAAAGCTTCTGGAAGCAGGTATAATATATCCCATTGCTGATAGTAGGTGGGTAAGTCCCATTCATTGTGTCCCTAAGAAAGGAGGTATTACCGTTGTTCCCAATGATAAAAATGAACTCATTCCACAGAGAATTGTTACTGGTTATAGAATGGTAATTGATTTTAGAAAATTAAATAAAGCTACTAGAAAAGATCATTACCCTCTACCTTTCATCGATCAAATGCTAGAAAGATTATCTAAGCACACACACTTTTGCTTCCTAGATGGATATTCTGGTTTCTCTCAAATACCTGTGTCACAATCTGATCAAGAGAAAACCACCTTTACTTGCCCTTTTGGAACCTATGCTTATAGACGTATGCCTTTTGGTTTATGCAATGCACCTGCTACCTTTCAAAGATGTATGACTATTATATTCCCTGATTTTTGTGAAAAGATTGTGGAGGTTTTCATGGATGATTTTTCCGTTTACGGAACTTCTTTTGATGATTGCTTAAGCAACCTTGATCGAGTTTTGCAGAGATGTGAACAAACTACTCTCGTCTTGAATTGGGAGAAGTGCCACTTTATGGTTAATGAAGGCATTGTCTTGGGGCATAAAATATCTGAACGATGTATTGAGGTGGATAAAGCTAAAGTAGACGCAATTGAGAAAATGCCATGTCCTAAAGATATTAAAGGTATTCGAAGTTTCCTTGGTCATGCTGGTTTTTATAGGAGGTTCATTAAAGACTTCTCTAAAATTTCTAGGCCTCTTACTAATCTTTTGCAAAAGGATATTCCTTTTGTTTTTGATGATGATTGTGTGGAAGCCTTTGAAACACTCAAGAAAGCCTTAACCTCTGCACCTATCGTTCAACCACCTGATTGGAACTTGCCTTTTGAAATTATGTGTGATGCTAGTGATTATGCTATTGGTGCTATTCTAGGACAAAGAGTTGATAAGAAATTGAATGTTATCCATTATGCTAGTAAAACTCTAGACAATGCCCAATGAAATTATGCTACTACCGAGAAGGAATTTTTAGCAGTTGTGTTTGCCTGTGATAAATTTAGATCCTATATTGTTTATTCCAAAGTTATTGTTCACATGATCATGCTCCTATAAAATATCTTATGGAAAAGAAAGATGCTAAACCTAGACTGATTAGGTGGGTTCTCTTGCTTCAAGAATTTGACTTACACATCGTTGATAGGAAAGGAGCTAAGAACCCCGTAGCTGATAACTTGTCTAGGTTAGAAAATATTCTTGATGACCCACTACCTATTGATGATAGTTTCCCTGACGAACAGTTAGCTGCAATAAGTGTTTCACAAAACACTCCTTGGTATGCTGATTATGCTAACTACATTGTTGCTAAATATATACCACCTAGTTTCACATACCAACAAAAGAGAAAAAATTCTATGACTTGAGACATTACTTTTGGGATGACCCACATCTTTTTAAAGAAGGAGTAGAAGGTATTATTAGACGTTGTGTACCTGAGCATGAACAGGAACAAATCCTACGGAAATGTCATTCCGAAGCTTATGGAGGACATCATGCGGGAGATAGAACTTCTCGGTATTGCAATCTGGTTTTTTTTGGCCTACTCTCTTCAAGGATGCTCGTAAGTTTGTCTTGTCTTCTGATGAATGTCAAAGAATTGGTAATATCGGTAAGCGTCAGGAAATGCCTATGAATTATTCACTTGCTATTGAGCCATTTGACGTTTGGGGTTTTGATTATATGGGCCATTTTCCTTCCTCTAATGGGTACACTCATATTTTGGTTGCTGTTGATTATGTCACTAAGTGGGTAGAAGCTATTCCAACTAGTACTGCTAATCACCACACCTCCATCAAAATGCTTAAAGAGGTTATCTTCCCGAGGTTTGGAGTCCCTAGATATTTAATGACCGATGGTGGTTCACACTTTATTCATGGTGCTTTCCGTAAGATGCTTGCTAAATATGATGTTAACCATAGAGTTGCATCACTCTATCATCCTCAATCTAGTGGTCAAGTTGAACTTAGCAATAGAGAAATAAAATTAATATTACAAAAAACCATCAATAGGTCTCGTAAGAATTAGTCTAAGAAATTAGATGATGCACTTTGGGCCTATAGAACAGCTTATAAAAATCCTATGGGTATGTCTCCATACAAAATGGTATATGGAAAAGCTTGTCATTTGCATCTAGAATTAGAACATAAGGCATTTTGGGCAATTAAAGAACTTAACTATGATTTCAAACTTGCCGGTGAGAAGAGGCTATTTGATATTAGCTCACTAGATGAATGGAGAACCCAAGCCTATGAAGATGGAACAGGAAATCTTCAAGTGCCAGAAGATGGTGGAGCATGGACTTAGTGCCAATCACTCCATGATCACGGAATTCACCCATGATCATATGGTGGATGGCCGGTCTGTGCAGGACATCATCTCCACCCTCAATGAGCAAATTAATTTTCTGCAGAGCCAAGTTTATGATCTTCATAACCAAGTCTTCGAATATGAAGCAAGATTTAAAGGTATGAGTTTAGTTGCAAGTTGCAAGACTCAGGGGACACTAGCGTCAAGTTTTGATGGGGATCCCTTGACCTGGAAGCTGGAGAACAAGCCTACTTCTTCATCACCACCACCTTCTTCATCACCACCACCAAAGGAGACTTGATCACACGGGTATGGGCACTCCCCTTGGCTTGAGCCAAGCTTGGGGGAGGTGCCCCGGTATCATATCACCACCACTTTTATTTACCTTTACCTTTTTTAGTTCGATCTTTAGTTTCCCTTTGCTTAGTTGAATAAAAGTTAGCATGATCTATTTTCGTGTGTTAGTTTCGTGGCCTATCTATCTATGTAATCGAATGAAAGTTATATAATTAAGTTAGTTTGAGTTTTTGCCTCTATACTTTCTTGTTGCAATCAAAATAAAGGAAAGTAAAATAAAAGAAAAGAATCACATACTAATCTTATGGTGAGTAATGGCATCACATAAGGAAAAGTATAAGTAGTAAAATTTATTGGAGATTGACAAACATAGCATTGGTCAATGATGCAATTCATGAAAGTATTAATAAGGGAAGAGAAGATTCACATGCAAATACACTATCTTGGACATCTTTTATGATTATGAGCCCCCATCAAATATTATATGTCAAAATTGTTGACGTTGGACAAGGAAGACAACGTAATGATTTATGTTTGTTCATAACCACATAGAAGTTATATTGGCATAGATCCTTCTACATGTGGTGCTTGCTCAATATCTTTGCTAGCCAAAAATTCCGCACTAAGTAGAGATACTACTTGTGCATCCAAAAACCCAAACCCAAATTCATTCTTTGAGTGTCAACCATACCTACCTATGGATCGAGAGAGATCCTTCAAGTAAGTTGTCATCGGCGCAATAAGGCAATAAAAATTGCTTCTAAAAGTGTTTGATCAATTAGTGTAAGAGAAAATTGAGCGCTATACGAACTTATGATGGCAAAGTAATGAAAGCGACGGACTGCATAATAAAGGTTGCTATCATAGGGGGCAATATAGCGTGATGTTCTTTTACATTAAGGGATTGGGCATGCAAACCAATAAGCGCATGATAACCTCTGCTTCCCTCTGCGAAGGGCCTATCTTTTACTTTCATGTATTTACTTTTATGCAAGAGTCAAAGTATTCTACCCTATTTATTTTTGCTTTTTCTTTTTGCAAGCATCATGTGGTGAGGAAAGATCTAGGCACATATATCCAATTGGATATGAGTAGGAATGAGTTATTATTGTTGACATCACCCTTGAGGTGAATACGTTGGGAGGCGAAACTATAAGCCCCTTTCTTCCTATGTGTCTGGTTGAAACTTTTTGTTCATGGGTATGCCGTGAGTGTTAGCAATCATAGAAGACTAAATGATGGTTGAGTATGTGGACATGCCAAAAGGCTCCGACATGAGACCCTTCCTGAAAATATGATGAATTGTAGTTGCAAAGTTGACTAAGAACATAGTTTGTTGGTTTTCAATAGGGTTTATGCTTCATACTTGTATGTTGTGATGAATTGTTACTTGTGCATGAGAAGTTATATGATGAAAATATATTGAATAAGTTTTATGTTAGAGTTTGTTGCTGTTATAATAATAAGCATGATGCTTCTATGTCCGTATTTTGTTTTTATCGACACCTCTCTCTCAAACCATGTGGACATGCTTTTCAATATTGGCTTTCGCTTGAGGACAAGCAAGGTCTAAGCTTGGGGGAGTTGATACGTCCATTTTGCATCATGATTTATTACTGCTATTTATTATCTTTTGTCAAATAATAATGCTTTAAGGAGTGATTCTAATGCCTTTTTCCTCATAATATGCAAGGTTTGCACCAAGAGGGAGAATACCGGCAGCTGGAATTCTGGACCCAAGAAAAGCACATCAGAGATACCTATTCTGCAGAACTCCAATGAAGCTGAAATTTTACAGAGATTATTTTTGTATTAAATAAAAAATACTGGAGCGGAAAACTACCGGAGGGGGCCAACCTGGTGGGCACAACCCACCAGGGCGCGGCAGGCCCCCCTGGGCGCGCCCTGATGGGTTGTGGCCACCTCGGCCCACCTCCGGTGCCCATCATCTGGTATATAGTCACATTTGACCTAGAAAAACTCATAGGAGGACTTTTGGGACGAAGCACCGCCGCCTCAAGGCGGAACTTGGGCAGGAGCACTTTTGCCCTTCGACGGAGCGATTCCGCCGGGGGAACTTCCCTCCCGGAGGGGGAAATTGAAGCCATCGTCATCACCAACACCCCTCTCATATTTGGGAGGCCAATCTTCATCAATTTCTTCAATAGCACCATCTCCTCTCAAACCCTAGTTCATCTCTTGTGTTCAATCTATGTACGGGAACCTCAGATTGGTACCTGTGGGTGACTAGTAATGTTGATTACCTTGCGTAGTTGATTACTATATGGTTTATTTGGTGGAAGATTATATGTTCAGATCCATTATGCTATTCAATACCCCACTAATCTTGAGCATGATTATTATTTGTGAGTAGTTACTTTTGTTCTTGAGGTCACGGGACAAGTCATGTTGCAAGTAATCACGTGAATTTGATATGTGTAAGATATTTTGATGATATGTATGTTGTGATTCCCTTAGTGGTGTCATGTGAATGTCGACTACATGACACTTCACCATTCATGGGCCTAAGGTAATGCATTGTGGAGTAGTTATTAGATGATGGGTTGCTAGAGTGACAGCAGCTTAAACCCTAGTTTATGCGCTACTGAATGGCGCCGCGGGGAGCCTTGTGGGGGAACTTGCGAAGTGTTTAGCGGTGACGCCGCGTTGCGCGTCGTGAGGCGCTGGCCCTCACGAGGCCCAACTCCTTGAGCCCTGCGGGTGGGGGCTACCTAGCGTTTGAGGCAACCTTCACGTGTTGGGCTGCAGGCAGACGGACATGGACACCCCAAGTCCCAGCGTCCCGACGGTAGCCCCCGGGCCTGCGGTGTGGAGGGCCTCACCTGTTGGGGAGGTCGAAGTGATGCGGTCCCCATCGCATGCGGGCCAGGCGCAACGCGTGGCATTCGGTGGGTCGTGTGTCGCCTCCACTCCCCCACGACGCTCTGGGAACTGCGCCTTTGCTGGGCAACCGTCAGGCGCGGCAGTCATAAAACCCCTCGCCCCTCGACTTCTCCGGTACGCTTCCTCCTCTTGCTGCTTCTCCCTTCTTGCTCCCTCGCCCAATCTTCACCCCGTTTTCTCCTTCGTGGTCATGGTGGCGAAGCAGAGCGCTGCGAACGCCGGGACACAGACGAGGCCTTCTGCGCCGCCCTCATCCTCCGGAGGCGACGGGGACCGGCGCTCGGGGCTAGCTCCGATGCAGCGGCGCTGGTTTGCCCATGATGAGTAAGTGCGCCACTAACTTGGTCCCTTCTTGCATCTTGATCTTACTCAACAAGCCTAACCGCCGCGATTCCCAGAGCACCCACGCCCAAGAGATGGAGGGACGCTTCGCCTGGTGCCTCCTCCCACGCGCAGCCCGCCGGCGGGGTCTCCGACCCCGCGCCTGGCTTGGCGGGGACCGGGGGACGCGCGCCTCCCGCCACCGCTCATACTGCGCCCAGCGCCGAACGCGAGGTGGAGCTAGCCCGCAGGGAGGTTGCCGTCGCCGAGCGGGAGGCCGATGTGGCCCTCAGTGAGCGGGAGGCCGATCGGACCGCCTTCGATCAGGAGGCGGAGCACGAGCGCCTCGAGACTCTGGAAGGTCGGGTCCTCGCCGACGAGGCCACCCTCACGGCAGTGCGCGAGGAGTCTCGCGTTAATGCCGATGCAAGGGTGGCTCGGGAGCGTGACGCCGCCTTGGGGAGGTGAATGCACTCCGAGCTTGGCTGCGGGGCGCCGAAGCTGATCTCCAGGGCACCCTCGCGAGCAAAGAGGATGCCAAGGCGGAGCTGGCGTTGTTGCAGGCCCAAGTTGGTGAAGCTGCCTACGCCGTGCAGTTGGCCCAGGACGACGCTGCACGGGCGCGCATGATGGAGGCGCAGCGCGCTGACCAGTTCCTTGGCGTCACAGGCCGCGCGAGCGGCGCTCTCCGTCGCTTTGTCAGGGACGTCCCGGAGCTGCCTCGCGCGCATGGCGATGGCGGCTACCCCGACTTCTTCTCGAAGGTGGTGGAGGTCCTGGAGTCGGGCGTTTCCAGGGTGGAGGAGGACATCGAGTCAAGCGCGCGCGATCTCCTGGACTCAGCACTGACACGCGTCTTCTCCAACCTGCACCGTCATGAACCTGCCTTCGACCTTTCGAGCGTGATGGACCCGGTGCCTGAGGTGCTCCAATGCCCCCTCAGGGAAGAGGTGCACGAGCGTGTGGAGGCGTTGGTTGGGAGGTTCGCCCAGGACGCGCCTTCGGGGGAGAGCGGGAGCCTTGACGCCGCGGCCTCCGGCGACCATGACGAAGACGACGCCTCTTCTGTTTAAGTTTTATGCTTTTCCCTGTAATGATATGAACCATCTGGCCCCGTGCGGGCGGAAGACATTTGCGAGTTACTTTTGCTTAAATTGGTAATCACTTATTGTATTTTAGTCGTCCTCGCCCCCTTCGCGGGGTCCTTTTCATTTACGCAGCCCCCATGCCCCAGCTGACTGGGGGCCGTCCCGTGGCGATCCTTGCTTGTTGATGGGGTTCACGAGCCCCCACGCCAAAAATGATTCTGGCTCGCGACACGACCTCAGGCGGTGACGCCCGAGTCCTGCAGAAACCAGCTCGTGCCTCGCCTGGCTATTGCCTTCCGTCCGTTCTTCCTTGGGGGGTTCTCCCGCAAGGTGCCCCGCGACGGATCCCCTGCGCCCACCAGCCTGTGCTCAGGCCCCGTGCAGGGAAGTGCGCTGCTCGAGGTCCCCGTGGGGTGGCAATACATTCCCGACGCACGCGGGGACGGTCTCTGGGCGCGGGCTTGTTTTTTCGAGCCATCCTCGCCCGGTCAGGCATGTTCTACCGGGGGTAGGCCTCGCACCCCCTTCGTTTGACGAATCTGCTTAGGAAAGGTCGTCGAGATAGCTCCAGGGCGCAGACTCACGCGAGGTGTCACAGAGGCTCCTGGCGATAGCCATTGGCGCGGGCCGCGCGGGCAAGACCCTTGCGGGGATCCGGCCTGCATGGCTCGTTGGTGGGCCATGCTCAGCAGGCGGCGCATGCCGCGCCTTGGGCCGCAAACGGCCGGGGCCATGTGCCTCCGGTCCCCCGAGCTTGGCGATGCGGCCCACAGGCTCGCGACGTTTGCGGCCCCTCCGGCGGGGGGAGGTCGGAGCTGCACGGTCCAAACCGCCTGGGAGTTCGCAGCACGTGGCGCACGAGGGGATATGGGCCGCCTCCACTCCCCACGACGCGTCGGTAACTGCCCGGGGCTGGCGTGAGGCCTGGACCGCATATAAGGGGAGGAGTCCCTTAACCCACCCCCTTGTCTTCGATCTCCTCCGCCTCTTGCCACCATAGCCGCGATGGCACCCATGAGGAAGTTTTCCTCCACCAAGAAGGAGAAGGCGGTGACGGATGAAGTGGGCGCGTCGAGGCCGGCGAGGAGCGGTGGCCGTCGCGTGGGTCCGTCACTGCGCTCGAGGGGCCTCGTCGGGGGCGTGGTTGACCCTCGCTGGTGGCCCATGTCGGCTCGAGTAGCCGCGGAAGGAGCCCCTCCCGCGCGCGCGGTCGCGGCTGGCGTGGCGGTCGCAAGCGAGGCCAACGGGGTGGTGCGGCCTCCCGGCCGCCCCGGCCGTAGAACTGCTCCGCCGACGCTGTTCACGAGTTCATCATGAGGATGGAGGACAAGCCTCGCACCTGGCTCCGGCTCCCGGACTCGTTTGCGAGGGAGATGGAGGGGCGTGCTCCCCTGGGCCTGTGGCTGCAGCTGGACGACTGCCGCAACGGGTCCTCCTGGGTGGCGACGGAGTTCAACACACTCGGCTTCATGTTCTTGAAGCGTGGGTGGAAATCATTCGCCCTTTCATGCGGGCTGCAGGAGAGGCACGTCCTACACTTCAAATTTGACGGTGCCTGCACCCTTTTCATGAAGATCTTCGGGGAGGCCGGCGATCACCTGGACTGCTGCATGGAGATTAGCAGCAGCAGCAGCAGCGGTAGTGGCGGCAGCGGCTGCAGCTCCTCCTCCGGGGGCAGTGAGAGTGATGACGACTTTGACGTCTCTCCGAGCACCCGCATCAAGGAAGAGGACTCCGACTAGGTCTGGCGGCATCAGGTTCAGGATCTCGGGGGGCGCCGCAGGAGTCCAGCTTCTCCTTTGTGCTGTTTCTCTTTCCCTGTAATGAACCATACTGACCCCGCGGGGGTGCGCAAAAAAGGGTTATGTCCCTCGTGCTCCAAATGGAACGCTTTTGTGTGGAAAATTAGCTTCTCCTCCTTGCTATGCGTTGCCGGGGCTCAGCTCTCGGGCGCATTTCTGTCGTTGCTGGTGTAGAGGGTCCTGTCGCATGATGGTTCGTGGGGGAACCGCCCTGGGGAAAAATTCTGCATGAAAGCATTTGCTCCTAGGTCGGAACGCGCTTACCGGTTTACACTTGGGTGTCGCACGAGGAAGATTTGCACCACACGCCTTGGTGAGGTAACGTGTGTGAGGGCACGCCTGCGAGCCAAAACCCAGTCCTCTGGGTCCTGGCGTCGCTAGGACTTGCCTAGGCGCAGGTACCGTGCCCAGCCCCTGTGCGCGTGAGGCCCAGGGGTGTCGGTGGGCGCGTGCTGCGGGAGGGGCCGGTGATTTTCCTAGGTGGGGACCGTTTGCCCCGGGGTTATTACATCCCCCACCGCGGGGTTTGTTCCTGTCTCACCTAGCGCGGAGCAGGCTTCCACTAGGCGTGGGCGGGAGTCCTCCCGGGGCCGAGGGGCGGCCCTTCGGGAGGCTCCCGGGCGTGTACAACCCCAACCTCATTAGTACGTGAGAGGGTCACGAGCAGTGATTTTTAAAGAGGGGTCGGATACCCCAGGCACACGGCTCAGGAGCTCCTTCCTTAGTTCTTCTTCCACCAGCGCGGAGCATGGGGCTTCCACTAGGCGTGGGCGCGAGTCATCCTGAGGCCGAGGGTCGGCCTTTCAGGAGGCTCCGGGGCGTATACAACCCCACTCATTCTTATGTGAGAGTGTCACGGGTGGCGATTTCAAAGGAGAGTAGGGTACACCAGGCACAAGGCCCAAGAGTTCCCTCCCCAATCCTTCGGGAGGCGATGCTCGTCTGGCGACCCATCATATGGGCGCATGACGCACCGCGCGGTCATCATGATGCTGCGCCGGGGCGGCGAGGCACCCATCCAGGGACGGCTTTACCCCCGCCGCCCCAAGCCGTGCCCCATTACCCACCCGTTGCGGTTCTTCGGGAGGGCGGGACACCAAAGACCTTGGTGAGATAACTAGCATGGGTGGCCAGCCCGTGAGCCAGAGCTTGGTCATTTGGATTTCTCGGCACCGTGAGGACAAGTCCTGGCGCAGACGCCGTGTCCAACCCTCCCCCATGGAACCGCCGAGGGGGCGGCGCGGGGGGAGAAGATCCTGGCGGGGTCCAGATGCTACGCTTAACAGCTTAAAACAAATGACACAATCTTGACAGGGGTTAATCTAGTTCATTACATAACAAGGAAGTCCCAGCTCCGGAATAACGAGAAGTACACAAAAAAGGGGGGTACGGGGGGTCACCTGATTCGAACAAATCACTAAAGTAACCTGGCTCCTGAGGCTTTGGATATCCGGGAGGCTCGAGGGGCCTTGGTGCCACGCGAGGCGCCATCACGAGCCGGGCCAGTCCTTGGAAGACGGCGCCAGCGTTCACCCAGCAAAAGGGGATGTGAACGCGATGGACGGCGATGTGCGGCTGGAAAAAGCCTTGAGACCCGGCCCAGTTAAAGCCCGTGGTGTCGACGCACATGCCCGTCCCGCCGCGCTTCGGGCGACGCTCCTCCTGCATCCTGACGTCTTCTTGGTCAGTGAATTCCCGCGACACCAGCGCCTGGCGCTGCGTTCCTTCCCTTCTGTGGCGTGCCGCGAGGCTCGCCTTCAAGTGATGCCCGAACACCTCCCTCGTCACGCCGGCCAAGCCGGACGATTCCCATGTGGGAGCCCCCGAGCCCAACCTAAGGAGGGCGATGGGCGCGCCTTCCTATGCGGGGAGGCGGTTGGCGCTGGCAGCGGGCGCAGGACCCGCGTCGGCAAGGGCCGCGTTCTTGGTCTTGACGAAGCTCTAGGCGTGCAACGGCTGCTCCTTTCTCGGGGGCACAGCCACGTGAAGCCCAACTCCCCCTCGTCAACGCGGCGCTCGGCCGCGGCCGCCTTGTAAGCCCGCTCGCGGGAACGGACCGTGTCTATTTCGTCGCAGGTGATGGTTATGACGCCATCGGGACCCGGCATCTTGAGGATGTTGTAGTCGTGGTGAGCCACCGCCATGAACCTGGCCAGGGCCGGGTACCGCAGGATGGCATTGTACGGGAGGCCGATGCACGCTACGTCGAAGTTGATGAGCTCGGTGCGGTGATTGTCGCGCGTGCTGAAGGTGACGGGGAGGCGGACCTGCCCTATGGGGACGATGGAACCACCGGCGGCGCCGCGGAATGGCATGGTGGGAGCCAGCCTCACGATAGAGCACCTGGAGGGTCTCGAAGGTCTCCACAGAGAGCACGTTGAGGCCGGCGCCTCCGTCGACGAGGGTCTTGGTGACGGAGACGTTGCAGATGATGGTGCTGCATAGTAGGGGGAGCGTGCCCGCGACGGCCATGGACCTGGGGCCATCCCTGTGATCGAAGTAGATGGGACACAGGGACCACCTGAGGGGTAGCGTGGATCCCGGCCCCCAGGGGGAGCTACTCGTCGCGTGGTAAAGATCTTCGAGCCAGTGCTTTGACGAGAGGGCTTGGGCTCCGCCAAGGATGCAGGCAGCCATGCGAGGCTCCTGGCTTCCTCCACCCCCCCCCCCCCCCCCCCCCCGCCGCCGCCATACGAGCCGTTACTCCTCTCCCCGGGTGATGGCGGCCACGGCAGCGGGGTCACGATGTCTTGGAGGCGGATCACGTGGGATCGTCCTTGCCAGGCGTCCTCCCGAGGGCGCCCGCGCCCGTGGTCGCCGCAAGGCTGCTCACATCAGTCTTGGCTAAGGTTGTCGTTGCGGTTGTTTCTCCTGCTGCCGCCACTGCCATCTCCGCATCCGATGCCACAGATGATGCGGCCCTGATGCCGGCCGGTGCGCTCCCTGCGGGACGTCCCGAACGCCCGACAGTCCCCGGTGTTGTGGGTGTGCACGTTGTGGTGAACGCAGAACATTCCGCTGCCTCCTCCGGGGGCATCCCCACCAGGGCCGGCGTGTAAGCCACAACCGGTCACCGGGACTCGGAGGAGAAGGAGAATGGCGTGAGGTGGGCCTTGCTCGGGCCTGCCGGACTGAGGCCCGACCATGTCGCCGCCCGATGGCGGGGGAGGCCCGCCGCCCGTGCTTCCTTCTTCCAGTGCCGGGGCCCGAGCGGGCGGTAGGGCGCCAGAGCCGTCCTGGCGACGGTGACGAGCTCGGTGTCATGGTCCGCCCAGGCGTCGAGGCCCCCGTCCGTCGGGCGGTGTCGAAGCAACTCGCTTGCCATGAGCAGCGCGTCCTGCACGTTCAGGTCTCCCTCATGAACTCTGGTCAGGGGGGACGCGACAGGGTGGTTGCCCCGCCGCGCAGGGGGCCGCGAACGGTCCCGCCGCTCGCGAGCGTCACGACCGTCGGCGGCTTCGCCCGTGGCTTGGTGAGGGCCGTTGCGCTTGCTCGGTGATGAGCGCCCCGCGCGCCCGCGGCGGGTGTCAACCATCGGGCCGGCGCGAGTGGAGACGGGGCGGAGCTGGAGAGCTGCAGCGCACCCCTACCTAGCGCGCCAAATATCGGATTCAGGGCTCCGCAGACCCAAGAAGGTTCGAACACCGGGGTGAGCTCGCTCTCCGGCCCTACTCTACCTCGCAACCTCACGACGACTCTCCGGAGGCCTGAGCTAGGAAGACGAACAAGAACAGACAGAGTTTACCCAGGTTCGGGCCACCTCGCGGTGTAAAACCCTACTCCTGCTTGGTGGATTGCTTGGGGAGAAGGAGGAGTACAAGGCTTCTTCTTGCCCAACCGAAGTCCCTTTGTCCCCATGCCGGGGCTGGTTCCCTCCTTATATTGGCCCCGGTCCTCTTCCGCCGAAAAATATCAGGCGGGAAGGGTTGCCACAATGGCCATTTTGAAAGGGGACAAGGTTGCAGCTTATCCTAACAAAAGGTGGTCTTCGCCTGCTAAAGTTCCCCGCCGTGACGCAGTCGTGGGCTCGGGGGTGACACACGTCCTGCCGAGCCCTCAGTCCTGGTCTTCTTGAACGGAAGAGGAAACCTTTGGGGATGCTTTGGGAACCCGCGAGCTGGCGCCTCTCCTCTATCCCCAAAGAGGGGATCCTCATCGTCCGCGCCTATTGGCGCTGCTGCTGGCACCGCTTGGCACGGCGTGCGTCACCCATGTGCGGGTAGGGAGTTGCGGCGCCTGGCCCGGCCAGCTCCAGGTGGACTCGCCTCCTGAGGGCGCCGCGGGGAGCTTTGTGGGGGAACTTGCGAAGTTTTTGCCGGTGACGTCGCCTCGCGCCTCGCAAGGTGCTGGCCCTTGTGAGGCACGACTCCTTGAGCCCTGCGGGTGGGGCCGCCTAGCGTTCGAGGCAATCTTCGCATCTTGGGCCACAGGCAGACGGGCCTAGACACCCCCAGTCCCAGGGCCCGACAGCTGCCACTCAGCACGAGTCCCAACTCGCGGGCATGAGAGCAACCAGATCCGCTCGGTTGTCTCTGCCATACAGCGGGCCTGCGGCCTCAGGAGGGTTGCCAGGGATGGTGCCAAGCAGGGCCATTACGGCCCAATAAAACTCGGCGTGCGATAGGCCAACGGGGTGCAGCCTCATCGGGTCCTTCGTGCCCTCGTACTCCCACACGGGCCGCGAGTATGCGTGGAGCGGCACGGTGCGCTGCCCCAGGAATTCCTTGACGAATATCTCCCCCGACAGCCGAGTGTTCCCATGCGAAGCAATTTGCTCAAGGACAGGCCTTGCCCCTGTGTCGGAGAGCGGCGCATGGCTCCATCCAAAATGCTGCACGGGAAGGGCAGTAGGGATCCTCAGGAGTGGGTGGACTTGGAAGGCGTCCAAGAAAACCCAGCGCTTCCGATAGCCCTCCACCTTCTTCCCGGCCTTCAGGCGGGTGCTGGCGCCTTTGACATCGACAAAGGAGACACACGCCGAGAGCTGGTCCCATGCAGTGAACCGCAGGCTGAAGAAATGGTGGAAGAGCGCCACCGAGGGCCTCACGCCCACGAAATCTTCACAGTAAAAAGCGAAGATGGAAAGGAGGAAGATTGAGTTGGGTTGGAGGTGCAGGGTGTGTATCTGATAGTGGGTAAGGATGGTGTAGAAGAACTCGGAGAATGGCGGGACCAGCCCGGCGCAAACGCTGTGGAGGGAGAAGGTGTAGGGGGACGCCCCCAGGCCACTTCGCGCCACCGCGCCGAGGGAAATCACGGTTGCCTTCCACTCATTTCGGTCGTCCGCTATTAGTGGGCGCACTGGGTCTAGGTCCCCTTCCTTGGCGACGGAGGAGCGCAGGAGAGCTGCCTTGATCTCCTTGGGGCTCGTGGCCGGAGCCTTTGCCTTCACTTTCTTCCCGCCCGGAGCCATCCGAGCAATGGGGAGGCCAACGAGATGGGGAGAAGGGCGCTTTGCTTGAGGTTGGATCTGGTGGAGTTTCAGACGGAGGAAGAAGGCACAGCGAAACGGACGCCAGGCAAGGAAATGTAATGATGGCCCAGCGCCGGGCAGTCTTTACGCTAGCCTGGGCGGTTGTCGAGGCATCGCATGGAGGTGGGGGCACCCCGCTCCCCGGCGTGCGCCACACGTCACGACTGGCCCACAGGCGGTCGGAGCTAGCACCGCTTCACCCCTCCAGCTGGCGGGGACACACGTGCTGCATGCTTGGGGGCTACTGTCGGGCCACTGGGATAGCGGGTACCCAGGCCCGTCTGCCTGAGGCCCATGTCACGATGCAGGGCCTGTGTAACGCCCAAGATGATGTGATGATATGATGCCATGATGAATGATGAAAGTCATGAAGCACAAATATATTGCTCAAATCCCAAGGACACAACATGAAGGTCCACACATGACAAAAGTTACAAATATGGAAGGAATGCTCTTGGGCTGTTACAGCCTGGGCCCAGAGTAACCCGCCCTGACGGCGTTACGAAGAAGGGCTTCATGGGGCCCCCGCCTCATGAGGCGACCTACTGGAAGGCACCCCTGTCAGCCCCCGGAGGCGCCCACGCGAGGCCACCCCCTGGGGGCCCCTCGTGAGACGCAGGTCCATAGCGGCTCGGTGGGGGCGCACAGCCTGACCCAGTCCAGGGGCGGTGCATGCCCTACTCTAGCGTCATCCGGAGCCACGGCAGGGAGACTTTCCTCTTTGCTGCTAAGGGAGCAGGGCCAGCTCGCCGGTTCCCAAAGCGGCCCCAAAGGTTTCCCGTTTGATGTTAGACGACCAAGGCTGGGGGCTCACAAGGATGGAGGTCATCCCCGAGCCCACCAGCGCATCATGGAGGGAGGCTTTGGCAGGCGGAGACCGCTTTGTTAGGATGGGCTGCAGTCATGTCCCCTTTCAAACTAGTGCTTGTGGCAACCCTTCCCACCTGATATTTTCGGGGAAGAGAACCGAAGCTGGTATAAAAGGAAGAAGGCAGCAACCATAGAGGGGAGGATGCCCATTGTATACACTCTCTCCCACTAAGCAATCCAGACAAGCAGGAGTAGCGTTTTACACCGCAAGGTGGCACGAACCAGGGTAGATCGATGTGTTCGTTGTCCTTCCCCCCAAGCTCAAGCACGCCGGAGCATCGCCGTAGGTTAGGGTGAGAGGGCAAGGTTGGAGAGCCGGTGCACCCCAGAGTTCGAAACTTGCTTGGGTCCCCAGAGCCCCGATTCCGACAAATATGCAACTCGTTGCATATTGAGCTTCATTTTGTCGGGCCTCTGGGACTGGGGGAGCCGAGGCCCGTCTGCCTGCGGCCCAAGACGCGAAGATTGCCTTGAACACTACGTGGCCCCACCCGCGAGCTTCATGGAGCTGGTTCTCGCGAGAGCCAACGCCTCGTGAGGTGTGAGGCGGCGTCACCACTAAGCACTTCACGGGGCCTCCCCGCGAGGCTACCCGCGGCACCCTCCGGAGGCGGGTCTGTCTGGAGCTAACCGGTCAGGGCCCCGCAACCCTATGCCCGCACATCGGTGATGCGCGTCGGGCCAATGGTACCAGCAGCCGTGTCAGTGGGCGCGGACAGAGAGGTTTTCCTCTTTGGTGATAGATGAGAGGTGCCAGCTCGCGGGTCCCCAAGGCATTCCCCAAAGGTTCCTCTTCCGTGCAAGAAGACGAAGACCGAGGGCTCGTCAGGACGGATGTCACCCCCGAGCCCATGAGCGCGTCACGGCGAGGAACTTTAGCAGGGGAAGACCACCTTTTGTCAGGATAAGCTGCAACCCTGTCCCCTTTCAAACTGGCCGTTGTGGCAACCCTTCCCGCCTGATATTTTGGGGGAAGAGGACCGGGGCCAATATAAAGGGGGAGCCAACTACCGTAGAGCGAGAGAGGCCTTTGGTTGGCAAGAACAATCCTTGTACTCATCTTCCACCTCAAGCAATCCACCAAGCAGGAGTAGGGTCTTACAATGCGAGGTGGCCCGAACCTGGGTAAACTCTGTGTGTCCTTGTTCATCTTCCTTAGCTCAAGCTGCGGGAGAGTCGCCGTGTGGTTGCGAAGTAGAGTAGGGTAGGAGAGCGAGCGCACCCCAGTGTTGGAACGTTCTTGGGTCTGCGGAGCCCCGATTCCGACATTTGGCGCGCCAGGTAGGGGTGCGTCGCAGCTCTCGAGCTCCATCTCGTCTCCGCCCGCGCCGACCCGATGGTTGACACCCGCCGCGCACGCGTAGGGCGCTCAGCGCCGAACGAGCGCTACGGCCCCCACCATGCCACGGACGAAGCCGTCGACGGCCGCGATGCTCATGAGTGGCAGGACCGCTTGCGGCCCCCTGCGCGGCGGAGCAGCTGCCCTGTCGTGTCCCCCCGGCCCGCGTTCACGTGGGAGACCTGAACGCGCAGGACGTGTTACTCATGGCGAGCGAGTTTTTTCGGCACGGCCAGACGGACGGGGGTCACGACGCCTGGGCGGACCACATCGCCAAGCTTGTCACCGTCGCCAGGAGGGCTCTGGCGCCCTACCACCCACTCCGGACCCCCGGCACCGGAAGGAGGAAGTGTGGGCGGCGGGCCTTCCCCACCACCGGGCGGTGACCTAGTCGGGCCTCAGCCCGACGAGCCCAAGCAGGGCCCGCCTCGCGCCGTCCTCCTCCTCCTTCGAGTCTCGGTGACCGGCTGCAGCCAGCAGGCCGGCCCTGTCGACGATGCACCCGGGGGAGGCGGCGGAATGTTCTGCGCTCACCACAACATACGCACCCACAACACGGGATACTGCCGAGCATTCGGGCCGTCCCGTAGGCAGCGCACCGGTCGGCGCCCGGGCCGTAGCATCCGCGGCGCCGGTCGCAGGGATGGCAGCGGTAGCAACAGGAGGAATGACCGCAACAACAACCCTAACCAAGACCCACGTGAGCAACCTCGCGGCAACGACGGGTGCGGTCGGCCTCGGGAGGACGCCCAACAAGGACAACCCCATGTGGTCCGCCCCCAGGACCACCGTCATCCGAGGAGAGAAGCAGCGACTCGTCTGACAGAGGGGTTGGGGAAGACCAGGAGCCCCGCATGGCGGCCTGCATCCTCCGCGGAGCCCAAGCCCTCTTGTCAGACCACTGGCTCGGACAACTCCACTGCGCGACGAGCGGCTCTCTCCAGGGGCCGGAAGCCATTCGCCCTCTTTGGTGGTCCCAGTATCCCATCTCCTTCGACTCCAGGGATGGCCCCAAGTCCATGGCCGCCGCGGGCACGCTTCCCCTGCTATGCACCCCCATCATCTGCAACGTCTCCGTCACCAAAACCCTCGTCGATGGAGGCGCCAGCCTCAATGTGCTCTCGCGGTGACCTTCGAGACTCTCCGGGGTGCTCTACCGTGAGCTAGCGCCCACCAGGCCATTCCACGACGCCGCCGGCGGTTCCGCCGTCCCCATGAGGCAGGTCTGCCTCCCCGTCACCTTCGGCACACGCGACAATTACCGCACCGAGCTCATCGAGTTCGACGTAGCGCGCAACAGCCTCCCATACAACATGGTCCTGGGGTACCTGGCCCTGGCCAAGTTCATGGCAGTCGGGCCCCGGCTACAACATCCTCAAGATGTCGGGCCCCGGCAGCGTCATCACCATCACCTGCGATGAGATGGACGCGGTCCGTTCCCTTGAGCGGGCCTACAAGGCGGCCGCGGCCAGGCGCCCCCATGACAAGGGGGGAGCTGGGCTTGGCGTGGCCGTGCTCTCAAGGAAGAAGGAACAGCTGTCAGCCCCTAACCTCGCCAAGATGAAGAAAGTGGTGCTCGACACCAACGATCCAAGCCCCATGCCTCTTGCCAACATCTGCCTCGCCTCGGCGTAGGAAGGCGCGCCCGGCGCGTTCCCCAGGCAGGGATCGGGGGCTTCCGCCCGGGAAGCGCCTAGGTTGGCTATGAAGGCGGTTCGGGCACCACTTGCAGGCACGCCTCATCGCGCGCCTCCACGAAGCGAGAAGCATGGCGCCTGGCGCCGGTGTCACGGGGGCTCGTCAACCGAGGGATCAATAAGCAGCAGAGGGGGGGGGGTCTTCCAGAACACCGTCCAGAGCAGGCCGCCGCCCTGAGAGGAGTGGCAGGGAGAGCCCATACGTCGACCTCGCGGGCCTCGACAGGGCAGGTCCCCAGGGCCTCCCCCAATTCTCTCGCGTCACCCGCCAACTGCGCTCGCATGCCCTTTGGCCTCGTGAGTACTGGCGCCGCCTCCCGCAAACAGGTAAGGCTCATGACGGCGCCTTTGGTTGTGTCAAGACCTCGCGGGTCCTCGAAGCCTCAGGAGTCGGCCGCCCCTGAAGAGTGAACCCCCACGTCACACATCATCAAATGGATTGACGCCCCTGCGACGGTGTTGCCGCCATGTTATTTTTTGTGGTCTGTTCAAGTCAAGCGACCCCCCGTTCCTTTTGTGTACTTTGCATTACCCTGAAGCTGGGACTTCCTCGTATGTAGTGAACCAGATTAACCCCTATTAAGGTTATGTCGTTTGTTTCGAGCTTCAAGTATAGCACCTCGTCCCCACCAGGATCTTCGCCCCCTGTGCTGCCCCTCGACAGTTCCATGGGGGAGGGTTGGACATGGCACCTGCGCCAGGACTTGTCCTCGCAGCGTCGAGAAATCCAAACGACCAAGCTCTGGCTCACGGGCTGGCCCCCCGTGCTAGTCATCTCACCGAGGTCTTTGGTGTCGCACCCTCCCGGAGGACCGTCACGTGCGGGTAAGGGGGGCACAGCTCGGTTCGGGGTGGCGGGGGTAAAGCCGTCCTTGGACGGGTGCCCCGCCACCCCGACACAACACCACGAAGAATTGAGGAAGGAACTCCTGAGCCTTGTGCATGGGGTATCCTACCCTTCTTTTAAGAATCGCCACCCGTGACACTCTCACGTAAGAATGAGTGGGGCTGTACACGCCCCGGAGCCTCCCGAAGGATTGCCCCTCGGCCTCGGGAGGACTCCCCCCACTCCTAGTGGAAGCCCCATGCTCTGCGCTGGTGGAAGAAGAACTGAGGAAGGAGCTCCCGAGCCATGTGCCTGGGGTATCCAACCCCTCTTTTAAATCGCCGCCCGTGACCCTCTCACGTAATAATGAGGTTGGGGTTGTACACGCCCTGGAGCCTCCTGGAGGACCGCCCCTCGGCCTCGGGTGGACTCCCGCCCACACCCAGTGGAAGCCCCATGTTCCGCGCTGGGTGAGACAATGAAGAATCCCCTCGGCGGGGGCCATAACAGCCTCAGGACAAACGGCCCCCGCCATGGGAACCACCGCCCCCCCCGCGGCACGTGCCCACCGGCTCCCCCTTTGGGCCTCACGCGCGCGGAGGCTGCGCACGGTGCCTATGTTTGGGCAAGTTCTAGCGATGCCGGGACCCAAAGGACTGGGTTTTTGCATGCGGACATGCCCACACACACGTCACCTCACCAAGGCGCTTGGTGCCTGTCTTCCTCGCGTGACGCCCAAGTGTAAACTAGTAAGCGCGTTCCAACCTAGAAGCAAATGCTTTCATGCAGGATTTCTCCCCAGGGCGGTTCCCCCAAGAAGCCCCGCGAGGTGGGCCCAGACAAGTCTCCAAGCATCGCGCATCAGGACCCTTCATACCAATGACGGTTGAGATGCGCCCGGGGGCTAAGCCCCGGCAACGCAGAGCATCAGGGTAACCCAGGAAAGGGATACAAGCCTAGCAGAGGAAAAAGAGGAGAAACTGATGTTTAACCCAAAAGTGTTCAATTTAAGGCACGAGGGACATAACCTATTTTTTACACACCTCCATGGGGGTAGCATGGTTCATTGCAGGAAAGGAAAAAAGAACACAAAAGAGGAATCGGACTCTCGCAGCGCCGCCTACTAATGTTACACCCACATCCCCACCAGCTACACATATTGGACCAGTTACTAGAGCCCGCGCACGCCAACTAAATTATCAGGTACTTTTGTTTCTTGGAAATCCTTATAATGTTCATGAACATATGATGCTGCCTAAATTAGATACTTTTGTTTTACTTATGAATGAAGGACCTAGCATGGACAAGAAGGATGGCCATTGGAGTGGGATCAAGCATGGAGAAGAAGGTGCGCGCGCGGGAAGGAACAATGGACTTTCCGGTGATGATTTTCGCACTTTGAAGCCATCATAAGGAGTGCATGGAGGCTTGGACGAAATATACATCATGTCACTTCATAAATTTCGTCCATAGGCTATTATAGGTGTTGTGTCACCTTATTTTTGGGCCAAGCCCATGTAATTTCGAAATACCATATTATATGCTGTTTTTAGAGTCCGTATGTGCGGGGAAACTGAGTTAGGGCTCGTTTCGGACCCCTCCTCCAAGGGGCCACGAAATTCCCCTTTATCCCCCATATATAAAGCCCTTAGGGCATCGTTTTAGACTTGTGTTTTGCTTAGATTAAAAGTTCGCCATAGCTGCAACTTCGCGTTCTTCGTTTGTGTTCCACGACCAGACAAAGGCGTCACAGAACCCCACTTTCATGAATAAAGCTTTCCTCTTATATTCGCAATATCCAAATTGCAATCTTAGTTTCCTTCTTGTTCTTCGTTTGCTTGCAGGAAACAGACCCTCGTGGTCAGGTCGATCATGCTCCGGCCTGGTCAATAACCTCTCGGAGTTGGTTTAGCGATTGCTAAGGCGTGATGTCCTCGCACGTTCATAGTCGGATCGTTAAAGTTTACTCCACCAAAAACGATAGCCACCATCTCATCGAAAGACAGGGACAACCTCGCCTCTATCAAGTGGTACCGAATTTCTAGGTTGCTCGGTGAGATTTTACTAGTTTTTCGTAGTTAGATCGCATCTGTTCTTCATAGCTATAGTCCACGAAAAAGCAAAAAAAAATTAGGGTTAGTTCATCATATCCGAACCAATCTGAGCTGTTGCATAATCTTTTCAGTGTTTTTGCTTTGTTGAATTTGCAGTTGCATCATCGTGTCGAGTTGCTGGTCTTAGGGTTTAGTCCTTTAGAGTTTCGAGTTATGTTGACAAGTTGTCACGCCGCCACCGCGCCATCATCACCGCTGCCATATACCATCACCCACCATCGTTGTTATCCTTGCCATATATCACCACCCACCGTCACCATATCCGCTGCCATATATCTCCACCACATATCCGCCACCAATCCGAGTCCATCACATATTAGGTTTGTTTCCGAGTTTCCTTTGTTTTCATTTTCGGGTTTCCTTACCTGAGTAGGTTTCGGAAAAAATGTCTGGCATAGTTTTCAGAGCACTTTTTAGGCCAAAATTTCGGTGGGTGATTTTTTTTCCTATCCTATTTTTAGGGTTTTTGGAGCATTTTGAGACACTCGCCATCACAGTGATTTTTGTCGCAATTTTTGGTCGTCGCAGCCCCGAATCGCTCCAGGAAAAAAAATTAGTCAATTTTTTTTCGTGCCTATCCTGTTTTTAGACCTTCGGAAGAGTTTTGAGACACTCGCCATTATAGTGATTTTCTGAGCAAAAAAAAAGAGCGCAAAAAAAAAGAGGCGCCAAAAAAAAGTCGTAAAAAAAGTTCAGAGTGTGCTCTTCCCTTGATTACGTGTAGCGTCGTGATTTTGTTGTGTTCTAGGCTCGCGTCTCTAGCACGGTCTAGCCTAGGACCATCACATTACCGTCGTTGAGCATTATTCAACTTTGCATCTCTAAATTGATTATTGCTGACCCCTTTTGCTACCATATATAAGCCATCCCAGCTACATATACATCTACGTCGTGTGTTGACACCACCTAGCAATCGCTCTATCCAAGCTTTGAGAGTTTTTGACTACAACGGTTGCCGATCACCGCCTGGTGCTGGGTAAGAACTGGTAAGAATTTGAGATTTGCTTGATGGATTTGTGACACACACCACCACCACCACTCCCTAGTAGTCTATAGGTTCATATTCTTGTGTGTTCCAATTGCTGCTAACCATGACAGGATCACCAGCCGACAAGATCAACTGGGACGGAATGACGAACAAGGAGCTCCATGATAAATTTCAGCAAATGATGGCTGACCAGGTACAAGACGTCGTGACCAGCCTTGGAGAGGCCATGGAGAAGCTAGGTGCTTTGGAGAAGACATTCGACACCAAGCTGGACGCTAAGTTCAATGAGGTGCTTGCACGTTTACCACCACCAATTGTACCTGTCGTACCTAGGCAACAACAACACCAACAATACCCGAATTTCGCGGGACGAGCGCGACGTGTGCCTATCGACCAAGGCCAATATTCTGGTGCCATTGATACTGCTGCTAATGCTCAAGCTTCTGTGGCTGCTGATGCTGCTACTGTCGTTGAGCAGAATGATGATTATGATGGTGATCACGACGATGAGGGAGAGGTTGCTCCAGATCAGGCCCAGGGGCAACCGCCACTACAAGCACCGGGTTGTCCACATGGTTATATTCGCAACGGTAGGGCTCCACCACCACCTCAGGTACGGGATCATGATCATCTCCCTAAGATAAAATTGAATATTCCGACATTTGAGGGTAGATATGTTCCTGATATATATCTTACTTGGGAGTTAGAAACAGAACAATGTTTTACATGCTTACAATTTCCTAAGGATAGACGTGTTGCTGCTGCTGTTTCTGCTTTTACTAGTTTTTCTTGTGTTTGGTGGTCTGAACATTGTAGAATACATCATGATAATATCCCTACTACTTGGGCTGCTTTGAAAACTGCTATATGTAATCGTTGGGTTCCACCATATTATCAACGTGAAGTGCTTCAAAATTTGCAGCGTTTAAGACAAGGAATTTTTTTTGTAGAGGAATATTATCAGGAATTACAAACTGGCATGATTAGATGTGGTATTGTTGAGGAGAATGAAGCTATGCTTGCACGTTTTATGGGTGGATTAAATAGAGATATTCAGACTATATTAGAGTATAAGGAGTATAATACTATCACTCGTTTATTCCATCTTGCTTGCAAAGCTGAACGTGAAGTGCAGGATCGACAGGCATTGGCACGAACTAATTTTTTATGCAGGTCGCACTTCATCATGGATGCCACGTACCCCATCTACTTCCACACGTCCTACTGCAGCACCGCCTACTTCAGCCACCAACTCCAACCGAGATACCAGGAAATAGGCCCCCGCCACACCCTCCGCGAGGAGTACACCTTCCGGGCCTGCACAGAGCTCTTCTTCTTCCATTACATCCACGGGGCAAACACATGAGGTTATATGTCGTCGTTGCAAGGGTGGAGGTCACTATGCGAGAGAATGCCCTTCCAAGCGTGTGATGATTGTTACTGAGGATGGTGGATATGACTCCGCTAGTGATTATGATGAGGAGACCCTGGCTCTTATTGCGAGTGAAGAACAAGGTGTAGAGGAGACTGAACAAGAGATACACTACATGGTTGCTGACTACGCTGACAGGTATGAAAGTTTAGTTGCTCAACGTGTTTTGAGTGTGCAGGTTACACAGGCTAAGCAAAATCAGAGCCACAACTTGTTCCATACAAAGGGAGTTGTGAAGGAGCGTTATTTTCGCATCATCATCGATGAAGGGAGTTGCAACAACTTGGCTAGCCTGGAGATGGTTGTCGGATTCCGGGCTCCGCAAAACCCAAGGAAGTTCGAACACAGGGGCATGTGCAAAGATCCCCAATAGCTTCGCCCCCAAAGCTCACAGCTCGATAGCCTAGTTCGACGAACTCGCACGATGGAGAGGAAGAAGATAGCACACGAGGATTTACCCAGGTTCAGGCCGCTGCGAAGCGTAAAACCCTACTCCTGCTTTTGGTGGATTGCCTCACGAGGAGGTTTGTGGATGAACTAGTACAGTGGTCAGTTGCCTTGCGAGGGCGTTCGGGTGGTGTCGGATCTCCCTGTACAGAGCAGCCTAGCCTCTATTTATAGCGGCCCTGGTCCTCTTCCCTTATCGCAATGGCGGGAAGGGATCCCACAACGGCCAAATTCGAAAGGGGATAGAAGGTACATCTTATCTTGACAAAAGGTGGTCTTCGCCTGCAAAGGAGGTGGTGGTGACGCGGTGGTGGGCTCGCTGGTGACATCCATCCTGCTGCGCCCACTGGCCTGGTCTTGTTGCACCGGAATGAAAACCTTTAGCGGGGCCCCTTGGGAACCTGCGCTCGTCCCTGTCTCCTTTGCACCAAAGAGGAAACTGTCCCCTCCGGCGCGCTGGCGCCCGCCTAGCCTGGCTGGCGTCACCCTTGACCTCCCGAGGCCGAGCAATGCATAGAGATCTCCGCCGCTCAGGAGGGGGCCTGGGGAGGTCTCCCCCTTCCGGGAGCCTTGGCGTCTACCTCCTCGCGATGGTGGGACTCTCGCGAGGGTCTTGTCTTGAGTGAAGCCGCGCAGGGCCGTATGGACCGTCAAGTGGGCCATGCCCTGGGCTGCACGCAGGCAAGTCTGGGTACCTCTGTTCCTAGAACGCCGACAGTAGCCCCCGGGCCCGAGGCGCGCTCGAGTTGGCTTCGAGGTGAAGTCCAAGAAGATGGCCCGGAGCGCCGCGGGCCCTCATTGCCTGCGGGCCGGGCCTGGCATGCGGTGCGTGGTTGGACGCGGGCGTCCCCGCTCCCGTGTCTCCTCGGCAATTGCCCGAACCAACAAAAGCCTGACGTCCAGTGTTGAACCATTATTGCTTTCCTCTTCTGTGCTCCTGCTCCTCCTTCCAGATCTCCATCCTTTGTGAGAACCTCTCCAGATCTCAGCACCGCACCGTCTTCCTTCTTGCTTCCTCGGCCCCAAGGACTTCTCGATGGCTCCCGCCGGCAAGTCGAAACCTGAAGCTCAGAGCTCGGCTTCCACTTCTATCTCGCCGGCGCTCTCAGAGTCCACCATAGCCAAGGACGGGGACCTCGCTCCGGTGCTTCCGTCGACGGCGGATGGTACCAATGAGTGGGGGCGGACCTTGATATGGTGCGGCTCCGTGGAGAAGCATCACCTGGCCAAGTCGGCCTACCCTTTCTTCCTCCATAGCATGTTCTCTGGGCTCATTCCGCATTTCTCCTAGTTCTTCACCGCCATCCTTGAACACTACGGGATCCAAGCTCTCCATCTCCAACCCAACTCCATCCTGCTCTTGTCCGCCTTCGCCTTTTACTGTGAGGCCTTCGTAGGCATGAAGCCTTCATTGGCCCTCTTCGGCCATTTCTTCAGCTTGCGGCTTCATGACGGCTCTCAGCGGTTAGCATGCGTCTCCTTCGTCGCGGTCCAGAGCAGGAACATGCTCTTAAAGGCCGGGAAGAAGGTGGAGAACTTCAGGCACCGCTGGGTCTTCTTGGATCTCAAGAGCGTTAACTCCCGCCTGGAACTTCCGAAGGGGTTGCCGGAGAAGACTCTTGCGTGGAGCTCCGCGAAGCTCTCCGACCCCTGGGCCAAGCCCGTCCTGGAGCGGATCTCTCGAGATATCAACGCCAGGAAGTTGATCGGGGGAATGATAGTGAAGGAGTTCCTGGCGCAGCGCCTGGCGCCCCTCCAGTCTCACTCGAGGCCCATGTGGGACTATCAGGGTAGTGGCGATGACATCAGGCTTCGGTCCGCATGCCTGACCCCCGGGGAGCTGAACAGGGCCATGGCGACCCTGCTCAACGGTGACCCCGGGGACCTTCCTAAGGCCTATGCCCCGTTGTACTACCGCGAGGACAAGGCCGATCTGGTCGCCGTGGTGCCCATCTTTGACGAACTGGGGCTCTCCCCGGCCGAGCGCTCTGGTTCCCCAGTGGCGGTGTCCTCCGGTGACACCGCGGACGGGGAAGACTCGGAGGGGACAGCGGACGACGATCTGGAGGAAGTGTCCCCTCCGTCACGGAATGCACTTTTCCGCGGCTTCGAAGACGACGATGATGCCAGCGAGGCTTCTGCTGCAAGTCTCCCGCGTCTCGCCAGGGTCCTCAGGGGGCCGGGGTCCACTCTTCGGGCCGCACGGTCCGCTGGCCGGGCGACCCTGAGGAAACACGAGGCTGGGCCTCCTCCGGAGTGCCCAGCTCGTGCCAGCAAGGTGGCCGAGACACCCGCCTCGCCCCTGCCCGAGCTGCAGCCTGCGGGCGAGGCAGACGCGTCTGGGGCCAGAACGGCCTCTCCAGCCGCGGTCCTTGCGGGCGGTGCCCCTGCTTCCCCACGCGGCGGCGCCTCCCCGGAGAAGGGCGAGGGCATTCCCTCCTTTTCGGAAGTAGAGAAGAAGAGGAAGTGGGTCGATGTCGAAGACTAAGTAGTCCTGCTTAGTTTTGGTTGCCTGCCGGCGGCTTGCGTGCCGATGGTCCTTTCTTTGCTTGGCAACCAGGAGTGCTGCCGTGCTGAAGGCGAGGAAGAAGAAGGCAGGCGTCAAGCCGAGGGTGCTTCCCGACGCGACGTCTGTTCCTGGTGCTCTACCGATGCCTGACGAGGCACCGGATGTTGCGGGTGAGGAGGCTCGTGGGGCGACTCTCCCTGTCATGGCCGTGGAGCCCCCGATGCCCGTTGGAGTGGCCGTTTCTGCCCTTGGGGGCGCGTTCGTGCCGCCGTCTGAAGGGCCAACCCCCGAGGGCCATCTGGCCATAGGACCTTCCGTCTCTGCCTTGTCTGTGGTAGTAGCGCAGCCCCCGGCGCCTTCTGCTCTCCATGCTTCCGCCCCCCTGGAGGCGGTTCCTGCCGCCGGGCAGGCGCCACCTCCGAGCCGGGCCCCGGTGCATCCGACCTACGGCCTTCTGGTCGAGTCACGCGCCCTGGATGGGGCCTACGCCGCTCTGGATCAGGTCCGGGGCTCCCTCGGGGGCGCCGATGGTCGCCTCGCGAAGGAGCGCTTGGGGCTCCTCTCCGGGTGGCTCCGGGCCGACGCTTCTGTCGTGGCGGTCTGGAGCCAGGCCGAGGCCACCGCGGCCAAGAGCAGGAAGGAGGCCACGGCAGCTAAGCCAGCTCGTGACGCGGCGCTGGCTGACACAGCGTCCGGCATGAAGCACTGCGACGAGGCGGAGGTTCGCCTGAAGGCTCTTCAGGAGGAAAAGACTGCGCTCGCAGATCAGCTTCGCCAGCGGGAGGAGGACCTCAAGACCTGTGAAGCCAAGCTTGCTGATCGTGACGTCGTGCTGTCCAAGGTGGCGGCCAACCAAGACGCAGAGCGAGAGCGTCTGGACAGGGTGAAGGAGGAGGTAGCCGCGGAAAAGGCTCGGCTTGGCTCCAGGGAGAAGGCCCTCGCCGCGGCTGAGGAGGGGAAGGCTGCGGATCTCGATGCCCTCCCCTCCGTCAAACTAGAGCTCCGCCAGGCGCTGCAGTCCATCTGCCGGGGGGATTCACGGAACCCCTGGTGGCTCCTGAGAGCGGCTTCGTGGGGCTCTCTTCAAAGCTCGATGAGGTGCTTGAGGGTGCCGTCGTCAGGGTGGAGAACGTCTGGGAGAGTGAATGTCGCGACCTCTTCTCCGCGGCCGCGACGCGTGTCTTCAGCCACCTCTACCTTCGCGAGTCGAGTTTCGACTTCGGCTCCATGATCCGTCCGGATGATCCTGGGGTTCGCGCCGCCATAGCGACGGCTGTGGAGGGCGCCGTGGAGGCGCTGCTGAAGATGTTCGCCTGCCTCGCCGTTCCCCCACCTCCTCCTACAACTGCAAGGGTTAGTGACGACGATGATAACGGCAGCGATATCGACGACGAGCTCCCCGCGGTCAGGATGGGCAGTGGCACCAGCTCCTCCTAGTTCCTCTTCCTAGGTCTTTTCCTGCAACGTTCATTGTGCCTCATGGAGGCGTTAGACTTGTTTGCATTTCCGGAGACATTTTAATGCTTGTAATGACTGCTAAATTGTGTGGTTTCTTTCCTCGCCTCGTTTCCTTCCTGCTTGCTATAGTGCTCTGCATCGGCAGGGCCCGGTCCCGCGCATACCTCGACCGCCGTTGGGGCATCCGGATCACCAGGACGGTGCCAAGGGGTGAGGGGCTACGTGACCAGTGAGGCTCCTGAGTCGCGATGCTCAGGAGTCCCCCTTGACGTACGAGCAGCCCTCATGAAGGGAATGTGGCGAAGGCAGGGTCAACTTGGAGATTTGGAGCGCCTTGAGCTCTGCGTCGGCAGGGCCCAGTCCCGCGCATACCTCAACCGCCGTTGGGGCGTCCGGATCACTAGGACGGTGCCAAGGGGTGAGGGGCTACGTGACCAGTGAGGCCCCTGAGTCGCGATGCTCAGGGGTACCCCTTGACGTACGAGTGGCTCCCATACCATTCCTCGCCAGCTTTCATCTGAGAGGGACGCGTGAAGACCAGGTACCAGGGACCTGGGAAGGTGGCGTGCGCCAGGCCTGGCCTGAGCGTGGCCCTCATGGAGCCCCCTGACGCGGGCATCCTAGGGGAATGCTTTGAGATGGAGCTGCGAGGGGCCGTCCCGAGGTTGGATGCACCCGCTAGGGCACCCTCAGTTGTTTATCCCCAGCGCGGAACATAGGGCTTCCACGTTGCATGGGCATAGCCGCTTGGGCGATAGTGTTGTCCGCCAGCGCGGAGCATGGGGCTTCCACTTGGGCGTGGGAATTGTGGGCCTCGGCTCCTGAGCCACCCGGGCGTGTACAGCCCATTAAGTTCGTACGCGTGGCCTGCACGGTAGAACTGGGAGGTGTATCTGGGCACTTGCGAGGCAGCTCTGGCCTCACGAGGCCCTACCTCAAAGGCAGGTTGCGCCTGAGTCTTCTGGTAGAAAGCGCCGTCTGAAGTCTTGTATATTTTGAGAAACCTGCGCCGAATGGATTTCCAAGGGCCATCGCATGAGAAGGCCAAACACCAATGACCCCAGGAGGTCACGTGAACGGGGCCGGCCCGCCAGACAGACCTCAGCCATTGGATTTGTCGACGCTGCAGGGACGGACCCGAGCACAGATGCCTTGCCCAGTCTTCTCATGCGAAAACTCCGAGGAGAAAACACCCGGCGCGCGGCTCCCATGACGGCGAAATGCCGACGGTGGTTGTAGGAACCGTGCCGCGCGCCCTGACTCACCCACTCTTGATTAGCTCATGCGAGGACACAGCACCACTTGGATTTGTCAACGCTGCAGGGACGGACCCGAGCATAGACGTTGTGCCAGCCCTTAATCATGAGGCGGTCGAAGGCAGGATCATTAGGGCACGGCGACATTCATGGTGGTGAAGCACCGAGCAGGCAGGTTGGAATATTAGGAAATAGATGACATGCATGAAAGGTTCTGATACATGCGTAAATGACGCGGCTGCGGGGATGAGCCCTGACCGCCTGAGGATAATGCGGCCCAATGGGCGCCCTCAAACTGAGCAAACCAAAAAGTTACCTGGTACGGACCAAAAAGTCACCTGGCGGCAATACCGCTAAAGCGTCGAGGTAGTCGTCGGAGCCTGACCTTGTGTCTCCGCAAGCTTGGCCTTCATGAGCCCGGCACCTCCCAAGGCTCGAGGCACTCGCTCGGACCTGGCACCTCCTCCAACTCCTCGCGGCGCCTGGCCCGGTAAGGCGCGAGCATGGCCTGAGCAAGGCGCTGGAACGTGGCGCCCGCGTTCGACAGGCCGAAGGGCATGCGGACGTAGTTGCACAGGTAGACCCCGCCGCGGCAGACACGCGTCGGCCATAAGATGTCCTGGGATGCGGCCCTGTTGATCCCGGGTACGTTGACACAGACACGCGGCATGCCGCTCAAGCTGACGACGGCGACTGCACTTGCTGGTGCAGGGCAACGCCCGCCTCGCATGGCCAGTGCTTCCTGAAGCTCCTCGATTGCTCTGGTGACAAACTCTCACGAACTTGGTGCCTCGCGCTGCGCTCCTTGCTTGGGTGGATGCGCGTCGAAACATGCCTCCAAGTTGTGCCCGAGCACCTCCCTCATCTCACTGGTCAGGTCGGTAGCCTTCCAGGTGGAAGCCCCCAAGCCCGACCCAAGGTAGACGTCGGGCGCGCCTTCCGATGCTAGGGAGGAAGGGGCCTTGGCCCCAGGCACGGAGCCTAAGGCGCCGTCCTTAGAGGTTTCAGCCCCCTGGCGCCCCTTGGAAAGGAGCTGCTTCTTCTTCTTGGGGACATCCTCGCGAGGCAGGACGTCTCCTTCGTCGTCTGAGTGCTCGGCCGCTGTGGCACGGTAGGCACGCTCGAGGGAGCAAACGGCGTCCTTCTCATCGCAGGCGATGGTGATGACGCCGCCACTCCCCGGCATTTTGAGGACGTTGTAGCCATGGTGAGTCACCGCCATGAACTTGGCGAGGGCTGGGTACCTGAGGATCGCATTGCACGGGAGGTGGATGTGGGCGACGTCAAAGACGATGAGCTCGGTGTGGTAATTTTTGCGCCCACCGAAGGTGACGGGCAGGCGCACTTGCCCGATGGGGACTGTGGAGCCATCAGTGACCCCTGAGAAAGGCTTGGTTGGCATGAGCTGGTCGTATGGCACTTGGAGCGTCTCAAACGTCTCGATGGAGAGGACATTGAGCCCCGCGCCACCGTCGATGAGGGTCTTGGTGACGAGGACATTGCTGATGGTAGGCATGCACAACATGGGGAGTGTGCCCGCCATGGCTGAACACCTGAGTTGATCCTTGGAGTCAAAGGTGATAGCGCACTGGGACCACTTGAGGGGGCGCGCAGCCTCGAGCTTCGGGAGAGCTGCATTCACCTCCCGCGAGAGCTGTTTGAAGATGCGGTTCGAGGCTGGGGCTTGGGCACCGCCCAGGATGCAAGCTATTGCCCTGACCTCCTGGAAGCCACCAGCCCCGTCGTTCTGCCTGTCTTCTTCCTTCCTCCTGGGTGGCGGTGGCAGCGGGGGAAGGCCGGCCTCATGAGGGCGGGCCTCACGAGGCTGGCCATGGCGTGACCCCTCCGGAGGTTCGTCGCGCCAGCGGTCCTCCCGAAGCCGGTCTCGCCACTCCTGACGCGGGTCTCGATTGTCCCAGCAGCCTCCACCGCGTCCATAGCCACGGTCGCTACGCCTAGGGCGCCAACCGAAATGCTCGTCACGGACCACCCTGAGCTCCTGACAGTCGATGGTGTTGTGGCTATTGGTGCCATGGAAGATGCAGAACGGTTGCCGTCTCGCGGGGGGTTCCTCGTCTCGACTGCGCTTTGCCTCAGGTTTGGCCGCCAGCACCGCGGGGGCCTTGCGCTTCGCCTCCTTGCTCTTGGTCTTCTTGTCTTCGGGTTCCGCCTCCGAAAGCTCGCGGAGTGAGAGGCGACCCTCTTCGGCCTTTGCGCACTTGTTCGCTAGGTTGAACATCTCCAGAGCTGAGCTCAGGTCGTCGTTGATAGCGAGCTCCTCCCTCATCCCGAGGTCCCTGACGCCGTCGGTGAATGCCGAGATGATGGCCTCATCTGACGCCCTCGGGATCTTGAGGCGGACAGTCGTGATGCGCTGTATGAACTTGTGCAAGGTCTCGTCCGGCTGTTGCTTCACGCGACGCAGGTCACCCACTCCAAGGGCGCGGTCGCGGGTGCCTTGGAAGTTGGCGACGAAGTGCTCACGCAGGTCTTCCCAGGAGGTGATCGATCCCTCCGGGAGGTTGAGGAGCCAGGAGAGCGCACCACCCTTGAGTGCCATAGGGAACCAGCTTGCCATGACCTTGTCGTCTCCGCCGGCCGCCTGGATGCTCAGCGAGTAGAGCTGTAGGAACTCGGGGGTGCTGTCATAGCAAGGATGTAGGTCAGGCTTGAACTTGCAGGGCCACACGGCCGGATGGAGCTCCGGGGCGATGACGTGGCAACCCACTGGACCCGCGGGTGCCGTGCGCACGGGGGGGGGGGGGGCGGTCTTGATGCTCCTGCGCGGCTGCCTCTAAGGGCGCCCGGTCGCGACGCTGATTCAGCGGCGCAGGAAGCGCACGCGCGTCAGCGCGTGGCGGTGGCACCACCTGGAAGCTCACTTCATCTCTCACCCTCGCCGGGGGCCCGCGCGGCTGGTAGCACGGGCGTGCTTCACGCTTGGGCTCAGGGTCGACGTCGCGCTGGGGAGGAGGAGGTGGCACATCATGGGCCTCGTCGCCTGCCAGAGAGGGCTGGGGACAGAACGAGTAGGAGAGCGCCGAGGTGTCACCGGCGGCGCTGACGAGCTCTGCAATGCACCCGAGCCAGTCGTCGTAGCGTTTGGGGGCAGGGAGGTAAATCAGCAGCTCGCGTGCCATGAGGAGTGCGCCCACGCGCCGGCTCGGGGCGAGCGTGGGAGGACGACCCAGTAGCTGGAACGATCGGCGGAGTAGCGGTGCGGCCGTCGCGCCGCGCGGTGACCGGCTGTGACGAGTCCTGCTGCTCGTGGGCTTTCGGGCCCGTGGAGGCGTTGGTCATAGGAGAGGCGGACCGGCGCGCGACGGTGCGGCCCACGGGCGCTGTCTGGGCGACGCGGGCAGCTCGGCGCGGGCTCGGCGAGCGTCAGCCATCGGAGCGGTGAGGCGGAGAAAGAGCGAGGCTTGAGGAGGACTTCGACACGCCCCCTACCAGGCGCGCCAAATGTTGGATTCCGGTTTCCGCAAAACCCAAGGAAGTTTGAACATAGGGGCGTGTGCGAAGATCCCCAACAGCTTCGCCCCCAAAGCTCACAGCTCGATAGCCTAGTTCGACGAACTCGCACAATGGCGAGGAAGAAGATAGGACACGAGGATTTACCCAGGTTTGGGCCGCTGCGAAGCGTAAAACCCTACTCCTACTTTTGGTGGATTGCCTCATGAGGAGGTTTGTGGATGAACTAGTACAGTGGTCCGTTGCCTCGCGAGGGCGTTCGGGTGGTGTCGGATCTCCCTCTACAGAGCTGCCTAGCCTCTATTTATAGCGGCCCTGGTCCTCTTCCCTTATCGCAATGGCGGGAAGGGATCCCACAACGGCCAAATTCAAAAGGGGACAAAGGTACATCTTATCCTGACGAAAGGTGGTCTTCGCCTGCAAAGTAGGTGGTGGTGACGCGGTGGTGAGCTCGCTGGTGACATCTATCCTGCCGCGCCCGCTGGCCTGGTCTTGTTGCACCGGAATGGAAACCTTTAGCGGGGCGCCTTGGGAACCTGCGCTCGTCCCTGTCTCCTTTGCACCAAAGAGGAAACTGTCCCCTCTGGCGCACTGGTGCCCGCCTGGCCTGGCTGGCATCACCCTTGACCTCCCAAGGCCGAGCATTGCATAGAGATCTCCGCCGCTCAGGAGGGGGCCTGGGGAGGCCTCCCCCTTTCGGGAGCCTTGGCGTCTTCCTCCTCGCGTGGGTGGGACTCTCGCGAGGGTCTTGTCTTGAGTGAAGCCGCGCAGGGCCATACGGACCGTCAAGTGGGCCATGCTCTGGGCCGCAGGGAGGCAAGTCTGGGTACCCCCATTCCCAGAATGCCGGCAATGGTGGAGAAGCTGTCTCTAACCACCAGACCACATCCTCATCCTTATTACATCCAATGGTTCAACAACAGTGGCAAGGTTAAGGTAACACGTAATGTTCGTGTGCACTTCAGCATTGCTACATATTCTGATTATGTTGATTGTGATGTGGTACCCATGCAAGGATGCTCCGTTTTACTTGGTAGACAATGGCAATTTGATAAAAATTATGTACACCATGGTAGGACGAATCAGTATACTCTTGTTCATAAAGATAAAAATATAACTTTTTTTCATATGTCTCCCAAACATATTATGAAAGATGACATTGCTAGAGCTAGTAAAGCAAAACAGAAGCAAAGTGAGAGTGAAAATTAGATTGTGGCAAAGGAATTTGAGCAACATAATAAGCCTAATAAACAAGCATCTAGTGTTGCATCTAAAATAAAACTGAAGAGTGGTTGTTTACTTGCCACTAAATCTGATATTACTGATTTGGATGTTACTACATCTGTTTGCTATGCTTTTGTATGCAAAGAGGTATTATTTTCATTCGAGGACATGCCACCCTCTTTGCCTCCTGCTGTCATTAACATTTTGCAGGAGTTCGCTGACGTCTTTCCACAAGACGTGCCACCGGGATTACCACCTATTCGAGGGATTGAGCATCAGATTAACTTAATTCCTGGTGCATCGCTACCCAACCTTGCGCCATACCGTTCCAATCCAGAGGAGACGATGGAGATTATGCGTCAAGTACAGGGGCTGCTTGACAAAGGTTACATACGCGAATCCCTACGTCCTTGTGTTGTTCCTATTATTCTAGTCCCTAAAAAGGATGGTACATCGCGCATGTGTGTTGATTGCAGAGGCATTAAGAATATTACTATTCGTTATCGTCATCATATTCCTAGGCTAGATAATATCCTTGATGAATTAAGTGGCTCTACAATTTTCTCCAAAGTTGATTTGCGTAGTGGATACCATCAAATCCGTAAGAAATTGGGAGATGAATGGAAAACAACATTTAAAACTAAGTTTGAAATTATATGAGTGGTTAGTCATGCCTTTTGGGTTAACTAATGCACCTAGCACTTTCATGAGATTAATGAACGAGGTTTTACGTGCTTTCATTGGACGATTTGTGGTAGTCTATGTTGACGATATACTGATTTATTGTAGATCTTTGGAGGAACATTTGGAACATTTACCTGTTGTTTTTATTGCTCTACGTGATGCACGTTTGTTTGGTAACCTTGGGAAGTGCACCTTTTGCATCGACCGAGTATCTTTTCTTGGCTATGTTGTTACTCCACAAAGAATTGAAGTTGATAGAGCCAAGATTGAAGCTACTGAGAGTTGGCCGCAGCCCAAAATGGTCACACAAGTGAGGAGTTTTCTTGGACTCGCTGGTTTCTATAGGCGTTTTGTGAGGGATTTCAAAACCATTGCTGCACCTCTAAATGAGCTTACAAAGAAGGATGTGCCTTTTGTTCGGGGTACCGAACAGGAAGAAACCTTCACGGTATTGAAAGATAAGTTAACACATGCTCCTTTACTCCAACTTCCTGATTTTAATAAGACTTTCGAGCATGAATGTGATGCTAGTGGAATCAGATTAGGAGGTGTGTTATTACAAGATGGTAAACCTGCTGCATACTTGTAACGCCCAAGATGCGATCCTATCCTTATTTTGGCACGAGGGCCTCGACAGGTATAGAAGCGCATCTCGTCGTTTCGCAAGAATGGATATCATTACAAGTACATGTAAAGAATAGATGAGTATATGGAATTGGCTTACACTCGCCACAAGCTACATCAATATCACATCATTACAACAACATAACAATCATCATACAGAAGAGCAGGGTCCGACTACGGACGAAATCAAACGATAAAATGACATCCATCCTTGCTATCCCAGGCTGCCGCCTGGAACCCATCCTATGATCGATGAAGAAGAAGAAGAACTCCAAATCAAACAAAGCATCGCTCTCACGTCAAAACATCGCATTACCTGTACCTGCAACTGTTGTTGTAGTAATCTGTGAGCCACGGGGACTCAGCAATCTCATTTCCAAGGGTATCAAGACTATTAAAGCTTAATGGGTGAGGTATGGTTAAGTGGTGAGGCTGCAGCAAGCACTAAGCATTTGTTTGAGTGGCTAACTTACGAGTACAAGAATAAAGGGGGATGATTGTCGCGTAAATGGACGTGAACTAGTGATGATCTCTATGAGATCCTGAACACCTACTTACGTCAAATATAACCCCACCGTGTTCTCTCTCAGATAAGGACTCACGAGAAGAGACAGTCACGGTTACGCACACGGTTGGTGTATTTTATTTGAGTTTACTTCAAGTTTGCTATGACCGGGTGTTAAACAAAGTTTCCAAGTTGCCACGTAACCGCGGGCACGGCTTTCTGAAAGATTTAACCCTGCAGGGGTGCTCCAACTCATCCATCACAAACTAACCACACGCCGCGTTGGAATTCCTCAATCGCGGAATCACCCATAGTATTTGCGGAATACCGATGGAAAATCTCAACTTTGAGATAGCCCGAAGTGTCGTCGAACTCCCGCACACAAGACGTTCGAGAAAGGTAAAACAAATCCAGCAAGGCCGCCCGACGTGCCGACAATCCCGATAGGAGCCGCGTATCTCGTTCTCACGACATAGCGGATAAGCTACGCATACGGAGGACTGATAGAAATCCCCCCCAGTTGCCTCGGGGTGGCCCCGCACAGTGCTCTGTTTTGGACCAGCACTGTCCCACCTGTATTATGTTGAATTAACTCATCGGGTTCATGATGCCCTATGCTTTAGTAATGGTGTTCAGTATTATTATGTTGGGCAAATGTAGTACCAAAGTTGGGCCTTGCCAGACAAGTTTTATCCTAAAACGAAAATCAAGGGGGTCCCCATAACAACCCCGAGCATGTTAGGAGCGCTCAATATGGAACATAACACCGGTTCACAAGTAACTAGGGCGGCAAGAGTGGAACAAAACACCGAGCAAAAGGCCAAGCCTTCCACCCTTTACCAAGTATATATGTGCATTAAATTAAATAGCAATAATATTGTGATATAACAAAAGGATATCCATGTTGACACATGGAACAACTTTCACCTGCAACTAGCAATGCGATAAGAAGGGCTGAGCAAGCGATAACATAGCCAAACAATGGTTTGCTGGGATGTGGAGGGGGTTAGAGGCTTATCATGGCATTTTGAGAGGCTTGACAAACAAGTGGTAGGTAGCGAGACAGCGATAGAAGCGAGACAACTAGCATGGCAATGATAGTAGTGGTATCCAGGGAAATGATCATCTTGCCTGAGATCCCGCTTGGAAGAAGAACGAATCCATGAAGAAGACGAGCCAACGTAGTCTAATGAATCCTCAAACTCCGAACGCTTTCGGAACTCTATCGAGAAGAAGCAATCCGAAAACAACAATCAACACATGATAAACACCACAACAAATGCATGACATGATGCGCAAACAATTATGATGCATGTCCGATATAAATATGCAAGACATGGCATGGCATGGCAAGAACGACCACCAACTACTACATGTTAAGTGAAGTTCAATATGCAACGAGTTGCATATTGACGAAACTTCATGTTCAAATATTTAGTTCACTCTCATTTATTTACTCGGCAAGTTTAAATGTTGATTAACATGGCAAGAGGTGAAGCATAAACAACTACAACATCTAGGCATTTTAAATGAGGCAGAAAGCAACTTATAGCATTTCCGAAACGTCCCCATAAGCATAATATGAATTTGGTCCAGATCTGTATTAAACATATTTTAGAGTTGTTAAACAGCAAAATAAAGTGTACCATGGTATTCTACGCATTTCTCTAGTCAAGTTACATATCTGGAACATTTTTTTATCGGAACTACGGTTAATTAGTTATGCAATAAATCATTTCACATGGCATTTATGTAAAATAATGCAAACAACAAGTGAAACATTTTTAAAATGAATGAAAATTAGATATTGTGAAACTACATGGAATTCTACCCATTTTACATATATGACATGTTTTATTTTGATGCATGGCTAATTAGTTATGAGCAAGGCAAAAATGACATTTTTGTAAATATTAATGTTCTCGAATATTAGCTAAATCGTCGTGACAGGGAAAAAAATGAATTGGGCCGAAAGAACAATACTGTGCAAGCCCAACACTGACTCTGACCCAAGCGGCTGTGTGGTGCAAAAGAAAAGAAAAAAACAGGGCAAAACTAGGTTGACTGGGACTCGACCTCAGGTCCTCTCTAGTGAATAAACTGGCTGCTCTAACATTTTGGCTGGGAGCGCGTTGTGGAAATGATGCGGCTGGGTTCTAGATAAACAAGAACTACTGCTTAGTCTTTGTGGGGCAAAAAATACTGAGAAAAAGGGTGCGGCCATGGGAATTTGATCCCTGGTCGCCCGGGTGGAAAGCGAGCTCGCTGGCCAGCTCGGCTAGGCGGTGTTGTCATTGAAAGTTGGGCATCAATCAATATGAACACGAGCAGAAGGCCTGCCTTCTATCTCACAGCGCATGGAGGAATCCAGCGACGACGCCGGCGAGTGAGGCAGCGGCCATTGCGACCACTGACCCACGGCGGGGGTGCAGAAAACAAGGGAGAGCGGGAGTGAGCGGCTGCTGCTCGCCGGTGTCGCGTGTGTGCGTGTGCTCGCATGCTGAGGCATGAGCAGGAGCTCTGCTCGGCCATGGAGGCCAAGCACGGCAAGGTTAGGGGTTGTGGTGCTGGTCGGAGCAGCGACGCGGGCGTGCAGCACGGCAGTGGGGCGCGAGCGGTGCGTGGCTGGAACGCGTGCATGTGCAGCAAGGGTGGCAGCAAGGTGTGCGGGTGTGTGTGCTCGAACTTGACGCCATCCATGGTGGATGAGCTTGGGACGGCCCTGATCGGTGGCTACCGCAACATAAACGACTGGGAAAAGGGGCTAGGATGAGCATGGTTTCACCGTGGTGTGCTGGATGTTGTCGAACAGGTCGGAGGCGTAGTGGATGCGGCGTGCGGAGGAGCTAATCACCGGGGGAGGCTTGGCCCAAGGAAGAAGATGACGAAGAGGACGTCGTGGAAGGATCTCCTAGAACCGTGTGGCCGCGGGAGGTACAGCAGGAGACGGCGGACGTCGAGGTGGTCATCCTCACATGGACGAACGAAGGAGGGAGGCTGTGGTCAGGCCGGGCTTGAGCTCGAGCTCGGCACGGCCATGGCATCGGCAGGGCACGCGGGATCCTATACCTAGTGGCGGTAGGGGTGTGAGAGGGTTGGAATGGAGGGAGGAGGAGGACTAGGGCACCGGGGCATGTTATATAGGGGCCTAGGGGGGCTCTCCAGCCGTCAACTCAAGCCGGCTGGCGACGTGGAGCCTCCCGATGGCGTGCCGTACGCGAGGAAGAGGATGAACAGAGGGATCGGTAGGAGTTGGGCTGAACGAAGAGGTAAGTCTGGTGGGCTGCAGGTGAGTTGGGCCTCTCTCCCTGATTCTCTCCTTCCCTTTCTCTATTTCTTTCGCAGAAATATTTGAGGAAAGGGAATGCAAGGGTAGGAAAAAAAATAGAGTTAGATATTTTTTGTACTTATTAGAAATATGAGTAAACTAAATAAAATGGACAGAGGATATTTGGGCAGCTTTCAAAATTGCCAAGTTTGAGTTTATTCAAACGAGTTGGCAATGGAAACTCATTTAGGCAACGTCTATTTGAGTTTAGACTCTAGTGGATGGGAAAAACATGATAAAGGATAATTATGGACATTTTTGGAGAGCTTAAGAAAGAAGTAAAATCCAAACACGTAGAATTAATTCACTATGTTTGAATCTGGAACCCCATTCAAATGGATTCTAAATGGGTGAAAAGAAATAAGAAGGTGGCTGGACATAACATCAATGATTTATGCGCAAGGTTTGGGGAGGATTGGTGACTGAGAAGACATGAAGTTTATCTGCAAGTGTGTTTTGGTGATTCCAAATTATTGGAATATTTCTTTTAGCTCCCTAAATATTGGGAGGATATTGCATATGTTTTAAAGAGAAAACACCATGTGTATTTCCCTCAATTTAAATGGATCGAAATCCATACAATTTATTTATTTGAGTTAGAAAAAAATAATGACATGATGGCATGATGAAATGATGCAATGCAAATGATGCAATGCAAATGATGGAGAGATTAATGCGACAAAACAGATGAATCACAAGGCGACACTCGAGATAATTGGAAGGCGTCTGGAGCGTCGATCTCGGGCTGTTACAACTCTCCTCCACTTACAAGAGATCTCGACCCGAGATCTTAGAATGAGAAGGGGAAGAGGAAGAAGAAAGGACGAGGTAAAACTTAGTTGCTTCTTTGACAAATGAGCGAAGCCAACAAATCTTGAAGGATGCAAAGAGATGAAGAATGACATGAGGAACAGCAAGAATTCAAAAGAAATTTGGGCAGCACTTTGGTAGAAAAGAGAGGCAAAACATGATAAGCTGGAAAGATCTTGAAAAGATTTCACAACACTCCGGTTAAATGGATGAGGAAGAAAAGAATATGATCTTGACAAACAAGATAATGAGTCGAAGAGAGCAACAACACAATGCCTTCGGAACAAAAGAATAGAAGCTAGATCTTTGGAAGGAAGAGAACGGAGAAGAAAATGGCAACTTCTTCCACAACTGAATTTGAAAGACATCCTAACAAGAAGAGATTGAACGGAGTTGTTGAAACATCAACAACGAAAAGAGAAGCTTGTTGTGGGCTTATGGACAACATCTCAAAATTATGAGGTGACAACCAGCCACTAATGACAACAATTGATTTGATTGAGATCAACAAAGAGATGAAAAATTCTTTCACCGAGAAGAGGAGAAAACTTGGATCATGATAAGCACCATGATAGTAACGATCCTTAGGAAACGTTTTAGGTGAAATCCAATCCAAGATAGCTCCAATGAGGAAGATGATGGGTTTATATATCTCATTCTTGACAACTTCTCTTCTAGACTCCTCATGAATCAAAAAGCTATAACACCATCTCAAAAGATAATAGAGAATGAATTGCACTTGAATTGCAAGAGAAAGAATACTGGAGGTCCTCCAACAAGAATCTTGAAGAACACTTTGAGAAAGAATTACATCCATAACAAACCACCATGAAGAACTATGGGGACGAACTCCGGAATGAAAAGGAAGATGGAAAAGAATTGAAGGTTGCAAAAGAACAAGATTGAGGCCTTGCCATGATTTAGATGGAGCTTCGAGAAACTTGAGAAAACTTGAACTCCGAAAAAGAAAAGATGAGCAACTTAGAACCGAGAATTTGATATCATGAACAACTCTGAAAGAAGGATTGAAAACACCTTGATGAACAAGAATAAGAATTATGTTATGCCTATCCTTCATCAAGTTAAATTGATGACAAGCAACGGATTTGGCATACGACTTATTCTTCTTGAAAAGATTGAGGCCAGAAAGAGCACAAAGTTGATGAAGTCTTGAACGAACCACCGGTGAGAATTGAAACGAATGGGAATACAAGAGAATGAAGAGATCAAGATTTTCCTAATAGAAACTTGAACAAGGTGCCGGAATAACAGAGATACGAACGAAGAGACAACAATTCAGAAGAATTTGAGAATGAAAGCTGAAAGCTGAGAACGAAGAAATCTTCTCGAATGATGACCTTCAGAGGATCGAGAAATGAAAACAACTCTGAAATGCTCCAGATAGATAAGGAAGGAATTATTCATGATCGAAAACAATTTGAAAGAATAGCATCAAGCTTGAAACACAAATCTTCAAGAGAATGGACCAAGATTTGACAGAAACACTTCTTCAGTCTTCAACGCTAAGATTGACGAGGAGAAACTACATCATGAATTACTGAGACACTCCGGTACAATGAATAAGGAAAGGTTGAGCCAACGATGAAAAATATTTAGAAGCGATCTTGGAGAAGGAATATGACTGATGGAATACATTCTTACGTCATGTTGAAAAGAACTTGAGGACATCTCCGAAAAGATTAGAAGAGCCAGGTAAGATCCTGGGGAAAAACCTGTGGGTTATGGGCCCACTCAAAAGAACACCGTTGGAACAATTGCTTAGGAAGAGAGATTGCACCGGAACAAATAAAAACTTGATGAGGTTGAGAACCTCGAGATAATTGCAAGGATTTTGGAAAGAAAACACGGGACTTCTGAGATGTCTTCAACACTCCGGATAGAATAGAGAGAGGTGAATAAACAAGAGAGGCTTGGATGAAAATTTCTAACACGGAAAAGCCTTTGATGAATGAAAAGGATATGATGAGCATCAAAAGCTTGAATTGAATCCACCGGAGAAGAAACAAGAATGAAGAATGAAATGATGAACTTGAGCATTTGGGATCTTCACAATGAATCACCGGATACGATACGGAAGAAAGATAGCGGAAGCATTTCATGAAAAGAAAGGCACTTGGATGAGAGTTTAATTGTTGAAGAAAAAGGGCAGGAGGGTGGGAAAAACAAAGAAAACTTAGGACGGATGAAACGAACTCCGGGAAAGAAACATGAGGATTGATCTTGCAAATATCTGAAGGATTGAATCTTGTTGAAGAGAAGAGCACCGGTTAGGAATAAGATTTTGACATGACAATTTGATTGAGCAAAAGGATTAGCACTCCCATAGAAATATGAGAACAATGCTTAGGAAAGATATGAAATCACCACTTCACATCGAAGCAACTTGAATTACCATACTCCAAAAAAAACAAAGGATGAGGCTTGAGAATTAAGCCGAAAACAAATACATAACCCCTTATGCATTTATTGGAAGGATAATACTAGGTAACTACTTGAATTCCCACCTAAGAATTTCCGAAGTCTTTCTTGTTTATGCGATTCGGGTTGCGGACCCAGGAACGTACCCAAGGTAATCAGCTACAACTGCACCCGCAACCTTCCACACCATAATCCAAGAAACACCGCAAACTCGTCTACCTCAGACACTCGTAATCACAACGATATTAAGTATGGTAGTACATCCGAACTCTCTCCACCAGTACTAGGGATGCCGGACTCCTCTCGCCACTACTAGTATTGAAGCAATTTCGAACATCCTCCATCCTGAGATACTAAGGAAACTGAATGATAACGATGTGCAAAAATCCCTCGGAGCTCTACTCCTCGATAATAGGAGGCACCAAGATAGAATTCCTTCACATCGGCATCATATAGTTTCCAAAATACCCGTGTGATCCTAAAAAAAATTGAGCGAGAAGAGGAGTAGAATCAAAGTTCCTAAGTCGAATACCTCACCAGAGCATAGAAGAGGAGTAAAAGAAACCTACTCTCCGATATATAACTAGACTCAAAATAGTTTTTCACTAGACTCGACTCAGCCAAGTTCGATCAATCAAGGGGGCTCCTAGGTCGGTACAGGCTCTGATACCAACTTGTAACGCCCAAGATGTGATCCTATCCTTATTTTGGCACGAGGGCTTCGATAGGGATAGAAGCGCATCTCGTCGTTTCACAAGAATGGATATCATTACAAGTACATGTAAGGAAGAGATGAGTTTATGGAATTGGCTTACACTCGCCACAAGCTACATCAATATCACATCATTACAACAACATAACAATCATCATATAGAAGAGCAGGGTCCGACTACGAACGAAATCAAATGATAAAATGACATCCATCCTTGCTATCCCAGGCTGCCGCCTGGAACCCATCCTATGATCGATGAAGAAGAAGAACTCCAAATCAAACAAAGCATCACTCTCACATCAAAGCATTGCATTACCTGTACCTGCAAGTGTTGTTGTAGTAATATGTGAGCCACGGGGACCCAGCAATCTCATTTCCAAGGTTATCAAGACTATTAAAGCTTAATGGGTGAGGTATGGTTAAGCGGTGAGGCTGCAGCAAGCACTAAGCATTTGTTTGAGTGGCTAACTTACGAGTACAAGAATAAAGGGGGATGATTGTCGCGTAAACGGACGTGAACTAGTGATGATCTATAAGAGATCCTGAACACCTACTTACGTCAAACATAACCCCACCGTGTTCTCTCTCGGATAAGGATTCACGAGAAGAGACAGTCACGGTTACGCACACGGTTGGTGTATTTTATTTGAGTTTACTTCAAGTTTGCTATGACCGGGTGTTAAACAAAGTTTCCAAGTTACCACGTAACCGCGGGCACGGCTTTCCGAAAGATTTACCCCTACAGGGGTGCTCCAACTCATCCATCACAAACTAACCAGACGCCGCGTTGGAATTCCTCAACCGCGGAATCACCCGCAGTATTTGCGGAATACCGATGGAAAATCTCAACTTCGAGATAGCCCGAAGTGTCGTCTAAATCCCGCGCACAAGACATTCGAGAAAGGTAAAACAAATCCAGCAAGGCCGCTCGACGTGCCAAAAATCCCGATAGGAGTCGCGTATCTCGTTCTCAGGCCACGACGGATAAGCTACACGTACGGAGGCCTAATAGAAATCCCCCGAGTTGCCTCGGGGTGGCCCCGCACAGTGCTCTGTTTTGGACCAGTACCAGCAGCACTGGCCCCCCTGTATTATGTTGAATTAACTCCTCGGGTTCATGACGCCCTATGCTTTAGTAACGGTGTTCAGTATTATGATGTTGGGCAAATGTAGTACCAAAGTTGGGCCTTGCCAGACAAGTTTTATCCTAAAACAAAAATCAAGGGGGTCCCCATAACAACCCCGAGCATGTTAGGAGCGCTCAATATGGAACATAACACCGGTTCACAAGTAACTAGGGCGGCAAGAGTGGAACAAAACACCGAGCAAAAGGCCAAGCCTTCCACCGTTTACCAAGTATATATGTGTGTTAAATTAAATAGCAATAATATCGTGATATAACAAAAGGATATCCATGTTGACACATGGAACAACTTGCACCTGCAACTAGCAACGCTATAAGAAGGGCTGTGCAAGCAGTAACATAGCCAAACAATGGTTTGCTGGGATGTGGAGGGGGTTAAAGGCTTATCATGGCATTTTGGGAGGCTTGACAAACAAGTGGTAGGTAGCGAGACAGCGATAGAAGCGAGACAACTAGCATGGCAATGATAGTAGTGGTATCCAGGGAAATGATCATCTTGCCTGAGATCCCGCTTGGAAGAAGAATGAATCCATAAAGAAGACGAGCCAACGTAGTGGAATAAATCCTCACACTCCGAACGCTTTCGGAACTCTATCGAGAAGAAGCAATCCGAAAACAACAATCAACACATGATAAACACCACAAAAAATACATGACATGATGCGCAAACAAATATGATGCACGTCCGGTTTAAATATGCAAGACATGGCATGGCATGGCAAGAACGACCACCAACTACTACATGTTAAGTGAAGTTCAATATGCAACGAGTTGCATATTGACGAAACTTCATGTTCAAATATTTAGTTCACTCTCGTTTATTTACTCGGCAAGTTTAAATGTTGATTAACATGGCAAGAGGTGAAGCATAAACAACAACAACATCTAGGCATTTTAAATGAGGCAGAAAGCAACTTATAGCATTTCCGAAACGTCCCCATAAGCATAATATGAATTTCGTCCAGATCTATATTAAACATATTTTAGAGTTGTTAAACAGAAAAATAAAGTGCACCATGGTATTGTACACATTTTTCTAGTCAACTTACATACGTGGAACATTTTTTTATCGGAGCTACGGTTAATTAGTTATGCAATAAATCATTTCACATGGTATTTATGTAAAATAATGCAAACAACAAGTGAAACATTTTTAAAATGAATGAAAATTAGATATTGTGAAACTACATGGAATTCTACCCATTTTACATATATGACATGTTTTATTTTGATGCATGGATAATTAGTTATGAGCAATGCAAAAATGACATTTTTATAAATATTAATGTTCTCGAATATTAGCTAAATCGTCCTGACAGGGAAAAAATTGAATTGGGCGAAAGAACAATACTGTGCAACCCCAACACTGACTGTGGCCCAAGCAGCTGTGTGGTGCAAAAGAAAAGAAAAAAAAACAGGGCAAAACTAGGTTGACTGGGACTCGACCTCAGGTCCTCTCTAGTGAATAAACTGGCTGCTCTAACCATTTTGGTTGGGAGCGCGTTGTGGAAATCATGCGTCTGGGTTCTAGATAAACAAGAACTACTGCTTAGTCTTTGTGGGGCAAAAAATACTAAGAAAAAGGGTGCGGCCACAGGAATTTGATCCCTGGTCGCCCGGGTGGAAAGCGAGCTCGCTGACCAGCTCGGCTAGGCGGTGTTGTCATTGAAAGTTGGGCATCAATCAATATGAACACGAGCAGAAGGCATGCCTTCTATCTCACACCGCATGGAGGAATCCAGCGACGACGCCGGCGAGTGAGGCAGCGGCCATGGCGACCACTGACCCACGGCGGGGGTGCGGAAAACATGGGAGCGCGGGAGTGAGCGGCTGCTGCTCGCCGGTGTCGCGTGTGTGCGTGTGCTCGCATGTTGAGGCACGAGCAGGAGCTCTGCTCGGCCATGGAGGCCAAGCACGACGAGGTGTGGGGTTGTGGTGCTGGTCGGAGCGGCGACGCGGGCGTGCAGCACGGCAGTGGGGCGCGAGCGGTGCGTGGCAGGAACGCGTGCATGTGCAGCAAGGGCTGCAGCAAGGTGTGCGGGTGCGCGTGCTCGAACTTGAGGCCATCCATGGCGGATGAGCTCGGTACGGCCCTAATTGGTGGCTACCGCAACAAAAACGACTGGGAAAAGGGGCTAGGAGGAGCGGGGTTTCACCGTGGTGTGCTGGATGTTGTCGAACAGGTCGGAGGCGTAGTGGATGCGGCGTCTGGAGGAGCTAATCATCGGGGGAGGCTTGGCCCGGGGAAGAAGACGATGAAGAGGACGTCGTGGAAGGAGCTCCTAGAACCGTGTGGCCACGGGAGGTGCAGCAAGAGACGACGGATGTCGAGGTGGTCATCCTCGCATGGACGAACGAAGGAGGGAGGCTGTGGTCAGGCCGGGCTCGAGCTCGAGCTCGGCACGGCCATGGCGTCGGCAGGGCATGCGGGATCCTATACCTGGCGGCGGTAGGGGCATGAGAGGGGTGGAATGGAGGGAGGAGGAGGACTAGGGCACCGGGGCATGTTATATAGGGGCCTATGGGGGCTCTCCAGCTGTCAACTCAAGCCGGCTGCCGACGTGGAGCCTCCCGATGGCGTGCCGTACGCGAGGAAGAGGATGAACAGAGGGATCGGTAGGAGTTGGGCTGAACGAAGAGGTAAGTCTGGTGGGCTGCAGGTGAGTTGAGCCTCTCTCCCTGATTCTCTCCTTCCCTTTCTCTATTTCTTTACGCAGAAATATTTGAGGAAAAGGAATGCAAGGGTAGGGAAAAAACAGAGATAGATATTTTCTATACTCATTAGAAATATGAGTAAATTAAATAAAATGGACAGAGGATATTTGGGCAGCTTTCAAAATTGCCAAGTTTGAATTTATTCAAACGGGTTGGCAATGGAAACTCATTTAGGCAACGTCTATTTGAGTTTAGACTCTAGTGGATGGGAAAAACAAGATAAAGGATAATTATGGACATTTTTGGAGAGTTTAAGAAAGAAGTAAAATCCAAACACGTAGAATTAATTCACTATGTTTGAACCTGGAACCCCATTCAAATGGATTCTAAATGGGTGAAAAGAAATTAGAAGGTGGCTGGACATAACATCAACGATTTATGCGCAAGGTTTGGGGAGAATTGGTGACAGAGAAGACATGAAGTTTATCTGCAAGTGTGTTTTGGTCATTCCACATTATTGGAATATTTCTTTTAGCTCCCTAAATATTGGGAGGATATTGCATATGTTTAAAGAGAAAACACCATGTGTATTTCCCTCAATTTAAATGGATCGAAATCCATACAATTTATTTATTTGAGTTTGAAAAATAATAATGACATGATAGCATGATGAAATGATGCAATGCAAATGATGCAAAGATTAATGCGACAAAACAGATGAATCACATGGCGACACTCGAGATAATTGGAAGGCGTCTGGAGCGTTGGTCTCGGGCTGTTACAATACTTTTCTGAAAAATTGAGTGGGCCTAGTCTGAATTATTCTACTTATGATAAGGAATTATATGCTCTTGTTCGGACTTTGGAAACATGGCAACATTATTTATGGCCCAAAGAATTTGTTATACATTCTGATCATGAATCTTTGAAACATATTAAAAGTCAAGCAAAACTGAACCGTAGACATGCTAAATGGGTTGAATTCATTGAGACTTTCCCCTATGTCATTAAACACAAGAAGGGTGAAGAAAATGTTATTGCTGATGCATTGTCTCATCGTTATACTTTGCTTTCACTACTTGACTTTAAACTATTTGGTTTGGAGACCATCAAAGATCAATATATGCATGATGCTGAATTAAATATGCGTTGGAGAATTGTCATTAAAGACCATTAAAGAAGGTAGAACATGGAACAAGTTCGTCATTAATGATGGACTTATGTTCCGTGCTAACAAGCTATGCATTCTAGCTAGCTCCGTTCATCTTTTGTTGTTACAGGAGGCGCATGGAGGAGGATTAATGGGACACTTTGGCATGAAGAAGACGGAGGACATACTTGCTACACATTTCTTTTAGCCAAAGATGAGACGGGATGTTGAGTGTTTTGTTGCTCGCTGCACTACATGTCAAAAAGCTAAGTCATGACTCAATCCTCATGGTTTATATATGCCTTTGCCTGTACCTAGTGTTCCTTGGGAAGATATATCTATGGACTTTGTTTTAGGTTTACCTCGAACAAAGAAGGGGTGGGATATCATATTTATTGTCGTGGATAGATTTTTGAAAATGGCACACTTTATACCATGTCATAAAAGTGATGATGCTGCTAATGTTGCTGATTTGTTCTTTCGTGAAATTATTCGCTTGCATGGTGTGCCAATTACAATTGTTTCAGATCATGATGCTAAATTTCTTAGCCACTTTTGGAGATGTTTATGGGCTATGTTGGGGACTAAACTGCTTTTTAGTACAACATGTCACCCCCAAACTGATGGACAAACTGAAGTAGTGAATAGATCGTTGTCTACTATGCTTAGGGCTGTTTTGAAGAATAACCTGAAAATGTGGGAAGAATGCTTGCCTCAAATTGAATTTGCTTATAATCGTTCGCTGCATTCTACTACTAAGATGTGCCCTTTTGAAGTTGTGTATGGTTTCTTACCTCGTGCACCTATTGATTTGTTGCCTCTTCCATCTTCGGAGAATGTTAATTTTGATGCTAAAGAACGTGCTGAATTGATATTCAAGATGCATGAGTTAACTAAGGAGAACATTGAGCATATGAATGCTAAATATAAACTTGCTGGAGATAAGGGTAGAAAACATGTTGTCTTTGCACCTGGAGATCTTGTTTGGTTACATTTGCGTAAGGATATGTTTCCTGAATTGCACAAGTCAAAGCTAATGCCAAGTGCTGATGGTCCTTTTAAGGTGTTAGAGAAATTAAATGATAATGCATATAAACTTGAGCTGCCTGCAGATTTTGGGGTTAGTCCCAGTTTTAATATTGCAGATTTGAAGCCTTATTTGGGTGAGGATAATGAGCTTCCGTCGAGGACGACTTCAGTTCAAGAAGGGGAGGATGATGAGGACATCCCTACTAATGTTACACCCACATCCCCACCAGCTACACATATTGGACCAGTTACTAGAGCCCGCGCACGCCAACTAAATTATCAGGTACTTTCGTTTCTTGGAAATCCTTATAATGTTCATGAACATATGATGCTGCCTAAATTAGATACTTTGTTTTACTTATTATTGAAGGACCTAGCATGGACAAGAAGGAAGGCCATTGGAGCGGGATCAAGCATGGAGAAGAAGGTGCGCGCGTGCGAAGGAACAATGGACTTTCCAGTGATGATTTTCCCACTTTGAAGCCACCATAAGGAGTGCTTGGAGGCTTGAACGAAATATACATCATGCCACTTCATAAATTTCGTCCATAGGCTATTATAGGTGCTGCGTCACCTTATTTTTGGGCCAGGCCCATGTAATTTCGAAATACCATATTATAGGCTGTTTTTAGAGTCCGTATGTGTGGGGAAACTGAGTTAGGGCTGGTTTCGGACCCCTCCTCCAAGGGGCCACGAAATTCCCCTCTATTCCCCCATATATACAGCCCTTAGGGTATCATTTTAGACTTGGGTTTTGTTTAGATTAAAAGTTCGCCATAGCTGCAACTTCGCATTCTTCGTTTGTGTTCCACGACCAGACAAAGGCGTCACAGAACCCCACTTTCATCAATTTCCTCTTATATTCACAATATACAGATTGCAATCTTAGTTTCTTGCTTGTTCTTCGTTTGCGTGCAGGAAACGGACCCTCGTGGTCAGGTTGATCGTGCTCCGGCGTGGTCAATAACCTCTCGGAGTTGGTTTAGCGATTGCTAAGGCACGACGTCCTCACACGTTCGTAGTCGGATCATCAAAGTCTACTCCACTGAAAACGATAGCCACCATCTCATCGAAAGACAGGGACACCTCGCCTCTATCACTGACCCTGACGCCGCCGCACCTAGTCGGAGTCCTCCTTGATGAATGTGCTTGGAGAGCCGTCGGAGTCGTCATCGTTCCCACTCCCCCCCAGAGGAGGAGCTGCGGATGTCACCGCCGCCGCTGCTGCTACTGATGTCGCTCTCCACGCAGCAGTCCAGGCGATCGCCGGCCTCCCCGAAGATCTTCACGAAGAGCGTAGAGGCCCCGTCAAACTTGAAGTGGAGGACGTGCCCCTCCCGCAGGCCGCAGGCAAGGGCGAATGACTTCCACCCACCCTCCCGCAGGCCGCAGGCAAGGGCGAATGACTTCCACCCACGCTTAAAAAAACATGAAGCATAGTGGGTTGCACTCCGTCGCCACCCAGGAGGACCCGTTGCAGCAACTGTTCGGTTGCAGCAACAGGCCCGGGGGCGCACGTCCTTCCATCTCCCTCGCAAAGGGGGCTGGGAGCCGAAGCCAGGTATGTGGCCTGCCCTCCACCCTCACGATGAACTCGTGGACCGCGTCGATGGAGTGGTTCCGCGCCCGGGTCGGCCGGGTGGCTGCACCACCCCGCTGGCCTCGCCCGCGACTGCCTCGCCCACCGCACCCGCGCCCACGGGCGGGGCTTCATCCGTAACTGCTCGAGCAGACGTGGGCCACCGACGAAGGTCGCCCGCACCCCCGACGAGGCGCCTCAAGCGCAGAGACGGGCGCACGGCAACGGCCACCGCCCCTCACCGGCCCCGGCGCACAACACCCATGTCAACGCACCCGCCTCATCCATCACCACCTTCTCCTTCTCAGCGGAGGAGAATTTCCTCATGGGTGCCATCGCTGCAACGGTGGCAAGTGGAGATGGAGACCGAAGACGAGGAGAATGGAGCAGCAAGACTCCTCCCCTCCCCTTTATATGCAGCCTGGGCTTTACGCCAGCCCTGGGCAGTTACCGAGGCGTCGTGGGGAGTGGAGGGGCCCCATGCCCTGTCATGCGCCACGTGCTGCGAATTCCTGGGCGGTTCGGGCCTGTGCCGCTCCGACCTCCCCCCGCTGGAGGAGCCGCAACTGCCGCGAGCCCATGGATCGCATCGCCAGGCCCGTAGGACCGGGGGCAACTGGGCCCAGCCGCCTGCGGCCCAAGGCGCAGCATACGCCGCCTGCCGAACCTGGCCCACCAACGAGCCCCGCAGGCCGGATCCCCACGAGGGTCCCGCCCCCATGGCTCACGCCGATGGCCATCGTCAGGGGCCTCTGTTGTACATCACGCGAGGCCACGCCCTGGAGCCGTCTCAGAGACCTTGCTTAGACAGACTCATCAAAGAGGGGGCACGAGGCCCGCACCCGGCAGACCTCGCTAGCCCAAGAAGGGTTGGCTCTAAGAAGTGGGCCATGCCCAGAGATCACCCTTGTGTACGTCGGGAACGTCTCGTCACCTCGCGAGGACCTCGGGCGATGAACTTCCACACATGCAGCCCGAGCGTAGGCTGGTAGACGCATGAACTCCCGGGCAGAGCACCCTGCGGGAGAACTCCCCGAGGAAGGAAGGGCGAGGGACAACGGCCAGGCAAGGCACGGGGTAGGTGTTGCAGGCCTCAAGGGCCGCCACTCGAGGTCACGTCACAAGCCAAGGGCAGGAACCTCGAACGCCGCGTGCTCTGGATTTTCACCGGCCTCGCTGGTCCCAGCCCCCTGGCACAGGTGCTCGCGTAGCCCATCAGCAATACAAGGGTCGCCGCGGGATGGCCCCCAGCCAGCTAGGGCATTGGGGCAGCATAAAAAAACAGAGGACCCCGCGAGGGGAGCGAGGGCGTCTAAAGCACGATAAGTGGCTACTAGTTTAAGCAAAAGTAACTTGCAAATGTCTGGTGGTCCATAACATTACAGGGAGAAGCATAAAAAATTAAGCAGAGGAGGCGTCGTCTTCGTCGTGGTCGCCAGAGGTCGCGGCGCTAAGGCTCCCGCTTTCCCCGGAAGGCGCGTCCTGGGTGAAGAACCCAACCAACGACTCCATGTGCTCGCGCACCTCCTCCCTCAGGGGGCGCTGGAGCGCCTCAGGCACTGGGTCCGTCACGCTAGAAGGATCGAAGGCAGGATCATGGTGGCATAGGTTGGAGAAGACGCGCGTCAACTCGTAGTCCAGGAGGTCGCGCGCACTTGACTCAATGTCCTCCTCCACCTTGGAGACGCCCGACTCGAGCACCTCCAGCACCTTCGAGAAGAAGTCGAGGTAGCCGCCATCGCCGTGCGCACGGGGTAGCTCCGGGACGTCCCTAACGAAGCGGCGGAGCGCGCCGCCCGCGTGACTCTCGACGCCCAGGAACTGCCCAGTGCGCTGCGGCTCCATCAGGCGCGCCCGTGCCGCGTCTTCCTAGGCCAACTGCACGGCGTCGGCAGCTTCACCGACCTGGGCCTGCAGCGCCGCCAGCTCTGCCTTGATGTCCTCCTTGCTCACGAGGGCACCCTGGAGATTGACCTTGACGCTCTGCAGCTGGGCTCGGAGCGCGCTCATCTCCCCCTGGAGCGTGTCACAACGGAGATGGAGGCGGGCCTCCTGCCGGGCCAGCTCGCCATGATACTCCTCCAGGGCGGCCTCCCGCTCCTGAGCCACCCTCGCGTTGGCATTGGCGCGAGCCTCCTCGTGCAATGTCGCGAGGGTGGCCTCGTCGGCAAGGACCCGGCCTTCCAGGGTCTCAAGGCGCTCGCGCTCTGCCTCCTGATCGTAGGCGGTCCGATCAGCCTCCCGCTCGCGGAGGGCCACATTAGCCTCCCGCTCAGTGATGGTAGCCTCCTTGCGGGCCAGCTCTGCTTCGCGTTCGGCGCCTGGCGCAGCATGGGCGGCGGCGCGGGGCGCGCGCCCCCCGGTCCCCACCAAGCCGGGCACGGGAGCGGAGACCTCACTAGCAGGCTGCGCGCGGGAGGAGGCACCAGGCGAGGCCTCCCTCTGTCTCTTGGGTGTGGGCGCCCTAGGAATCGCGGCGGTCAGGCTCGCTGACCGGAATGGAAGTGCGAGAAAAGACCAAGATGGCGGCACACTTACTCGTCGTTGGCGGTCCAGCGCCGCCGCATCGGAGCTGGCCTTGAGCGGCGGCCTCCATTGCCTCCGCAAGATAGGGGTGGCGTTGAAGGCCCCGCCCGCACTCCAGCGTCCACAAAATCATTCTTCGCCACCATGACCGAGAAGGAGGAGGAGGAGGCAAAGATCGGGCGAGGGAGCGAAATGGAAGAAGCGACAAGGGGAGGAGGCATACCGGAGAAGCCGAGGAGCGAGGGTTTTTATGCCTGCCACGCCTGACGGTTGCCCAGACGGAGGCACGGTTCCCGGAGCATCATGGGGGAGTGGAGGCGACGCACGTCTCACTGAACACTACGCGTTGCGCCTGTCCCGCAGGCGATTGATATGTCTCCAACGTATCTATAATTTTTGCTTGTTCCCTGATGTTATATTATCATTCTTGGATGTTTTACAATCACTTTATAGCAACTTTATATCATTTTTTGGGAGTACCTATTGACATAGTGCCAAAGTGCCAGTTGCTGTTTTTGCTTGTTTTTTACTTCACAGAATATCAGTACCAAACGGAGTCCAATCACGAGGAAACTTTTTGGAGAATTTTTTTGGACCAGAAGACACCCAGTGGGCCAAAGAAGTGCCAGAGAGGTGCGCTGTGGAGAGCACAACCCACCAGGGCGCGCCAGAGGTCCCCCGACGTGCCCTGATGGCTTGTGCCTTCCTCGGGGCCCCTCTCCACCGCCTCTGATGCCTATAAATACCCAAATATTCAGAAAACCCTAGGGGAGTCGACGAAAAACACATCCAGCCGCCGCAAGTTACAGAACCTCGAGATCCAATCTAACACCATCACGGAGGGGTTCATCTTCTTCATAGGTTCCTCTCCGATGATACGTGAGTAGTCCACCATAGACCTACGTGTCCGTAGGCAGTAGCTAGATGGCTTCCTCTCTCTCTTTTGATTCTCAATACAATGGTCTCTTGGAGATCTATTTGATGTAAACTTTTGCGGTGTGTTTGTTGGGATCCGATGAATTTTGAGTTCATGATCAATTTCTATCCATGAATATTATTTGCGTATTCTTTGATCTCTTATATGCATGATTACATATTGACTCGTATTTCTTCTTCGAATCTTGGGTTTTGTTAGGCCAACTAGATCGATTTTTCTTGCCATGGGAAGAGGTGCTTTGTGATGGGTTCTATCTTGCGGTGTCTTTTCCCAGTGACAGAAGGGGCAGCAAGGCACGCATGTATCGTTGCCATTAAGGATAACAAGATGGGGTCTATCCTACATTAATAGATCTTGTCTACATCATGTCATCGTTCTTATTACATTACTCCGTTTTCCATGAACTTAATACACTAGATGCATGCTGGATAGCGGTCGGTGTGTGGAGTAATGGTGGTAGACGCACGCAGGAGTCGGTCTACTTATCTTGGACGTGATGCCTATATAATGATCATTGCCTTGGATATCATCATGATTATTTGATCTTCTATCAATTGCCCAACAGTAATTTGTTCACCCACCGTGTGCTATACTCATGAGAGAAGCCACTAGTGAAACCTACGGCCCCCGGGTCTACTTTTCCAACATATTGCTTTCCGATCTATCTTTTTGCCTCTTTTGTTTTCAGATCTATTATTCCAAAAACCCAAAAATAACTTGCTGCACTTTTTATTTGCTCTTTTTATTTTGTGTTCTTGAGAGATCTATCTCTCCAATCTATCATTACCTAATCTATCTTTTTACCGAAGAGAGATTGACAACCTCTCTTTCGCGTCGGGTTGCAAGTATTTGTTCTTTCTGTGCAGGTGCTGCTTATTAGGTGGTGGTGATCCTCCTACTGGTTCGATACTTTGGTTTCATAACTGAGGGAAATACTTACCGTCGCTGTGCTGCATCATCCCTTCCTCTTTGGGGAAATACCGACGCAGTCTCAAGCCATGTCAAAGGAGTTTCTGGCGCTGTTGCCGGGGAAGGAAGCATTCTCTTCTACGTGCCAATCTCCGGCACCAAGGAGACACTATCATCATCTACGAGGTTGCTAATCACAAATCTCATCTCCTTGTAGTTACATTATTTGCCATTTGCCTCTCGTTTTCCTCTCCCCCATTTCACCAATTTGCCGTTTTATTCGCCCTCTCTTTTTCGTTTGCCTTTTTCTTATCAGATCTCTTGCTTGCTTGCAATCTTGTTTGCGTAGTCATGATGCCTCAACAAAGTATTATGATGTTCCTTACCCCAATATTTTGCTTGAAATTGAGAAAAGTACTAAGGAATATATGACTACATAATTTGAGCATAACAAATATTTTACCGATGAGCTTAGAGAACACTCTACCGTACTAGATGCCATAACAAAGCAACTTGATTACATTAGTAGAGAAGTTTGTAATCTCCAATCTAAGTATGCTCATGCTGAAAATCTACTTGGTAAAATCTCCGATGCACAAGCTACTTTAATAAATCAAATGGCTGCCAAACCGATCTCTCTAAAGGATAAAAAGATGAAGAACTTAAAGTGATTGGTGTTTCTTCTATTGACTCCTTGTTTAGTAATATTAAGATTGATGATAAAGGGACTGAAGTAGAGTCAACTTTAGCTAGAAGGCGTCCCAATAATTTCGAGGGTGAAATTCTTGATGAAAAATTTGATGAAAGTGGGTTTGAAGAGGTCAAAACTTTAACTAGGGATGTGCGCACTATTTTGGATTGCAAAGACTTTATTTATGATAGTTGCTCTTTGATTGAATGTATTTCTTTGCTGCAATCCATGTTGAATTCACCCCATGCTTATGAGCAAAATAAAGCTTTTACTAAACATATCGTTGATGCCATGATGAAATCTTTTGAAGAAAAGTTGGAGTTGGAAATTTCTATTCCTAGAAAATTACATGATGAGTGGGAACCTACCATTAAGGTCAAGATTAAAAATTATGAGTGCTTTGCTTTATGTGCTTTGGGTGCTAGTGTTTCCACGATTCCGAAATCTTTATGTGATGTGCTTGGTCTCACCAAAATTGAAGAATGCTCTCTTAATTTGCACTTGGCGGATTCTACTATTAAAAAGCCTTTGGGAAGAATTAATGATATTCTTATTCTTGCAAATAGGAACTATGTGCCCATAGATTTTATTGTTCTTGATATTGATTGCAATCCGTCTTGTCCCATTATACTTGGTAGACCGTTCTTACGCACTATAGGTGTCGTGATTGATATGAAAGACGGCAATATTAAATTTCAGTTTCCACTAAGAAAGGGTATGGAACACTTCCCTAGAACAAGAATTAAGCCACCATATGAATAAATCATGAGGGCATCCTATGGATCCAAAACCAAAGATGACAATACTTGAATCTATGTGTTATGCCTAGCTAGGGGCGTAAAACGATAGCGCTTGTTGGGAGGCAACCTAATGAATAAATTTATTTTTATTTTCCCCTTTCTGTTTTTGAGTGTTGACACAATTATGCCTCTGTTATGATTGTATTTTTATGTTTTATTTAGTGTTTGTGCCAAGTAGAGACTTTAAGATGATTCATAAGATGAGTAGAAGCGATGCTGAATCTGAAACATAAACTTTACCTCCAGTGTTCGAATTTTCATTTTTTACTGGAACGTGATATTGAGCTGAAATTTTAACAAAGTGTTTCTATACAAATTCTTTACGTTGTCCTAATTTTTCAGAATTGTTAGAGTTACAGATGTATGGTTAGAGTACAAATTACTACAAACTGTTCTGTTTAAGACATATCCGAAGAGAAACAAGCAACTAAGCTTGGGGATGCCCCCGAGTGGCATCCCCTCTTTCTTCTAACAACCATCGGTATTTTACTTAGAGTTATATTTTTATTCGTCACATATCATGAGTTTTGCTTGGAGCGTCTTGTATCATTTGAGTCTTTGCTTGCTTTGCTTGTTAGTTTTTCATTTATATCCTTGTTGGACACACCTATATGAGAGAGCCAAAATTATGCTATCATTTGTTAGAATTGCTCTATGTGCTTCACTTAAAAAATTTGAGCTATAGAATTGCTCTAGTGCTTCACTTATATCTTTTTGAGCACGGTGTGCTTGGAAACTTTTGTAGAAATACTCTCATGCTTCACTTAGATTAATTTGAGAGTTAGTAAATTTTGAAGAAATCCTCTCATGCTTCACCTATACTATTTTGAGAGATGAAATCTTTATGCTCATGTGGTTCACTTAAATTTGTTTGAGCTTGTCAAAAAGCAATGGGAATATATGAAACTAGTCCCAAAGTGATAGATATCCAAGGAGGATATAATAAAAACTTTCATGAAGATCATTGGACAAATTAAACTTGATTCCTTGTAATAGTTTTGAGACATGATGATAGTAATATGTGAGTCATGTTAGTGAGTAATTATGCTTTAGTAGGAATATTGGTGTTAAGGTTTGTGATTCCCTATGCATGCACGAAAGTCAATAGTTATGCAATGAAGTTACATCCTACTTATGGTGCATTATTCGGTGTTAGTTGTGCTCAAAGCTCGCTTATGTGAATTTTCGTGTCTTGTTTGGTTGCTTCTCAATCTATTTGCTAGCCTCCACTTGTACTAAGTAGAAATACTATTTGTGCATCCAAAATCCTTAAACCAAGTTTTGCCTTATGTGTCCACCATACCTACCTATATGCAGTATTTCCATGCCGTTCCAAGCAAATTTGTATGTGCCATCTCTAATTTTCAAAATAAATTTCTCTTTTGTGTGCTCGTACCGCTCATGAAACGGTAGGGAGTGTTCAATATTTTTCCATGCTAGATGTGTTATTCTCAAGATGAGTGTTTATTCACTTGTCATTGCACGAGAGGTGCGGCGGTAATAGGGATGCCCATTCCCGATATGAAAAAAAGAAAAAAAAATTTACTTTATGTTGTCAAATAATAAATTTCTTGGAAAGTGTTGGTATGGAAGGCAACCGTGGATACAGCCAGCCATGGAATGTGAAAGAATGGTGGAAAAAGGAATAAACTTTATTTTCTGTTTGGCAACCGCCTATGATGTATCTAGCATGGAAAGTATTGTGAACTACTTTGTCGTTTTCGTTGATAGGAAAGGCATGTCACTCAAAATATTTTTCTCTCAATTTAAACTTTGAGCTCTAGCACCTCTACAAATCCCTACTTCCCTCTACGAAGGGCCTATCTATTTAATTTATGCAATTTTTATTTTTACTTTGAGTCTCCATCTTCACTTATAAACCACCAACTAGGGGGCACTATGATCGTACTTGAGCATTGGGTGTAGCTAATATTTGAGTGTATTTCATGAATGGATCAATGATTGAGCATGATGGGCTAGGGATAACTTTCTTTAGTGTTGATATTTTGAAAGACATGGTTGCTTGTTGGCATGCTTGAGTATTGAAGTCATTATGTTAAAACTAGACTATTGCTTTGAATCATCTAAAAGTCCAAATGTCCATGCTACAAAAGAAAAGAATATGGGATGAACATGTTAGGCATCATTCCACATCAAAATTCTGTTTTTATCATTTACCTACTCGAGGACGAGTAGGAATTAAGCTTGGGGATGCAGGCAGATGCAGATGCAAGCATCATTCCATGAACTTAATACACTAGATGCATGCTAGATAGCGGTCAGTGTGTGGAGTAATGGTGGTAGATGCAGGCAGGAGTCGGTCTACTTATCTAGGACATGATGCCTATATAATCATCATCGCCTTGGATATCGTCATGATTATTTGATCTTCTATCAATTGCCCAACAGTAATTTGTTCACCCACCGTGTGCTATACTCATGAGAGAAGACACTAGTGAAACCTACGCCCCCCGGGTCTACTTTTCCAACATATCGCTTTCCGATCTATCTTTTTGCCTCTTTTGTTTTCAGATCTATTATTCCAAAAACCCAAAAATACCTTGCTGCACTTTTTATTTTCTCTTTTTATTTTCTGTTCTTGAGAGATCTATCTCTCCAATCTATCATTACCTAATCTATCTATTTACCGTAGAGAGATTGACAACCTCTCTTTCGCATCGGGTTGCAAGTATTTGTTCTTTGTGTGCAGGTGCTGCTTATTAGGTGGTAGTGATCCTCCTACTGGTTCGATACCTTGGTTTCATAACTGAGGGAAATACTTACCGTCGCTGTGGTGCATCATCCCTTCCTCTTTGGGGAAATACCGATGCAGTCTCAGGCCACGTCAGCGATGGGGGCCCGCGTCGCTTCAACCACTCCAACAGGCGGAGTCCTTCACGCCACGAGCCCGGGGGCTACTATCGGGCCTCTAGGTCTGGGGGTGCCCAGGCTCGTCTGCCTGCGACTCAAGACGCGAAGATTGCCTTGAACACTACGTGGCCCTACCCGCGGGCTTCACGGAGCTGGTTCTCGCGAGAGCCAACGCCTCGCGAGGCGCGAGGCGGCGTGACCACCAAGCACTTCATGGGGCCTCCCCGCGAGGCTACCCGTGGCGCCCTCAATAGGTGGGTCTGTCTGGAGCTAACCGGACAGGGCCCCGCAACCCTGTGCCCGCACATGGGTGATGAGCGCCAGGCCAACGGTACCAGTAGTCGTGCCAGCGGGCGCGGACAGAGAGGTTTTCCTCTTTGGTGATAGATGAGAGGCGCCAGCTCGCGGGTCCCCAAGGCATCCCCCAAAGGTTTCCTCTTCCGTGCAAGAAGACCAAGACCGAGGGCTCGGCAGGACGGATGTCATCCCCGAGCCCACGAGCGCGTCACGGCGAGGAACTTTAGCAGGCGAAGACCACCTTTTCTCAGGATAAGCTGCAACCATGTCCCCTTTCAAACTGACCGTTGTGGCGACCCTTCCTGCCTGATATTTTGGGGGAAGAGGACTGGGGCCAATATAAAGGGGGAGCTAGCCACTGTAGAGGGGGAGAGGCCTTTGGTTGGCAAGAAAATGCCTTGGACTCATCTTCCACCTCAAGCAATCCACCAAGCAGGAGTAGGGTCTAACACCGCGAGGTGGCCCGAACCTGGGTAAACTCTGTGTGTCCTTGTTCATCTTCCTTAGCTCAAGATGCCGGAGAGTCGCCGTGTGGTTGCGAAGTAGAGTAGGGCAGGAGAGCGAGCGCACCCCGGTGTTCGAACCTTCTTGGGTCTGCGGAGCCCTGATTCTGACACATTTAATGTGTAGTATTTGATTGTTGTGTTTGCCATGCCATGCCTCATCAAATAGGACATGCATCATAGTTTGTTGTGCATCATGCCATGTTTATGTTTGTGTGTTTATCGTGTCATCTGCTTGTTTCCGGATTGCTTCTTCCCGCTAGAGTTCCGAAAATGATTCGGAGTGTGAGGATGCGTTCAACTACACCCATTCGTCTACTTCACGGATTCGTTCTTCTTCCAAGCAGGATTTCAGGCAAGATGATCATTACTCTGGATACCACCACTATCATTGCTATACTATTTGTCTCGATTCTATCACTATGTGTAGGATCGAAAGTATGTCTAGAGGGGGGGGTGATTAGACTACTTGACCAAATAAAAATCTTACCTTTTCCCAATTTTAGTTATGGGCACATTTTAGCAATTGTAGCAAGTCAAGTTCACCCCATACATGCAAGGCTAAGAGTATAGCAGCGGAAAGTAAAGACATGCAAATGTAAGAGGTTAGGGATTGGAAGATCAAACGCAATTTGGAGACGTGGAGATTTTTTCCCGTGGTTCTGATTGGTGCTGCTATCGTACGTCCACGTTTATGGAGACTTCAACCCATGGAGGGTAATGGTCGCGAGAGTCCACGGAGGGCTCCACCCACGAAGGGTCCACGAAGTAGCAAACTCGTCTATTCCATGATGGCCTACGCCCACGGAGGACTAGCCTTACTCGGGGTAGATCTTCACGAAGTAGGCGATCTCCTTGCCCTTACAAACTCTTGGTCCAACTCCACCATCATGAAGAAGGAGGCTCCCAAGCGACACGTAACCAATCTAGGAGGCACCACCCTCCAAAAGGTAATAAATGTGGTAGTATGATGAACTCCTTGCTCTTGTGCTCCAAAAGATAGTCTCCTCAACACTCAATCACTCTCTCACAGGTTTGGCATGGGTAGAAGAGATTGATTGGATGGAAAGCAACTTGGGGAGGCTAGAAATCAAGATCCATATGGTTGGAGTGGACGATCTTGACCTCAACACAAGGGTAGGTGGCTCTCTCTCAAAAAATTGGATATGGCAAGTGGGTGTGTGTTCTAAGTGCTTCTCTTGCGAGTGAAGGTGGTGGAGGGGTATATATAGGCTTCTCCAAAAATCCAACCGTTACAACATTATTGCCCAACTCGGTGCAACCAAAGTGAAAACTTGGTTGCACCGACTAGTTCAAAATGTGGCAACTTTGGCGTTTTCGGTGAGACCGATATATGAATCTCGGTGGTACCGATATGGGTGACCTAGGCAGTTACCAAATCTCGATGAGACCGATTCCTCAAACTCGGCGGGACCGATTTGGACAAATGGGCTAACAGAAAGTTGGTCCAACTTCTCTTTGGTACCGATTCTCAGAACTCAGTGGGACCGAATCTAGAAAATGGCTAAGCAGGAAGTTGGTCACTGTTTTCGGTGGCACCGAATGAAAAGCTGGTAGAACTGAGATGCTAGGGTTTGGTTTGGCTTCTGTCTTGGATAAACTCGGTGGATCCGAATGGGAATGTTGGTGGCACCAAATTTTGACTTTAGGCTTTGGACAGAGGATATGTGTGGGAAAGTGGGTGAGTATTTTTGGTGGCTACCTCTAAGCACTTGAGCAACCAGATCATCATATTTACCTCATCCCCTTTTAATAGTATTGGCATTTCTATGGACTCAAAGTGATTTCTCACAAAATGTAAAATGTAGAGTCCTTGATCTTGAAGCAGGGCCAATCCTATTCCTTCCTTTCCTTGGGGAGATTCTCCACACAGTCTTTTAGCCAACCCATCATTGGACTTTTTCCTGAGATACACTTAGTGGAAACATCAGTCCAATGAAATATATGTTGTTATTAATTACCAAATCCACCTAGGGAGAAGTTGTGATTTCAATATCCCCCTTTTTGGTAATAGATGACAACATATAGATCAAAGCTTCGATAAGAGATATAATGAATGAATAGCATCGTCGTTTTGAGAAGTATGTGATAAGCAAGAGCTCCCCCTAAATTTGTCCATTATTTTAAATTTACGTTTGAATGCAAATGCACAATCGATTAGGATCATGGGTCACTCTTCCATGTCACATACAACTTGGTGGTGCGCAAAAATTAATATGAATGAATTGCCTAAGCACATCACACCAAACAAGTGAATGATCATCACATAGATATCTCAAAGATAGCAAAGTAGTAGCATCACACAAGAGTATATGATCAATCACCAACAAAGTTTCAACCAGACGATAAACCAAATGTTTTTAAAAACTGGAGAGAGGAATCAAACTGCAACACTCTCTCTCTCTCTCTCTCTCAAAGCCCTATGATCTAAAACCTCTCCACCTTTGGCAACAAGTTACCAAAAAAGTTCAAAGCTATAGAGGTAATCGTCGCTTTGGGCTTGATCTCCTCCATGAGACGATGAAGATGCTCTGGTGGCTGTCGAAGGAGTCGAGAGAAGAGCATCCGCGAAGAGTTCAGCTGAAGTCCTCTGAGGTGGTGGTGTAGACACTGGAGGTGCTGAAGGAGCTGATGGAGCTGTGGCAGGTGCTGATGAGGTAGGCCTCGTCTCTGGAACTGGCACGGTAGGAGTCCTGGCTTGGGTCTTGAACTGGGTGCTGGTCCTGAGAGGTGGACTATCATCATCATCGGAGGAATGAGGGCTAGGCACTGCATCCACTTCCTTCTTAGGCTCATCCACAGTCTTCGTCAGCCCATCTACCTTGTTGTTCATCATGGTGAACTTGTCTCCCACTATCCTCTCAAGGATTTCTTGGTTCAGCAAGATGTTCTTGATATCCTTCTGCATGCCCTGATTGGTGCTGATGAGCAGATCCATTTGCGCGCTCTTGGACCTCGGAACCTGAGCACTAGTGGCTCTAGCTGCCTCTGCCTCTGCCTGTGCAGTAGATGAAGTGGGATGACTGGGATCCATCACCACAACATTATCCTGAAAGTCTGGCTGAAGTGGCATATGAGGACGATCAAGTGCATATACATTCTTCTCCAACTTGGAGTTGATAAACATCTGAATGTAAGGTGCATATCCACAAGATCATTTTTGGTCAGCAGCTCTCCTCTTGATTGTCTTAACAATCAGGTCCATCACCCTAATCCAGGTGTGGGTGTCTATATGGTGAGCCATATTGATGGAGTACCCTCTAATCATCTTGTCATCTCCACTTGGGCATCAAAGTGTACCTCAAGATAGTGTTTGTAGTGGGTAGTCCTGCTTGCAGATAATAGACATAACCAAGCTTATGTGAATGCACATGAGTGGCTGGAATCTCCTTGTACATATTTGCCATAGAATTGTGATTCATCTTGGCTTCAGCATACACATCCAGATCTCCTTCTTCTACCTATGGGCTCCTAAGATGGTAGCCCACTCATTAATTGTGGATTGGTATCTGACTCCCTCAGTCATCCATATGATCCTGCCATCTGGGTAGATGTGAGCAGTAGAGTAGAACTGCATGATCATCTCATTGTTCCAAGCAGAGAACTCTCTCCCAACAAAGTTTGCAATATCAATGCAATTGAAGTTATCTTGCACACTGGGAAAGTAATCTTCATTCTCCTTGATATAGGCCCACTCAACATATCTCATGTCACTGACTGCTGGGCTCTTGTCCAATAGGACAGTCTCATAGAAATCCTGCTGTTCTTTGGTGTAGAATCTGTCATCTACAGCAGTCTTCCTTCTGGAGGCATATGGATCATTTGCTCTCCACAATCTCAGACCTGCATCCTTCCTCTTCTTCATGTATTCAGCTACTGGGTGTGCATCATTATGCAATGGCAAGTGTGGTATTAGCTTCCTCAGTACTAACAGATCAGCATCTTCTTCCATGGTGGAAGATCTCTTGTTCTTGGCAGCAAGAGGGATGTCCTTAGTAGTCTTCTTGGAATTTGGAGCAACTGGCTTCCTGGACTCAGATTTCATGCTCTTTGAAGGAGCTTGCTTGGGCATAGCATCAGCAAGTAACTTCTTCCTCTTGGATGGAGGAGCCTTGGCAGCTGGCTCTTCCTCCTCAGCCTCTTCCTCAGCTTCTGCTGGGTCTTCATACATGGAAGTAGGCCTGCCAATGACATGGACAATCCTCTTCCCATGAAAGCTGTTGGAACACGCGGTATGCTACGCTAGCGCCAAATAAAATTTTCTACCGCGCACCCAAGAACATGCTGTTGGAAATAGATCACGGGATCGGGTTTACCACTAGACGCGCAGTCACCGCAGCGGAAGTAGAGTTGGTGATGCGTGTATTCGATCAGCCAATTTGTCTCCTCCTCGTGTAGCCGATCTCCCACGAACAGCGATCTCCCACAAACAGCTCCTCACGGATCCCTCGAACAGTTCCTCACGGATCCCTCGAAAGGTTCGTCCAAGCACCGCAGATGAGATGCCTCTAAGGTATCCACACGTACAGGGGCAGCGTCGGGCGGCGGACTGCTAGGTCCGATCACACGATATGCTGGCGTGGGGAGTGGCGGTGGCTGTCGACGGGAGGAAAATAATCAACCCTCAAAGGTGCGCCCACTCCCCTTTATATAGACCTCCGAAGTGGGCTCAACACTTGAGGCCCACGACGAGTCTATCCCATTTTCCATTCGGATCCAATCCGAATGGGCTGCAATCCCTTAAGTGTGCGACCCTATAGGTTCACGTACACATGGACACGACCCGAGTCGATAGTCGGTAGCGGATCCTAGCAGAACATGCCAACACCCATGTGTGCGCAAAGTCGTTAGACGAACCTCGACAATGTGTCATATACAACATTCCTTTTGCCTCATGATATAGGTTGTAGAGCTCAAGGCGAGTACTTGTCACCCTTGTGGTAGCTCGACATCTCTTCTCGAAACCGTGAGGCAGATTCCGGAACTGGGTTAACACTTAACCCATGTCGCATGGCCATGCTTTCTGAATCTGATCACACGAGAGGGCCCAGAGAATATCTCTCCTCACGGAGGGGCAAATCCCATCTTGGTTAACCATGTCTCGCGGCATGTTTCATGACTCACCCGAAAGCTACCTTTATAACTACCCAGTTACGGAGTAGCGTTTGATAGACCCTAAGTAAGTCGATCCTCATCTTGAGAACATGCGATGACCTCAGGTCTAGGACATGGCATATACATTGTGCTTGAGACTAACAGATGACATTATCTCGCTGTGTCTCAAAGTGGGTCTATCCGACTCGATGATCTCAATCCCCGAGTCCATACTATCAGTTTAGCATCTCTATGCACATGACTTGTGAAATGTAGTCATCAACTGAATCGTATACTAGTAAAGGATATGTGTCTGCATAACCTTAACAACTAGGGACTATTAGAACAATCATCATACTATATATAGTCTCACAAATAAGTCACATACTTATTGATACATATCACTGATGATGTTCAAGGAAAATAAAAAATACTCATGAATACATAGGAAACAAAATCATCACATGATTGCCTCTAGGGCATATCTCAAACAGTCTCCCACTTGCACTAGAGTCAGTCATCTAGGCATCGTTTGCCCATGGACCTCATGTGCATCTCATGCTTCGACTGTGAGAGAGGCTTCATTAATGGATCAGCAACACTTGCATCCGTGTGTATCTTGCATATGTTTACATCGCCTCTCTCGAGAATGTCGCGAATGAGGTTAAAACGCCTGAGTATGTGTTGGGTTTTATGATGGTTCCGTGGTTCCTTGACTTGTGCAATAGCACCACTATTATCACAATAGAGGTCCAGTGGATTGGACGAGTCCTGAACTACTCCAAGATCAGAAATAAAATTCTTCACCCAAACACCTTCTTTTGGAGCTTCACAAGCCGCGATGTACTCAGCCTCCGTTGTAGAATCAGCTACCGTATCTTGCTTGGCACTCCTCCAACTCACTGCTCCTCCGTTCAGAATGAACACAAACCCAGATTGCGATTGACTATCATCCCTATCGGTTTGGAAACTAGCATCAGTGTAACTCTTTACAATGAGCTCATCCTCACCTCCATACACCAGGAACATATCCTTTGTCCTTCTCAAGTATTTAAGGATATTCTTTACCGCTGTCCAGTGACTCTCACCAGGATCAGCCTGGTATCTGCCTACTACGCTTAGAGCAAAGCTAACATCGGGACGAGTACATACCATAGCATACATGATGGACCCGACAGCCGAAGCATACGGAATACCATCCATGCGTCTTCACTCATCAGGAGTCGAAGGACTCTGAGTCTTGCTAAGACTAATGCCATGTGACATGGGAAAGAACCCTTTCTTGGCATCTTGCATGTTGAACCGCTTCAACACCTTGTCTATATACGTACTTTGGCTTAATTCGATAAGCCTTCTCGATCTATCTCTATAGATCTTGATTCCCAGAATATAAGCTGCTTCTCCCAAGTCTTTCATCGAAAAACTATTTTTCAATGAGTCATTGACAGATTCAAGCATTTGAACATCATTTCCAATCAATAATATGTCATCCACATACAGGATCAGAAATGCAACTGAGCTCCCACTGACCTTCTTTAATACACCATGATCATAGTCGTTCTTGATGAAGCCAAACTCTTTGACCGCTTCATTAAAACGAATGTTCCAATTCCGAGATGCTTGCCTCAATCCATAAATGGATCTCTGAAGCTTGCATACCATGCCCGCATTCTTTGGATCTACAAAACCCTCGGTCTGTGTCATATACGCGTCCTCAGTTAAATTTCCATTAAGGAAAGCTGTTTTGACATCCATCTGCCATATCTCATAGTCGAAATATGCAGCTATAGCAAGAATGATCCGAATTGATTTAGGCATCGCTACCGGTGAATAAGTCTCACCGTAGTCAACTCCTTGAACTTGTCGATAACCTTTAGGGACAAGTCGAGCCTTATGGACTGTAACATTTCCATCCATATCAGTTTTCTTCTTAAAGATCCATTTGCACTCAATGGCTCGAACGCCATCTGGCGGATCAACCAAGTTCCAAACTTGATTGTCATCCATGGACTTTAATTCGGATCTCATGGCCTCAAGAAATAACTTGGAATCAGGGCTCACCATCACTTCCGCATATGTGGTCGGTTCGTTGTTCTCCAAGAACAACACATTGCAATCGTGCATATTGCGCAACCTTTCCGACCTACGTGGAACCGGCGCCGATTCCACTACGGATTCCCTGACTAACTCCGGCGTGATTGAATCACCTGTCGGAACGTCCCCGTGTGGCTTTCGAATTTCTTCGAGTCGGACCGACCTCCCACTAGACTTCCGATTGAGAAACTCTTTCTCAATGAAAACTCCATGTCGAGCGACAAACACTTTGCCCTCTTCACGGTTGTAGAAGTAATATCCCAAGGTTTCCCTAGGATATCCCACGAATATGCACTTGTCCGACTGGAGTCGCTTGACATATGCTTCACAACCCCAAATCTTTAGAAAAGACAAGCTATGACTCTTTGCAGTCCATATCTCATATGGTGTCTTATCTACGGACTTTGATGGTACCCTGTTTAGTGTGAAAGCTGTGGTTTCTAGAGCGTATCCCCAAAATGACAAGGGTAAATCCGACTGATTCATCATCGATCGGACCATGTCTAACAAAGTCCGAATCCTCTATTCCGACACACCATTTCTCTGTGGCGTACCTGGAGGAGTGAGTTGTGGAACTATTCCACGGTTCTTCAGATGATCATCAAACTCCTGGCTCATATACTCACCGCCACGATCAGATCGTAGAAGCTTGATTGTCTTGCCGAGTTGATTTTCCACTTCGTTCTGAAACTCCTTGAACCTTTCAAAAGTTTCTGCTTGTGCCTCATCAAGTAGACATATCCATATCTACTAAAGTTGTCGGTAAAAGTCACAAATTATTGGAAACCACCTCTAGTTGTCGTGCTCATTGGTCCACATACATCACTATGTATAAGTTCCAATAGCTCAAACGCCCTCTCACAACTCTTTGCAAAAGGAGTCTTAGTCATCTTGCCGAGTAGGCAGTACTCACATGTCTCAAATGATTCAAAATCAAATGAAGTCAGAATTCCACCATCATGGAGCTTCTTCATGTGCTCTTGACTAATGTGTCCTAGTCGACAATGCCAGATGTAAGTCGGATTTATCTCATTAGGCTTATGCCTCTTGATATTTATGTTATAGACCGATTCACCTTCAAGATCTAATATGAATAACCCATTCTTAACAGGTGCAAAGCCATAAAACATTTCATTCAAGTAAATAGAACAACCATTGTCCTTAATACTGAATTCATAACCTTGCCTCATCAAACATGAGTCCGAAATAATGTTTCGACTCAATGCAGGAACATAATAACAATTATCAAGTTCTGTTACAAATCCTGAAGGTAAATTAAGTTGCATGGTGCCGACGACTAATGCAGCAACTCTTGCTTTATTCCCGACGCGTATGTCAACTTCTCCTCTTGCAACATTCCTAGTCCTTCTTAGCCCCTGCATCGAGTTGCATATGTGAACAACTGATCCGGTATCATATACCCAAGAGCTACTAGAAATATCAGCAAGAAAACTGTCTATAACATATACAACAAGTGTACCAGAAGAAGAAGTCACACTTCCAGTCTTCTTGCCTATCTGGGCAAGCCACTTGCTGCAGTTCCTCTTCCAGTGACCGGTTTCCTTGCAGTGAAAGCAAACGGTCCCCGTGTTTGGTCCGGACTTGGGCGCGGCGGAGACAGTAGGAGTTGCCTCCTTGCCCTTTGCCTTAGTCTTTTTCTTGGACCAGCTCTTCTTGAACTTTGCCGTGTTCTGCACCATCAACACTTGATGCGTGCCTTTCTTGATATCTTGCTTTGCCACTTTTAGCATCCCATGCAATTCAGTGAGCTTCTTTTCCATGCCGTGCATATGGAAGTTCGAGATGAACGCCCCATAGCTTGTCGGAAGAGAAGCCAAAATTGTATCCGTGGACAATTCGTCCCCAAGTGGGAAGCCTAACCGATCCAAAGCTTGCATGTATCCAATCATCTTGATCACATGCGGGCTCAGTGGATCACCCTCTTTCAGCTTACAATCCATCAAGGATCGCCAGACGTTGAACCTTTCGGTCCTTGCCTGCATCTGAAACATGCTTTTGAGGTTCTCGATCATATCGAAAGCCTCAATGTTTTCGAAATGCTGCTGCAGATCGGGCTCCATAGAAGCCAGCATGAGACAGTTGATCTCGTTTGACTCATCAACGAGTTTCTGGTGGGCATTCCTAGCCGTGGCATTAGCATTCTCAGCAGGTTCCTCTGGAAGGGGTTCCTCTAGAACATGTTCCTTTTTATCATGCCTGAGAACAATTCTCAGATTTCTATACCAGGTGGTAAAGTTTGTTCCATTCAGTTTATCCTTTTCTAGGATTGATTTCAACGAAAAACTGGGTTGAGCAGGTGGTGCCATAGATCTACAACAGAAATATGCAAAACACTAAGACATGTATTCATAAAGAGTAATTCAAATTAAACATTTTAATAAGAACATTACTCCCACTAAAATCAACATCCCTCCGTTGATTCTTAGTGATTCAAGATCCAAGATCCACATGTCAACTAGTGAGCTTTTGTGTCACCGCTAGAAGACTAGATCACTCGGTAAGCAACACTTGCTAATCGTATCTCTATACGACTCTTGTTTGTTGGGGACATCTCATGCCTCGCCAACTCTTATGCCTCCAGGCCCAAAACTATTTTGATAGCCACGACAAGTTAACCAATGCTTCGCTCATAAGTGTCCGACACAAACACACCACGTTAAGGAGAATTAGCAGCACCCTAATTTTATAGGCCCAACACTAAAAATACTTAACATGTGATGTTGCAGCAATTGGGGAGGCAATTTTACTTGACATTCTTTGAGGGATCACCCTACTTAATAATATCTATCATGCAAAAGAAGGGCACATAAAAGGGATAAACTTTCACATGCAGTTTATATATGTGTGATATGGTATAGCCCCTTTCATTAACGCATGGTGATCTCCATCTCCACGTGCGCTGCATGCCCATGGCGATCTCCATCTCCATCTCCATGCATGGTTTCCCTTGTGGTGATTTCCATCTCCACACATAGTGTCAATCGCCAAGTGTTACATAAGATACTATGCTATTACAAACTAATAGCTATGAGAGTAAATTACATTACAAGGCATCTAATGTTGACACGCAGGTCATTAATACAATAATGGGAAAACCATATGGCTCCAGCCGGTTGCCGTACTCATGACACGCAGGTCATGATTTAATAATTTACAAGCAACATTCATGGGCTATACCAAATCACAAGCATTCCCTGCAAAAACAAGTCAGACGTTCTACAGCCGAAAATAAAACTATCCGAAACTCTACTTTCCAAGAAGATTTTGACCTCGAAAATATCGCCGAAAACAGCAAAGCTGTTGAAGGTCAAATGCATCTTTTCGTGCCCTTCAGTTTGACAGGTCATGGAGTGAATACGGAGTTCGTATGCAAAAGTTCTGCCCGTTTTACTGTGACCCCTCCAACAGATTTCAGCACTGCGGAAATCACATTTCCACGGTGTCGATCTTTGCTCCGGTTCGATCAATCTCATTGATCTTCGCGTGCTGCATCTGGATTTACGTTCCACTGTCTACCCTGATGGCGGAAACCGACTGGTAGGGGTAATTCGTGTCACGACCTCTGCATCACGATCACGGAATCAAGATCACGAAACCAACCGTCAACACTGACGTGCACAGCCGATCTCATCGACCCGCACCTGAACCGATCTACATATCTCATATGCAAATCACCGAATCTATCACCACACAGCGGAGGCTCTGATACCACTGTTGGAACACGCGGTACGCTCACGGATCCTTCGAACGGTTCGTCCAAGCACCGCAGTTGCGATGCCTCTAAGGTATCCACACGTACAGGGGCAGCGTCGGGCGGCGGACTGCTAGGTCCGATCGCACGATATGGTGGCGTGGGGAGTGGCGGTGGCTATCGACGGGAGGAAAAAAATCAACCCTCAAAGGTGCGCCCACTCCCCTTTATATAGACCTCCGAAGTGGGCTCAACACTTGAGGCCCACGACGAGTCTATCCCATTTTCCATTCGGATCCAATCCGAATGGGCTGCAATCCCTTAAGTGTGCGACCCTATAGGTTCACGTACACATGGACACGACCCGAGTTGATAGTAGGTAGCGGCTCCTAGCAGAACATGCCAACTCCCATGTGTGTGCAAAGTCGTTAGACGAACCTCGACAATGTGTCATATACAACATTCCTTTTGCCTCATGATATAGGTTGTAGAGCTCAAGGCGAGTACTTGTCACCCTTGTGGTAGCTCGACATCTCTTCTTGAAACCGTGATGCAGATTCTGGAACTGGGTTAACACTTAACCCATGTCGCATGGCCATGCTTTCTGAATCTGATCACACGAGAGGGCCCAGAGAATATCTCTCCTCACGGAGGGGCAAATCCCATCTTGGTTAACCATGTCTCGCGGCATGTCTCACGACTCACCTGAAAGCTACCTTTATAACTACCCAGTTACGGAGTAGCGTTTGATAGACCCTAAGTAAGTCGATCCTCATCCTGAGAACATGCGATGACCTCAGGTCTAGGACATGGCATATACATTGTGCTTGAGACTAACAGATGACATTATCTCGCTATGTCTCAAAGTGGGTCTGTCCGACTCGGTGATCTCAATCCCCGAGTCCATACTATCAGTTTAGCATCTCTATGCACATGACTTGTGAAACATAGTCATCAACTGAATCGTATACTAGTAAAGGATATGTGTCCGCATAACCTTAACAACTAGGGACTATTAGAACAATCATCATACTATATATAGTCTCACAAATAAGTCACATACTTATTGATACATATCACTGATGATGTTCAAGGACAATACAAAATACTCATGAATACATAGGAAACGAAATCATCACATGATTGCCTCTAGGGCATATCTCCAACAAAAGCACATTTGCTCCCTTGGTGGTTTTGGTAATTAATAACGACATATATGTCATTGAACTAATGTCTCCACTAAGTATATTTCAGGAAAAGTTCAATGATGGGTTAGCAAAAGGATTGTGGAGAGGCCCATAGATGCAAGGAATTGGATTGGCAAAGCTTCAAGCAAGAGGACTCTACATTTTACTTTGTGAGAAATCACCTTGAGTCAATAGGAAAGCCAATACTATTAAAAGGGGGTAAGGTACTGTTGGTGAACAATATGCTCCACGTGCACAAGTGATAGTCACCAAAAACACCCACAAGCTCTTCCACAAAAGTCTGTCCTTGCCTATCATGAAAATCAGTGCTACCTATATTTCCCACTCGGTCCCACCGATTTCCACCTCAGACAGACCCATGCCAAGCCCTAGATCTTCGGTGCAACCGATTCTGCTTCGGTGCCATCGAGTTCAGCTTGCCAACTTTCTGTTACCTCGATTCTTAAAATCGGCATTTTCGAGATTTTTGATCGGCGTCACCGAGTTGTGGAAAATGACCGTTGGTCACCTAATCGGTACTGCCGAGATCTTTGTATCGGTCTCACCGAGATTCAAAAGTTGCTACCTTTGGAGCAACTCGGTACCACCGAGTTTTATACTTCGGTGTCACCGAGTTGGTCACTTTAGGTGTAACGGTTGGATTTTTGGAGATGCCTATATATACCCCTTCACCACCACCCACTCGACCGAGAAGCACTCAGAACTATTCCATACTTGCCCCATCCAATTTTCTGAGAGAGAGCCACCTACTCACGTGTTGAGATCAAGCCATTCCACTCCATCCATATGAATCTTGATCTCTAGCCTCCCCAAGTTGCTTTCCACCCAATCAATCTCTTCCACCAAAGCCAAATCTGTGAGAGAGTGATTGTGTGTTGAGGAGTCTATCATCTTGAAGCACAAGAGCAAGGAGTTCATCGACATTACCGAGCCTATTACCTTTTGGAGGGTGGTGCCTCCTAGATTGGTTAGGTGTCATTTGGGAGCCTCCTACTTCGTGTTGTGGAGTTGAACCAAGAAGTTTGTACGGGCAAGGAGATCGCCTACTTCGTGAAGATATACCATAGTGATGCTAGTCCTTCATGGACGGAAGCCGTTATGGAATAGTCAAGGTTGCTACTTCGTGGAGCCTTATGGGTGGAGCCCTCCGTGGACTCTCGCGACCGTTACCCTCCGTGGGTTGAAGACTCCATAAATGTGGACGTACGATAGCACCACCTATCGGAACCACGGGAAAAATCTTCATGTCTTCAAATTGCGTTTGATCGTCCTCCCTATCCTCTACTACATATGCTTGTCTTTACTTTCCGTTGCTATACTCTTAGACATGCATGTGTAGGGTGTACTTGAATTGCTATCGTTGCTAAAATCTGCCAACACTTAAAATTGGGAAAAGGTAGAACTTTTATTTGCTCAAGTAGTCTAATCACCCCCCCTCTTGACATACTTTCGATCCTACAAGTGGTATCACAACTTTGCTCTCCATTGCATTGGTCTCACAACCTAGGAGAGTATTGCGTCTAGCGAGGGAAATTAACACCGTAGAGGTCTGTACTTTGATGGCACAAAATTTCCTAGTTGGAAGCACAGAATGAAAATGCATATTCTTGGTTATAACCCTGCCGTTTGGGCTGTTGTTCGTGTTGGATTGCAAGGTGAATTCTTTGGTGATGGAAAGGAACCGGATCGTGAAGCGACCGCGGAAGAATTGAAGATGTTGCAATACAACGCTCAAGGTCTCACAACCTAGGAGAGTATGGCGTCTAGCGAGGGAAATTATCACCATAGAGGTCCGTACTTTGATGGCACAAATTTTGCTAGTTGGAATCACAAAATGAAAATGCATATTCTTGGTCATAACCCTGTCGTTTGGGCTATTTTTCGTGTTGGATTGCATGGTGAATTCTTTGGTGATGGAAAGGAACCGGATCGTGAAGCGACCGTGGAAGAATTGAAGATGTTGCAATACAACGCTCAAGCATGTGACATTCTCTTCAACTGCCTATGCCCCGAAGAATTCAACAAAATCAGCTGTCTTGAGAATGCCAAGGAAATTTGGGATACTTTGGTTGATATTCATGAAGGTACCTAATCCGTGAGAGAATCCAAGTTGGACGTTCTTCAAAGTCAGCTTCACAAGTTCAAGATGAAGGATGGTGAAGGAGTCGTAGAGATGTACTCTAGGCTAGCTCTCATCACCAATGAGATTGCCGGCTTGGGAAGCGAAGAAATGACCAACAAAATCATCATCAAGAAGATACTTAGAGCTTTGGATGAGAGATACGACACCGTGTGCACATTGATCCAAATGATGCCCAACTACAAAGATCTCAAGCCTACGGAAGTCATTGGAAGGATTGTTGCCGATGAGATGACACTCAAAGACAAACAAGAGCTTCACAACAAGTCTAGCGATGCTTACAAAGCCACAAGTGATGCTCCCACAACTTCAAGCGACAACCTTGTCACCAATGAAGAGATAAGCCTCATGGTCAAGAAATTCAAGAAGTTCTACAAGAATAGAGGCAAAGAACGAAACTCCAACTCAAGATATCAAGAGAAGCGTTCGTCAAGTCGTGACCGAAACTGCTACAATTGTGGGAAGCCCGGACACTACTCCAATGAGTGTACAGCTCCCTACAAAAGAAGGGAAGAGTCACCTAGAAGACGAAGCTCAAGAGATGAATCATCTCGAAGAGAGAGAAGGAGTAGAGATGACCGTTATGAACGAAGACCCTCAAGGAGAAGTAGGGACTCGGAGAAGAAGGACAAGTACACCAAGAGCTACTCAAGAAGAAGACATCAAGCTCATATTGGTGAATGGGTTTTTGGCTCCGAATCCGACAACCACTCCGAGAGAAGCTATCACTCCAACTCCGACTACAGTCAAGATGAAGGTGTTGCCGGACTTGCACTAGTGACTACCAACTCCTATGATCTATTTGATTCACCAAATGAAGGGAGTGGAAGTTTCTTCATGGCTAAAGGCCCCAAGGTATCACACCCTGAGTATCTTGATTTCAATAGTGATGTAGATGATTTACTTGGAGATGATGACTTGCTCTTTTATAAAGCTAGTGATGTTAGTCAAAATGAACTTGATAATTTTCATGTTAGTCAAGATAAGTAGGTTGATGATGATAAGATGGAAATATAACGACTAACTAAAGAATTAAACACTCTTAAGTTAGCCCATGAATCTACTCTAGAAGATCATAGAGAGCTTGTAAGGACTCATGAGAAGCTACGGTTCGAGAAGCTCACCTTGGAGCAAGAACATGAGTTTCTTAAATCTATAAATGACGATCTCCGAAAGAAGACTTCATCTTATCTAGCCAAACGATTACCCTTGTCTACATTTATGCCACAAGTTAAACCTAGACAAACTAGTAACAAAGGCAAGAAAGGTTCGTCATCTAGTAGCAACAATAAAAATGCTAAACCTAATGATGTTGCTTCTAGTAGTTCTATTGATTCCACTAATGATGATTCTCTTAGCCAAGTTACACTTGAGCAAGAAAACGGTTTATTGAATGGGATTATAGAGAAAGGTATTTACAATAGTCTTGCCGGGTGTAAGAAATTTGAGGAGATTGTACGCAAGCACGGAGGATACCGGAAGAACCATCGCATTGGCTACTTCAACGCAAATGGAGTTGAATGGGAAGAAGGTCAATACCCCAAGCCCAAGTTTGTTCCTCAAAGGGAGAAGTATGAACATACTCTTCCCAAGGGAACAAAAGCTCAAGATGACCTTCCACCACAAGACCACAAGCTCAAGGGCAAGGACAAGCTTCAAGAGGAAATTGACTCATATGAAGATGAATCCCAAGCTTTGGTCAAGTGGGTTCCCAAAGCTTCTACAAGCTCAACTTCTACAATGAAATTAACTCACATTCAGTATTGGCAAGAACTAGTTGCAATCAATGTCAACACCATGCAATAGTTCAAGGAGTCACTCATTCCCTCAAAGGTAAGCAAGGGACAAGGTAATCAACAAATCCATGGACATCATCATGTATGCTTTGCACTCCATGTCCATAGATATCCTTGTATTTGTCTCTTGTGTGTTGGGACTACCCCATGTAGGTGAGAAGAGTAAGAAACAACAAGGATGCTCCAAACTCATGGTGATCTTCATCAACTTTGAGCATTCATCACTACTTCACCTACATGAAGTCTTCATCGACAAAACCCAAGGATAGTTTATCCCCCTCAAGGGGGGATGTCACATCAAGGGGGATATTTACTCTAAGACTTGAGTTAAAGCATCTCTTAGAATGTGACAACATTAAATGCTTTATGTAAAAGTGGTAACCCCACTCGTGCTTAAACGATGAGTATGACCTATGATCAAGTATTTTTACTTGGCTCCAAAGTCAATATACTCATATATAGATGACTCCGTCATCGCCAAAATGCTTAATAGATGCTAGTATGTATGTGCATGTTTGCCATGATTTCATTTGGCATCTTATTGTGTGAGCATGTTGGTCTGCATTTCTTTATCCATTTGAGGACATCCAATTGTTGCTATTTGGATTTTGATTTTTCTTTTGCCAATTGGATGGACAAGAATGCCGAGGACCCTTCTCTAGCTATCTATGCTTTTTCGTCTCATATTCTATTCTTGCTGCATCACAAAATTTGAACAAGGACTTTTCGATCTCTTTGTGTGAGGAGCACTCGGAGTTCCGTATCGACAAGGACTGACCACCAAAACCTCCCAAGTGCATCTTGGTGGAACCAATACCAAATTCTCGGTCTCACCGATGCCTAGGGTTGATCTGGTTTTCAATCTCGGTAACACTGATTCCTTATTCTTGGTTACACCGAGTTTCCCTGTCAACTGACAGTTGAGAAACTCGGTGGCACCGATAATTTCGAACCGGTTTCACCGACAGCAAAGGGTATATTACCTAGCGAACCCGACTTTTGAAATTCAAGCGCAAAAGTCTGTTTCCTCCAACCCTAAGCTGCCACTCCGGACCCCTTGGTCGTCGCCCTTTCCTCCCCGTGCACCTCCTCCATTGGGAATCGTCACCGCCGACAGAATCTTCATTGCCGCAGTTGCCTTCGCGAATCCTTCACCGAGTTAGGGTATGGATCCGGTCCTCTTTTGCGCTCCCCTTCCGATTCATGCGCATTAGAGTAATTCTTATCGATAATCCACTGATTGCAAGCCTCTCAATCCTCTAGAAACCTCATTAGCTTAGCAAATGAAAGACTTTTAGATATAGCCGTCCGCAAAACCGAATCTCGGTGACACCAAGTCAGAAAAATCGGCTCTACCGATTTTTTTTTGGACTACTAAGGACAGTCTCGGTGAAACCGAGTGGCGATTTTCGGTGCAACCGAAATTGATGCCAAGTTTCTGTAAAGAGGTCTGTGCGTCTCGGTGGTACCAAAACTTTTGACCCAGTGACACCGAAATCCCTTTTTGCTGAAAGCTATATCTAAGAATTTCTTTGTTCAACCTTTGAAAAATCTCTGCATTTTGTGATGACTCAACCTATGTGTTCCTCTATACTCTTTTCACAGGGTCAAAGATGTCAGGTTCTGATGATAGCCAGAATGATTTCAAAGAGGAGAATGTTGATATGAGCTCAGGCACTAGTCCTGAGGGGAGCTATGATGATGTACCTAGCTCACCAGATCTGCCCAAAGCTGCAACCAGGGCAAGAAGAAAGCATAACTCTGATGAGGAGGATGAGGATTTTGTGCCTGAGGAGCTACCCAAGAAAGATACAACTGCCAAGAGCACTGCTGCTGCTACTTCATCCAAGAAGAAGGCCATAAGGAAGGAGTATGCCAGCTCAGGGACAGTGAGAGCACCAGAGAGTGCTAGGGCAACAATGACTATTGAGCCCTCGAAGAAATCCATGCCCAAGAAGGCTGGAGAGAAGAAAAGCAGAAAGAGAATCATACATGTTGTTGGTAGACAAACCTCAATGTATGAAGACCCAGCTGAGGCTGAGGCTGAGGAAGAGGAAGAGCCAGCTTCCAAGGCTCCTCCTAAGAAGAAGAAGCTGCTTGCTGATGCTATGACAAGCCAGGCTCCATCCAAGAGCAAGCCAGCTGCTTGCTAAATATGATGTTAACCATAGAATTGCATCACCCTGTCATCCTCAATCTAGTGGTCAAGTAGAACTTAGCAATAGAGAAATAAAATTAATATTACAAAAAACTGTCAATTGGTCTCGTAAGAATTGATCTAAGAAATTAGATGATGCACTTTGGGCCTATAGAACAGCTTATAAAAATCCTATGGGTATGTCTCCATACAAAATGGTATATGGGAAAGCTTGTCATTTGCCTCTGGAATTAGAACACAAAGCATTTTGGGCAATTAAAGAACTTAACTATGATTTCAAACTTGCCGGTGAGAAGAGGCTATTTGATATTAGCTCAGTAGATGAATGGAGAACCCAAGCTTATGAAAATGCCAAGCTATTCAAAGAAAAAGTAAAAAGATGGCATGACAAAAGGATCCAAAAGCGTGAATTCAAAATAGGAGATTATGTTCTTTTGTTCAACTCTCCTTTAAGATTTTTTGCAGGAAAGCTTCTCTCCAAATGGGAAGGACCATATATTATTGAAGAGGTTTATCGATCTGGAGCTATCAAGATTAATAACACCAAAGGTACTGACCCAAAGGTGGTCAATGGACAAAGAATTAAGCATTATATCTCAGGTACGCCTATTAATGTTGAAAGTAATGTTATCCAAACCATGACACCGGAGGAACACATAAAAGAAACCTTCCGGAACACTCCAGAATTCTGAAAAATAGGAGGTACATGATACGGTAAGTAAACGGACTCCGAAAAATCCGCAAAAATATTTTTCGTCAGTTTTGGAGTTTAGAAAATTTTGGAAATAAAAAAATAAGTCGGAACGTGATCGAGGTGAGCACGATACACCAGGGCGCGCCCTGGTGGGTTGTGCCCACCTTGGATGCCTTCCCGACTCCGTTTTCCTTCCATATGCTTGTTTCCCAAGAATAAAAATTCTCTATATATACCCCCTACTGTTTTGACGATCGCATCGCAGAAAAAATCCTCTGTTCTTGTTTCGTTTTGTTTCCCTGGCAGTTCTGAAAATATGTCGTCTCAAGATTCTGAGGGGGAGAGCCATGTTGATCCATATGTTTCAGACCCAAAGATCTTTATGGAAATTTACCCCTATCTATGGACCTCGGAGTAGGAAAAAGATGCTACCATGCAGGAAACAAAAGATGACAGCTCTGAGGAAGAGGATGATCCATTGCCTCAACTCGGAGACATGCATGTGGAATTTAAGAAGTCAAGCCTCCCTAGAAGATACAAACCTAAGGTCCAATTAATCCCGTCTCATTTTCTGCAGGAGAGCAAGGAGGCCTTATGCAAAAGGATATTAAAGCTTGAGTTGGAGAATGATGATCTAAGGGAGGAAAACTTTATGCTTAAATATAAATTGAAGAAGAAGATTTCTTCATCACCACCACCTTCTTCATCACCACCACCGAAGGCGACTTGAGCACACGGGTATGGGCACTCCCCTTGGCTTGAGCCAAGCTTGGGGGAGGTGCCCCGGTATCGTATCACCATCACTTTTATTCACCTTTACCTATTTTAGTTCGATCTATAGTTTCCCTTTGCTTTAGTTGAATAAAACTTTAGCATGATCTATTTTCGTGTGTTAGTTTCGTGGCCTATCTATCTATGTAATCGAGTGAGAGTTATATAATAAAGTTTAGTTTGAGTTTTTGCCTCTCTAGTTTCTTGTTGCAATCAAAATAAAAGGTCATATGCTAATCTTATGGTGAGTAATGACATCACATAAGGAAAAGTATAAGTAGTCAAATTTATTGGAGATTGACAAACATAGCATTGGTCACTGATGCAATTCATGAAAGAATTAATAAGGGAAGAGAAGATTCACATGCAAATACACTATCTTGGACATCTTTTGTGATTGTGAGCCCCCATCAAATATTATATGTCAAAATTGTTGACGTTGGACAAGGAAGACAACGTAATAATTTATGCTTGTTCATATCCACATAGAAGTTATATTGTCATAGATCCTTCAACATGTGGTGCTTGCTCAATATCTTTGCTAGCCAAAATTCCGCACTAAGTAGAGATACTACTTGTGCATCCAAAAACCCAAACCCAAACTCCTTCTTTGGATGTCCACCATACCTACCTATGGATCGAGAAAGATCATTCAAGTAAGTTGTCATCGGTGCAACAAGGCAATAAAAAATGCTTCTAAAAGTGTTTTGATCAATTAGTGTAAGAGAAAATTGAGCGCTATACGAACTTATGATGGCAAAGTAATAAAAGCGACGGACTGCATAATAAAGGTTGCTATCATAGGGGGCATAATAAAGGTTGCTATCATAGCGTGACGTTCTTTTACATTAAGGGATTGGGCATACCTTTGCTTCCCTCTACGAAGGGCCTATCTTTTACTTTTATGTACTTACTTTTATGCAAAGAGTCAAAGTATTCTTCCCTATTCCTTTTTATTTTTTCTTTTGCAAGCATCATGTGGTGAGGAAAGATCTAGGCACATATATCCAGTTGGATATGGGTGGCATGAGTTATTATTGTTGACATCACCCTTGAGGTGAATACGTTGGGAGGCAAAACTATAAGCCCCTATCTTCTTATGTGTCCGGTCGAAACTTTTTGTTCATGGGTATGCCGTGAGTGTTAGCAATCATAGAAGACTAAATGATGGTTGAGTATGTGGACTTGCCAAAAGGCTCCTACATGAGACCCTTCCTGAAAATATGATGAATTGTAGTTGCAAAGTTGACTGAGAACACAGTTTGTTGGTTTTCAATAAGGTTTATGCTTTATACTTCTATGTTGTGATGAATTGTTACTTGTGCATAAGAAGTTATATGATGAAATTATGTTGAATAAATTCTATGATAGAGTTTGTTGATGTTATATTAATAAGCATGATGATTCTATGTCCGTATTTTGTTTTTATCGACACCTCTCTCTCAAACCATGTGGACATGCTTTTCAATATCAGCTTTCGCTTGAGGACAAGTGAGGTCTAAGCTTGGGGGAGTTGATACGTCCATTTTGCATCATGATTTCCTACTGTTATTTACTTTGTTTTGTTGAATAATAATGCTTTGGGGAGTGATTCTAATGTCTTTTCTCTCATAATATGCAAGGTTTACACAAAGAGGGAGAATACCGGCAGCTGGAATTCTGGACCTAAGAAAAGCACATCAGAGATACCTATTCTGCACAACTCCAATGAAGCTGTAATTTTACAGAGATTATTTTTGTATTTAATAAAAAATACTGGAGCAGAAAACTACCGGAGGGGGCCTGCCAGGTGGGAACAACCCACCAGGGCGTGCCAGACCCCCCTGGGCACGCCCTGTTGTATCGTGGTCACCTCGGCCCACCTTCGGAGCCCATCTTCTGGTATATAGTCACATTTGACCTAGCAAAAAATCAGAGGAGGACTTTCGGGATGAAGCGCCGCCGCCTCGAGGCTGATATTGGGCAAGAGCACTTTTGCCCTCTGGCGGAGCGATTCCGCCAGAGGAACTTCCCTCCCGGAGGGGGAAATCGAAGCCATCGCCATCACCAACACCCCTCTCATCTTTGGGAGGCCAATCTTCATCAACATCTTCAACAGCACCATCTCCTCTCAAACCCTAGTTCATCTCTTGTGTTCAATCTTTGTACCGGAACCTTAGATTGGTACATGTGGGTGACTAGTAGTGTTGATTACCTTGCGTAGTTGATTGCTATATGGTTTATTTGGTGGAATATTATATGTTCAGATCCATTATGCTATTCAATACCCCTCTGATCTTGAACATTATTATTATTTGTGAGTAGTTACCGTTGTTCTTGAGGTCACGGGAGAAGTCATGTTGCAAGTAATCATGTGAAATTTGATATGTGTTAGATATTTTGATGATATGTATGTTGTGATTCCCTTAGTGGTGTCATGTGAACGTCGACTACATGACACTTTACCATTCATGGGCCTAAGGGAATGCATTGTGGAGTAGTTATTAGATGATGGGTTGCTAGAGTGACAGAAGCTTAAACCCTAGTTTATGCGCTACTTTGTAAGGGGCTGATTTGGATCCAAACATTTAATGCTATGGTTAGATTTTATCTTAATACTTTTCTCGTAGTTGTGGATGCTTGCGAGGGGGTTAATCATAAGTGCGAGGTTGTTCAAGTAAGAACAGAACCCAAGCACTGGTCCACCCACATATCAAATTATCAAAGTAGCGAACACGAATCAATCCAACATGATAAAAGTGACTAGACGAAATTCCCGTGTACCCTCAAGAACACTTTGCTTATTACTAGAGATTGTTCTGGCCTGTCCTTTGCCACAAAAGGATTGGGCTAACTTGCTGCACATTGTTTACTATTACCGTTACTTGCTTGTTACCAATTATCTTGCTATCAAACTATCTGTTACCTACAATTTCAGTGCTTGCAGAAATTACCTTGCTGAAAACACCTTGTCATTTCCTTCTGCTCCTCGTTGGGTTCGACACTCTTACTTATCGAAAGGACTATGATTGATCCTTTATACTTGTGGGTTATCAACTGGGTCAATAGGTTAGTGCTCAAAACTATTATAAATTGGTAAATAATGACCCAAAAAGTATCCTAGAATGATAATATATCAGCATGAAACAATCAAAAATTATAGATACGTTGGAGACGTATCAATGCTTCACCCGAGGATTTTTACATAGGGATACATATGAGTTGGTTATAGTATACATATGTGATTTGGTTTAGTCCTTCCCTCAAGACTATGGAGATGCGAACAGCATGAGTAATATTGGAACTGGGCTATATGAGATGATACCCTCGATGATATAGGATGATTTTGTTTGGAGTAATAGGTAGGACTACGGGCATCCAAGAACTGTGCTCAAGGATAATATGATAGACGTTCACTCACATCCTAAGATCCTTGAAACCCCTAAGCTTTACTGAGCCATAACATGATCAGATCATGACCATAGTCCTTGGCTCTAAGTCGAAAGATATGGCCAGTACTCCACCTTGACCATCACCCACCCTCTCCATAAGGAAGGTGGACGCGAAGAGCTAGAGTATGAGGGACCACAAATCCCTGGACAAGTGACCACCCAAAACAAATGTAGCTCCCAGAGGATTAAGACTAACTGGCCAAAGAATGGTTCCCGAGATTTCTCTCGAGAGCAAGCTGAATCAAAATGCCATCAGTCTAGAAACCATTTCCGAGTCTTACCCCAAGACCACACCGTCCACACTTTACGGTTAATGGATATACCATCAAGCCCTTTTTAGGTTGGCTTATGCCCGCTTCTCTCACACATCCCATGAGCAATATGTTTGTGTGACACTTGGAGAAATATGTTGTTGTCTTCACGGATGGCGTCCTTATTTACCCAATGGGAGGAAGGAACACCTTAGTCCTATTTGGATAAACCCCAAAAACACCAACTGCCTTGCCTCTCAAAGTGTAAGGTTATACCTTAAGGAAGTTGGACTCCTCGAATCACCCTCCTTGTAGCAGAATACAACCTTACCCAAGTAAGATGAAGAACCAATGTGGTTGGAAGCCACGACAAAGAAAAGGAAGAAGCAAGCAAGAGAGGTCAACCACCACTCCTCTGCTGACTACATCAGCTAGACTATGTCAAGAAGCACCGACGTTCAAGCACGATGAAGCCTTTGGACATCAAGAGAAATTAGAGAGCCCCCTGTTTTAAGTAGTCACCTATGAGTTCCTGACTAGGAAGGAACCGAGAAGTTGATAGCACCCCTCACTCCACCACCTTGACGGTGTAGGATGAACATGACGTCCCTACTCCCTCGAGATGCCTGGAACGGAGTGGAAAGACTGTCATGACTTTGTTACTAGCCCCATTTTGGTCCAATCAAGGACGTGAATCCTGACTAGATCATGGTGAAACCCCTGTCAAAGGTGGTTCACCCCACTTGCCAAGCCTCAGACCATGGGGTTTGGATGGCTGATCTATACTTCTGGGTAGGCAGCTCATCTAGGCCCCCCTCAAAAAGTTTCCTAGGTGGTAGGAACCGTGTCGGGTCTCGATGCATACGATCACCTATGGGGCCACGGGCCCCTTTTTGGTTCGGTAGGGGTGAGGTCATGTTGCACAAAGAGCAGAGGTGGTGTGGCAGCAAGACGACAAGACGTTGGTGTTTTACCCAGGTTCGGGCCACTGGGAAGCGTAAAACCCTACTCCTGCTTTGCTGGATTGATCGGGGGAACACGAAGCACATGCATAGTTCAAACCCGGCAAGGTTGCCTTAGGGAGAGGTGCTACGCGAGTACAAGTGTCCAAATGTCCGAATCTTTAGCTAGGTTGCCTTGGGCCTCCTTTTATAGCTCAAGGGGCAACCACAATGGCAAAACAGACATTATCTAGTGATTAGATAGCTAACAGTGCTATCATACCTAACTCTGGCACTTAGGACAAAATGCCATAAATGCTAGCCTAGGTGGCGTGCGGGGATGCATCCCCGGCAGGCTTTTACCACCGCTTTGGCTAACTATTGCTCAATATCTTGACATGCCTCCGGACGGGTGTCAAACGGGCATAATCTGTCTCCCAACGCGTCGCCACATGCTTAGCGAGAGCCACTTAGCCACCCGAGGGCTCGACACCGCATCGACAAATGACTGGCGTTGCGATGCGGTGGAGCGGTGGCCGATCGGCTCGTGCCTTCCGGGGGATGGCTTGTCGGGTCTTCCTAAAGATGTGTGTGCCTCGGTCCCCGGCAGGCACCCGGGACGTGACTGGTGCGGTTCGGGCCCGTTCTGGGCCATTGCATCGACCTTGCCGGTGTTGCTTAGCCGGCGTAGGCTGCTTCTGTCGGAGTCTTGGTCTTGAATGTTGGTTTCGTCTGGGTTTATGTTGATGGGTTCTACTACTACTGCCTGTGCATAAGTCAGGGGCACTAGGTACCCCAGTCCTAGTGCACCGACAGGAGTCCCCGGGTCTGGCCCAAACACGCTCGCCCAGCGCCGTTGGATCAGGCCCAAAATTTATGCACAGGCGCGCAACATGAGGGAGTAACTGCCGACTTTCAAGCCAGCACTTACTTACTACCTCAGGCTGTTTCCGCCACGTGCGCCGCATGCATTGCGGGGAGTTTGCGGTGGATGCTTATGGCTCAAAGGCGTGGGAGTGGCAAAAACTGCAGTGCCAGGGATTGGAGAAATGGGGCGGTTACCTGGTCGCCTGTGATCATGGGTAGTGGAATTGGTGGAGATGGGCGGCCGCCTTGGAGCGGAGGAGAGCCAGCCCTCGTGCCCTTCCCTATAAATTGGGGGGTCACAACGGGCGATGCTCATCCATTCCATTCTCCTCCTCGATCTCAGGTTCACATAGCTTGCCCTTCTTCTCCATCTTTGGACGCACCAGTCACCACCATGACGAGGGGGCGAGGACGACCCCCAGTTTCCGCCGTGGCGATGAGAGCTTCCCCTCGAGATCATGCCGCTGCTTTAGCCGCGGTGGTGGGAGGCGGTTCAAGTGCGCGGGGTAGGAGCGCTGGAAAAGGCCGGGGCCTGTGCGGGGCTCTCGGCCGGGGGAGGCGGAGCGCCGCACCGGATCCTCCTCCGTCGGCGGTTCCTCCTCCAGCGATGGGACATACTGAAGGTACGGCGCCGGAGTTCGTCGTCGGGCTGCATGGCCCTCCGCGTACCCATTTGCGACTCCCTCTCCCTTTCGCCAGGGTGATGGAGGTCAACAAGCCGCACGCGATGTGGTTACGCGTGCACGGCTGCTGTAATGGTGCCGTGCAGGCTGTCGTCGAGTTTCCGGCGCCCCGCGTCATGTTCGTCAGGCGCGGTTGAAAACTTTTGCACATGCCCATAACTTCATGAGTGGGTACGTCCTTCGCTTCAAGCTGGTGGAGGCCGACATGCTCTCTATCAAGATCTATGGGCATTCAGGCACTCGTCTTGGCTGCTGTGAAGAGAGCTCGAGCGACGATGAAAGCTCCTCCTCGAGCGACAGTGATGAGGAGGATAGTGTCGGTGAAGATGGCGACAGCGAGTCCCTGGTCATCAAGACGGAGGACGACGACTCAGACTCTAGCTGACCGCCGGTCGCACCGTCACCATCAGCTAGCCCCCCGGCAGAGCGATTTGCTGGGGGTTCTCGACTTGGGCGCCGCCTCCTCCCCAAGCTGGACCCTGGCAGGCTCGTGGACTCCGGCTTTGTCTTCCCTGCCGGTCCCGACGGGGTCAGGCTGGGCTTCTTCTTAAGCCCTCCTTTCGTCCTTTCTCCTTTTTGTAGCTTGCTCCTAGGGGAGAAAGTCAAATAAAGAATTGTTTATGGGGCGTGCTTTAAGGTACCTCTATCCATTTTTTACCGAAAATGAATGAAAGAATACTATTTCTCTTCCTTAAGTACTATCCCTTTCTCCACTTGTTTATACTGTGTTAGCATGTTTGTCCTTGCCGCACGGAACTATTTGCCGGGTCAGTACTATCCGCAAGCGCCAAGGGGGAGCGAGCCCCAGGCAGCAGGCTAGTATCATTTCCCGGCAAGGCTCCTTGTCGGTATCGGCGCGGCCCCCAGAGCTGATAAACGAGAGGAGCTGGGGGACGGCTCGTCCTGACAAGGGTTTCCATTGCGTGAAGGACTTCATTGTACATAGTAAAAAGGGTAGCAAGGGTTTCCTTAAGGGAGCAAATGGCACCGAGCTTGGAATATGTGATTAGACTTATCTTTTCAAGAAGTATACCTTTCTAGAGTACGACGGGCCACCGTCCTTTTTTCTTTGCCCTTCTTCCTTGTTTTCCTGACGGTCAAACATGTATGGCAAGAGGCCTCTGCCCTCTGGGGAGAGAGAATGCAGTAACAAGGATCACATGCTCATCAAGTACTCTAGCAAATTTCTAAAACTTAAAAGCGGTAACATTGCAACATAAAAAATGCATAGTAAACATGTAGTTCGATGGTATGATGTAATGCCTAGCTTTATTATTGCATGCACAGGGTCTGCGCCTGGCTTTGTACAAAGGGTTACATGCACTGCGGCAAGGCTTGTACAAAAGGTGGTTGACGGGGACTGAGCCCGGCAACCGCGCCTTACGGGTAGAACTTACGAAGATGCTCAATATTCCATGAGTTAAGCATTTTGATGCCACCTTCGGTCTCCAGACAGACTACGCCAGGTCTAGTGACTCGTGCTACCCGGTAAGGGCCTTCCCACTTCGGCGTCAACTTGTTGGTACCCTTGGCGGACTGAACACGCCTAAGGACAAGGTCGCCTTCCTCAAGGCTCCGGGCATGGACCCTATGGCTATGATAGCGGCACAGGGCTTGCTGGTAGTGTGCAGCACGCACAGCAGCCCAGAGACGATCTTCCTCGAGGAGCATGGCATCGTCATGCTGTAGCTGCTCTTGCTCTACTTCGACGTAGGCAAGTACTCGAGGTGACCCGTATATGAGTTCCGTGGGGAGAACTGCTTCCGCCCCATATACTAGGGAGAAGGGCGTCTGGCCGGTAGCTCGATTTGGTGTCGTTCTGTGGGACCAAAGAACCATCGGTAGCTCATCTATCCAGCGCTTGCCGCTTCTTCGCAGTCTATCAAAAGTTCTTGTCTTGAGCCCACGCAACACTTCAGCATTCATCCACTCGACTTGCCCGTTGCTTCTTGGATGGGCAACAAAGGCGAAGGAGACCTTGCTTCTAAGGCTTTGGATGTGTTGCATAAAGGTGCGGCTCGTGAACTGGGTGCCATTATTGGTGATCACCCTGTTGGGCACTCCAAAACGGCACACTAGTCCTTTCAGGAACTTGACAGCTGACTGCGCGGTCACCTTTCTAACTGGTTTCACCTCAGGCGACTTTGTAAACTTGTCGATTGCTATGAACAAGAATTCAAAGCCCCCGACGACGCGGGGAAAGGGGCCCAAAATATCGAGCCCCCAGACCAAAAATGGCCAGGATAAAGGAATCATTTGGAGAGCTTGCGCTAGTTGATGGATGTTCTTTGAATGGAACTGGCAGGCTTCACACTTGGTGACTAGCTCAGTTGCATCCTGGAGGGTAATGGGCCAATAGAAACCCTGCCGCAAGGCTTTTCTGGCAAGGGCCCTTGATCCAATGTGAGACCCACACATGTCTCCATGAATCTCTGCCAACAGCTTCAGTCCATCTTCCCGGCGAATGCACCTGAATTTCACACTGTTTGGTCTTTTTTTGTAAAGAGTGTCATCGACAAACTGGTATATACTTGACTGACGGGCTACTTTTTCGGCTTCTTCCTGTTCTTCGGGAAGTTCTCCTATCTGAAGGAAGTGGACTATATGTTGTGCCCAAGCTGGAGCCTGTGGCTCGACAACGAGGACTAAAGGCGTCTCCTCATTCGTGGGAGCGCTTACCTCGACCGCAAGAACCCGGGGTTCTGCAGGAGGGGGCTGCTCACCAACCGAAACGAGACTGTCCCCGGCAGCCTCTCTACCAGCGGCTTCAGGAAGCTCTGCCTTGAAATGCTTGGCAGAGTTCAACTTTCTTCTTTTCCTGGTCATCTTCGATGGGGATACTGATGGCTGTGTGAGGTGGAGGACAAAAGTTCCTGGTTCCACACGAAGCTTTTGCGCGGCGCACTTTGATAGATGATCAGCGATGATGTTTTCTGCACGCGGTACATGCTCTGCTTGCAATCCATCAAAGTGCTCCTCCAGCTTCCTCACCTCTTCCACGTATGCTTCCATCAACGGACTCTGGTAATCTTTGTTGACTTGTCTCACCACGAGTTGAGAATCTCCTCGGATGATCAGTTTCTTGATTCGCAACTCCACCGCGATTCTGAGTCCGGCAAGGAGTCCCTCATACTCAGCGGTGTTGTTGGTGGCCTCCTCCCGGGGAAAGTGCATTTGAACCACATATTTGAGATGCTCTCCAGTGGGGGGCGACGAGGAGCACGCCTGCTGCGGCGCCCTGAAGCGAGAAAGCACCGTCAAAATACATGATCCATTCCTTAGGCGCTTCTTTGCCAGGGAGAATTGTCTCTAGGACCTCTTCGTCTGGCGTGGGCATCCATTCCGCAATGAATTCCGCCAACGCCCTGCTCTGAACTGTGGAAGTGCTCTCATACTTCAAACCAAAACTTGACAGCTCTAGCGCCCACTCAACTATCCTTCCAGTGGCTTCGGGGTTCCTCAATATACGCTGCAGGGGAAAGTGGGTGACAGCTGTGATCTCGTTGCCTTGGAAGTAGTGGCACAGTTTCCTCGAGGCCATGATAAGGCCGAAGATCAGCTTTTGCACTCCAGAGTACCTTGACCTAGACCCTTGTACCAATGAGCTGGCAAAGTATACTGGTCGCTCACCACTTTCTTCTTTGCCACTTCCTTGAAACTGCCTTCGTTTTCTTGCTTAGGTTCCCCTAGGTTTGTATTAGGTCCTGCGCGAATGCTTCCGTTCCACCCTGGTGAAATCAGTCGCAGCGGCTGCATCTTCATCCACTTCTCGCCACGCCACCAGCGTTGCACTAACCACTTGATTCATTGCCGCCAAGTATAGTAGAAATGGTTCTTGCGGTTTTGGCGTGACCAAGGTGGGAGCGGAGGAAAGGTAAGCTTTCAGATCTTGTAGCGTTGCTTCTGCTTCCGGGGTCCACTTCATTGGGTCGGCCTTTTTCAGAATCTTGAAAAACGGTAGGGCGCATTCAGCGCATTTGGAGATGAACCTACTCAACGCGGCAATGCATCCGGCCAAGCGTCTTACGTCCTTGACGGACCTGGGCGCTTGTATCTGCTCGATTGCTTTGATCTTCTTGGGATTGGCTTCTATTCCCCGCTGAGATACAAAGAACCCAAGCAGCTTGGCGGATGGGACACCAAACACACACTTCTCAGGGTTGAGCTTCAAATTGATCTTGCGCAAGTTCATAAAAGTTTCTTCCAAGTCTTGTATGAGGGTTGCTCCATCTCTGTTTTTGACTACTATGTCATCCATGTAAGCTTCCACGTTCCTGTGCAACTGAGATTCAAGTCCAATCTGCACGGCCCTTGCAAAGGTAGAACCGGCGCTTTTTAACCCGAAGGGCATACGTACAAAGCAGTACATGCCACACGGAGTTATGAACGCGGTCTTTTCCTCATCTTCCTTGGCCATGAATATCTGGTGGTATCCGGAGTATGCATCCAAGAAGGAAAGCGAGTCACACCCGGAAGTGGAATCAACAATCTGATCGATGCGCGGCAAGGGAAAAGGGTCCTTCGGGCATGCTTTATTCAAGTTAGTGAAATCAATGCAAAGCCTCCATTTCCCATTCGCCTTGCGCACCACTACCGGGTTGGCTAACCATGTTGGATGCAACACTCCTCTGACCAAACCAGCTGCTTCGAGCTTCTTGATCTCCTCGGCGATGAACTGCTGCCGCTCCAAGGCTTGTTTTCTAGCTTTTTGCTTGACGGGCCTGGCATGAGGGCAGACAGCAAGGTGGTGCTCAATTACCTCCCTGGGAACACCGGGGATGTCAGATGGTTGCCAAGCAAACACATCGACATTCGCCCGCAAGAAGGCAACGAGCGCGCTTTCCTATTTGTCATTAAGGGTGGCACTGATGATAAACGTACCACCAGCGCCATCCTGCCCTACCGGGACCTTCTTCGTCATAGGATTGGTGACCTTGGATCTTTTGCTAAGCAAAGGAGCATTCTACAAATAATGGTTTTCTATATGTAGAGAAACAGGCATCCAAACTTCAAATGATATAAGTGAAGCACATGAAGCATCCTATAATGCCGTACTCGAAAGATATAAGTGAAGTGCAAAGAGCATTTTGTACATCAATCAAGAACTATCCCATACCATCATGGTGCATTGCTAAAAGAAAAAGAAAAGGCACACGACACTCCAAGAATTTACGCATATGATGTGAACAAAACAAAAAGCGAGGCATACCGATAATTGTCGAGGAAGAAAGATGGGATGCCTTCTAGGGCATCCCCAAGCATAAATGCTTGAGTATCCTTGAATATTTACTTGGGGTGCCTTGGGCGTCCCCAATCTTAAACTCTCGTCTCTCCTTATTCTTCTCATATCGATACATCCTCGATCTTCGAACACTTCATCCACACAAAACTTAACAAAACTTTTATTAGAAAGGTTAGTACATATAATCATCAAATACCATCATGTCTTGCCATCACATTATTGTATAATAATAATAAAACATTACATACTGTATGCTATCACAATTGTATGGCTCCCAAGTCAATGGGGCTCAACAAGATTTCAAACATAAGCACACAAAGAGACTATAAAAGCAATCTGTGAAAAACAGGATAGTCTGTAAAGATGCAAATGGAACATATACCTCTATAACACAAACAATTCTAAAACATTAGGATGTAATAAATAATTTTCATAACAGTACCCTGTAAAAATTTCAGAATTTTTTCACGTTCCGGCAAAATATGAAAATTCAAATACTATAGAAAAAGTTTATGTTTTTGCACAACACACATCAAACTAGCAATTCAAACATCCCAAAGGTAAATCTTGGCACATTATTTTTTAATACAATGTATTTGTACAAGGGGATAATTATTTTTGTTGAAAACTTGCAATAATCAAGATTCAAAAAGTTTCCATGGGCATGAAGAAAGTTCACGGCTAGCCCCCACTTCAACGGTTCTCGTCTTTCTCACTTCCACTTTTCTATTTGAAAATGTTTTAAGTTCCCCACTTTACTTTTTTTGTTTTTAATTATTTTAAACGCGCACAACAGAAATAAATGACTCTCTAAAACTTCTGGGTTGTCTCCGTGGCAGCGCTTTCATTAAAGCCATTAAGCTAGGCATATAGTGCTCAAGTAATTGATCCACCCGGATCCCAAGGTATATCGAAGCCAATTTTAATTAACAATGATTTGTAATTTTATCGTGTTCGAAACATAGAGAGGTGAAGATTTGGTTCCTCTCTCATAATAATTGCAAGTAGGAGCAGAAAGCACATGCATATCATATTCATCAAAATCATCTCCGATATGGTGTAGTTGGGAGAATTCAAAAGGATAATAGGACTATCATGTGTGGGTGCAATAGCAACAATTTCATCCTTAACATAAGGAACTATAGCAAGTTCACCTCCATAAGCATAATTCATATTGGCATCATGGCCACAAGAATCAAATTCATCAAAAAGGGATATTTCAAACGAATCCAAGGGATCATAGGAATCATCATAGCATTCATACTTTGGTAAGCACGAAGGGAAATTAAAAAATGTATGGGATAAAGAGTTACTCTCATCAGAAGGTGGGCACGGGTAGCTAATCCGCTCTTCCATCTTTTGTTCTTCGCTCTCCTCTTCATATTTTTCATCTAATGAACTCACAGTTTCAGAAATTTCTTCCTCCATAGATTACTACAAAATATTAGTCTCTTCTTGGACAGCGGAGACTGTCTCAATAAATTTATCAATATAGGCATTGTATTCATAATTCTCATAGCAATATTTAAGTATAACATAATTTTCAGATCTGTAAACAACATCATCAAAGTTATCACACTTTTCAAACAAAGATTCAATTTCCTAAGCACCCTTAAAAGAAACAAATTCTTCCATTTGTTCCACATCATAATAATCATATATACCATTATCATAAGAAGCCAAGGTTTAATTATACTTAAATTCACATTGAAAGGGAAAGTGTGGAGCCTTCATCTTAGAGCAACAAGTATAATCACATCTCAAGCATAAATTCCAAGCATACCAACACATTATTTTAATTTGATCCCATAAGTGTTTCCCTTTTTGATACAAGAGATAATCCCTAAAGTATTCCAAGTGATCTAATGTATCTCCCATTATCAAGTTGAATGGAGATTTATCAAGATTATCAAAGTAGTATTTAATGTTTTTCACATAACCAACATCGAGGGTTTTAGGAGGTTCCCCATCTCCATGAGTAGCAAGTACAACTAATTTTTTTGGTATTTCGTGTTCCATAAGTAAAGATAGAGAACAACTTAGAATCGAAAATAAAAACTACTTAGAGATAAACCAAACAAGCACACACGAGAATATTCACCCCACGCTATTGTTCCCCGGTAACGGCGCCACAAATGTAGGGGGTCATTTGTAGCCTTTTTTGATAAGTAAGAGTGTCGAACCCAATGAGGATCTAAAGTTAGAATTAATACTCTCTCAAGTTCTATCGACCACCGATACAACTCTACGCATGCCAGTGCTTACTTTACCTGGAAGAAGAATAAAACTACTTTGCAGGAATAAAACTAGATGTACTTTGTAGGTGTGATGAGATAGTTTTGCAAGATAATAAAGAACGTGGAAATAAAAGTTAGATGCTATTTTAATAAAAGAACGATAATGTAAATATAGCGAGTGTGGAAAAGTGGTGGTAGGATTTGCGAGATTCTCCTAGGCAATTGATAACAAGACTGGTAACCATTATTGCAGTTTTATATGAGGGAGAGGCATGAGCTAGCATACTTTCCATACTTGGATCATATGCACTTATGATTGGAACTCTAGCAAGCATCCGCAACTACTAAAGATCATTAAGGTCAAACCCAAACATAGCATTAAGTAAAAAGTCCTCTTTACTCCCATACGCAACAACCCCCTTACTTGGGTTTGTGTTTCTGTCACTCATGAACCTACTATAAGTGAATCATGAACGTATTACAACACCATATAGTGAGGATCCCACACGCTTGCGAGACAGGCACCATAGGACAGAACCAAAATAAACCATGCAATTCAAACCAGTCAAGATCATCAATCAACCCATAGGACAAAAGGAATCTACTCAAACATAAAAGGATAGCAATAAATCATTGGATAATAATATAAAGCATAAAGCACCATGTTCAAGTAGGGGTTACAGCGGGTTGCGGGAGAGTGGACCGCTGTAGATAGATGAGGGAAGGTGATGGTGGTGACGGCGGCGAAGTTGTTGGTGTAGACTACTATCATGATTGTTGCCCCGACGATGGTGGTGAAGGTCCCCAAACGACTTATGAGGCACTCCCAAGGCAACCAGGCCCACCGAGACCCCCTGGTCGCGTCCTCTTGCCATGGGACCACCTCGGGCACCGTCTTGCGTTGATTCTTCTTCCAGAAAATCACATATATTCCAAAATAAATCTCCATAATTTTTTATCATGTTTGGACTTCGTTTGATATGGATTTTCTGAAAAACAAAAAACACACAAAAAAGTGGAACTGGCACTAGGCACTGGATCAACTAGATGATACCCCGCCCGTTCCTGCGGGAGATGTTTATCTATACGTACATGTATCAAGGAGGCATGAAAAGGGGGACATAATATGATATATAGTTGGATGGCCAAATATATCGTCCCTAAAATGTACGAAAATAGATGTTCTTGACTTCCTTTCGATGTAAAGAATGAACATTGTAAATGAAAATTTAAGCGGAGTAATGCACTGTTGGAATTCTTGGTGTTTATATTTTGAAGTCTCCAAAATAAATAATTAGATATGGACATTTTCACACATCGTAGGGGGATGGAAAAACCATCTCATCGTACACATGACAGATTGTTTGCTATAGGACAATTGGATGTTACAACATTTATATACACACAATGATTTCAATCCTCTTCTTTAGTATGCAATTTCAGATAAATAAAATAAAGGAAGCAAGACCATGACTATCAAAGTAGACAAAACGGTACAGTATAATCTACATTGGAGTCATGACGCACTTCATGAAACCAACAAAAAAATTGTTAGTACATATTTGCAGAAAAAAATGAACTTTTCTAGTGCCTACCCATGTATGTGTTTCAGAAAAATAAATTACATAAATGTAAGCTAGCTTCTCTCAAGTACGAAGTGAAAATTCCTGCAGGAAAAGAAAACAGTTGGAAACAAAATTAGCGGCAACATTGACAGACCGAGATGACCCGTATGATAAGCTTATTGCGAGCTTGGAGGGAAGCAGGCCAAAAAAACATTATTTTGGCGAACTGATCACTTTCAAAAGCTTTTATATACTCCCATAAAAACTTTTATGTAGGCCACACAGATATAGATGCACCCGAATAAAGGAGAGTGTCAGTCTGATGGTAGCCATGTGCTTGTCTTATGGTTGCCCTTCAACGTGGGCTGTAGACGTGAGTCTCAAGCTTTGGATTCACCACCGTAATTTTTTATGGCAACAACATGTAGCAAGAGGTTGCAGCAACGGCAAGTCTAAAATGCCTAAAGGCTATAGTGTGGTTGCCGCGAGAGCTCTGTTGAGCCTGTGGGAGCATAATATGAGACTGGGAGCACTAACAATGGCGGTTTAGGAAGGATCACGCAGCTGTAGTGAAGGCAGAGTTGAGGCAAGTTTATATAGTGTAGATGACTGTTCACCTCTCAATGTCCTTGACTGCTACAATTCCTTTAGTTTACTATGCATGATGGTGGAGAAATATTGGAGTTGCCATTGCAGTATTGGAACAAACCAACCGTGTGAAAGATAATGAGTCATGCGATGACATGTGGGCTATCATTAAATAATCGATGAGCTAGCTGCATCCATGACATGTGGGGCTAGCTCACAACATAACATGGGAGGGAAGATGTTCTCATGAAGCACACCACACACCCGTATGTCAACATGGAGTAGGGAGTTGGGACTAACAGTTTGCGATAGTGGGACACGAAGATAGTGAAAGGACTCTTCAGTTAGAGAGGAGGCGAATGGTGGGTTTTTTGCACGAATGTGAATCAGATATGGCATTAAAGTATTTTTGTCTCTTGTATGTAGTGCTGACATGGCAACGCGAGAATGGATGTTGGCGTGTCTGTGCTACATGTTGAGATAAATCAAGTAGTCGGGGTGAACTTCTTAAGTATATAGGATATGTTCGTCCCAAAATAATATAAAATGTTGCCAAAAGTATATGAAATTTGTAGAATATTGGCATGAAACAATCAAAAATTATAGATACGATGGAGACGTATCAGCCTACAACACGCTGAAGATGCCAGGGTCAATAAGCATCATCACCATCCACTCCGACAGGAACGAAGCAGTCCTCTGCCTCGACAAGCTCTTCCAGGAGGCAGTTGCGGTATCTGCCGGCAAGGCACTTGTTCCTGCTGAGAAAGATCTCGAGGGAAAGAAAGATAAGAGTACCGGCAAGACCTCCAACAAGTTCTTCGGGAAGCGCACCACAGAGTCCAGCATGCCCGTTGACGGCCTGCTGGAGAGCTCTGCCACCAGGAGCAAGAAAACCAAGGTGGCTACCCCCAAGACGAAGCATGTCTCTGTAAAGGAGGATGGCTCGGGAGACACTTTCACCATAAGTGCCACCCTTGACGATAAATAGGAAAGCACGCTCGTTGCCTTCTAACACGTCTCCAAGGTATCTATAATTTTTTATTGTTCCATGCTATGATATTATCATTCTAGGATGCTTTTTGGGTGATTATTTACCAATTCATAGTATTTTTTAGCACTAACCTATTAACCTAGTGCCCAGTGCCAGTTGTTGTTTTCTGCATGTTTTTGACTTTTCAGGTTTACAGTACCAAATGAAGTGCAATTGCCACGAATTGTTTTTATGATTTTTTCTGGACCAAAATAAGACCTGGAAGCTTCAGCGGGAGACGGGAGACAGCACGAGGGAAGGAGCACACAACAGGTCGCCGCGCCCTGATGTGTGCTGCCTCCCTCGGGTGGCCCCCGACACCCCTCTCTGGCCTATAAATTCTAATAAATCCCAAAAATCCTAGAGAGCCTCCCAAAACACTTTTTCCGCCGCCGCAAGTCCCTGTTCCGCCGGTGCCCATCTGGAGCCCTGTTCTGGTGCCCTACCGGAGGGGAGACCGATCACGGAGGGCCTCTTCATCAACCTTGCTGCTCCCATGGTAATATGTGAGTAGTTCCCTACAGACCTAGGGGTCCATAGTTAATACCTAGATGGCTATATCTCTCTCTCTCTTGATCTTCAATACAAATTTCACCGCATCTTCGAGGTGATCTATTCGATGTAATCACTTTGTGCGGTGTCTTTGTTTGGATCCAATGAATTATGGGTTTATGTTCAGATTATTCATGAAACAGATTTGAGTCTTCTCTGAAATATATTATGATTCTTATTAGCATTATTATTATAGCTTCGTAAATCTCTCCGATCTATTGAAATAGTTTGGCCAACTAGATTGATATTTCTTCAATGAGAGGGGTGCGTTGTAGTGGGTTCAACCTGATGGGTTTCTATATCCTAGTGACAAAGTAGGGGACAAGATACGTCTTTTTGTTGTTGCCACTAAGGATAAAATGATGGGGTTAATTCATATTGATTGAATTCTCTTTGTCTACATCATGTCATTGTTCTCCAAGCATTACTCTGTTTTACTTAATACTCTAGATGCATGCTGGATAGTGGTCGATGGGTGGAGTAATAGTAATAGGTGCAGGCAGGAGTCGGCCTATTTTCTTATGGACGTGATGCCTATATATACAAGGTCATTGTCGTGAATAAATATTGCATAACTATGCGCTTTTCTAACAATTGCCCAACAGTAATTTGTTTACCCACCGTATGCCTACTACATGAGAGATGCCACTAGCGAACACTACGGTCCCCGGGTCTATTCACCTATATATTTACAAAAGCCTTCAATACCTTGCTGCAATTTATTTCCTTTTATTTTATTTTGCAATTTACAATATTCAACTTTCATCAACATACTTCACTAGCTTGCAAATAATGAGTCCAAGGGGATTGACAACCCTCTTGCCCGCATTGGGTGCAAGTGTTTGCTTCTTTGTGTGAAGTCGCTGAAGACGAGAGTTGCATGGTACTCCTATTGGTTCGATAAACCTTGGTTCTCAACTGAGGGAAATACTTATCTATACTGTGCTGCATCACCCGTTCTCTTCACGGAAAACCCAACGCATATCACAAGTATTAGGAAGGATTTCTGGCGCCGTTGTCGGGGAGTAATACCAACCTACTATCAAGTAACTTCACACAAATTATCATTCACTTGTTCTACTTTTTATTTGCTTTTATATTTTGCTTGCTTCAGAAAAATCAAAAATACAAAAATATTTGTGTTTCCTAGTTACTAGTTGACTTCTTTGCTTGCTACTATGGCTAGTTCCCCTTCGGACATGCCTACCCCTCCTTACTTTGGAGAGGGTTCCCCAATTTTGGATTTCGAGCAACTGGGTGATGAGTCCCTTAAAGATACTTGGGATATATTACTAGAAATACAAATGCGAGCTAATCCCAAAAGTCATATCAAATTGCTCCTTAGAAGTTTTTATGTTGGTCTATCCTTATCTCATCGACGTGTCTTGGATTCTATGTTCGAAAAAGATTTCCTTGGGAACAATGCTTTTGAAACTTATGAAAAGATGAAAAACATATTTGGACAACCCAAAATATAAACCATTGAACCAACCATATTGGTGTGTTTTAATCAAACCGAGTTAATAAAGGAAACTAAGGCCATTATGGAAACCAATTTTAAAGGGTTATACAACATGTCTACTAAAATCAATGGGAACATAGTAATATAAAATAATAGATTTGATACTATGGATCAAAAGATTGATGCTCTTAGTATTTTCAAGGACAAAATGAAAACTCCCAATAGTAAGTTGGAACAACTTGTTCTTAGTGTCAAAGGTGACAACACTTGAAACTATGTATTATGCCTAGCTAGGGGCGTAAAACAATAGCACTAGTTGGGAGGCAACCCAATAGTTATCTTTATTTTTGCTTTTAAATTTCTGTTTGTGTGTGATAACATGCTTATTGCCACTATAATGATTGTGTTTTTATGTTTAAATTAGTGTTTGTGCCAAGTAAAGCCTTTGGGATGACTCACAAGATGGGTAGAATTGATACGGTGCAAAAACAGAAACTTTAGCGTTCAGTGCAGAATTTCTCTGATTTTACTGGAACATCTTTTTGATCTGAAATTTTATACATTATTTAAATACAAATTCTTCAGGTTTTCCTAAATTTTTAGAGTTTTTAGAGTTACAGAAGTATAGGTTCTCTACAGATCTTTACAAACGGTTCTGTTTTAGACAGATTTTGTTTTTGCTTGCATAGTTTGCTTGTTTTGATGATGCTATGGATTGTATCGGGGGGTATAAGCCATGGAGAAGTTAGAATAAAGTACCTTATTCAATAATAAAATAATAAGCAATTTATAACAGTACCTAAATTATTTGATATGTTTACTATACTAACAGATCTCACGAAGGGTTTGTTGAGTTTTGCGTGCTGAAGTTTTCAAGTTTTGGGTGCTATCACGATGGATGAAGGAATAAGGAGCAGCAAGAACCTAAGCTTGGGGATTCCCAAGGCACCCCAAGGTAATATTCATGGAACACTCAAGTGTCTAAGCTTGGGGATGCCCCGGAAGGCATCCCCTCTTTCGTCTCAATCCATCGGTATGTCACTCGGAGCTATATTTTTATTCATCACATGATATGAGTTTTGATTGGAGCGTCGTTTTTGCTTTTGTTTTAGTTTTCCACAATCATTGTTTGCTGGACACACCCATTTGAGAGAGACACAAGATCACCATGATTTTTTAGAATACTCTTTGAGCTTCACTTATATCTTTTGAGCTTAGAAGTTGCTCTGGTACTTCACTTATATCTTTTAGAGCACGGTGGCGTATAGATTTTATAGAAATAATTGCACTCTCGTTCTTCACTTATATTTGTTTGAGAGGTAATAAATAGTGACAGTAATTTGCATGGGTTATAAGACTAGTCCAAAAATAATAGGTATCCAATGTCTGCATAATCAAAACCACATGTAGCACATAAAAGAGAAATTGTGGGTTAATGATATTGATGTGGTAATATGAAAGGGCATGAGTGCATGATCATTGGTTAGTAAAAGTATTGTGAAATAGAGGGTGTTACTTGTTTTTCATCTAAATATTTTTTATAGCATGGTGATGATGTGTGAGCATACTTATTCCTCGTTGAAATCATAGTGTTGTTTAAGTCAGAGGCGCATGATGGTTAACTCCTCCCAACCTCCTCCCTAGGGGCATGCAAGTAGTACTTTGCTTCGAGAGAGCTAATAAAATCTTGCAATAAGTATGTGAGTTCTTTATGACTAATGTGAATCCATGGATGTACGCACTCTCACCACCTCATATTTGCTAGCCTCCTCGGTACCGTGCATTTCCCATTCTCACCTCGAGGATCGGTGCAACCTTCGTCGGTGCATTCAAACCCCGTGACATGATACGCTCTGTTGCACATAGGCCTTATTATATCTTCCTCAAAACAGCCACCATACCTACCTATTATGGTATTTCCATAGCCATTCTGAGATATATTGCATGCAACTTCCACCGTTACATCATATGACTAGTACTTCCATTGTCATATTGCTTTGCATGATCATATAAGCTGACATAGTATTTGTGGCAAAGCCACCGTTCATCATTTTTTATACATGTTACGCTTGATCATTGCACATCCCGGTACACTGCCAGAGGCATTCATATAGAGTCATACTATAGTTTTCATGTTGAGTTGTAAGTAAATAAAAGTGTGATGATCATCATTATTAGGGCACTGTCTCAGTGAGGAAAGGATGATGGAGACAATGATTTCCCCACAAGTCGAGATGAGACTCCAGACGAAAAATAAAAGAAAGAAAAAGAAAGAAAATGAAGAAGAAAAAGAAGAAGAAAAGAAAAAAAGAAAAGGAGAAAAGGAAAAAAATGATAGAAAAGACAGAAGGGGCAGTGCTACTACCTCTTTTTCCACACTTGTGCCTCAAAGTGGCAGCATGTTCTTCATATAGAGTCCCTTGTTTTATCACTTTCATATGCTAGTGGGAATTTTTCATTATAGAACTTGGCTTTTATATTCCGATGACGGGCTTCCTCAAATGCCCGAGGTCTTCATGAGCAAGCAAGTTGGATGCACACCCACTTAGCTTCATTTGATCTTTCATGCACTTATAACTCTAGTGCACCCGTTGCATGGCAATCCATACTCCTCGCATTGATATCTATTGATGGGCATCTCCATAGCCCATTGATACGTCTAGTTGATGCGAGATTTTCTTCTCCACTTTTACCCGTTTGAAACGTACCACCATATTCTATTCCACCTTTATGCTATATCCATGGTTCACACTCATATATTGTGTGAGTAATAAAAAGCTGAAGTGCGTTAAGAAGTATGATCCAGTTGCCTAATTTGACACTGTGGTGCTTGATATTTGTATTTATGTGGTGAAGACAGAGCCATGTTATTCTTATATGATAAAATTAATAGGGGGTGAACATTTTCTAAGGATCGTATATTTTGAAACTTGATGATTATGTTCCTTATGTTTATAAGTATTACTATGTTGATGTTTGTTAATTCATCGTTTCTCAGTGATCATACCTACAATAGATTACATGTTGGGTAGCATGTTGACGTGGCTTGAGATTGCGTCAGTATTTCCCCAAAGAGGAAGGGATGATGCAGCACAGCGACGGTAAGTATTTCCCTCAGTTATGAAACCAAGGTTATCAAACCAGTAGGAGGATCACCACCACCCAATAAGCAGCACCTGCACACAAACAACAAATACTTGCAACCCGACGCGAAAGAGAGGTTGTCAATCTCACTACGGTAAAAAGATAGATTAGGTAGTGATAGATAGGAGAGATAGATAGGAGAGATAGATCTCTCAAGAACACAAAATAAAAAGAGCAAATATGCAGCAATATGTTTTTGGGTTTTTGGTTTTGCAGATCTGAAAACAAAGATTAAAAAAAGTAGATCGGAAAGCAATATGTTGGAAAAGTAGACCCGGGGGCCGTAGGGTTCACTAGTGGCTTCTCTCATGAGTATAGCGCACGGTGGGTGAACAAATTACTGTTGGGCAATTGATAGAAAATAGAATAGTCGTGACAATATCCAAGGCGATGATCATTATATAGGCATCACATCCAAGATAAGTAGACCGACTCCTGTCTGCATCTACCACTATTACTCCACACTTCGACCACTATCCAGCATGCATCTAGTGTATTAAGTTCATGGAAAACGGAGTAATGCAATAAGAACGATGACATGATGTAGACAAGATCTATTCATGTAGGAATAGACCCCATCTTGTTATCCTTAATAGCAACGGTACATGCGTGTCTTGCTGCCACTTCTGTCACTCGGAAAGAACACCACAAGATCGAACTCATCACAAAGCACCTCTTCCCATGGCAAGAAAAATCGATCTAGTCGGCCTAACTAAACCAAAGATTCGGAGAAGAAATACGAGGCTATAAGTAATCATGCATATAAGAGATCGAAGAAGACTCAAATAATATTCATGGATAGAAACTGATCATGAACTCAAAATTCATCGGATCCCAACAAACACACCGCAAAAGTTTACATCAAATAGATCTCCAAGAGACCATTGTATTGAGAATCATAAGAGAGAGAGAGAGAGGAAGCCATCTAGCTACTGCCTACGGACCCGTAGGTCCATGGTGGACTACTCACGCATCATCGGAGAGGCACCTATGAGGAAGATGAACCCCTCCGTGATGGTGTTTAGATTGGATCTCAAGGTTCTGGAACTTGCGGTGGCTGGAATTGTGTTTCGTCGACTCCCCTAGGGTTTTTGGGATATTTGGGAATTTATAGGCATCAGAGGCGGTGGAGAGGGGCCTCGAGGAGGGTACAACCCATCAGGGCGCGCCAGGGCCCCCCTGGCGCGCCCTGGTGGGTTGTGGTCTCCTCGGCCCACTCCCCCGGCACTTCTTTGGCCCATTGGGTGTCTTCTGGTCCAGAAAAAATCTCCAAGAAGTTTCGTCGCGATTGGACTCCGTTTGGTATTGATTTTCTGCGAAGTAAAAAACAAGCAAAAACAACAACTGGCACTTTGGCACTATGTCAATAGGTTAGTCCCAAAAAATGATATAAAGTTGTTATAAAATGATTGTAAAACATCCAAGAATGATAATATAACAGCATGGAACAAGCAAAAAATATAGATACGGTGGAGACGTATCAGCATCCCCAAGCTTAATTCCTACTCGTCCTCGAGTAGGTAAATGATAAAAACAGAATTTTTGATGTGGAATGCTGCCTAACATGTTCATCATATTATTTTCTTTTGAATAGCATGGACATTTGGACTTATAAATGATTCAGAGCAATAGTCTAGTTTTAACATAATGACTTCAATACTCAAGCATGTCAACAAGCAACCATGTCTTTCAAAATATCAACACTAAAGAAAGTTATCCCTAGCCCATGATGCTCAATCATTGATCCATTCATGAAACACACTCAAATATTAACTATGTCCAATGCTCAAGTACGATCATAGTGCCCCCTAGTTGGTGCTTTGTAAGAGAAGATGGAGACTCAAAGTAAAAAATAATAGTTGCATAAAGTAAATAGATAGGCCCTTCGCAGAGGGAGGTAGGGATTTGTAGAGGTGCCAGAGATCAAAGTTTTAAATTGAGAGAGAGAAAATATTTTGGGTGGCATGCTTTTCCTGTCAACGAAAATGACAAAGTAGCTCAAAATACTTTCCATGCTAGATATATCATAGGCGGTTCCCAAACAGAAAATAAAGTTTATTCCTTTTTCCACTAAACTTTCACTTTCCATGGCGGGCCGTATCCACGGTTGCCTTCCATACCAACACTTTCCAAGGAATTTATTATTTCACAACATAAAGTAAATATTTTTTCTTTTTCATTTCGGGAATGGGCATCCCTATTACCGTCGCACTCTCGTGCAATGACAAGTGAATAAACACTCATCTTGAGAATAACACATCTAGCATGGAAAAATATTGGACACTCCCCACCATTTCATGAGCGGTACGGGCACACCAAAGAGAAAATTTATTTTGAAAATTTAGAGATGGCACATACAAATTTGCTTGGAACGGCATGGAAATACCGCATATAGGTAGGTATGGTGGACTCATAAGGCAAAACTTGGTTTAAGGGTTTTGGATGCACAAGTAGTATTTCTACTTAGTACAAATGAAGGCTAGCAAATAGATTGGGAAGTAACCAAACCAAGAAACGAAAATTCACATAAGCGAGCAATTAGCATAACTAACACCGAATAATGCACCACAAGTAGGATGTAACTTCATTGCATAACTATTGACTTTCGTGCATGCATAGGGAATCACAAACCTTAACACCAATATTCCTACTAAGCATAATTACTCACTAACATGACTCACATATTACTATCATCATGTTTCAAAACTATTACAAGGAATCAAGTTTAATTTTCCCAATGATCTTCATGAAAGTTTTTATTATATCCTCCTTGGATATCTATCACTTTGGGACTAGTTTCATATATTGCCATTGCTTTTTGGCAAGCTCAAACAACTTTAAGTGAAGCACATGAGCATAAAGATTTCATCTCTCAAAAAGGTATAAGTGAAGCATGAGAGGATTTCTTCAAAATTTACCTACTCTCAAATTAATCTAAGTGAAGAAAGAGTGTATTTCTACAAAAATTTCCAAGCACACCGTGCTCAAAAAGATATAAGTGAAGCACTAGAGCAATTCTATAGCTCAAAAAGTTTAAGTGAAGCACATAGAGCAATTCTAACAAATCATAGCATGATTTTGGATTTCTCAAATAGGTGTGTCCGGCAAGGATACAAGGGAAAAACTAACAAACAAATCAAGCAAAGATACAAGACGCTCCAAGCAAAACTCATGATATGTGACGAATAAAAATATAGCTCCAAGTAAAATACCGATGGTCGTTAGAAGAAAGAGGGGATGCCACTCGGGGGCATCCCCAGGCTTAGTTGCTTGTTACTCTTTAGATATATCTTGGGGGGGTGCGGTAGCATCCCCAAGCTTAGGCTTTTATCACTCCTTATTCCTCCATCCATCGTGATCTCACCCAAAACTTGAAAACTTCAATCACACAAAACTCAACAAAATCTTCGTGAGATCCGTTAGTATAATAAAGCAGATCACTACTTTAGTTACTGTTGCAAACCCATTCATATTTTATTATTTCATTAAACCTACTATATTTTAACTTTACCATGGCTCATACCCTTCAATATAACCCATAGATTCATCAAAACAAGCACACAATGCAACGAAAACAGAATCTATCTTAAACAGGACAGTCTGTAGTAATCTGTACTCTAACCATACTTCTGTAACTCTAAAAATTCTACAAAATTAGGAAAACGTAAGGAATTTGTATAGCAACACTGTGATAAAATTTCAGCTCAAGATCGGGTTCCCACAAAAAATTAAAATTCATATACTGGACGCAAAGTTTCTGTTTCAGATTCAGCATCGCTTCTACTCATCCTATGAATCATCCTAAAGGCTTACTTGGCATAAACACTAAATAAGCCATAAAAACACAATCATAACAGAGGCATAATTGTATCAACACTCAAAACCAGAAAGGAAAAATCAAAAAATTATTTATTCATTGGGTTGCCTCCCAACAAGCGTTATCGTTTTACACCCCTAGCTAGGCATAACGCATAGATTCAAGTATTGTCATCTTTGGATTTGGATCCATAGGATGCCCTCATGATTGATTCATATGGTGGCTTAATTATTGTCATAGGGAAGTGTTCCATGCCCTTTCTCAAGGGAAATTAAAAATGAATATTGCCTTCTTTCATATCAATCACGGCACCTATAGTGCGTAAAAACGGTCTACTAAGTATAATGGGACAAGACGGATTGCAATCAATATCAAGCACAATGAAATCAATAGGCACATAATTCCTATTTGCAATAATAAGAACATCATTAATTCTTCCCAAAGGTTTTTTAATAGTAGAATCCGCCAAGTGCAAATTAAGAGAACATTCTTTAATATTGGTAAGACCAAGCACATCACATAGAGATTTCGGAATCGTGGAAACACTAGCACCCAAATCACACAACGCAAAGCATTCATAATTTTTAATCTTGACTTTAATGGTAGGTTCCCACTCATCATGCAATTTTCTATGAATAGAAATCTCCAACTCCAACTTTTCTTCAAAAGATTTCATCATGGCATCAACGATATGTTTAGTAAAAGCTTTATTTTGCTCATAAGCATGGGGTGAATTCAACATGGATTGCAGCAAAGAAATACATTCAATAAAATAGCTACTATAATAATTAAAGTCTTTGCAATCCAAGATAGTGGGCACATCACTAGTTAAAGTTTTGACCACTTCAAACCCACTTTTACCAAAAAAAATCAAGATTTTCACCCTCCAAATTATTGGGACACCTTCTAGTTAAAGTTGACTCTACTTCAGTCCCTTCATGATCAATTTTAACATTACTAAACAAGGAATCAATAGAAGAAACACCAATCACTTTAAGATCTTCATCTTTCTTATGGAGGTAATCACTAGAAAACGATTTTTCTAAGATTTCTCTTTTAGCTCTAAGCATAGCGGTTCTTTTCTTGCTTTCATCCATAGAGACATATAAAGCTTTAATAGATTCATCAATCTTAGGCACAAAAGCTTTCAACTTGATATTTTCAACATCATGAGAAATTCTATCAATGCTTCTAGACATATCATCAATCTTATTCAACTTTTCTTCTATCGTAGTATTGAAAGCCTTTTGTGCATTGATAAATTCTTTAATATTACTCTCAAGATCAGAGGTGTTCCTATTATTATTGTAGGAAGAATTACCATAGGAATTACCATAATTATTAGAGGAATTTCCAGGAAAAGGCCTAGGATTAAAATTACCTCTATAAGCATTGTTATTGAAAAAATTTCGCGAGACAAAATTCACATCTAGGGAATCACTATTTTGCTCAATCAAATTAGACAAAGGCACATCATTAAGATCAATAGGAGCATTCTTACTAGCAACCAATTTCATCAAAGCATCATACTTATCACTCAAAGTACTAATTTCCTCTACCGAATTATTTTTTTTACTAGTAAGTGCTCTTTCGGTATGCCATTGAGAATAATTAGCCATGATATTATCTAGCAATTTAGTAGCTTCACCCAAAGTAATCTCCATAAAAGTACCACCCGCGGCGGAATCTAAAATTTTTGTATGATCATCCAAAGATTTAAACCATGAGTAGGACAATTTCTTAGCATCAACTTCATTCTTTCCCAAGATTGTGCAACATGTTGATGCTCAACTTGCTTAAAATTCATGATTTGTGTCGTAAGGGAAATAATTTTCGCGGGCGGAAAATACTTAGTGATAAAAGCATCCTTACACTTTTTCCAAGAATCAATACTATTGCGAGGCAAAGAGGAAAACCAAATTTTTGCATGATCCCGCAAGGAAAAAGGAAATAATTTCAACTTCACAATATCATTGTCCACATCTTTTTTCTTTTGCATATCACACAATTCTACGAACGTGTTTAGATGGGACGCAGCATCCTCATTAGGATTACCGGCAAATTGATCTTTCATGACAAGATTCAACAAAGCGCCATTAATATCACAAGACTCCGCACTAGTGGCGGGAGGAGCAATCAGAGTAATAATAAAATCATTGTTATTAGTATTAGAAAAATCACACAACTTGGTGTTCTCTTGAGTCATCGTTACTACGCAAACAAGATTGCAAGCAAGCAAGAGATCCGGCGAGAAAAAGGCAAACGAAAAAGAGGGCGAATAAATTGACAAATTGGTGAAGTGGGGGAGAGGAAAACGAGAGGCAAATGGCAAATAATGTAATTGCAAGGAGATGAGATTTGTGATTACGAACCTGGTATATGATGATGGAGTCCCCTCGGCGCCTACGATAGGCACGTAGAAGAGACCGCTTCCTCCCTGGCAACGGCGCCAGAAATTCCTTTGACGTGGCTTGAGACTGCGTCGGTATTTCCCCAAAGAGGAAGGGATGATGCAGCACAGCGACGGTAAGTATTTCCCTCAGTTAGGAAACCAAGGTTATCGAACCAGTAGGAGGATCACCACCACCCAATAAGCAGCACCTGCACACAAACAACAAATACTTGCAACCCGACGCGAAAGAGAGGTTGTCAATCTCTCTATGGTAAAAAGATAGATTAGGTAGTGATAGATAGGAGAGATAGATCTCTCAAGAACACAAAATAAAAAGAGAAAATATGCAGCACTATGTTTTTGGGTTTTTGGTTTTGTAGATCTGAAAACAAAGATTGCAAAAAAAAGTAGATCGGAAAGCAATATGTTGGAAAAGTAGACCCGGGGGCCATAGGGTTCACTAGTGGCTTCTCTCATGGGTATAGCGCACGGTGGGTGAACAAATTACTGTTGGGCAATTGATAGAAAATCGAATAGTCATGACGATCTCCAAGGTGATGATCATTATATAGGCATCACGTCCAAGATAAGTAGACCGACTCCTGTAGGTCTATGGTGGACTACTCACGCATCATTGGAGAGGCACCTATGAGGAAGATAAACCCCTCCGTGATGGTGTTTAGATTGGATCTCGAGGTTCTGGAACTTGCGGCGGCTAGAATTGTGTTTCGTCGACTCCCCTAGGGTTTTTGGAATATTTGGGAATTTATAGGCATCAGAGGCGGTGGAGAGGGGCCCCGAGGAGGGCACAACCCATCAGGGCGCGCCGGGGCCCCCCTGGCACGCCCTGGTGGGTTGTGGTCCCCTCGGCCCAGTCCCCCGGCACTTCTTTGGCCCATTGGGTGTCTTCTGGTCTAGAAAAAATCTCCAAAAAGTTTCGTCGCGATTGGACTCCGTTTGGTATTGATTTTCTGCGAAGTAAAAAACAAGCAAAAACAGCAACTGGCACTTTGGCACTATGTCAATAGGTTAGTCCTAAAAACTGATATAAAGTTGTAATAAAATGATTGTAAAACATCCAAGAATGATAATATAACAGCATGGAACAAGCAAAAATTATAGATATGTTGGAGACGTATCACATGTCACATCAAAAATTGTGTTTTTATCATTGACCTACTCGAGGACGAGCAGGAATTAAGCTTGGGGATGCTGATACGTCTCCAACGTATCTATAATTTATGATTGTTCCATGCTATGATATTATCATTCTAGGATGCTTTTTGTGTGATTATTTACCAATTCATATTATTTTTGAGCTCTAAAATATTAACCCAGTGCTCAGTGCCAGTTGTTGTTTTCTGCATGTTTTTGACTTTTCAGGTTTACAGTACCAAACAAAGTCCAATTGCCATGAAAATTTTTATGATTTTTTCTGGACCAAAAGAAGACCTGGAAGCTTCGGGAGGAGACCGGAGACTGCATGAGGGAAGGAGCACACAGCAGGGCGGGCCCAGGGGGTGGCCGAGCCCTGATGTGTGATGCCTCTCTCGGGTGGCCCTCGATGCCCCTCTCTGGCCTATAAATTATAATAAATCCCAAAAACCCTAGAGAGCCTACTGAAACACTTTTTCCGCCGCCGCAAGTCTCTGTTCCGACGTGTGCCCATCTGGAGCCCTGTTCCGGTGCCCTGCCGGAGGGGGGATCGATCACGGAGGGCCTCTTCATCAACCTTGCTGCTCCCATGGTGAGGTGTGAGTAGTTCCCTACAGTCCCATTGGTCCGTAGTTAGTAACTAGATGGCTATCTCTCTCTCTCTCTCTCTCTCTCTTGATCTTCGATACAAAGTTCACCGCATCTTCGCGGTGATCTATTCGATCTAATCACTTTGGGCGGTGCGTTTGTTGGGATCCGATGAATTGTGGGGTTTATGTTCAGATTATTCATGAAAAAGATTTGAGTCTTCCCTGAAATCTATTATAATTCTTATTTGCATGATTATTATAGCTTCATAAATCTCTCCTATCTATTGGAATAGTTTGGCCAACTAGATTGATATTTCTTCAGTGAGAGGGGTGTGTTGTAGTGGGTTCAACCTGATGGGTTTTTATATCACAGCGACAAAGTAGGGGACAAGATACGTCTTTGTGTTGTTGCCAATAAGGATAAAATGATGGGGTTAATTCATATTGAATAAATTCTCTTTGTCTACATGATGTCATTGTTCTCCAAGCAATACTTTGTTTTACTTAATACTCTAGATGCATGCTGGATAGCGGTCGATGGGTGGAGTAATAGTAATAGGTGCAGGCAGGAGTCGGCCTATGTGCTTATGGATGTGATGCCTATATATGCATCATCATTGTTGTGAATAAAGATTGCATAACTATGCGCTTTTCTACCAATTGCCCAATAGTAATTTGTTTACCCACAGTATGCCTACTGCATGAGAGATGCTGCTAGCGAACACTACGGCCCTCGGATCTATTCACCTATATATTTACAAAAGTCTTCAATACCTTGCTGCAATTTATTTCCTTTTATTTTATTTTGCAATTTATGATATTCAACTTTTATCAACATACTTCACTAGGTTGCAAATAACGAGTCCAAGGGGATTGACAACCCTCTTGCCCGCGTTGGGTGCAAGTGTTTGCTTCTTTGTGTGCAGTCGCTGAAGAAGGGGGTTGCGTGCTACTCCTATTGGTTCGATAAACCTTGGTTCTCAACTGAGGGAAATACTTATCTATACTGTGTTGCATCACCCGTTCCTCTTCACGAAAAACCCAATGCAGATCACAAGTACCACCTTTCTGCGAGCGAATGTCGATATGTTTGTGTGGCAACCATCTAACATCCGCGATGTTCCCAGGGAGGTTATTGAGCACCACCTTGTCGTCTATCCTCATGTGGGACCCATCAAGCAGAAGGTCAGGAAGCAAGCCTTGGAGCGGAAAGAATTTATCGCTAGAGAAATCAAGAAACTAGAAGTGTCAGGCTTAATCTGAGGGGTGATCCACCCTACATGGTTAGCCAATCTAGTTGTTGTACGTAAGCAGAATGGGAAGTGGCGTCTTTGTATTTGATTTCACTAATCTTAATAAAGCTTGATCCAAAGATCCTTTTCCTTTGCCGCGTATTGACCAGATTGTGTACTCCATTGCCGGCTGCGACTTGCTCTCCTTTGTTGATGCCTATTCTGGTTATCATCAGATTATCATGGCCAAGGAAGATGAAGAGAAAACTGCATTCGTCACACTATATGTCACATACTATTTTAAACGTATGCCTTTTGGACTTAAAAGCGCCGGATCAACATTTGCAAGAGCTGTTCAGATTAGTTTTGTGCCCCAGCTGCATAGAAATGTAGAAGCATACATGGATGACATAGTGGTCAAAACCAAGGACAAGGCAACATTGATCCAAGACTTAGAAAAAATATTCACAAATCTGCGCAAGATCAATTCAAGCTCAACCTTGAGAAGTGTGTATTTAGGGTTCCATCCAGCAAGCTTCTTGGGTTCTTTGCATCTCAGAGAAGTATTGAAGCCAATCCTAACAAGATCAAAGCAATTGAGCAGTTGGAGGCACCGAAGCGCGTCAAGGATGTGTGGCGCCTTGCCGGTTGCATCACCGCCTTGAGCAGGTTCATCTCAAAGTCTGCCGAGCGTGCCTAATCGTTTTTCAAAATATTGAAAAAGGCAGGTCCCATGAAGTGGACTCTAGAGGCGGAGGCAGCGCTGCAAGATTTGAAAAGGTACTTGTCCTCTACGCCAACACTAGTCGCGCCAAAGTCGCAAGAGCCATTGTTGTTGTATCTGGCGGCAACCAATCAAGTGGCCAGTGTTGTGCTAGTGGCAGAAAGAGAAGAAGAGGAAGATGAGGCAACAATGGAAAGGCGTCAGCCGACAAACCGGAATCTTCTCCGGCAAGTCACGGTGCCGGCAACTCAAGCTTGGCGAAGGAATCAGATCAACAAGTTGCGAAGAAGAAGATGGTGCAGCGCCCGGTCTACTTTGTCACTCTCTCCTACAGGGGGCTAGGTCAAGGTACTCCGGTGTGCAGAAGTTGCTCTTCGGCCTCCTCATGGCCTCGAGGAAGTTGCACCATTACTTCCAACCACATCAAATTACAGTCGTCACTCGCTTTCCTATGTAATGCATCCTAGGGAATCAAGAGGCCATCAGCAGGATAGTAGAGTGGGCGTTGGAGTTGTCAAGCTTTGATTTGAAATTCAATAGCACAGCTACAATTCAGAGCAGAGCCTTGGCAGAATTTATTGTTGAATGGACACCAACGCAAGACGAGGAAACGCCAGAAACAGCCCTCCCCGGCAAGGAAGCTACACAAGGAGATTCACAGCTTGTTGTACGTCAAGTAAACAAGGATTACCAGAGCCCTTTGATGGAAGCTTATGTAGATGAAGTAAGGAAGTTTGAAGAGCACTTTGACAATCTACTAATGGAGCACGTACCCTGTGCGGAAAACAGCATTGCTGATGACCTGTCGAAGGGTGCCGCTCAGAAGCTACCTGTGGAACCAGGGACTATTGTGCTCTGACTAACTCAACCATGTGTCACGCCATCAATGCACCAATCCAAGAAGATAAAGATCAAATCTGGCGAGTACTTTCCAGTAGAGCTGCCAACAGTCGCTAACAAGGTTGCCGAAAATAACACGCCTATCGATGAGCAGCAAACTCCAGCAAGATCCCAAGTTCTTGCCATCGAGACCAGCACTCCCGAGGTAGAAGAAATGCCTTTAGTCCTTGTCATCGAGCCACAGGCTCCAGCATGGGCGCAGCAAATAGTCTAGTACTTCCAAACAGGAGAACTTTCTGAAGAGCAAGAAGAAGCTGAAAGAGTATCCCGCCAATCAAGCATGTACCAATTTGTGGAGAGCACTCTATACAAGAGGAGGCCAAATGTGTTGAAATTTAAGTGCATCTGTCGAGACGATGGACAGAATCTGTTTGCGGAGACACACAAGGGGATGTGTGGTTCCCACATCGGGTCCCGCGTGCTCGTCGGCAAAGATTTCCGTCAAGGATTCTATCGTCCGACGGCCCTTCAAGATGCCTTGGCGGTGGTCACAAGATACGAAGCGTGTCAGTTCCACGCCAAGAAAATACATCAACCAACACAAGCCCTTTAGACCATACCGCTCTCCTGGCCCTTCTCGGTCCGGGGGCTCGACATTGTCAGCCCTTTCCCCGTGCTTCCGGGGGCTTCGAGTTCTTGTTCGTTGCAATCGACAAGTTCACGAAGTAGGCTGAGGTAGAACCAGTGAGGAAGGTAACGACACTAGTATCCATCAAGTTTTTCAAGGGAATAGTTTGTCGTTTTAGCGTACCCAACAAGATCACTAGTAGAAAACAGGCTTTGGACCGGACCATTAGTCCCGGTCGGGTTTTGGACCGGGACTAATGTGTCCACTAGTCCCGGTTCATGAGGCTAGGCATTAGTCCCGATTCATGAGGAACCTCTAGTCCCGGTTGGTGATACCAACCGGGACTAAAGGGGTGGTGGCAGGGTTGCGTCAGGCTGGGGCCCCTGCGGGGCCCTTTAGTCCCGGTTGGTATCACCAACCAGGACTAGAGATGGACCTTTAGTCCCGGTTGGTATCACAAACCGGGACTAAAGATATCACTATAAATAGTGCTTCGTCCAGCCCGGTCCCAAGCTCTCTGTTTTCTCATTTCTCTCCTCTGTTCTCTTCCCTTGCTCGAGCTCATCCTCCATTTTTGCCAAGATTTGTCAAGATTTGAGGCACCCCATCCATCCAAATGTTCACAAAGGTTAGCAACTTTGTCCTTTCATCTTTCATTGCTAGATTAGCTCGTGGAATGCTCTATAATTACAGTGATTTGTGGGTTTTTGTTTGGGAGAAATTATGTGGGAGTTTATTTGATTTATATGCAATTTGAGCTCAAATTAACTTCTTAGTTTGCATATGTGTAGGTGTGGTTTACTTAGTGCCTTCCCGTCCCCGTCCTAAGCACCGTTGATCACCCGCACCGTCCCGTCGCCGGCACCACCTTGGTGAGCCTCTTGTTCTTATCCTTTTTATAAAAAAAATCTTATTTGTATGATTTAGATAGTTATTTGTATAATTTTCTTACTTGTATGATTGTTTGTTATACATAGTGCCATGGTTTTGGTATCCATGCCCGTCAGCCCTCGTCCGGTTTATGATTCGGATGTGGTATATTCTCTTTTATAACTATTTGTTGCATTTCGTGTTAATGACAATTATGACCATCAAGTTGACATACATATTTTTATCTAGGAGGTATGTGAACCGGAAATTCCAACCGACCCTATTGTCGAGAAGTTAAATTTAGCTGAAAAAGAAAATGAGTATTTGAAAGAAAAATTGAAAAGAGTTGAAGAAGAGAAGATGAACAGTTGTACGTTGCCGATGTCGTCGATGATCACAAGATGAAGATCGATGCAATGCGCTTGAAGATTAGAAAGATTAGAAAATATGCCATTAATAAATAGGATTGGTATCATTATGCTGTTGAATCAATTGTTACCTTAGTTGCGATTTTGATCGCATTTGTTGTTGCATTTAAATGCTTTAGCTAGATAGTTGTATGTTGTTTTATGAGAATAAGTGTGTATGAACTTGTATTAATTTGGTCACTTTGATGTTATGTAATGAAGATGAGTCGACAATGGATGTACGAAGACCGATGCTCTCCCCAGTTCATTAATGGGGTGCATAGTTTTCTGCATGCGGCTGAGGCAAACAAGCGGAATGGTTTTATGTGTTGTCCATGTGCTGTCTGTAAGAATGATAAGAATTACTCTAGCTCAAAAGACATTCACGTCCACCTGTTTATGTCCGGTTTCATGTTCGGCTATAACTATTGGACCAAGCACAGAGAAAGAGGGGTTCGAATGCAAGAGAATGAAGAAGAAGAGGATGATGACAACTATCCTGGGTTCCCTAAATACGATGGTACTACAATGGGGGAAGAGAATGAAGAAGAAGAAGAAGAAGCTGAAGAAGAGGCATCAGATGAGCCCGCTGATGATCTTGGTCGGGCCATTGTTGATGCAAAGAGAAACTACGAAAGTGATAAGGAGGAGTTGAAGTTGCAGCGCATGTTAGAGGATCACAAAAAATTGTTGTACCCAAATTGCGAAGATGACAAGAAAAAGTTGGGTACCACACTGGAATTCCTGCAATCACTACTGGAATCTGGCATTTTGCCATCTGCCAGCTCTTTGCCATTTGCCAGCTGATGGCAAAGAAGGTCTTTGCCGTCTGCTTACAAAAAACAGACGGCAAAGAACTGACAGATGGCAAAGAACCTGGTTGCCATCAGCCAATTCTTTGCCGTCTGCCAGCAGATGGCAAAGAATCTTTGCCGTCTGCTGGCAGACGGCAAAGAGGTGGGTGGGGTCCAGTGGACGCCTGCGTCGTAACGGCCCACCAGCCCCACCTCTTTGCCGTCTGCCAGCAGACGGCAAAGATTCTTTGCCATCTGTTCTTTTTTCGCAGACGGCGAAGAAGAAACGCATGCAGCGGATTGATCCCACGGATCGATGACTTGGCACACACCCACGACCCACACAGCCCCGGGCCCAACCCACGCACACACACACCCACGTTGGATCCCATCTCTCTCGTCTTCCTCGATCCCCTTTCTCCACCGTACGTGCATCTCTCTCTCTCTGTCTCTCTCTCGCTGACGAGCCGCCGCCGCCGACCCGCTGCACCCCGCCCCGCCGCCCCCCCTGCGCAGCCGCCCCGCCGCACCCCGCCCCGCCGCCCCCTGCCCAGCCGCCCCGCCCCCCCTGCCCAGCCGCCCCCCGCCCCCTGCCCACCCCCGAAGCCGCCCCGCCGCCCCGACGAGCGCCGCGCCGCCGCCCCGACGCCTCTCTGGTGAGCCCCCTGCCCTTCCCCTCCTCTCTCGTCGGGATCCAGCTTCCCCACCTCACCTCACCTTCTCCTCCCTTCCTTCCCTTTGCTGCAGGTCACCATGGCGCGGAGACGGCGACGACGGAAGTACGGCGCCGGCTCGAGGAGGAGGAGCAGGAGAGGCGCACCTCCCTCTTCTTCCAAGGCGACCAAGGGCTGCTGCACCCCAGCTCTTCTTCCTGGCATGGCGGCTTCCTCCTCTCTGCCAGGGCATGGTGAGCTTGTCCCTCCCCATCTATGCTCTTCGCTCTCTGTTCCACTGCAATCTTGCTATGGATGGATGTTTTGGTACAGTTTGCCATGGATGAGTGTATATTATCTCTGAATCTCATTGTTGTTTCACCTACAAAAAGATGAACAAATAAATCTGCAAAGATAGAACGTGATAAAAAAAATCATAGTAGCATGCAGAGATAATTTTACTGCAACCAGAACAGACTATATAGAAATTTGCGCAAAAAAGTACAGCAAATAAGTATCTAAGAGGGGGAGTGGCAAAATTACAAAAGTCCAACTTTGAAGTATAATATAAGATTAAGTTATGTAAGAATTGTTTAGTCAAGGTAAAGGGAGAGGGAACCGCACTCAACATGATTTTTTTACATGAGATTGTGAGAAGGTAGAGGAACTGAATTTTAGACACATGTCTCTGTGTGTGGTGAGTCGATGTGACATGTTCAGTTATTTCTGAGACCTTATTAAGCTCCAACGACAATGAGCAAGTAGCATCCCTTACTTTTTTACTTCAAAACTTTAATATAGAGTTGGATGCCATGCGTCCTTTGGCGTTTGAACCTGGCCAGGGTTGTTTGCCTGCCACGCACAAGTGCTAGTTAACCTTCTGTTTCATAGCTAGGGAATAGTATGATAAGGTAAGTGAGGGAACTCCATCCCAACGGGTTGGACTTGACGATGGTGATTGATTGCATTCTATTAGAAACTAGCACATACAACAATTCCCATAAATATTGAAATATGAGCATTGTTGCAAAAAAAACATGTTAGAATAAACAATCAGCATAGCACGTCAGTTCTGGTCATTACATGTGCAGCCGGTTGATCATTCTAATCATCTAGGTGCTCATTCTGATTAGATTCATGCATTGCTTATTATTCCATGAACTCTTTCTTATATTCCAGCTAGATCTTTTTGTGCTACATATGCAATTAGGGTTGAGGATTCAGATGACTTGTGTAGTTGTGTAATAATCGGCACAGAATCCTACCGAATCCTTTCTATTTGCCAAATGCTATAATCTGAAAGAACTTGCTTGGTTTTCTGCTGGTCTGAATCTACATACATGCTTCACTGAATTTTGCTTAGTGCATTATTGTACATGTGCACGAGGAATGCCCATTGGACTACACGACAAGGAAGGATTGCGCCCAAGGAGGGACGGGTCGACCTTGTCCTGCTGCTGGCCGGGACGCATCAGCCATGGGGCTTCCTCTCTGGCTTCAGGTGAGCTCGTCTCCTCTTGCTCTCTGCTATGGTTCATGGCCATAGAGTCATTGCTTTTCTGGTGTTAGGATTTGACACTGTTTGGCCTCAAATAGCTGCTAGTTGATGGTTGAATTGAACTGCAAGGTTGATCCCTAGTAGCTACCACACAATTTAGAATTTGAACCGCAAAGCGATATGAATTGTTCAATTGATGATAGCAATCTTGGACCATACTATAGTTTTAGTGCAAAAAACAAACAGAAAACTAAGCAAGTATTCCTGTAACAGAGAAGGACTATGTTATATATTTTGAACCAAAGAAACACGTTATGCAAGACATACATATGTCAAAATGGAATTTCCAAAAGTAAACTTATTAACACAAATTGGTATCTTACAAATAGTAGGAACTTAGTAAGACTAATTACAAACTGCTTCTTTAACAATGGCCGCTAATATGCTTTTCCTATAAAAGAATCAATATGCACATTTGGTTAAAAGTTTAGGCTATAGTTATTATTGGCTAAACTTTTAAACAAGGGTCGGTTCTGTTAATTCTCATCACTACAGGAGAGATGGTGAGTTAATTAAGGACTGTAAGCATGAGATTACTATATTATTAGTGAAGTTAACATTTATCACTGCCTCGTTTGTTTTCAGGGGCTAAATATCGCGAGTAGTTTTGGTAGTATGTGTACATACAATATTTGTGTAGTGTTCCTGTTGGTATGCTTCCTGTTTGTTTCATTGTTATTAGCCTTGCTAAGCAAATAAATCCCGGACCAAATCAGTGGCACAACGAATCAGAAAACGAGAACGAATAATAAAAAAAATGCGTGCAAGTTCCAGTTTATTCCCTCATTTATTCCCCTTTCTGGTTCATATGCGATGTCTATTTTTTCTTAGTTTTAATTAATTGATTACATGTCATCAGTAACTGTTCGTGAGTTTCCTTGCTAACAGTTGTTATCTTTCAAGGCTGCAAGCGTCTCATTTGCTTTATTCACAACACTGTTTTTATGTCCATGTCTGGGGTTAACCTGCTGGTATTTTAACTTAAAATCTGAAAGTAATACTTGGGTTCCATCTCTGGATTCGTGGTGTGATTCTGTTTTATTGTGTGTGTGTGTGTGTGTGTGTGTGTGTGTGTGTGTGTGTGTGACTTAGATGAGAAGGATGGCATGGCGAAGGAGGATTTCGACAAGTTTGCCTCCATAATCATGCAGCAGAGCTTGCATGATCTTAGTAAGATCACGAAACACCACCTCTCGCGTTTTTTCTCTCAAAAATGCAGGTGTCTGCATATATTCATGCACTAGGTAACAACTATGTACCTCTTGCAGATGGACCATTTGGTGATTATAAATATAGGGTATGTTTCACATAATGAAGTGTGGTTGTTCTTATAAATTATCTTCTACTTTGAGTCCAGATGTAAACTCTGCATAAAACTTGGGATGCTAATTGAAGATAAGGCAATCTTTGACAGTTCCAAATCCCCCTCTTAATGTAATAGGTCCTTACCGTAAAACAAAATGTCTTCTCCTCCAGACTATAGCATATTATATTACAGATAGTTGTAGCTGGGTGCAGTATTTTTATGCTTGGAGACATAGTAATTACCTAGAACAAGTTGAGCCCTGTATACAATACAACATTCAAGCTAATAATTTGTGCTCTATCTTTTGAAACGCATGTGCAACATGTTTTTTCTCTTTCATAGCTACTATGCAAAATTGTATTGTTTTACAGCCATTTGGGTCATAGGAGTGAGCTTTGTAGGACTGGGATAGTATATCCATATGCAGTATTATAGATACACAGTTAGCTGTCGAACGGTTCTTATTTTTAGTTATCTGAAATATTACTTCCTGACTTTAAATTTACCTTCTTTCTTATCCATGTACAAGCAAAGGGATTTATAGCTGGTGAAGAGTAGGAAGGCAAGGCCATTGCCCCGGCTGTTGAGCTTGAGAAGTTCATATGGAACATGCAATTTTGTTGATTTTTTTCAGTTATGTTCTGTTGGAATTTTTTCACATTTCTTTTGTGAAAGAATGTGTCATTGTCTAATATATTTGTGAAACAAAAGTTAGTTGTATATACTAGACTGGATGGTTTCAGAAATTATGGGCAGTAATAAAGAGTGTGTTACAGGAGATTTGTTTAATTACATATATGTTCTGCTCTGAAGAGATTAGTTTAATTACATGTATGTTCTGCTTTGTGGTGTCATTCATTTGCTGCATGGAGATGTGAACTGTACTGCGTACAGTACTGTACTGTATGCAGTACAGTATGTATTTTTTTTTAAATCCTATTGAGTACTTTGCCGTCTGCTAGCAGACGGCAAAGAGCCTACGTTGGCCCAGCTGACGCCTGACGTCAGCTGACGTCAGCTGCAGCTCTTTGCCGTCTGTCAGCAGATGGCAAAGAAGCAAAGGTCTTTGCCGTCTGCTGGCAGACGGCAAAGAGCGCCGTTAGCCCCCTAACGGGGCTGGTACCTTTTGTCTGCCGTCCAGGGCCTTTGCCGTCTGCCAGCAGACGGCAAAGCGGCCTTTGCCGGCACCTGTTCAGCCGGAGTGTTTGCCGTCTGCTGGCGGACGGCAAAGGCTTTGCCGTCCGCCAGACATGCCTTTGCCGTTTGCTATGGCAGACGGCAAAGTGCCTGATTCCTGTAGTGAATGGAAGGCAGAGAATGGTGTATCTGACAAGGGATTTGAAAAGTTGCTGAAAATAATGAAGAATAAGCTTCCAAAGGATAACGAATTGCCCGATAGTACGTATGAAGCAAAGAAGGTTGTCTGCCCTCTAGGATTAGAGGTGCAGAAGATACATGCATGCCCTAATGACTGCATCCTCTACCGCGGTGAGGAGTACAAGAATTTGAAAGCATGCCCGGTATGCGGTGCATTGCGCTATAAGATCAGAGGCGATGACCCCATTGATGATGTTGAGGGCGAGCGCCCCAGGAAGAGGATTCCTGCCAAGGTGATGTGGTATGCTCCTATAATACCACGGTTGAAACATTTGTTCCAAAACATAGAGCATGCCAAGTTGTTGCGATGGCACAAAGATGACCATAAGAAAGACGGGAAGTTGAGAGTACCCGCTGATGGGTCGCAGTGGAGAAAAAACGAGAGAAAGTGGCCGGACTTTGCAGATGATGCAAGGAACTTATGGTTTGGTTTAAGTGTAGATGGCATCAATCCTTTTGGGGAGCAGAGCAGCAATCATAGCACATGGCCTGTGACTCTATGTATCTATAACCTTCCTCCTTGGTTGTGCATGAAGCGAAAGTTCATCATGATGCCAGTGCTCATCCAAGGCCCTAAGCAACCCGGAAATGACATTGATGTCTACCTAAGGACATTAGTTGATGAAATTTTACAGTTGTGAGATTTAAAAGGTGTACGTGTATGGGATGAGCACGAATAGGAGGAATTTGACTTACGAGCGTTGCTGAAGGTATATATTTGGATAAATGTAAGAAGGTTGTGTACCTGGGACATCGTCGGTTTCTTCCGATCAAGCATGCCTTAAGAAAGAAAGGCAAGCATTTCAAAGGTGAGGCGGATAACCGGAAGAAGCCTGGCCACCGTACTGGTGATGATATACTTGATATGGTCAAGGATTTAAAAGTAATCTTTGGAAAGGGTCCTGGCGGTCAATCTGTTCCGAATGACGCTGACGGACACGCACCCATGTGGAAGAAGAAATCTATATTTTGGGAGCTAGCGTATTGGGAAGTCCTAGAGGTCCGCTCTGCAATCGACGTGATGCACGTGACGAAGAATCTTTGCGTGAACCTGCTTGACTTCCTGGGCGTGTATGGGAAGACAAAAGATACACCGGAGGCACGGGAGGACTAGCAACGTATGCACGAAAAAGACGGCATGCATCCAAAGCAGTATGAAGGTCCTACGAGCTACTCTCTTACCAAACAAGAGAAGGAAATATTTTTTGAATGCCTGCTCAGTATGAAGGTCCCGTCTGGCTTCTTGTCAAATATAAAGGGAATAATAAATATGGCAGAGAAAAAAAATCAAAACCTAAAGTCTCATGACTGCCACGTGATTATGACGCAGTTACTTCCGGTAGCATTGAGGGGGCTTCTACCGGAAAATGTTCGATTAGCCATTGTGAAGCTATGTGCATTCCTCGATGCAATTTCTCAGAAGGTAATCGATCCAGAAATCCTACCAAGGTTACAGAATGATTTGGTGCAATGTCTTGTCAGTTTCGAGTTGGTGTTTCCACCATCCTTCTTCAATATCATGACGCACGTCCTAGTTCACCTAGTCAAAGAGATTGCCATTCTGGGTCCTGTATTTCTACACAATATGTTCCCCTTTGAGAGGTTCATGGGAGTCTTAAAGAAATATGTTCATAACCGTGCTAGGCCAGAAGGAAGCATCTCCAAGGGCCATGAAACAGAGGAGGTTATTGAGTTTTGTGTTGACTTTATTCCTGACCTTAAGCCTATTGGTGTTCCTGAATCGCGGCATGAGGGGAGACTGAGTGGAAGAGGTACGCTAGGAAAGAAAGCAATAATATGTAGGGACGGGCATTCTTTCACTCAAGCACACTACGCAGTTCTACATGGTTCCACCTTGGTGGCCCCGTATATCAATGAACACAAGAATATTCTACGCTCCAAACAACTAGAGCGGTCTGACGACTGGATTACACATGAACACATGGGGACTTTTGGCGGTTGGTTGCAAACACATCTCATGAATGACGACAGTGTTGGAGATGAGCTTTACTTGTTGTCCAAATCACCATCTTCAACTGTATTGACTTTCAAAGGGTACGAGATTAATGGGAATACATTTTACACGATCGCCGAAGATAAAAAGAGCACCAACCAAAACAGTGGTGTCCGCTTTGATGAAACAAACAACAATAGGGAAAAGGACACATATTATGGTTACATAGAGGAGATATGGGAACTTGACTATGGACCTGAATTACAGATAGCTTCGTTTCGATGCAAATGGGTCAATCTGACAGGGGTTAAGGTAGACCCGAAGTATGGAATGACAACAGTAGATCTCAACAATCTTGGGTACACAGAGGAACCCTTCGTCCTAGCCAATGATGTGGCACAGGTTTTCTATGTGAAGGACATGTCTACCAAACCAAGAAAAAGGAAAGATAAGGAAGCGAATACATCATACGGTGAGCCAAAGCGCCACATAGTTCTTTCAGGGAAAAGAAACATCATGGGAGTGGAGGACAAGACAGACATGTCAGAAGATTATGAAAAGATTCATGAAATTCCTCCCTTCACAGTGAAGACTGACCCAAGCGTCATGTTAAATGATGAAAATTGTCCATGGTTACGGCGCAAAGGGACACACGCGAAGAAAAAGAGATAGGCCAGTTTGTACACGAAGTGCATCCAGTTTTTGTCGTAACCCTCTAAACTTTTTAGCACATGCTATGTGGGTGAAATGATGATACCATGCCAAGTTTCAACCTTTTCAGAGTTCATTTGTACTGCTTTTCAATTTCAGGGTCATTCAGCGCAAAAAAAATCATTAAATGCATGAAAAATAGCAAATGAAGTTAGAAATGTTTGAAATTTGAGGATGTGGCTTTGAATGGGGCATATTCAATGCACAAAAAGTCTGGAGTTGAAATAAGTTTAAAAAATGAAATGCCTTTGTAACAGATGAGTTTTCGTCCGAAACCCTCATACTTCGAAGGAGATGGTCCAGTTTGTACACGAAGTGCATCCAGTTTTTGCCGTAACCCTCTCAACTTTTTATCACATGCCATGTGTGTGAAATGATGTTACCATGCCAAGTTTCAACCTTTTCAGAGTTCATTTGTACTGCTTTTCAATTTCAGGGTCATTCAGCACACAAAAATCATTAAATGCATGAAAAATAGCAAACGAAGTTAGAAATGTTTGAAATTTGAGGATGTGGCTTTGAATGGTGCATACTGAATGCAAAAAAAAGTCTAGAGTTGAAATAAGTTTAAAAAAATGAAATGCCTTTGTAAAAGATGAGTTTTCGTCCGAAACCCTCATACTTAGAAGGAGATGGTCCAGTTTGTGCACGAAGTGCATCCAGTTTTTGCCGTAACCCTCTCAACTTTTTATCACATGCTATGTGGGTGAAATGATGATACCATGCCAAGTTTCAACCTTTTCAGAGTTCATTTGTACAGCTTTTCAATTTCAGGGTCATTCAGCGCAAAAAAATCATTAAATGCATGAAAAATAGCAAATGAAGCTAGAAATGTTTGAAATTTGAGGATGTGGCTTTGAATGGTGCATATTCAATGCACAAAAGTCTGGAGTTGAAATAAGTTTAAGAAAAAGAAATGCCTTTGTAACAGATGAGTTTTCGTCCGAAACCCTCGTACTTCGAAGGAGATGGTCCAGTTTGTACACGAAGAGCATTCAGTTTTTGCCGTAACCCTCTCAAATTTTTATCACATGCTATGTCGGTGAAATGAAGATACCATGCCAAGTTTCAACTTTTTCAAAGTTCATTTGTACTGCTTTTCAATTTCAGGGTCATTCAGCGCAACAAAATCATTAAATGTATGAAAAATAGCAAATGAAGTTAGAAATGTTTGAAATTTGAGGATGTGTCTTTGAATGGTGCATATTGAAAGCACAAAAAGTCTGGAGTTGAAATAAGTTTGAAAAAATGAAATGCCTTTGTAACTGATGAGTTTTCGTCTGAAACCCTCATACTTAGAAGGAGATGGTCCAGTTTGTGCACGAAGTGCTTCCAGTTTTTGCCGTAACCCTCTCAACTTTTTATCACATGCTATGTTGGTGAAATGATGATACCATGCCAAGTTTCAACCTTTTCAGAGTTCATTTGTACCGCTTTTCAATTTCAGGGTCATTCAGCGCAAAAAATCATTAAATGCATGAAAAATAGCAAATGAAGTTAGAAATGTTTGAAAATTGAGGATGTGGCTTCGAATGTTGCATGTTTAATGCAGAAAAAGTCTAGAGTTGAAATAAGTTTAAAAAAATGAAATGCCTTTGTAACAGATAAGTTTTCGTGTGAAACCCTCATACTTCGAAGGAGATGGTCCAGTTTGTACACGAAGTGCATCTAGTTTTGGCCGTAACACACTCAACTTTTTAGCACATGCTATGTGTGTGAAATGATGATACCATGCCAAGTTTCAAACTTTTCAGAGTTCATTTGTACTGCTTTTCAATTTCAGGGTCATTCAACGCAAAAAAAATCATTAAATGCGTGAAAAATAGCAAGTGAAGTTAGAAATGTTTGAAATTTGAGGATGTGGCTTTGAATGGTGCATATTGAATGCACAAAAAGTCTTGAGTTAAAATAAGTTTAAAAAATGACATGCCTTTGTAACAGATGAGTTTTCGTCCGAAACCCTCATACTTCGAAGGAGATGGTCCAGTTTGTACACGAAGTGCATCCAGTTTTTGCCGTAACCCTCTCAACTTTTTATCACATGCTATGTGTGCGAAATGATGATACCATGCGAAGTTTCAACCTTTTCAAAGTTCATTTGTACTGCTTTTCAATTTCAGGGTCATTCAGCACAAAAAAAATCATTAAATGCATGAAAAATAGCAAACGAAGTTAGAAATGTTTTAAATTTGAGGATGTGGCTTTGAATGGTGCATATTGAATGCACAAAAAGTCTGGAGTTGAAACAAGTTTAAAAAAATGAAATGCCTTTGTAAAAGATGAGTTTTCGTCCGAAACCCTCATACTTCGAAGGAGATGGTCCAGTTTGTGCACGAAGTGCATCCAGTTTTTGCCGTAACCCTCTAAACTTTTTATCACATGCTATTTGGGTGAAATGATGATACCATGCCAACTTTCAACCTTCTCAGAGTTCATTTGTACTGCTTTTCAATTTCAGGGTCATTCAGCGCAAAAAATCATTAAATGCATGAAAAATAGCAAATGAAGTTAGAAATTTTTGAAATTTGAGGATGTGGCTTTGAATGGTGCATATTGAATGCACAAAAAGTCTGGAGTTGAAATAAGTTTAAAAAGTGAAATGCCTTTGTAACAGATGAGTTTTCGTCCGAAACCCTCATACTTCGAAGGAGATGGTCCAGTTTGTACACGAAGTGCATTCAGTTTTTGCCGTAACCCTCTCAACTTTTTATCACATGCTATGTCGGTGAAATGATGATAACATGCCAAGTTTCAACCTTTTCAAAGTTCATTTGTACTGCTTTTCAATTTCAGGGTCATTTAGCGCAACAAAATCATTAAATGCATGAAAAATAGCAAATGAAGTTAGAAATGTTTCAAATTTGAGGATGTGGCTTTGAATGGTGCATATTGAATGCACAAAAAGTCTGGAGTTGAAATAAGTTTAAAAAAATGAAATGCCTTTGTAAAAGATGAGTTTTCGTCCGAAACCCTCATACTTCGAAGGAGATGGTCCAGTTTGTGCACGAAGTGCATCCAGTTTTTGCCTTAACCCTCTAAACTTTTTATCACATGCTATGTGGTTGAAATGATGATACCATGCCAAGTTTCAACCTTTTCAGAGTTCATTTGTACTGCTTTTCAATTTCAGGGTCATTCAGCGCAAAAAATCATTAAATGCATGAAAAATAGCAAATGAAGTTAGAAATATTTGAAATTTGAGGATTTGGCTTTGAATGGTGCATATTGAATGCACAAAAAGTCTGGAGTTGAAATAAGTTTAAAAAATGAAATGCCTTTGTAACAGATGAGTTTTCGTCCGAAACCCTCATACTTCGAAGGAGATGGTCCAGTTTGTACACGAAGTGCATTCAGTTTTTGCCGTAACCCTCTCAACTTTTTATCACATGCTATGTGTGTGAAATGATGATACCATGCCAAGTTTCAACCTTTTCAGAGTTCATTTGTACTGCTTTTCAATTTCAGGGTCATTCGGCACAAAAAAATCATTAAAGGCATGAAAAATAGCAAACGAAGTTAGAAATGTTTGAAATTTGAGGATGTGGATTTGAATGGTGTATATTGTATGCACAAAAAGTCTGGAGTTGAAATAAGTTTAAAAAATGAAATGCCTTTGTAACAGATGAGTTTTCGTCCGAAACCCTCATACTTCGAAGGAGATGGTCCAGTTTGTACACGAAGTGCATTCAGTTTTTGCCGTCACCCTCACAACTTTGTATCACATGCTATGTGGGTGAAATGATGATACCATGCCAAGTTTCAACTTTTTCAGAGTTCATTTGTACTGCTTTTCAATTTCAGGGTCATTCAGCGCAACAAAATCATTAAATGTATGAAAAATAGCAAATGAAGTTAGAAATTTTTGAAATTTGAGGATGTGGATTTGAATGGTGCATATTGAATGCACAAAAAGTCTGTAGTTGAAATAAGTTAAAAAATGAAATGCCTTTGTAACAGATGAGTTTTCGTCCGAAACCCTCATACTTCGAAGGAGATGGTCCAGTTTGTGCACGAAGTGCATCCAGTTTTTGCCGTAACCCTCTCAACTATTTATCACATGCTATGTGGTTGAAATGATGATACCATGACAAGTTTCAACCTTTTCAGAGTTCATTTGTACTGCTTTTCAATTTCAGGGTCATTTAGCGCAAAAAAATCATTAAATGCATGAAAAATATTAAATGAAGTTAGAAATGTTTGAAATTTGAGGATGTGGCTTTGAATGGTGCATATTTAATGCAGAAAAAGTATGGAGTTGAAATAAGTTTAAAAAAATGAAATGCCGTTGTAACAGATGAGTTTTCGTCTGAAACCCTCATACTTCGAAGGAGATGGTCCAGTTTGTACACGAAGTGCATCCAGTTTTTGCCATAACCCACTCAACTTTTTAGCACATGCTATGTGTGTGAGAAGATGATACCATGGCAAGTTCCAACCTTTTCAGAGTTCATTTGTACTGCTTTTCAATTTCAGGGTCATTCAGCGCAAAAAAATCATTAAATGCGTGAAAAATATTAAACGAAGTTAGAAATGTTTGAAATTTGAGGATGTGGCTTTGAATGGTGCATATTGAATGCACAAAAAGTCTGGAGTTGAAATAAGTTTAAAAAAATGAAATGCCTTTGTAAAAGATGAGTTTTCGTCCGAAACCCTCATACTTCGAAGGAGATGGTCCAGTTCGTGCACGAAGTGCATCCAGTTTTTGCCGTAACCCTCTCAACTTTTTATCACATGCTATGTGGTTGAAATGATGATACCATGCCAAGTTTCAACCTTTTCAGAGTTCATTTGTACTGCTTTTCAAATTCAGGGTCATTCAGCGCAAAAAATCATTAAATGCATGAAAAATAGCAAATGAAGTTAGAAATGTTTGAAATTTGAGGATGTGGCTTTGAATGGTGCATATTGAATGCACAAAAAGTCTGGAGTTGAAATAAGTTTAAAAAATGAAATGCCTTTGTAACAGATGAGTTTTCGTCCGAAACCCTCATACTTCGAAGGAGATGGTCGGGTTTGTACACGAAGTGCATTCAGTTTTTGCCGTAACCCTCTCAACTTTTTATCACATGCTATGTCGGTGAAATGATGATAACATGCCAAGTTTCAACCTTTTCAGAGTTCATTTGTACTGCTTTTCAATTTCAGGGTCATTTAGCGCAACAAAATCATTAAATGTATGAAAAATAGCAAATGAAGTTAGAAATGTTGGAAATTTGAGGATGTGGATTTGAATGGTGCATATTGTATGCACAAAAAGTCTGGAGTTGAAATAAGTTTAAAAAATGAAATGCCTTTGTAACATATGAGTTTTCGTCCGAAACCCTCACACTTCGAAGGAGATGGTCCAGTTTGTACACGAAGTGCATCCAGTTTTTGCCGTAACCCTCTCAACTATTTATCACATGCTATGTGGTTGACTTGATGATACCATGAAGAGTTTCAACCTTTTCAGAGTTTATTTGTACTGCTTTTCAATTTCAGGGTCATTTAGCGCAAAAAAATCATTAAATGCATGAAAAATATTAAATGAAGTTAGAAATGTTTGAAATTTGAGGATGTGGCTTTGAATGGTGCATATTTAATGCAGAAAAAGTCTGGAGTTGAAATAAGTTTATAAAAATGAAATGCCATTGTAACAGATGAGTTTTCGTCTGAAACCCTCATACTTCGAAGGAGATGGTCCAGTTTGTACACGAAGTGCATCTAGTTTTTGCCGTAACCCACTCAACTTTTTAGCACATGCTATGTGTTTGAAATGATGATACCATGGCAAGTTCCAACCTTTTCAGAGTTCATTTGTACTGCTTTTCAATTTCGGGGTCATTCAGCGCAAAAAAATCATTAAATGCGTGAAAAATAGCAAATGAAGTTAGAAATGTTTGAAATTTGAGGATGTGGCTTTGAATGTTGCATATTGAATGCACAAAAAGTCTGGAGTTGAAATAAGTTTAAAAAATGAAATGCCTTTGTAACAGATGAGTTTTCGTTCGGAACCCTCATACTTCAAAGGAGCTGGTCCATTTTGTACATGAAGTGCATCCAGTTTTTGTCGTAACCCTATCAACATTTTATCACTTGCTATGTGTGTGAAATGATGATACCATGCGAAGTTTCAACCTTTTCAGAGTTCATTTGTACTGCTTTTCAATTTCAGGGTCATTCGGCACATAAAAATCATTAAATGCATGAAAAATAGCAAACGAAGTTAGAAATATTTGAAATTTGAGGATGTGGCTTTGAATGGTGCATATTGAATGCACAAAAAGTCTGGAGTTGAAATAAGTTTAAAAAATGAAATGCCTTTGTAACAGATGAGTTTTCCTCCGAAACCCTCATACTTCGAAGGAGCTGGTCCAGTTCGTGCACGAAGTGCATCCAGTTTTTGCCGTAACCCTCTCAACTTTTTATCACATGCTATGTGGGTGAAATGATGATACCATTCCAAGTTTCATCCTTTTCAGAGTTCATTTGTACTGCTTTTCAATTTCAGGGTCATTCAGCGCAAAAAAAACATTAAATGCATGAAAAATAGCAAATGAAGTTAGAAATGTTTCAAATTTGAGGATGTGGCTTTGAATGGTGCATATTGAATGCACAAAAAGTCTGGAGTTGAAATAAGTTTAAAAAAATGAAATGCCTTTGTAAAAGATGAGTTTTCGTCCGAAACCCTCATACTTCGAAGGAGATGGTCCAGTTTGTGCACGAAGTGCATCCAGTTTTTGCCGTAACCCTCTAAACTTTTTATCATATGCTATGTGGTTGAAATGATGATAGCATGCCAAGTTTCAACCTTTTCAGAGTTCATTTGTACTGCTTTTCAATTTCAGGGTCATTCAGCGCAAAAAATCATTAAATGCATGAAAAATAGCAAATGAAGTTAGAAATGTTTGAAATTTGAGGATGTGGCTTTGAATGGTGCATATTGAATGCACAAAAAGTCTGGAGTTGAAATAAGTTTAAAAAATGAAATGCCTTTGTAACAGATGAGTTTTCGTCCGAAACCCTCATACTTCGAAGGAGATGGTCGGGTTTGTACACGAAGTGCATTCAGTTTTTGCCGTAACCCTCTCAACTTTTTATCACATGCTATGTCGGTGAAATGATGATAACATGCCAAGTTTCAACCTTTTCAGAGTTCATTTGTACTGCTTTTCAATTTCAGGGTCATTTAGCGCAACAAAATCATTAAATGTATGAAAAATAGCAAATGAAGTTAGAAATGTTGGAAATTTGAGGATGTGGATTTGAATGGTGCATATTGTATGCACAAAAAGTCTGGAGTTGAAATAAGTTTAAAAAATGAAATGCCTTTGTAACATATGAGTTTTCGTCCGAAACCCTCACACTTCGAAGGAGATGGTCCAGTTTGTACACGAAGTGCATCCAGTTTTTGCCGTAACCCTCTCAACTATTTATCACATGCTATGTGGTTGACTTGATGATACCATGAAGAGTTTCAACCTTTTCAGAGTTTATTTGTACTGCTTTTCAATTTCAGGGTCATTTAGCGCAAAAAAATCATTAAATGCATGAAAAATATTAAATGAAGTTAGAAATGTTTGAAATTTGAGGATGTGGCTTTGAATGGTGCATATTTAATGCAGAAAAAGTCTGGAGTTGAAATAAGTTTATAAAAATGAAATGCCATTGTAACAGATGAGTTTTCGTCTGAAACCCTCATACTTCGAAGGAGATGGTCCAGTTTGTACACGAAGTGCATCTAGTTTTTGCCGTAACCCACTCAACTTTTTAGCACATGCTATGTGTTTGAAATGATGATACCATGGCAAGTTCCAACCTTTTCAGAGTTCATTTGTACTGCTTTTCAATTTCGGGGTCATTCAGCGCAAAAAAATCATTAAATGCGTGAAAAATAGCAAATGAAGTTAGAAATGTTTGAAATTTGAGGATGTGGCTTTGAATGTTGCATATTGAATGCACAAAAAGTCTGGAGTTGAAATAAGTTTAAAAAATGAAATGCCTTTGTAACAGATGAGTTTTCGTTCGGAACCCTCATACTTCAAAGGAGCTGGTCCATTTTGTACATGAAGTGCATCCAGTTTTTGTCGTAACCCTATCAACATTTTATCACTTGCTATGTGTGTGAAATGATGATACCATGCGAAGTTTCAACCTTTTCAGAGTTCATTTGTACTGCTTTTCAATTTCAGGGTCATTCGGCACATAAAAATCATTAAATGCATGAAAAATAGCAAACGAAGTTAGAAATATTTGAAATTTGAGGATGTGGCTTTGAATGGTGCATATTGAATGCACAAAAAGTCTGGAGTTGAAATAAGTTTAAAAAATGAAATGCCTTTGTAACAGATGAGTTTTCCTCCGAAACCCTCATACTTCGAAGGAGCTGGTCCAGTTCGTGCACGAAGTGCATCCAGTTTTTGCCGTAACCCTCTCAACTTTTTATCACATGCTATGTGGGTGAAATGATGATACCATTCCAAGTTTCATCCTTTTCAGAGTTCATTTGTACTGCTTTTCAATTTCAGGGTCATTCAGCGCAAAAAAAACATTAAATGCATGAAAAATAGCAAATGAAGTTAGAAATGTTTCAAATTTGAGGATGTGGCTTTGAATGGTGCATATTGAATGCACAAAAAGTCTGGAGTTGAAATAAGTTTAAAAAAATGAAATGCCTTTGTAAAAGATGAGTTTTCGTCCGAAACCCTCATACTTCGAAGGAGATGGTCCAGTTTGTGCACGAAGTGCATCCAGTTTTTGCCGTAACCCTCTAAACTTTTTATCATATGCTATGTGGTTGAAATGATGATAGCATGCCAAGTTTCAACCTTTTCAGAGTTCATTTGTACTGCTTTTCAATTTCAGGGTCATTCAGCGCAAAAAATCATTAAATGCATGAAAAATAGCAAATGAAGTTAGAAATGTTTGAAATTTGAGAATGTATCTTTGAATGGTGCATATTGAATGCACAAAAAGTCTGGAGTTGAAATAAGTTTAAAAAACTGAAATGCCTTTGTAACAGATGAGTTTTCGTCCGAAACCCTCATACTTCGAAGGAGATGGTCCAGTTTGTACACGAAGTGCATTCAGTTTTTACTGTAACCCTCTCAACTTTTTATCACATGCTATGTCGGTGAAATGATGATAACATGCCAAGTTTCAACCTTTTCAGAGTTCATTTGTACTGCTTTTCAATTTCAGGGTCATTTAGCGCAACAAAATCATTAAATGTATGAAAAATAGCAAATGAAGTTAGAAATATTTGAAATTTGAGGATGTGGATTTGAATGGTGCATATTGTATGCACAAAAAGTCTGGAGTTGAAATAAGTTTAAAAAATGAAATGCCTTTGTAACAGATGAGTTTTCGTCCGAAACCCTCATACTTTGAAGGAGATGGTCCAGTTTGTGCACGAAGTGCATCCAGTTTTTGCCGTAACCCTCTCAACTTTTTATCACATGCTATGTGGGTGAAATGATGATACCATGCCAAGTTTCAACCTTTTCAGAGTTCATTTGTACTGCTTTTCAATTTCAGGGTCATTCAGCGCAACAAAATCATTAAATGTATGAAAAATAGCAAATGAAGTTAGAAATGTTTGAAATTTGAGGATGTGGCTTTGAATGGTGCATATTGAATTTAGACAAAGTCTGGAGTTGAAATAAGTTAAAAAATGAAATGCCTTTGTAACCGTTGAGTTTTCGTCCGAAACCCTCATACTTCGAAGGAGATGGTCCAGTTTGTACACGAAGTGCATTCAGTTTTTGCCGTAACCCTCTCAACTTTGTATCACATGCTATGTCGGTGAAATGATGATACAATGCCAAGTTTCAACCTTTTCAGAGTTCATTTGTACTGCTTTTCAATTTCAGGGTCATTCAGCGCAAAAAAATCATTAAATGCATGAAAAATAGCAAATGAAGTTAGAAATGTTTGAAATTTGAGGATGTGGCTTTGAATGGTGCATATTGAATGCACAAAAAGTCTGGAATTGAAATAAGTTTAAAATAATGAAATGCCTTTGTAAAAGATGAGTTTTCGTCCGAAACCCTCATACTTCGAAGGAGATGGTCCAGTTTGTGCACGAAGTGCATCCAGTTTTTGCCGTAACCCTCTAAACTTTTTATCATATGCTATGTGGTTGAAATGATGATAGCATGCCAAGTTTCAACCTTTTCAGAGTTCATTTGTACTGCTTTTCAATTTCAGGGTCATTCAGCGCAAAAAATCATTAAATGCATGAAAAATAGCAAATGAAGTTAGAAATGTTTGAAATTTGAGAATGTATCTTTGAATGGTGCATATTGAATGCACAAAAAGTCTGGAGTTGAAATAAGTTTAAAAAATGAAATGCCTTTGTAACAGATGAGTTTTCGTCCGAAACCCTCATACTTCGAAGGAGATGGTCCAGTTTGTACACGAAGTGCATTCAGTTTTTTGCCGTAACCCTCTCAACTTTTTATCACATGCTATGTCGGTGAAATGATGATAACATGCCAAGTTTCAACCTTTTCAGAGTTCATTTGTACTGCTTTTCAATTTCAGGGTCATTTAGCGCAACAAAATCATTAAATGTATGAAAAATAGCAAATGATGTTAGAAATATTTGAAATTTGAGGATGTGGATTTGAATGGTGCATATTGTATGCACAAAAAGTCTGGAGTTGAAATAAGTTTAAAAAATGAAATGCCTTTGTAACAGATGAGTTTTCGTCCGAAACCCTCATACTTTGAAGGAGATGGTCCAGTTTGTGCACGAAGTGCATCCAGTTTTTGCCGTAACCCTCTCAACTTTTTATCACATGCTATGTGGGTGAAATGATGATACCATGCCAAGTTTCAACCTTTTCAGAGTTCATTTGTACTGCTTTTCAATTTCAGGGTCATTCAGCGCAACAAAATCATTAAATGTATGAAAAATAGCAAATGAAGTTAGAAATGTTTGAAATTTGAGGATGTGGCTTTGAATGGTGCATATTGAATTTAGACAAAGTCTGGAGTTGAAATAAGTTAAAAAATGAAATGCCTTTGTAACCGTTGAGTTTTCGTCCGAAACCCTCATACTTCGAAGGAGATGGTCCAGTTTGTACACGAAGTGCATTCAGTTTTTGCCGTAACCCTCTCAACTTTGTATCACATGCTATGTCGGTGAAATGATGATACAATGCCAAGTTTCAACCTTTTCAGAGTTCATTTGTACTGCTTTTCAATTTCAGGGTCATTCAGCGCAAAAAAATCATTAAATGCATGAAAAATAGCAAATGAAGTTAGAAATGTTTGAAATTTGAGGATGTGGCTTTGAATGGTGCATATTGAATGCACAAAAAGTCTGGAATTGAAATAAGTTTAAAATAATGAAATGCCTTTGTAAAAGATGAGTTTTCGTCCGAAACCCTCATACTTCGAAGGAGATGGTCCAGTTTGTGCACGAACTGCATCCAGTTTTTGCCGTAACCCTCTAATCTTTTTATCACATGCTATGTGGGTGAAATGATGATACCATGCCAAGTTTCAACCTTTTCAGAGTTCATTTGTACTGCTTTTCAATTTCAGGGTCATTCAGCGCAAAAAATCATTAAATGAATGAAAAATAGCAAATGAAGTTAGAAATGTTTGAAATTTGAGGATGTGGCTTTGAATGGTGCATATTGAATGCACAAAAAGTCTGGAGTTGAAATAAGTTTAAAAAATGAAATGCCTTTGTCAAAGATGAGTTTTCGTCCGAAAGCCTCATACTTCGAAGGAGATGGTCCAGTTTGTACACGAAGTGCATTCAGTTTTTGCGGTAACCCTCTCAACTTTTTATCACATGCTATGTCGGTGAAATGATGATAACATGCCAAGTTTCAACCTTTTCAGAGTTCATTTGTACTGCTTTTCAATTTCAGGGTCATTTAGCGCAACAAAATCATTAAATGTATGAAAAATAGCAAATGAAGTTAGAAATGTTTGAAATTTGAGGATGTGGCTTTGAATGGTGCATATTGTATGCACAAAAAGTCTGGAGTTGAAATAAGTTTAAAAAATGAAATGCGTTTGTAACAGATGAGTTTTCGTCCGAAACACTCATACTTCGAAGGAGATGGTCCAGTTTGTGCACGAAGTGCATCCAGTTTTTGCCGTAAGCCTCCCAACTATTTATCACATGCTATGTGGGTGAAATGATGATACCATGACAAGTTTCAACCTTTTCAGGGTTCATTTGTACTGCTTTTCAGTTTCAGGGTCATTTAGCGCAAAAAAATCATTAAATGCATGAAAAATATTAAATGAAGTTAGAAATGTTTGAAATTTGAGGATGTGGCTTTGAATGGTGCATATTTAATGCAGAAAAAGTCTGGAGTTGAAATAAGTTTAAAAAAATGAAATGCCGTTGTAACAGATGAGTTTTCGTCTGAAACCCTCATACTTCGAAGGAGATGGTCCAGTTTGTACACGAAGTGCATCTACTTTTTGCCGTAACCCACTCAACTTTTAAGCACTTGCTATGTGTGTGAAATTATGATACCATGGCAAGTTCCAACATTTTCAGAGTTCATTTGTACTGCTCTTCAATTTCACGGTCATTCAGCGCAAAAAAATCATTAAATGCGTGAAAAATAGCAAATGAAGTTACAAATGTTTGAAATTTGAGGATGTGGCTTTGAATGTTTCATATTTAATGCACAAAAAGTCTGGAGTTGAAATAAGTTTAAAAAATGAAATGCCTTTGTAACAGATGAGTTTTCGTTCGGAACCCTCATACTTCGAAGGAGATGGTCCAGTTTGTACACGAAGTGCATCCAGTTTTTGTCGTAACCCTCTCAACATTTTATCACATGCTATGTGTGTGAAATGATGATACCATGCGAAGTTTCAGCCTTTTCAGAGTTCATTTGTACTGCTTGTCAATTTCAGGGTCATTCGGCACAAAAAAATCATTAAATGCATGAAAAATAGCAAACGAAGTTAGAAATGTTTGAAATTTGAGGATGTGGCTTTGAATGGTGCATATTGAATGCACAAAAAGTCTGGAGTTGAAATAAGTTTAAAAAATGAAATGCCTTTGTAAAAGATGAGTTTTCGTCCGAAACCGTCATACTTCGAAGGAGATGGTCCAGTTTGTGCACGAAGTGCATCCAGTTTTTGTCGTAACCCTGTCAACTTTTTATCACATGCTATGTGGGTGAAATGATGATACCATCCCAAGTTTCATCCTTTTCAGAGTTCATTTGTACTGCTTTTCAATTTCAGGGTCATTCAGCGCAAAAAAATCATTAAATGCATGAAAAATAGCAAATGAAGTTAGAAATGTTTGAAATTTGAGAATGTATCTTTGAGTGGTGCATATTGAATGCACAAAAAGTCTGGAGTTGAAATAAGTTTAAAAAATGAAATGCCTTTGTAACAGATGAGTTTTCGTCCGAAACCCTCATACTTCGAAGGAGATGGTCCAGTTTGTACACGAAGTGCATTCAGTTTTTGCCGTAACCCTCTCAACTTTTTATCACATGCTATGTCGGTGAAATGATGATAACATGCCAAGTTTCAACCTTTTCAGAGTTCATTTGTACTGCTTTTCAATTTCAGGGTCATTTAGCGCAACAAAATCATTAAATGTATGAAAAATAGCAAATGAAGTTAGAAATATTTGAAATTTGAGGATGTGGATTTGAATGGTGCATATTGTATGCACAAAAAGTCTGGAGTTGAAATCAGTTTAAAAAATGAAATGCCTTTGTAACAGATGAGTTTTCGTCCGAAACCCTCATACTTTGAAGGAGATGGTCCAGTTTGTGCACGAAGTGCATCCAGTTTTTGCCGTAACCCTCTCAACTTTTTATCACATGCTATGTGGGTGAAATGATGATACCATGCCAAGTTTCAACCTTTTCAGAGTTCATTTGTACTGCTTTTCAATTTCAGGGTCATTCAGCGCAACAAAATCATTAAATGTATGAAAAATAGCAAATGAAGTTAGAAATGTTTGAAATTTGAGGATGTGGCTTTGAATGGTGCATATTGAATTTAGACAAAGTCTGGAGTTGAAATAAGTTAAAAAATGAAATGCCTTTGTAACCGATGAGTTTTCGTCCGAAACCCTCATACTTCGAAGGAGATGGTCCAGTTTGTACACGAAGTGCATTCAGTTTTTGCCGTAACCCTCTCAACTTTGTATCACATGCTATGTCGGTGAAATGATGATACCATGCCAAGTTTCAACCTTTTCAGAGTTCATTTGTACTGCTTTTCAATTTCAGGGTCATTCAGCGCAAAAAAATCATTAAATGCATGAAAAATAGCAAATGAAGTTAGAAATGTTTGAAATTTGAGGATGTGGCTTTGAATGGTGCATATTGAATGCACAAAAAGTCTGGAGTTGAAATAAGTTTAAAATAATGAAATGCCTTTGTAAAAGATGAGTTTTCGTCCGAAACCCTCACACTTCGAAGGAGATGGTCCAGTTTGTGCACGAAGTGCATCCAGTTTTGGCCGTAACCCTCTAATCTTTTTATCACATGCTATGTGGGTGAAATGATGATACTATGCCAAGTTTCAACCTTTTCAGAGTTCATTTGTACTGCTTTTCAATTTCAGGGTCATTCAGCGCAAAAAATCATTAAATGCATGAAAAATAGCAAATGAAGTTAGAAATGTTTGAAATTTGAGGATGTGGCTTTGAATGGTGCATATTGAATGCACAAAAAGTCTGGAGTTGAAATAAGTTTAAAAAATGAAATGCCTTTGTAACAGAGGAGTTTTCGTCCGAAACCCTCATACTTCGAAGGAGATGGTCCACTTTGTACACGAAGTGCATTCAGTTTTTGCCGTAACCCTCTCAACTTTTTATCACATGCTATGTCGGTGAAATGATGATAACATGCCAAGTTTCAACCTTTTCAGAGTTCATTTGTACTGCTTTTCAATTTCAGGGTCATTTAGCGCAACAAAATCATTAAATGTATGAAAAATAGCAAATGAAGTTAGAAATGTTTGAAATTTGAGGATGTGGCTTTGAATGGTGCATATTGTATGCACAAAAAGTCTGGAGTTGAAATAAGTTTAAAAAATGAAATGCATTTGTAACAGATGAGTTTTCGTCCGAAACACTCATACTTCGAAGGAGATGGTCCAGTTTGTGCACAAAGTGCATCCAGTTTTTGCCGTAAGCCTCCCAACTATTTATCACATGCTATGTGGGTGAAATGATGATACCATGACAAGTTTCAACCTTTTCAGAGTTCATTTGTACTGCTTTTCAGTTTCAGGGTCATTTAGCGCAAAAAAATCATTAAATGCATGAAAAATATTAAATGAAGTTAGAAATGTTAGAAATTTGAGGATGTGGCTTTGAATGGTGCATATTAAATGCAGAAAAAGTTTGGAGTTGAAATAAGTTTAAAAAAATGAAATGCCGTTGTAACAGATGAGTTTTCGTCTGAAACCCTCATACTTCGAAGGAGATGGTCCAGTTTGTACACGAAGTGCATCTAGTTTTTGCCGTAACCCACTCAACTTTTAAGCACATGCTATGTGTGTGAAATGATGATACCATGGCAAGTTCCAACCTTTTCAGAGTTCATTTGTACTGCTATTCAATTTCAGGGTCATTCAGCGCAAAAAAATCATTAAATGCGTGTAAAATAGCAAATGAAGTTACAAATGTTTGAAATTTGAGGATGTGGCTTTGAATGTTTCATATTTAATGCAGAAAAAGTCTGGAGTTGAAATAAGTTTAAAAATGAAATGCCTTTGTAACAGATGAGTTTTCGTTCGGAACCCTCATACTTCGAAGGAGATGGTCCAGTTTGTACACGAAGTGCATCCAGTTTTTGTCGTAACCCTCTCAACATTTTATCACATGCTATGTGTGTGAAATGATGATACCATGCGAAGTTTCAACCTTTTCAGAGTTCATTTGTACTGCTTTTCAATTTCAGGGTCATTCGGCACAAAAAAATCATTAAATGCATGAAAAATAGCAAACGAAGTTAGAAATGTTTGAAATTTGAGGATGTGGCTTTGAATGGTGCATATTAAATACACAAAAAGTCTGGAGTTGAAATAAGTTTAAAAAATGAAATGCCTTTGTAAAAGATGAGTTTTCGTCCGAAACCGTCATACTTCGAAGGAGATGGTTCAGTTTGTGCACGAAGTGCATCCAGTTTTTGTCGTAACCCTCTCAACATTTTATCACATGCTATGTGTGTGAAATGATGATACCATGCGAAGTTTCAACCTTTTCAGAGTTCATTTGTACTGCTTTTCAATTTCAGGGTCATTCGGCACAAAAAAATCATTAAATGCATGAAAAATAGCAAACGAAGTTAGAAATGTTTGAAATTTGAGGATGTGGCTTTGAATGGTGCATATTAAATACACAAAAAGTCTGGAGTTGAAATAAGTTTAAAAAATGAAATGCCTTTGTAAAAGATGAGTTTTCGTCCGAAACCGTCATACTTCGAAGGAGATGGTTCAGTTTGTGCACGAAGTGCATCCAGTTTTTGTCGTAACCCTGTCAACATTTTATCACATGCTATGTGGGTGAAATGATGATACCATCCCAAGTTTCATCCTTTTCAGAGTTCATTTGTACTGCTTTTCAATTTCAGGGTCATTCAGCGCAAAAAAATCATTAACTGCATGAAAAATAGCAAATGAAGTTAGAAATGTTTCAAATTTGAGGATGTGTCTTTGAATGGTGCATATTGAATGCACAAAAAGTCTGGAGTTGAAATAAGTTTAAAAAAATGAAATGCCTTTGTAAAAGATGAGTTTTCGTCCGAAACCCTCATACTTCGAAGGAGATGGTCCAGTTTGTGCACGAAGTGCATCCACTTTTTGTCGTAACCCTTTAAACTTTTTATCACATGCTATGTGGTTGAAATGATGATACCATGCCAAGTTTCAACCTTTTCAGAGTTCATTTGTACTGCTTTTCAATTTCAGGGTCATTTAGCGCAAAAAAAATCATTAAATGCATGAAAAATAGCAAATGAAGTTAGAAATGTTTGAAATTTGAGGATGTGGCTTTGAATGGTGCATATTGAATGCACAAAAAGTCTGGAGTTGAAATAAGTTTAAAAAAATGAAATGCCTTTGTAACAGATGAGTTTTCGTCTGAAACCCTCATACTTCGAAGGAGATGGTCCAGTTTGTACACGAAGTGCATTTAGTTTTTGCCGTAACCCTCTCAACTTTGTATCACATGCTATGTCGGTGAAATGATGATACCATGCCAAGTTTCAACTTTTTCAGAGTTCATTTGTACTGCTTTTCAATTTCAGGGTCATTCAGCGCAACAAAATCATTAAATGTATGATAAATAGCAAATGAAGTTAGAAATGTTTGAAATTTGAGGATGTGGCTTTGAATGGTGCATATTGAATGCACAAAAAGTCTGTAGTTGAAATAAGTTAAAAAATGAAATGCCTTTGTAACAGATGAGTTTTCGTCCGAAACCCTCATACTTCGAAGGAGATGGTCCAGTTTGTGCACGAAGTGTATCCAGTTTTTGCCGTAACCCTCTCAACTTTTTATCACATCCTATGTCGGTGAAATGTTGATACCATGCCAAGTTTCAACCTTTTCGGAGTTCATTTGTACTGCTTTTCAATTTCAGGGTCGTTGAGCGCATAAAAAATCATTAAATGCATGAAAAATAGCAAATGAAGTTAGAAATGTTTGAAATTTGAGGATGTGGCTTTGAATGGTGCATATTTAATGCAGAAAATGTCTGGAGTTGAAATAAGTTTAAAAAATGAAATGCCTTTGTAACAGATGAGTTTTCGTGTGAAACCATCATACTTCGAAGGAGATGGTCCAGTTTGTACACGAAGTGCATCTAGTTTTTGCCATAACCCACTCAACTTTTTAGCACATGCGATGTGTGTGAAATGATGATACCATGCCAAGTTTCAACCTTTTCAGAGTTCATTTGTACTGCTTTTCAATTTCAGGGTCATTCAGCGCAAAAAAATCATTAAATGCATGAAAAATAGCAAATGAAGTTAGAAATGTTTGAAATTTGAGGATGTGGCTTTGAATGGTGCATATTGAATGCACAAAAAGTCAGGAGTTGAAATAAGTTAAAAAAAATGAAATGCCTTTGTAACAGATGAGTTTTCGTCTGAAACCCTCATACTTCGAATGAGATGGTCCAGTTTGTACACGAAGTGCATCCAGTTTTTGCCGTAACCCTCTCTACTTTTTATCACATGCCATGTGTGTGAAATGCTGATACCATGCCAAGTTTCAACCTTTTCAAAGTTCATTTGAACTGCTTTTCAATTTCAGGGTCGTTCAGCGCAAAAAATCATTAAATGCATGAAAAATAGCAAATGAAGTTAGAAATGTTTGAAATTTGAGGATGTGGCTTTGAATGGTGCATATTGAATGCACAAAAAGTCTGGAGTTGAAATAAGTTTAAAAAATGAAATGCCTTTGTAACAGATGAGTTTTCGTCCGAAACCCTCATACTTCGAAGGAGATGGTCCAGTTTGTACACGAAGTGCATTCAGTTTTTGCCGTAACCCTCTCAACTTTTTATCACATGCTATGTCGGTGAAATGATGATAACATGCCAAGTTTCAACCTTTTCATTGTTCATTTGTACTGCTTTTCAATTTCAGGGTCATTTAGCGCAACAAAATCATTAAAGGTATGAAAAATAGCAAATGAAGTTAGAAATGTTTGAAATTTGAGGATGTGGCTTTGAATGGTGCATATTGCATGCACAAAAAGTCTGGAGTTGAAATAAGTTTAAAAAATCAAATGCCTTTGTAACAGATGAGTTTTCGTCCGAAACCCTCATACTTCGAAGGAGATGGTCCAGTTTGTGCACGAAGTGCATCCAGTTTTTGCCGTAACCCTCTCAACATTTTATCACATGCTATGTCGGTGAAATGATGATACCATGCCAAGTTTCAACCTTTTCAGAGTTCATTTGTACTGCTTTTCAATTTCAGGGTCGTTCAGCGCAAAAAAATTATTAAATGCATGAAAAATAGCAAATGAAGTTAGAAATGTTTGAAATTTGAGGATGTGGCTTTGAATGGTGCATATTTAATGCAGAAAAAGTTTGGAGTTGAAATAAGTTTAAAAAATGAAATGCCTTTGTAACATATGAGTTTTCGTCTGAAACCCTCATACTTCGAAGGAGATGGTCCTGTTTGTACACGAAGAGCATCTAGTTTTTACCATAACCCACTCAACTTTTTAGCACATGCGATGTGTGTGAAATGATAATACCATGCCAAGTTTCAACCTTTTCAGAGTTCATTTGTACTGCTTTTCAATTTCAGGGTCATTCAGCGCAAAAAAATCATTAAATGCATGAAAAATAGCAAATGAAGTTAGAAATGTTTGAAATTTGAGGATGTGGCGTTGAATGGTGCATATTGAATGCACAAAAAGTCAGGAGTTGAAATAAGTTTAAAAAATGAAATGCCTTTGTAACAGATGAGTTTTCGTCTGAAACCCTCATACTTCGAATGAGATGGTCCAGTTTGTACACGAAGTGCATCCAGTTTTTGCCGTAACCCTCTCAACTTTTTATCACATGCCATGTGTGTGACATGATGATACCATGCCAAGTTTCAACCTTTTCAAAGTCCATTTGTACTGCTTTTCAATTTCAGGGTCGTTCAGCGTAAAAAATCATTAAATGCATGAAAAATAGCAAATGAACTTAGAAATGTTTGAAATTTGAGGATGTGGCTTTGAATGGTGCATATTGAATGCCCAAAAAGTCTGGAGTTGAAATAAGTTTAAAAAATGAAATGCCTTTGTAACAGATGAGTTTTCGTCTGAAACCCTCATACTTCGAAGGAGATGGTCCAGTTTGTACACGAAGTGCATCTAGTTTTTGCCATAACCCACTCAACTTTTTAGTACATGCAATGTGTGTGAAATGATGATACCATGCCAAGTTTCAACCTTTTCAGAGTTCATTTGTACTGCTTTTCAATTTCAGGGTCATTCAGCGCAAAAAAAATATTTAAATGCATGAAAAATAGCAAATGAAGTTAGAAATGTTTGAAATTTGAGGATGTGGCGTTGAATGGTGCATATTGAGTGCACAAAAAGTCAGGAGTTGAAATAAGTTTAAAAAATGAAATGCCTTTGTAAAAGATGAGTTTTCGTCTGTAACCCTCATACTTCGAATGAGATGGTCCAGTTTGTACACGAAGTGCATCCAGTTTTTGCCATAACCCTCTCAACTTTTTATCACATGCCATGTGTGTGAAATGATGATACCATGCGAAGTTTCAACCTTTTCAGAGTTCATTTGTACTGCTTTTCAATTTCAGGGTCATTCGGCACAAAAAAATCATTAAATGCATGAAAAATAGCAAACGAAGTTAGAAATGTTTGAAATTTGAGGATGTGGCTTTGAATGGTGCATATTGAATGCAGACAAAGTCCTGAGTTGAAATAAGTTTAAAAAATGAAATGCCTTTGTAAAAGATGAGTTTTCGTCCGAAACCCTCATACTTCGAAGGAGATGGTCCAGTTCGTGCACGAAGTGCATCCAGTTTTTGCCGTAACCCTCTCAACTTTTTATCACATGCTATGTGGGTGAAATGATGATACCATCCCAAGTTTCATCCTTTTCATAGTTCATTTGTACTGCTTTTCAATTTCAGGGTCATTCAGCGCAAAAAAATCATTAAATGCATGAAAAATAGCAAATGAAGTTAGAAATTTTTCAAATTTGAGGATGTGGCTTTGAATGGTGCATATTGAATGCACAAAAAGTCTGGAGTTGAAATAAGTTTAAAAAAATGAAATGCCTTTGTAAAAGATGAGTTTTCGTCCGAAACCCTCATACTTCGAAGGAGATGGTCCAGTTTGTGCACGAAGTGCATCCAGTTTTTGCCGTAACCCTCTAAACTTTTTATCACATGCTATGTGGGTGAAATGATGATACCATGCCAAGTTTCAACCTTTTCAGAGTTCATTTGTACTGCTTTTCAATTTCAGGGTCATTCAGCGCAAAAAAATCATTAAATGCATGAAAAATAGCAAATGAAGTTAGAAATGTTTGAAATTTGAGGATGTGGCTTTGAATGGTGCATATTGAATGCACAAAAATTCAGGAGTTCAAATAAGTTTAAAAAATGAAATGCCTTTGTAACAGATGAGTTTTCGTCTGAAACCCTCATACTTCGAATGAGATGGTCCAGTTTGTACACGAAGTGCATCCAGTTTTTGCTGTAACCCTCTAATCTTTTTATCACATGCTATGTGGGTGAAATGATGATACCATGCCAAGTTTCAACCGTTTAAGAGTTCATTTGTACTGCATTTCAATTTCAGGGTCATTCAGCGCAAAAAAATCATTAAATGCATGAAAAATAGCAAATGAAGTTAGAAATGTTTGAAATTTGAGGATGTGGCTTTGAATGGTGCATATTGAATGCACAAAAAGTCTGTAGTTGAAATAAGTTAAAAATGAAATGCCTTTGTAACAGATGAGTTTTCGTCCGAAACCCTCATACTTCTAAGGAGATGGTCCAGTTTGTACACGAAGTGCATCCAGTTTTTGCCGTAACCCTCTCAACTTTTTATCACATGCCATGTGTGTGACATGATGATACCATGCCAAGTTTCAACCTTTTCAAAGTCCATTTGTACTGCTTTTCAATTTCAGGGTCGTTCAGCGCAAAAAATCATTAAATGCATGAAAAATAGCAAATGAAGTTAGAAATGTTTGAAATTTGAGGATGTGGCTTTGAATGGTGCATATTGAATGCACAAAAAGTCTGGAGTTGAAATAAGTTTAAAAAATGAAATGCCTTTGTAACAGATGAGTTTTCGTCCGAAACCCTCATACTTCTAAGGAGATGGTCCTGTTTGTACACGAAGTGCATTCAGTTTTTGCCGTAACCCTCTCAACTTTTTATCAGATGCTATGTCGGTGAAATGATGATAACATGCCAAGTTTCAACCTTTTCAGAGTTCATTTGTACTGCTTTTCAATTTCAGGGTCATTTAGCGCAACAAAATCATTAAAGGTATGAAAAATAGCAAATGATGTTACAAATGTTTGAAATTTGAGGATGTGGCTTTGAATGGTGCATATTGTATGCACAAAAAGTCTGGAGTTGAAATAAGTTTAAAAAATGAAATGCCTTTGTAACAGATGAGTTTTAGTCCGAAACCCTCGTATTCGAAGGAGATGGTCCAGTTTGTGCACGAAGTGCATCCAGTTTTTGCCGTAACCCTCTCAACTTTTTATCACATGCTATGTGGGTGAAATGATGATACCATGCCAAGTTTCAACCTTTTCAGAGTTCATTTGTACTGCTTTTCAATTTCAGGGTCATTTAGCGCAAAAAAATCATTAAATGCATGAAAAATAGCAAATGAAGTTAGAAATGTTTGAAATTTGAGGATGTGGCTTTGAATGGTGAATATTGAATGCACAAAAAGTCTGGAGTTGAAATAAGTTTTAAAAAATGAAATGCCTTTGTAACAGATGAGTTTTCGTCTGAAACCCTCATACTTCGAAGGAGATGGTCCAGTTTGTACACGAAGTGCATTCAGTTTTTGCCGTAACCCTCTCAACTTTGTATCACATGCTATGTCGGTGAAATGATGATACCATGCCAAGTTTCAACTTTTTCAGAGTTCATTTGTACTGCTTTTCAATTTCAGGGTCATTCAGCGCAACAAAATCATTAAATGTATGAAAAATAGCAAATGAAGTTAGAAATGTTTGAAATTTGAGGATGCGGCTTTGAATGGTGCATATTGAATGCACAAAAAGTCTGTAGTTAAAATAAGTTAAAAAATGAAATGCCTTTGTAACAGATGAGTTTTCGTCCGAAACCCTCATACTTCGAAGGAGATGGTCCAGTTTGTGCACGAAGTGTATCCAGTTTTTGCCGTAACCCTCTCAACTTTTTATCACATGCTATGTCGGTGAAATGATGATACCATGCCAAGTTTTAACCTTTTCAGAGTTCATTTGTACTGCTTTTCAATTTCAGGGTCATTCAGCGCAAAAAAATCATTAAATGCATGAAAAATAGCAAATGAAGTTAGAAATGTTTGAAATTTGAGGATGTGGCGTTGAATGGTGCATATTGAATGCACAAAAAGTCAGGAGTTGAAATAAGTTTAAAAAATGAAATGCCTTTGTAAAAGATGAGTTTTCGTCTGAAACCCTCATACTTCGAATGAGATGGTCCAGTTTGTACACGAAGTGCATCCAGTTTTTGCCGTAACCCTCTCAACTTTTTATCACATGCCATGTGTGTGAAATGATGATACCATGCGAAGTTTCAACCTTTTCAGAGTTCATTTGTACTGCTTTTCAATTTCAGAGTCATTCGGCACAAAAAAATCATTAAATACATGAAAAATAGCAAACGAAGTTAGAAATGTTTGAAATTTGAGGATGTAGCTTTGAATGGTGCATATTGAATGCAGACAAAGTCTGGAGTTGAAATAAGTTTAAAAAATGAAATGCCTTTGTAAATGATGAGTTTTCGTCCGAAACCCTCATACTTCGAAGGAGATGGTCCAGTTCGTGCACGAAGTGCATCCAGTTTTTGCCGTAACCCTCTCAACTTTTTATCACATGCTATGTGGGTGAAATGATGATACCATCCCAAGTTTCATCCTTTTCAGAGTTCATTTGTACTGCTTTTCAATTTCAGGGTCATTCAGCGCAAAAAAATTATTAAATGCATGAAAAATAGCAAATGAAGTTAGAAATGTTTCAAATTTGAGGATGTGGCTTTGAATGGTGCATATTGAATGCAAAAAAAGTCTGGAGTTGAAATAAGTTTAAAAAAATGAAATGCCTTTGTAAAAGATGAGTTTTCGTCCGAAACCCTCATACTTCGAAGGAGATGGTCCAGTTTGTGCACGAAGTGCATCCAGTTTTTGCCGTAACCGTCTAAACTTTTTGTCACATGCTATGTGGGTGAAATGATGATACCATGCCAAGTTTCAACCTTTTCAGAGTTCATTTGTACTGCTTTTCAATTTCAGGGTCATTCAACGCAAAAAATCATTAAATGCATGAAAAATAGCAAATGAAGTTAGAAATGTTTGAAATTTGAGGATGTGGCTTTGAATGGAGCATATTGAATGCACAAAAAGTCTGGAGTTGAAATAAGTTTAAAAAATGAAATGCCCTTGTAACAGATGAGTTTTCGTCCGAAACCCTCATACTTGGAAGGAGATGGTCCAGTTTGTGCACGAAGTGCATCCAGTTTTTGCCGTAACCCTCTCAACTTTTTATCACATGCTATGTGGGTGAAATTATGATACCATCCCAAGTTTCATCCTTTTCAGAGTTCATTTGTACTGCTTTTCAATTTCAGGGTCATTCAGCGCAAAAAAATCATTAAATTCATGAAAAATAGCAAATGAAGTTAGAAATGTTTCAAATTTGAGGATGTGGCTTTGAATGGTGCATATTGAATGCACAAAAAGTCTGGAGTTGAAATAAGTTAAAAAAAATGAAATGCCTTTGTAAAAGATGAGCTTTCGTCCCAAACCCTCATACTTCGAAGGAGATGGTCCAGTTTGTGCACGAAGTGCATCCAGTTTTTGCCGTAACCCTCTAAACTTTTTATCACATGCTATGTGGGTGAAATGATGATAGCATGCCAAGTTTCAACCTTTTCAGAGTTCATTTGTACTGCTTTTCAATTTCAGGGTTATTTAGCGAAACAAAATCATTAAATGTATGAAAAATAGCAAATGAAGTTAGAAATGTTTGAAATTTGAGGATGTGGCTTTGAATGGTGCATATTGTATGCACAAAAAGTCTGGAGTCGAAATAAGTTTAAAAAATGAAATGCCTTTGTAACAGATGAGTTTTCGTCCGAAACCCTCATACTTCGAAGGAGATGCTCCAGTTTGTGCACGAAGAGCATCCAGTTTTTGCCGTAACCCTCTCAACATTTTATCACATGCTATGTGTGTGAAATGATGATACCATGCGAAGTTTCAACCTTTTCAGAGTTCATTTGTACTGCTTTTCAATTTCAGGGTCATTCGGCACAAAAAAAATCATTAAATGCATGAAAAATAGCAAACGAAGTTAGAAATGTTTGAAATTTGAGGATGTGGCTTTCAATGGTGCATATTGAATGCACAAAAAGTCTGGAGTTGAAATAAGTTTAAAAAATGAAATGCCTTTGTAAAAGATGAGTTTTCGTCCGAAACCCTCATACTTCGAAGGAGATGGTCCAGTTTGTGCACGAAGTGCATCCAGTTTTTGCCGTAACACTGTCAACTTTTTATCACATGCTATGTGGGTGAAATGATGATACCATCCCAAGTTTCATCCTTTTCAGAGTTCATTTGTACTGCTTTTCAATTTCAGGGTCATTCAGCGCAAAAAAATCATTAAAGGCATGAAAAATAGCAAATGAAGTTGGAAATGTTTCAAATTTGAGGATGTGGCTTTGAATGGTGCATATTGAATGCACAAAAAGTCTGGAGTTGAAATAAGTTTAAAAAAATGAAATGCCTTTGTAAATGATGAGTTTTCGTCCGAAACCCTCATACTTCGAAGGAGATGGTCCAGTTTATGCACGAAGTGCATCCAGTTTTTGCCGTAACCCTCTAAACTTTTTATCACATGCTATGTGGCTGAAATGATGATACCATGCCAAGTTTCAACCTTTTCAGAGTTCATTTGTACTGCTTTTCAATTTCAGGGTCATTCAGCGCAAAAAATCATTAAATGCATGAAAAATAGCAAATGAAGTTAGAAATGTTTGAAATTTGAGGATGTGGCTTTGAATGGTGCCTATTGAATGCACAAAAAGTCTGGAGTTCAAATAAGTTTAAAAAATGAAATGCCTTTGTAACAGATGAGTTTTCGTTCGAAACCCTCATACTTCGAAGGAGATTGTCCAGTTTGTACACGAAGTGCATTCAGTTTTTGCCGTAACCCTGTCAACTTTTTATCACATGCTATGTCGGTGAAATGATGATAACATGCCAAGTTTTAACCTTTTCAGAGTTCATTTGTACTGCTTTTCAATTTCAGGGTCATTTAGCGCAACAAAATCATTAAATGCATGAAAAATAGCAAACGAAGTTAGAAATGTTTGAAATTTTAGGATGTGGCTTTCAATGGTGCATATTGAATGCACAAAAAGTCTCGAGTTGAAATAAGTTTAAAAAATGAAATGCCTTTGTAAAAGATGAGTTTTCGTCCGAAACCCTCATACTTCGAAGGAGATGGTCCAGTTTGTGCACGAAGTGCATCCAGTTTTTGCCGTAACACTGTCAACTTTTTATCACATGCTATGTCGGTGAAATGATGATAACATGCCAAGTTTTAACCTTTTCAGAGTTCATTTGTACTGCTTTTCAATTTCAGGGTCATTTAGCGCAACAAAATCATTAAATGCATGAAAAATAGCAAACGAAGTTAGAAATGTTTCAAATTTGAGGATGTGGCTTTGAATGGTGCATATTGAACGCACAAAAAGTCTGGAGTTGAAATAAGTTTAAAAAAATGAAATGCCTTTGTAAAAGATGAGTTTTCGTCCGAAACCCTCATACTTCGAAGGAGATGGTCCAGTTCGTGCACGAAGTGCATCCAGTTTTTGCCGTAACCCTCTAAAATTTTTATCACATGCTATGTGGGTGAAATGATGATAGCATGCCAAGTTTCAACCTTTTCAGAGTTTATTTGTACTGCTTTTCAATTTCAGGGTTATTTAGCGAAACAAAATCATTAAATGTATGAAAAATAGCAAATGAAGATAGAAATGTTTGAAATTTGAGGATGTGGCTTTGAATGGTGCATATTGTATGCACAAAAAGTCTGGAGTCGAAATAAGTTTAAAAAATGAAATGCCTTTGTAACAGATGAGTTTTCGTCCGAAACCCTCATACTTCGAAGGAGATGCTCCAGTTTGTGCACGAAGAGCATCCAGTTTTTGCCGTAACCCTCTCAACATTTTATCACATGCTATGTGTGTGAAATGATGATACCATGCGAAGTTTCAACCTTTTCAGAGTTCATTTGTACTGCTTTTCAATTTCAGGGTCATTCGGCACAAAAAAAATCATTAAATGCATGAAAAATAGCAAACGAAGTTAGAAATGTTTGAAATTTGAGGATGTGGCTTTCAATGGTGCATATTGAATGCACAAAAAGTCTGGAGTTGAAATAAGTTTAAAAAATGAAATGCCTTTGTAAAAGATGAGTTTTCGTCCGAAACCCTCATACTTCGAAGGAGATGGTCCAGTTTGTGCACGAAGTGCATCCAGTTTTTGCCGTAACACTGTCAACTTTTTATCACATGCTATGTGGGTGAAATGATGATACCATCCCAAGTTTCATCCTTTTCAGAGTTCATTTGTACTGCTTTTCAATTTCAGGGTCATTCAGCGCAAAAAAATCATTAAAGGCATGAAAAATAGCAAATGAAGTTGGAAATGTTTCAAATTTGAGGATGTGGCTTTGAATGGTGCATATTGAATGCACAAAAAGTCTGGAGTTGAAATAAGTTTAAAAAAATGAAATGCCTTTGTAAATGATGAGTTTTCGTCCGAAACCCTCATACTTCGAAGGAGATGGTCCAGTTTATGCACGAAGTGCATCCAGTTTTTGCCGTAACCCTCTAAACTTTTTATCACATGCTATGTGGCTGAAATGATGATACCATGCCAAGTTTCAACCTTTTCAGAGTTCATTTGTACTGCTTTTCAATTTCAGGGTCATTCAGCGCAAAAAATCATTAAATGCATGAAAAATAGCAAATGAAGTTAGAAATGTTTGAAATTTGAGGATGTGGCTTTGAATGGTGCCTATTGAATGCACAAAAAGTCTGGAGTTCAAATAAGTTTAAAAAATGAAATGCCTTTGTAACAGATGAGTTTTCGTTCGAAACCCTCATACTTCGAAGGAGATTGTCCAGTTTGTACACGAAGTGCATTCAGTTTTTGCCGTAACCCTGTCAACTTTTTATCACATGCTATGTCGGTGAAATGATGATAACATGCCAAGTTTCAACCTTTTCAGAGTTCATTTGTACTGCTTTTCAATTTCAGGGTCATTTAGCGCAACAAAATCATTAAATGCATGAAAAATAGCAAACGAAGTTAGAAATGTTTGAAATTTGAGGATGTGGCTTTCAATGGTGCATATTGAATGCACAAAAAGTCTCGAGTTGAAATAAGTTTAAAAAATGAAATGCCTTTGTAAAAGATGAGTTTTCGTCCGAAACCCTCATACTTCGAAGGAGATGGTCCAGTTTGTGCACGAAGTGCATCCAGTTTTTGCCGTAACACTGTCAACTTTTTATCACATGCTATGTGGGTGAAATTATGATACCATCCCAAGTTTCATCCTTTTCAGAGTTCATTTGTACTGCTTTTCAATTTCAGGGTCATTCAACGCAAAAAAATCATTAAAGGCATGAAAAATAGCAAATGAAGTTAGAAATGTTTCAAATTTGAGGATGTGGCTTTGAATGGTGCATATTGAACGCACAAAAAGTCTGGAGTTGAAATAAGTTTAAAAAAATGAAATGCCTTTGTAAAAGATGAGTTTTCGTCCGAAACCCTCATACTTCGAAGGAGATGGTCCAGTTCGTGCACGAAGTGCATCCAGTTTTTGCAGTAACCCTCTAAACTTTTTATCACATGCTATGTGGTTGAAATGATGATACCATGCCAAGTTCAACCTTTTCAGAGTTCATTTGTACTGCTTTTCAATTTCAGGGTCATTCAGCGCAAAAAATCATTAAATGCATGAAAAATAGCAAATGAAGTTAGAAATGTTTGAAATTTGAGGATGTAGCTTTGAATGGTGCCTATTGAATGCACAAAAAGTCTGGAGTTCAAATAAGTTTAAAAAATGAAATGCCTTTGTAACAGATGAGTTTTCGTCCGAAACCCTCATACTTCGAAGGAGATTGTCCAATTTGTACACGAAGTGCATTCAGTTTTTGCCGTAACCCTGTCAACTTTTTATCACATGCTATGTCGGTGAAATGATGATAACATGCCAAGTTTCAACCTTTTCAGAGTTCATTTGTACTGCTTTTCAATTTCAGGGTCATTTAGCGCAACAAAATCATTAAATGTATGAAAAATAGCAAATGAAATTAGAAATGTTTGAAATTTGAGGATGTGGCTTTGAATGGTGCATATTGTATGCACAAAAAGTCTGGAGTTGAAATAAGTTTAAAAAATGAAAGGCCTTTGTAACAGATGAGTTTTCGTCCGAAACCCTCATGCTTCGAAGGAGATGGTCCAGTTTGTGCACGAAGTGCATCCAGTTTTTGCCGTAACCCTCTCAACTTTTTATCACACGCTATGTGGGTGAAATGATGATACCATGCCAAGTTTCAACCTTTTCAGAGTTCATTTGTACTGCTTTTCAATTTCAGGGTCATTCAGCGCAAAAAATCATTAAATGCATGAAAAATAGCAAATGAAGTAAGAAATGTTTGAAATTTGAGGATGTGGCTTTGAATTGTGCCTATTGAATGCACAAAAAGTCTGGAGTTCAAATAAGTTTAAAAAATGAAATGCCTTTGTAACAGATGAGTTTTCGTCTGAAACCATCATACTTCGAAGGAGATGGTCCAGTTTGTACACGAAGTGCATCTAGTTTTTGCCATAAGCCACTCAAATTTTTAGCACATGCGATGTGTGTGAAATGATGATACCATGCCAAGTTTCAACCTTTTCAGAGTTCATTTGTACTGCATTGCAATTTCAGGGTCATTGAGCGCAAAAAAAATCATTAAATGCATGAAAAATAGCAAATGAAGTTAGAAATGTTTGAAATTTGAGGATGTGGATTTGAATGGTGCATATTGAATGCACAAAAAGTCTGTAGTTGAAATAAGTTAAAAAATGAAATGCCTTTGTAACAGATGAGTTTTCGTCCGAAACCCTCATACTTCGAAGGAGATGGTCCAGTTTGTGCACGAAGTGTATCCAGTTTTTGCTGTAACCCTCTCAACTTTGTATCACATGCTATGTCGGTGAAATGATGATACCATGCCAAGTTTCAACTTTTTCAGAGTTCATTTGTACTGCTTTTCAATTTCAGGGTCATTCAGCGCAACAAAATCATTAAATGTATGAAAAATAGCAAATGAAGTTAGAAATGTTTGAAATTTGAGGATGTGGCTTTGAATGGTGCATATTGAATGCACAAAAAGTCTGTAGTTGAAATAAGTTAAAAATGAAATGCCTTTGTAACAGATGAGTTTTCGTCCGAAACCCTCATACTTCGAAGGAGATGGTCCAGTTTGTGCACGAAGTGCATCCAGTTTTAGCCGTAACCCTCTAAACTTTTTATCACATGCTATGTGGTTGAAATGATGATACCATGCCAAGTTTCCACCTTTTCAGAGTTCATTTGTACTGCTTTTCAATTTCAGGGTCATTCAGCGCAAAAAATCATTAAATGCATGAAAAATAGCAAATGAAGTTAGAAATGTTTGAAATTTGAGGATGTGGCTTTGAATGGTGCCTATTGAATGCACAAAAAGTCTGGAGTTCAAATAAGTTTAAAAAATGAAATGCCTTTGTAACAGATGAGTTTTCGTCCGAAACCCTCATACTTTGAAGGAGATTGTCCAATTTGTACACGAAATGCATTCAGTTTTTGCCGTAACCCTGTCAACTTTTTATCACATGCTATGTCGGTGAAATGATGATAACATGCCAAGTTTCAAACTTTTCAGAGTTCATTTGTACTGCTTTTCAATTTCAGGGTCATTTAGCGCAACAAAATCATTAAATGTATGAAAAATAGCAAATGAAATTAGAAATGTTTGAAATTTGAGGATGTGGCTTTGAATGGTGCATATTGTATGCACAAAAAGTCTGGAGTTGAAATAAGTTTAAAAAATGAAAGGCCTTTGTAACAGATGAGTTTTCGTCCGAAACCCTCATACTTCGAAGGAGATGGTCCAGTTTGTGCACGAAGTGCATCCAGTTTTTGCCGTAACCCTCTCAACTTTTTATCACATGCTATGTGGGTGAAATGATGATACCATGCCAAGTTTCAACCTTTTCAGAGTTCATTTGTACTGCTTTTCAATTTCAGGGTCATTCAGCGCAAAAAATCATTAAATGCATGAAAAATAGCAAATGAAGTTAGAAATGTTTGAAATTTGAGGATGTGGCTTTGAATTGTGCCTATTGAATGCACAAAAAGTCTGGAGTTCAAATAAGTTTAAAAAATGAAATGCCTTTGTAACAGATGAGTTTTCGTCTGAAACCATCATACTTCGAAGGAGATGGTCCAGTTTGTACACGAAGTGCATCTAGTTTTTGCCATAAGCCACTCAAATTTTTAGCACATGCGATGTGTGTGAAATGATGATACCATGCCAAGTTTCAACCTTTTCAGAGTTCATTTGTACTGCATTGCAATTTCAGGGTCATTGAGCGCAAAAAAAATCATTAAATGCATGAAAAATAGCAAATGAAGTTAGAAATGTTTGAATTTTGAGGATGTGGCTTTGAATGGTGCATATTGAATGCACAAAAAGTCTGTAGTTGAAATAAGTTAAAAAATGAAATGCCTTTGTAACAGATGAGTTTTCGTCCGAAACCCTCATACTTCGAAGGAGATGGTCCAGTTTGTGCACGAAGTGTATCCAGTTTTTGCTGTAACCCTCTCAACTTTGTATCACATGCTATGTCGGTGAAATGATGATACCATGCCAAGTTTCAACTTTTTCAGAGTTCATTTGTACTGCTTTTCAATTTCAGGGTCATTCAGCGCAACAAAATCATTAAATGTATGAAAAATAGCAAATGAAGTTAGAAATGTTTGAAATTTGAGGATGTGGCTTTGAATGGTGCATATTGAATGCACAAAAAGTCTGTAGTTGAAATAAGTTAAAAAATGAAATGCCTTTGTAACAGATGAGTTTTCGTCCGAAACCCTCATACTTCGAAGGAGATGGTCCAGTTTGTGCACGAAGTGTATCCAGTTTTTGCCGTAACCCTCTCAACTTTTTATCACATGCTATGTCGGTGAAATGATGATACCATGCCAAGTTTCAACCTTTTCAGAGTTCATTTGTACTGCTTTTCAAGTTCAGGGTCATTCAGCACAAAAAAATCATTAAATGCATAAAAAATAGCAAATGAAGTTAGAAATGTTTGAAATTTGAGGATGTGGATTTGAATGGTGCCTATTGAATGCACGAAAAGTCTGGAGTTCAAATAAGTTTAAAAAATTAAATGCCTTTGTAACAGATGAGTTTTCGTCCGAAACCCTCATACTTCGAAGGAGATTGTCCAGTTTGTACACGAAGTGCATTCAGTTTTTGCCGTAACCCTGTCAACTTTTTATCACATGCTATGTCGGTGAAATGATGATAACATGCCAAGTTTCAACCTTTTCAGAGTTCATTTGTACTGCTTTTCAATTTCAGGGTCATTTAGCGCAACAAAATCATTAAATGTATGAAAAATAGCAAATGAAGTTAGAAATGTTTGAAATTTGAGGATGTGGCTTTGAATGGTGCATATTGAATGCACAAAAAGTCAGGAGTTGAAATAAGTTTAAAAAATGAAATGCCTTTGTAACAGATGAGTTTTCGTCTGAAACCCTCATACTTCGAATGAGATGGTCCAGTTTGTACACGAAGTGCATCCAGTTTTTGCCGTAACCCTCTCAACTTTTTATCACATGCCATGTGTGTGACATGATGATACCATGCCAAGTTTCAACCTTTTCAAAGTCCATTTGTACTGCTTTTCAATTTCAGGGCCGTTCAGCGCAAAAAAGCATTAAATGCATGAAAAATAGCAAATGAAGTTAGAAATGTTTTAAATTTGAGGATGTGGCTTTGAATGGTGCATATTGAATGCACAAAAAGTCTGGAGTTGAAATAAGTTTAAAAAATGAAATGCCTTTGTAACAGATGAGTTTTCGTCCGAAACCCTCATACTTCTAAGGAGATGGTCCTGTTTGTACACGAAGTGCATTCAGTTTTTGCCGTAACCCTCTCAACTTTTTATCACATGCTATGTCGGTGAAATGATGATAACATGCCAAGTTTCAACCTTTTCAGTGTTCATTTGTACTGCTTTTCAATTTCAGGGTCATTTAGCGCAACAAAATCATTAAAGGTATGAAAAATAGCAAATGAAGTTAGAAATGTTTGAAATTTGAGGATGTGGCTTTGAATGGTGCATATTGTATGCACAAAAAGTCTGGAGTTGAAATAAGTTTAAAAAATGAAATGCCATTGTAACAGATGAGTTTTCGTCTGAAACCCTCATACTTCGAAGGAGATGGTCCAGTTTGTGCACGAAGTGCATCCAGTTTTTGCCGTAACCCTCTCAACTTTTTATCACATGCTATGTGGGTGAAATGATGATACCATGCCAAGTTTCAACCTTTTCAGAGTTCATTTGTACTGCTTTTCAATTTCAGGGTCATTTAGCGCAAAAAAATCATTAAATATATGAAAAATAGCAAATGAAGTTAGAAATGTTTGAAATTTGTGGATGTGGCTTTGAATGGTGAATATTGAATGCACAAAAAGTCTGGAGTTGAAATAAGTTTTAAAAAATGAAATGCCATTGTAACAGATGAGTTTTCGTCTGAAATCCTCATACTTCGAAGGAGATGGTCCAGTTTGTACACGAAGTGCATTCAGTTTTTGCCGTAACCCTCTCAACTTTGTATCACATGCTATGTGGGTGAAATGATGATACCATGCCAAGTTTCAACTTTTTCAGAGTTCATTTGTACTGCTTTTCAATTTCAGGGTCATTCAGCGCAAAAAAAATCATTAAATGCATGAAAAATAGCAAATGAAGTTAGAAATGTTTCAAATTTGAGGATGTGGCTTTGAATGGTGCATATTTAATGCAGAAAAAGTCTGGAGTTGAAATAAGTTTAAAAAATGAAATAACTTTGTAAAAGATGAGCTTTCGTCTCAAACCCTCATACTTCGAAGGGGATGGTCCAGTTTGTGCACGAAGTGCATCCAGTTTTTGCCGTAACCCTCTCAACTTTTTATCACATGCTATGTAGGTGAAATGATGACACCATGCCAAGTTTCAACCTTTTCAGAGTTCATTTGTACTGCTTTTCAATTTCAGGGTCATTCAGCGCAAAAAATCATTAAATGCATGAAAAATAGCAAATGAAGTTAGAAATGTTTGAAATTTGAGGATGTGCCTTTGAATGGTGCATATTGAATACACAAAAATCTGGAGTTGAAATAAGTTTTAAAAAATGAAATGCCTTTGTAACAGATGAGTTTTCGTCTGAAACCCTCATACTTCGAAGGAGATGGTCCAGTTTGTACACGAAGTGCATTCAGTTTTTGCCGTAACCCTCTCAACTTTGTATCACATGCTATGTCGGTGAAATGATGATACCATGCCAAGTTTCAACTTTTTCAGAGTTCATTTGTACTGCTTTTCAATTTTAGGGTCATTCAGCGCAACAAAATCATTAAATGTATGAAAAAAAGCAAATGAAGTTAGAAATGTTTGAAATTTCAGGATGTGGCTTTGAATGGTGCATATTGAATGCACAAAAAGTCTGTAGTTGAAATAAGTTAAAAAATGAAATGCCTTTGTAACAGATGAGTTTTCGTCCGAAACCCTCATACTTCGAAGGAGATGGTCCAGTTTGTGCACGAAGTGTATCCTGTTTTTGCCGTAACCCTCTCAACTTTTTATCACATGCTATGTCGGTGAAATGATGATACCATGCCAAGTTTCAACCTTTTCAGAGTTCATTTGTACTGCTTTTCAATTTCAGGGTCGTTCAGCGCAAAAAAAAATCATTAAATGCATGAAAAATAGCAAATGAAGTTAGAAATGTTTGAAATTTTAGGATGTCGCTTTGAATGGTGCATATTTAATACAGAAAAAGTCTGGAGTTGAAATAAGTTTAAAAAATGAAATGCCTTTGTAACAGATGAGTTTTCGTCTGAAACGATCATACTTCGAAGGAGATGGTCCAGTTTGTAGACGAAGTGCATCTAGTTTTTGCCATAACCCACTCAACTTTGTATCACATGCGATGTGTGTGAAATGATGATACCATGCCAAGTTTCAACCTTTTCAGAGTTCATTTGTACTGCATTTCAATTTCAGGGTCATTCAGCGCAAAAAAATCATTAAATGCATGAAAAATAGCAAATGAAGTTAGAAATGTTTGAAATTTGAGGATGTGGCTTTGAATGGTGCCTATTGAATGCACAAAAAGTCTGGAGTTCAAATAAGTTTAAAAAATGAAATGCCTTTGTAACAGATGAGTTTTCGTCTGAAACCATCATACTTCGAAGGAGATGGTCCAGTTTGTACACGAAGTGCATCTAGTTTTTGCCATAACCCACTCAACTTTTTAGCACATGCGATGTGTGTGAAATGATGATACCATGCCAAGTTTCAACCTTTTCAGAGTTCATTTGTACTGCTTTTCAATTTCAGGGTCATTCGGCACAAAAAAATCATTAAATGCATGAAAAATAGCAAACGAAGTTAGAAATGTTTGAAATTTGAGGATGTGGCTTTGAATGGTGCATATTAAATACACAAAAAGTCTGGAGTTGAAATAAGTTTAAAAAATGAAATGCCTTTGTAAAAGATGAGTTTTCGTCCGAAACCGTCATACTTCGAAGGAGATGGTTCAGTTTGTGCACGAAGTGCATCCAGTTTTTGTCGTAACCCTGTCAACATTTTATCACATGCTATGTGGGTGAAATGATGATACCATCCCAAGTTTCATCCTTTTCAGAGTTCATTTGTACTGCTTTTCAATTTCAGGGTCATTCAGCGCAAAAAATCATTAAATGCATGAAAAATAGCAAATGAAGTTAGAAATGTTTGAAATTTGAGAATGTATCTTTGAATGGTGCATATTGAATGCACAAAAAGTCTGGAGTTGAAATAAGTTTAAAAAATGAAATGCCTTTGTAACAGATGAGTTTTCGTCCGAAACCCTCATACTTCGAAGGAGATGGTCCAGTTTGTACACGAAGTGCATTCAGTTTTTGCCGTAACCCTCTCAACTTTTTATCACATGCTATGTGGGTGAAATGATGATACCATGCCAAGTTTCAACCTTTTGAGAGTTCATTTGTACTGCATTTCAATTTCAGGGTCATTCAGCGCAAAAAAATCATTAAATGCATGAAAAATAGCAAATGAAGTTAGAAATGTTTGAAATTTGAGGATGTGGCTTTGAATGGTGCATATTGAATGCACAAAAAGTCTGTAGTTGAAATAAGTTAAAAAATGAAATGCCTTTGTAACAGATGAGTTTTCGTCCGAAACCCACATACTTCGAAGGAGATGGTCCAGTTTGTGCACGAAGTGTATCCAGTTTTTGCCGTAACCCTCTCAACTTTGTATCACATGCTATGTCGGTGAAATGATGATACCATGCCAAGTTTCAACTTTTTCAGAGTTCATTTGTACTGCTTTTCAATTTCAGGGTCATTCAGCGCAACAAAATCATTAAATGTATGAAAAATAGCAAATGAAGTTAGAAATGTTTGAAATTTGAGGATGTGGCTTTGAATGGTGCATATTGAATGCACAAAAAGTCTGCAGTTGAAATAAGTTAAAAAATGAAATGCCTTTGTAACAGATGAGTTTTCGTCCGAAACCCTCATACTTCGAAGGAGATGGTCCAGTTTGTGCACGAAGTGTATCCAGTTTTTGCCGTAACCCTCTCAACTTTTTATCACATGCTATGTCGGTGAAATGATGATACCATGCCAAGTTTCAACCTTTTCAGAGTTCATTTGTACTGCTTTTCAATTTCAGGGTCATTCAGCGCAAAAAAATCATTAAATGCATGAAAAATAGCAAATGAAGTTAGAAATGTTTGAAATTTGAGGATGTGGCTTTGAATGGTGCATATTGAATGCACAAAAAGTCAGGAGTTGAAATAAGTTTAAAAAATGAAATGCCTTTGTAACAGATGAGTTTTCGTCTGAAACCCTCATACTTCGAATGAGATGGTCCAGTTTGTACACGAAGTGCATCCAGTTTTTGCCGTAACCCTCTCAACTTTTTATCACATGCCATGTGTGTGACATGATGATACCATGCCAAGTTTCAACCTTTTCAAAGTCCATTTGTACTGCTTTTCAATTTCAGGGTCGTTCAGCGCAAAAAATCATTAAATGCATGAAAAATAGCAAATGAAGTTAGAAATGTTTGAAATTTGAGGATGTGGCTTTGAATGGTGCATATTGAATGCACAAAAAGTCTGGAGTTGAAATAAGTTTAAAAAATGAAATGCCTTTGTAACAGATGAGTTTTCGTCCGAAACCCTCATACTTCTAAGGAGATGGTCCTGTTTGTACACGAAGTGCATTCAGTTTTTGCCGTAACCCTCTCAACTTTTTATCAGATGCTATGTCGGTGAAATGATGATAACATGCCAAGTTTCAACCTTTTCAGAGTTCATTTGTACTGCTTTTCAATTTCAGGGTCATTTAGCGCAACAAAATCATTAAAGGTATGAAAAATAGCAAATGATGTTACAAATGTTTGAAATTTGAGGATGTGGCTTTGAATGGTGCATATTGTATGCACAAAAAGTCTGGAGTTGAAATAAGTTTAAAAAATGAAATGCCTTTGTAACAGATGAGTTTTAGTCCGAAACCCTCGTATTCGAAGGAGATGGTCCAGTTTGTGCACGAAGTGCATCCAGTTTTTGCCGTAACCCTCTCAACTTTTTATCACATGCTATGTGGGTGAAATGATGATACCATGCCAAGTTTCAACCTTTTCAGAGTTCATTTGTACTGCTTTTCAATTTCAGGGTCATTTAGCGCAAAAAAATCATTAAATGCATGAAAAATAGCAAATGAAGTTAGAAATGTTTGAAATTTGAGGATGTGGCTTTGAATGGTGAATATTGAATGCACAAAAAGTCTGGAGTTGAAATAAGTTTTAAAAAATGAAATGCCTTTGTAACAGATGAGTTTTCGTCTGAAACCCTCATACTTCGAAGGAGATGGTCCAGTTTGTACACGAAGTGCATTCAGTTTTTGCCGTAACCCTCTCAACTTTGTATCACATGCTATGTCGGTGAAATGATGATACCATGCCAAGTTTCAACTTTTTCAGAGTTCATTTGTACTGCTTTTCAATTTCAGGGTCATTCAGCGCAACAAAATCATTAAATGTATGAAAAATAGCAAATGAAGTTAGAAATGTTTGAAATTTGAGGATGCGGCTTTGAATGGTGCATATTGAATGCACAAAAAGTCTGTAGTTAAAATAAGTTAAAAAATGAAATGCCTTTGTAACAGATGAGTTTTCGTCCGAAACCCTCATACTTCGAAGGAGATGGTCCAGTTTGTGCACGAAGTGTATCCAGTTTTTGCCGTAACCCTCTCAACTTTTTATCACATGCTATGTCGGTGAAATGATGGTACCATGCCAAGTTTTAACCTTTTCAGAGTTCATTTGTACTGCTTTTCAATTTCAGGGTCATTCAGCGCAAAAAAATCATTAAATGCATGAAAAATAGCAAATGAAGTTAGAAATGTTTGAAATTTGAGGATGTGGCGTTGAATGGTGCATATTGAATGCACAAAAAGTCAGGAGTTGAAATAAGTTTAAAAAATGAAATGCCTTTGTAAAAGATGAGTTTTCGTCTGAAACCCTCATACTTCGAATGAGATGGTCCAGTTTGTACACGAAGTGCATCCAGTTTTTGCCGTAACCCTCTCAACTTTTTATCACATGCCATGTGTGTGAAATGATGATACCATGCGAAGTTTCAACCTTTTCAGAGTTCATTTGTACTGCTTTTCAATTTCAGAGTCATTCGGCACAAAAAAATCATTAAATACATGAAAAATAGCAAACGAAGTTAGAAATGTTTGAAATTTGAGGATGTAGCTTTGAATGGTGCATATTGAATGCAGACAAAGTCTGGAGTTGAAATAAGTTTAAAAAATGAAATGCCTTTGTAAATGATGAGTTTTCGTCCGAAACCCTCATACTTCGAAGGAGATGGTCCAGTTCGTGCACGAAGTGCATCCAGTTTTTGCCGTAACCCTCTCAACTTTTTATCACATGCTATGTGGGTGAAATGATGATACCATCCCAAGTTTCATCCTTTTCAGAGTTCATTTGTACTGCTTTTCAATTTCAGGGTCATTCAGCGCAAAAAAATTATTAAATGCATGAAAAATAGCAAATGAAGTTAGAAATGTTTCAAATTTGAGGATGTGGCTTTGAATGGTGCATATTGAATGCAAAAAAAGTCTGGAGTTGAAATAAGTTTAAAAAAATGAAATGCCTTTGTAAAAGATGAGTTTTCGTCCGAAACCCTCATACTTCGAAGGAGATGGTCCAGTTTGTGCACGAAGTGCATCCAGTTTTTGCCGTAACCGTCTAAACTTTTTGTCACATGCTATGTGGGTGAAATGATGATACCATGCCAAGTTTCAACCTTTTCAGAGTTCATTTGTACTGCTTTTCAATTTCAGGGTCATTCAACGCAAAAAATCATTAAATGCATGAAAAATAGCAAATGAAGTTAGAAATGTTTGAAATTTGAGGATGTGGCTTTGAATGGAGCATATTGAATGCACAAAAAGTCTGGAGTTGAAATAAGTTTAAAAAATGAAATGCCCTTGTAACAGATGAGTTTTCGTCCGAAACCCTCATACTTGGAAGGAGATGGTCCAGTTTGTGCACGAAGTGCATCCAGTTTTTGCCGTAACCCTCTCAACTTTTTATCACATGCTATGTGGGTGAAATTATGATACCATCCCAAGTTTCATCCTTTTCAGAGTTCATTTGTACTGCTTTTCAATTTCAGGGTCATTCAGCGCAAAAAAATCATTAAATTCATGAAAAATAGCAAATGAAGTTAGAAATGTTTCAAATTTGAGGATGTGGCTTTGAATGGTGCATATTGAATGCACAAAAAGTCTGGAGTTGAAATAAGTTTAAAAAAATGAAATGCCTTTGTAAAAGATGAGCTTTCGTCCCAAACCCTCATACTTCGAAGGAGATGGTCCAGTTTGTGCACGAAGTGCATCCAGTTTTTGCCGTAACCCTCTAAACTTTTTATCACATGCTATGTGGGTGAAATGATGATAGCATGCCAAGTTTCAACCTTTTCAGAGTTCATTTGTACTGCTTTTCAATTTCAGGGTTATTTAGCGAAACAAAATCATTAAATGTATGAAAAATAGCAAATGAAGTTAGAAATGTTTGAAATTTGAGGATGTGGCTTTGAATGGTGCATATTGTATGCACAAAAAGTCTGGAGTCGAAATAAGTTTAAAAAATGAAATGCCTTTGTAACAGATGAGTTTTCGTCCGAAACCCTCATACTTCGAAGGAGATGCTCCAGTTTGTGCACGAAGAGCATCCAGTTTTTGCCGTAACCCTCTCAACATTTTATCACATGCTATGTGTGTGAAATGATGATACCATGCGAAGTTTCAACCTTTTCAGAGTTCATTTGTACTGCTTTTCAATTTCAGGGTCATTCGGCACAAAAAAAATCATTAAATGCATGAAAAATAGCAAACGAAGTTAGAAATGTTTGAAATTTGAGGATGTGGCTTTCAATGGTGCATATTGAATGCACAAAAAGTCTGGAGTTGAAATAAGTTTAAAAAATGAAATGCCTTTGTAAAAGATGAGTTTTCGTCCGAAACCCTCATACTTCGAAGGAGATGGTCCAGTTTGTGCACGAAGTGCATCCAGTTTTTGCCGTAACACTGTCAACTTTTTATCACATGCTATGTGGGTGAAATGATGATACCATCCCAAGTTTCATCCTTTTCAGAGTTCATTTGTACTGCTTTTCAATTTCAGGGTCATTCAGCGCAAAAAAATCATTAAAGGCATGAAAAATAGCAAATGAAGTTGGAAATGTTTCAAATTTGAGGATGTGGCTTTGAATGGTGCATATTGAATGCACAAAAAGTCTGGAGTTGAAATAAGTTTAAAAAAATGAAATGCCTTTGTAAATGATGAGTTTTCGTCCGAAACCCTCATACTTCGAAGGAGATGGTCCAGTTTATGCACGAAGTGCATCCAGTTTTTGCCGTAACCCTCTAAACTTTTTATCACATGCTATGTGGCTGAAATGATGATACCATGCCAAGTTTCAACCTTTTCAGAGTTCATTTGTACTGCTTTTCAATTTCAGGGTCATTCAGCGCAAAAAATCATTAAATGCATGAAAAATAGCAAATGAAGTTAGAAATGTTTGAAATTTGAGGATGTGGCTTTGAATGGTGCCTATTGAATGCACAAAAAGTCTGGAGTTCAAATAAGTTTAAAAAATGAAATGCCTTTGTAACAGATGAGTTTTCGTTCGAAACCCTCATACTTCGAAGGAGATTGTCCAGTTTGTACACGAAGTGCATTCAGTTTTTGCCGTAACCCTGTCAACTTTTTATCACATGCTATGTCGGTGAAATGATGATAACATGCCAAGTTTCAACCTTTTCAGAGTTCATTTGTACTGCTTTTCAATTTCAGGGTCATTTAGCGCAACAAAATCATTAAATGCATGAAAAATAGCAAACGAAGTTAGAAATGTTTGAAATTTGAGGATGTGGCTTTCAATGGTGCATATTGAATGCACAAAAAGTCTCGAGTTGAAATAAGTTTAAAAAATGAAATGCCTTTGTAAAAGATGAGTTTTCGTCCGAAACCCTCATACTTCGAAGGAGATGGTCCAGTTTGTGCACGAAGTGCATCCAGTTTTTGCCGTAACACTGTCAACTTTTTATCACATGCTATGTGGGTGAAATGATGATACCATCCCAAGTTTCATCCTTTTCAGAGTTCATTTGTACTGCTTTTCAATTTCAGGGTCATTCAGCGCAAAAAAATCATTAAAGGCATGAAAAATAGCAAATGAAGTTAGAAATGTTTCAAATTTGAGGATGTGGCTTTGAATGGTGCATATTGAACGCACAAAAAGTCTGGAGTTGAAATAAGTTTAAAAAAATGAAATGCCTTTGTAAAAGATGAGTTTTCGTCCGAAACCCTCATACTTCGAAGGAGATGGTCCAGTTCGTGCACGAAGTGCATCCAGTTTTTGCCGTAACCCTCTAAATTTTTTATCACATGCTATGTGGGTGAAATGATGATAGCATGCCAAGTTTCAACCTTTTCAGAGTTTATTTGTACTGCTTTTCAATTTCAGGGTTATTTAGCGAAACAAAATCATTAAATGTATGAAAAATAGCAAATGAAGATAGAAATGTTTGAAATTTGAGGATGTGGCTTTGAATGGTGCATATTGTATGCACAAAAAGTCTGGAGTCGAAATAAGTTTAAAAAATGAAATGCCTTTGTAACAGATGTGTTTTCGTCCGAAACCCTCATACTTCGAAGGAGATGCTCCAGTTTGTGCACGAAGAGCATCCAGTTTTTGCCGTAACCCTCTCAACATTTTATCACATGCTATGTGTGTGAAATGATGATACCATGCGAAGTTTCAACCTTTTCAGAGTTCATTTGTACTGCTTTTCAATTTCAGGGTCATTCGGCACAAAAAAAATCATTAAATGCATGAAAAATAGCAAACGAAGTTAGAAATGTTTGAAATTTGAGGATGTGGCTTTCAATGGTGCATATTGAATGCACAAAAAGTCTGGAGTTGAAATAAGTTTAAAAAATGAAATGCCTTTGTAAAAGATGAGTTTTCGTCCGAAACCCTCATACTTCGAAGGAGATGGTCCAGTTTGTGCACGAAGTGCATCCAGTTTTTGCCGTAACACTGTCAACTTTTTATCACATGCTATGTGGGTGAAATGATGATACCATCCCAAGTTTCATCCTTTTCAGAGTTCATTTGTACTGCTTTTCAATTTCAGGGTCATTCAGCGCAAAAAAATCATTAAAGGCATGAAAAATAGCAAATGAAGTTGGAAATGTTTCAAATTTGAGGATGTGGCTTTGAATGGTGCATATTGAATGCACAAAAAGTCTGGAGTTGAAATAAGTTTAAAAAAATGAAATGCCTTTGTAAATGATGAGTTTTCGTCCGAAACCCTCATACTTCGAAGGAGATGGTCCAGTTTATGCACGAAGTGCATCCAGTTTTTGCCGTAACCCTCTAAACTTTTTATCACATGCTATGTGGCTGAAATGATGATACCATGCCAAGTTTCAACCTTTTCAGAGTTCATTTGTACTGCTTTTCAATTTCAGGGTCATTCAGCGCAAAAAATCATTAAATGCATGAAAAATAGCAAATGAAGTTAGAAATGTTTGAAATTTGAGGATGTGGCTTTGAATGGTGCCTATTGAATGCACAAAAAGTCTGGAGTTCAAATAAGTTTAAAAAATGAAATGCCTTTGTAACAGATGAGTTTTCGTTCGAAACCCTCATACTTCGAAGGAGATTGTCCAGTTTGTACACGAAGTGCATTCAGTTTTTGCCGTAACCCTGTCAACTTTTTATCACATGCTATGTCGGTGAAATGATGATAACATGCCAAGTTTCAACCTTTTCAGAGTTCATTTGTACTGCTTTTCAATTTCAGGGTCATTTAGCGCAACAAAATCATTAAATGCATGAAAAATAGCAAACGAAGTTAGAAATGTTTGAAATTTGAGGATGTGGCTTTCAATGGTGCATATTGAATGCACAAAAAGTCTCGAGTTGAAATAAGTTTAAAAAATGAAATGCCTTTGTAAAAGATGAGTTTTCGTCCGAAACCCTCATACTTCGAAGGAGATGGTCCAGTTTGTGCACGAAGTGCATCCAGTTTTTGCCGTAACACTGTCAACTTTTTATCACATGCTATGTGGGTGAAATTATGATACCATCCCAAGTTTCATCCTTTTCAGAGTTCATTTGTACTGCTTTTCAATTTCAGGGTCATTCAACGCAAAAAAATCATTAAAGGCATGAAAAATAGCAAATGAAGTTAGAAATGTTTCAAATTTGAGGATGTGGCTTTGAATGGTGCATATTGAACGCACAAAAAGTCTGGAGTTGAAATAAGTTTAAAAAAATGAAATGCCTTTGTAAAAGATGAGTTTTCGTCCGAAACCCTCATACTTCGAAGGAGATGGTCCAGTTCGTGCACGAAGTGCATCCAGTTTTTGCAGTAACCCTCTAAACTTTTTATCACATGCTATGTGGTTGAAATGATGATACCATGCCAAGTTCAACCTTTTCAGAGTTCATTTGTACTGCTTTTCAATTTCAGGGTCATTCAGCGCAAAAAATCATTAAATGCATGAAAAATAGCAAATGAAGTTAGAAATGTTTGAAATTTGAGGATGTAGCTTTGAATGGTGCCTATTGAATGCACAAAAAGTCTGGAGTTCAAATAAGTTTAAAAAATGAAATGCCTTTGTAACAGATGAGTTTTCGTCCGAAACCCTCATACTTCGAAGGAGATTGTCCAATTTGTACACGAAGTGCATTCAGTTTTTGCCGTAACCCTGTCAACTTTTTATCACATGCTATGTCGGTGAAATGATGATAACATGCCAAGTTTCAACCTTTTCAGAGTTCATTTGTACTGCTTTTCAATTTCAGGGTCATTTAGCGCAACAAAATCATTAAATGTATGAAAAATAGCAAATGAAATTAGAAATGTTTGAAATTTGAGGATGTGGCTTTGAATGGTGCATATTGTATGCACAAAAAGTCTGGAGTTGAAATAAGTTTAAAAAATGAAAGGCCTTTGTAACAGATGAGTTTTCGTCCGAAACCCTCATGCTTCGAAGGAGATGGTCCAGTTTGTGCACGAAGTGCATCCAGTTTTTGCCGTAACCCTCTCAACTTTTTATCACATGCTATGTGGGTGAAATGATGATACCATGCCAAGTTTCAACCTTTTCAGAGTTCATTTGTACTGCTTTTCAATTTCAGGGTCATTCAGCGCAAAAAATCATTAAATGCATGAAAAATAGCAAATGAAGTAAGAAATGTTTGAAATTTGAGGATGTGGCTTTGAATTGTGCCTATTGAATGCACAAAAAGTCTGGAGTTCAAATAAGTTTAAAAAATGAAATGCCTTTGTAACAGATGAGTTTTCGTCTGAAACCATCATACTTCGAAGGAGATGGTCCAGTTTGTACACGAAGTGCATCTAGTTTTTGCCATAAGCCACTCAAATTTTTAGCACATGCGATGTGTGTGAAATGATGATACCATGCCAAGTTTCAACCTTTTCAGAGTTCATTTGTACTGCATTGCAATTTCAGGGTCATTGAGCGCAAAAAAAATCATTAAATGCATGAAAAATAGCAAATGAAGTTAGAAATGTTTGAAATTTGAGGATGTGGATTTGAATGGTGCATATTGAATGCACAAAAAGTCTGTAGTTGAAATAAGTTAAAAAATGAAATGCCTTTGTAACAGATGAGTTTTCGTCCGAAACCCTCATACTTCGAAGGAGATGGTCCAGTTTGTGCACGAAGTGTATCCAGTTTTTGCTGTAACCCTCTCAACTTTGTATCACATGCTATGTCGGTGAAATGATGATACCATGCCAAGTTTCAACTTTTTCAGAGTTCATTTGTACTGCTTTTCAATTTCAGGGTCATTCAGCGCAACAAAATCATTAAATGTATGAAAAATAGCAAATGAAGTTAGAAATGTTTGAAATTTGAGGATGTGGCTTTGAATGGTGCATATTGAATGCACAAAAAGTCTGTAGTTGAAATAAGTTAAAAATGAAATGCCTTTGTAACAGATGAGTTTTCGTCCGAAACCCTCATACTTCGAAGGAGATGGTCCAGTTTGTGCACGAAGTGCATCCAGTTTTTGCCGTAACCCTCTAAACTTTTTATCACATGCTATGTGGTTGAAATGATGATACCATGCCAAGTTTCCACCTTTTCAGAGTTCATTTGTACTGCTTTTCAATTTCAGGGTCATTCAGCGCAAAAAATCATTAAATGCATGAAAAATAGCAAATGAAGTTAGAAATGTTTGAAATTTGAGGATGTGGCTTTGAATGGTGCCTATTGAATGCACAAAAAGTCTGGAGTTCAAATAAGTTTAAAAAATGAAATGCCTTTGTAACAGATGAGTTTTCGTCCGAAACCCTCATACTTTGAAGGAGATTGTCCAATTTGTACACGAAATGCATTCAGTTTTTGCCGTAACCCTGTCAACTTTTTATCACATGCTATGTCGGTGAAATGATGATAACATGCCAAGTTTCAAACTTTTCAGAGTTCATTTGTACTGCTTTTCAATTTCAGGGTCATTTAGCGCAACAAAATCATTAAATGTATGAAAAATAGCAAATGAAATTAGAAATGTTTGAAATTTGAGGATGTGGCTTTGAATGGTGCATATTGTATGCACAAAAAGTCTGGAGTTGAAATAAGTTTAAAAAATGAAAGGCCTTTGTAACAGATGAGTTTTCGTCCGAAACCCTCATACTTCGAAGGAGATGGTCCAGTTTGTGCACGAAGTGCATCCAGTTTTTGCCGTAACCCTCTCAACTTTTTATCACATGCTATGTGGGTGAAATGATGATACCATGCCAAGTTTCAACCTTTTCAGAGTTCATTTGTACTGCTTTTCAATTTCAGGGTCATTCAGCGCAAAAAATCATTAAATGCATGAAAAATAGCAAATGAAGTTAGAAATGTTTGAAATTTGAGGATGTGGCTTTGAATTGTGCCTATTGAATGCACAAAAAGTCTGGAGTTCAAATAAGTTTAAAAAATGAAATGCCTTTGTAACAGATGAGTTTTCGTCTGAAACCATCATACTTCGAAGGAGATGGTCCAGTTTGTACACGAAGTGCATCTAGTTTTTGCCATAAGCCACTCAAATTTTTAGCACATGCGATGTGTGTGAAATGATGATACCATGCCAAGTTTCAACCTTTTCAGAGTTCATTTGTACTGCATTGCAATTTCAGGGTCATTGAGCGCAAAAAAAATCATTAAATGCATGAAAAATAGCAAATGAAGTTAGAAATGTTTGAATTTTGAGGATGTGGCTTTGAATGGTGCATATTGAATGCACAAAAAGTCTGTAGTTGAAATAAGTTAAAAAATGAAATGCCTTTGTAACAGATGAGTTTTCGTCCGAAACCCTCATACTTCGAAGGAGATGGTCCAGTTTGTGCACGAAGTGTATCCAGTTTTTGCTGTAACCCTCTCAACTTTGTATCACATGCTATGTCGGTGAAATGATGATACCATGCCAAGTTTCAACTTTTTCAGAGTTCATTTGTACTGCTTTTCAATTTCAGGGTCATTCAGCGCAACAAAATCATTAAATGTATGAAAAATAGCAAATGAAGTTAGAAATGTTTGAAATTTGAGGATGTGGCTTTGAATGGTGCATATTGAATGCACAAAAAGTCTGTAGTTGAAATAAGTTAAAAAATGAAATGCCTTTGTAACAGATGAGTTTTCGTCCGAAACCCTCATACTTCGAAGGAGATGGTCCAGTTTGTGCACGAAGTGTATCCAGTTTTTGCCGTAACCCTCTCAACTTTTTATCACATGCTATGTCGGTGAAATGATGATACCATGCCAAGTTTCAACCTTTTCAGAGTTCATTTGTACTGCTTTTCAAGTTCAGGGTCATTCAGCACAAAAAAATCATTAAATGCATAAAAAATAGCAAATGAAGTTAGAAATGTTTGAAATTTGAGGATGTGGATTTGAATGGTGCCTATTGAATGCACGAAAAGTCTGGAGTTCAAATAAGTTTAAAAAATTAAATGCCTTTGTAACAGATGAGTTTTCGTCTGAAACCCTCATACTTCGAAGGAGATTGTCCAGTTTGTACACGAAGTGCATTCAGTTTTTGCCGTAACCCTGTCAACTTTTTATCACATGCTATGTCGGTGAAATGATGATAACATGCCAAGTTTCAACCTTTTCAGAGTTCATTTGTACTGCTTTTCAATTTCAGGGTCATTTAGCGCAACAAAATCATTAAATGTATGAAAAATAGCAAATGAAGTTAGAAATGTTTGAAATTTGAGGATGTGGCTTTGAATGGTGCATATTGAATGCACAAAAAGTCAGGAGTTGAAATAAGTTTAAAAAATGAAATGCCTTTGTAACAGATGAGTTTTCGTCTGAAACCCTCATACTTCGAATGAGATGGTCCAGTTTGTACACGAAGTGCATCCAGTTTTTGCCGTAACCCTCTCAACTTTTTATCACATGCCATGTGTGTGACATGATGATACCATGCCAAGTTTCAACCTTTTCAAAGTCCATTTGTACTGCTTTTCAATTTCAGGGCCGTTCAGCGCAAAAAAGCATTAAATGCATGAAAAATAGCAAATGAAGTTAGAAATGTTTTAAATTTGAGGATGTGGCTTTGAATGGTGCATATTGAATGCAAAAAAAAGTCTGGAGTTGAAATAAGTTTAAAAAATGAAATGCCTTTGTAACAGATGAGTTTTCGTCCGAAACCCTCATACTTCTAAGGAGATGGTCCTGTTTGTACACGAAGTGCATTCAGTTTTTGCCGTAACCCTCTCAACTTTTTATCACATGCTATGTCGGTGAAATGATGATAACATGCCAAGTTTCAACCTTTTCAGTGTTCATTTGTACTGCTTTTCAATTTCAGGGTCATTTAGCGCAACAAAATCATTAAAGGTATGAAAAATAGCAAATGAAGTTAGAAATGTTTGAAATTTGAGGATGTGGCTTTGAATGGTGCATATTGTATGCACAAAAAGTCTGGAGTTGAAATAAGTTTAAAAAATGAAATGCCATTGTAACAGATGAGTTTTCGTCTGAAACCCTCATACTTCGAAGGAGATGGTCCAGTTTGTGCACGAAGTGCATCCAGTTTTTGCCGTAACCCTCTCAACTTTTTATCACATGCTATGTGGGTGAAATGATGATACCATGCCAAGTTTCAACCTTTTCAGAGTTCATTTGTACTGCTTTTCAATTTCAGGGTCATTTAGCGCAAAAAAATCATTAAATATATGAAAAATAGCAAATGAAGTTAGAAATGTTTGAAATTTGTGGATGTGGCTTTGAATGGTGAATATTGAATGCACAAAAAGTCTGGAGTTGAAATAAGTTTTAAAAAATGAAATGCCATTGTAACAGATGAGTTTTCGTCTGAAATCCTCATACTTCGAAGGAGATGGTCCAGTTTGTACACGAAGTGCATTCAGTTTTTGCCGTAACCCTCTCAACTTTGTATCACATGCTATGTGGGTGAAATGATGATACCATGCCAAGTTTCAACTTTTTCAGAGTTCATTTGTACTGCTTTTCAATTTCAGGGTCATTCAGCGCAAAAAAAATCATTAAATGCATGAAAAATAGCAAATGAAGTTAGAAATGTTTCAAATTTGAGGATGTGGCTTTGAATGGTGCATATTTAATGCAGAAAAAGTCTGGAGTTGAAATAAGTTTAAAAAATGAAATAACTTTGTAAAAGATGAGCTTTCGTCTCAAACCCTCATACTTCGAAGGGGATGGTCCAGTTTGTGCACGAAGTGCATCCAGTTTTTGCCGTAACCCTCTCAACTTTTTATCACATGCTATGTAGGTGAAATGATGACACCATGCCAAGTTTCAACCTTTTCAGAGTTCATTTGTACTGCTTTTCAATTTCAGGGTCATTCAGCGCAAAAAATCATTAAATGCATGAAAAATAGCAAATGAAGTTAGAAATGTTTGAAATTTGAGGATGTGCCTTTGAATGGTGCATATTGAATACACAAAAATCTGGAGTTGAAATAAGTTTTAAAAAATGAAATGCCTTTGTAACAGATGAGTTTTCGTCTGAAACCCTCATACTTCGAAGGAGATGGTCCAGTTTGTACACGAAGTGCATTCAGTTTTTGCCGTAACCCTCTCAACTTTGTATCACATGCTATGTCGGTGAAATGATGATACCATGCCAAGTTTCAACTTTTTCAGAGTTCATTTGTACTGCTTTTCAATTTTAGGGTCATTCAGCGCAACAAAATCATTAAATGTATGAAAAAAAGCAAATGAAGTTAGAAATGTTTGAAATTTCAGGATGTGGCTTTGAATGGTGCATATTGAATGCACAAAAAGTCTGTAGTTGAAATAAGTTAAAAAATGAAATGCCTTTGTAACAGATGAGTTTTCGTCCGAAACCCTCATACTTCGAAGGAGATGGTCCAGTTTGTGCACGAAGTGTATCCTGTTTTTGCCGTAACCCTCTCAACTTTTTATCACATGCTATGTCGGTGAAATGATGATACCATGCCAAGTTTCAACCTTTTCAGAGTTCATTTGTACTGCTTTTCAATTTCAGGGTCGTTCAGCGCAAAAAAAAATCATTAAATGCATGAAAAATAGCAAATGAAGTTAGAAATGTTTGAAATTTTAGGATGTCGCTTTGAATGGTGCATATTTAATACAGAAAAAGTCTGGAGTTGAAATAAGTTTAAAAAATGAAATGCCTTTGTAACAGATGAGTTTTCGTCTGAAACGATCATACTTCGAAGGAGATGGTCCAGTTTGTAGACGAAGTGCATCTAGTTTTTGCCATAACCCACTCAACTTTGTATCACATGCGATGTGTGTGAAATGATGATACCATGCCAAGTTTCAACCTTTTCAGAGTTCATTTGTACTGCATTTCAATTTCAGGGTCATTCAGCGCAAAAAAATCATTAAATGCATGAAAAATAGCAAATGAAGTTAGAAATGTTTGAAATTTGAGGATGTGGCTTTGAATGGTGCCTATTGAATGCACAAAAAGTCTGGAGTTCAAATAAGTTTAAAAAATGAAATGCCTTTGTAACAGATGAGTTTTCGTCTGAAACCATCATACTTCGAAGGAGATGGTCCAGTTTGTACACGAAGTGCATCTAGTTTTTGCCATAACCCACTCAACTTTTTAGCACATGCGATGTGTGTGAAATGATGATACCATGCCAAGTTTCAACCTTTTCAGAGTTCATTTGTACTGCTTTTCAATTTCAGGGTCATTCGGCACAAAAAAATCATTAAATGCATGAAAAATAGCAAACGAAGTTAGAAATGTTTGAAATTTGAGGATGTGGCTTTGAATGGTGCATATTAAATACACAAAAAGTCTGGAGTTGAAATAAGTTTAAAAAATGAAATGCCTTTGTAAAAGATGAGTTTTCGTCCGAAACCGTCATACTTCGAAGGAGATGGTTCAGTTTGTGCACGAAGTGCATCCAGTTTTTGTCGTAACCCTGTCAACATTTTATCACATGCTATGTGGGTGAAATGATGATACCATCCCAAGTTTCATCCTTTTCAGAGTTCATTTGTACTGCTTTTCAATTTCAGGGTCATTCAGCGCAAAAAATCATTAAATGCATGAAAAATAGCAAATGAAGTTAGAAATGTTTGAAATTTCAGAATGTATCTTTGAATGGTGCATATTGAATGCACAAAAAGTCTGGAGTTGAAATAAGTTTAAAAAATGAAATGCCTTTGTAACAGATGAGTTTTCGTCCGAAACCCTCATACTTCGAAGGAGATGGTCCAGTTTGTACACGAAGTGCATTCAGTTTTTGCCGTAACCCTCTCAACTTTTTATCACATGCTATGTGGGTGAAATGATGATACCATGCCAAGTTTCAACCTTTTGAGAGTTCATTTGTACTGCATTTCAATTTCAGGGTCATTCAGCGCAAAAAAATCATTAAATGCATGAAAAATAGCAAATGAAGTTAGAAATGTTTGAAATTTGAGGATGTGGCTTTGAATGGTGCATATTGAATGCACAAAAAGTCTGTAGTTGAAATAAGTTAAAAAATGAAATGCCTTTGTAACAGATGAGTTTTCGTCCGAAACCCACATACTTCGAAGGAGATGGTCCAGTTTGTGCACGAAGTGTATCCAGTTTTTGCCGTAACCCTCTCAACTTTGTATCACATGCTATGTCGGTGAAATGATGATACCATGCCAAGTTTCAACTTTTTCAGAGTTCATTTGTACTGCTTTTCAATTTCAGGGTCATTCAGCGCAACAAAATCATTAAATGTATGAAAAATAGCAAATGAAGTTAGAAATGTTTGAAATTTGAGGATGTGGCTTTGAATGGTGCATATTGAATGCACAAAAAGTCTGCAGTTGAAATAAGTTAAAAAATGAAATGCCTTTGTAACAGATGAGTTTTCGTCCGAAACCCTCATACTTCGAAGGAGATGGTCCAGTTTGTGCACAAAGTGTATCCAGTTTTTGCCGTAACCCTCTCAACTTTTTATCACATGCTATGTCGGTGAAATGATGATACCATGCCAAGTTTCAACCTTTTCAGAGTTCATTTGTACTGCTTTTCAATTTCAGGGTCATTCAGCGCAAAAAAATCATTAAATGCATGAAAAATAGCAAATGAAGTTAGAAATGTTTGAAATTTGAGGATGTGGCTTTGAATGGTGCATATTGAATGCACAAAAAGTCAGGAGTTGAAATAAGTTTAAAAAATGAAATGCCTTTGTAACAGATGAGTTTTCGTCTGAAACCCTCATACTTCGAATGAGATGGTCCAGTTTGTACACGAAGTGCATCCAGTTTTTGCCGTAACCCTCTCAACTTTTTATCACATGCCATGTGTGTGACATGATGATACCATGCCAAGTTTCAACCTTTTCAAAGTCCATTTGTACTGCTTTTCAATTTCAGGGCCGTTCAGCGCAAAAAAGCATTAAATGCATGAAAAATAGCAAATGAAGTTAGAAATGTTTTAAATTTGAGGATGTGGCGTTGAATGGTGCATATTGAATGCACAAAAAGTCTGGAGTTGAAATAAGTTTAAAAAATGAAATGCCTTTGTAACAGATGAGTTTTCGTCCGAAACCCTCATACTTCTAAGGAGATGGTCCTGTTTGTACACGAAGTGCATTCAGTTTTTGCCGTAACCCTCTCAACTTTTTATCACATGCTATGTCGGTGAAATGATGATAACATGCCAAGTTTCAACCTTTTCAGTGTTCATTTGTACTGCTTTTCAATTTCAGGGTCATTTAGCGCAACAAAATCATTAAAGGTATGAAAAATAGCAAATGAAGTTAGAAATGTTTGAAATTTGAGGATGTGGCTTTGAATGGTGCATATTGTATGCACAAAAAGTCTGGAGTTGAAATAAGTTTAAAAAATGAAATGCCTTTGTAACAGATGAGTTTTCGTCTGAAACCCTCATACTTCGAAGGAGATGGTCCAGTTTGTGCACGAAGTGCATCCAGTTTTTGCCGTAACCCTCTCAACTTTTTATCACATGCTATGTGGGTGAAATGATGATACCATGCCAAGTTTCAACCTTTTCAGAGTTCATTTGTACTGCTTTTCAATTTCAGGGTCATTTAGCGCAAAAAAATCATTAAATATATGAAAAATAGCAAATGAAGTTAGAAATGTTTGAAATTTGTGGATGTGGCTTTGAATAGTGAATATTGAATGCACAAAAAGTCTGGAGTTGAAATAAGTTTTAAAAAATGAAATGCCATTGTAACAGATGAGTTTTCGTCTGAAACCCTCATACTTCGAAGGAGATGGTCCAGTTTGTACACGAAGTGCATTCAGTTTTTGCCGTAACCCTCTCAACTTTGTATCACATGCTATGTGGGTGAAATGATGATACCATGCCAAGTTTCAACTTTTTCAGAGTTCATTTGTACTGCTTTTCAATTTCAGGGTCATTCAGCGCAAAAAAAATCATTAAATGCATGAAAAATAGCAAATGAAGTTAGAAATGTTTCAAATTTGAGGATGTGGCTTTGAATGGTGCATATTTAATGCAGAAAAAGTCTGGAGTTGAAATAAGTTTAAAAAATGAAATAACTTTGTAAAAGATGAGCTTTCGTCTCAAACCCTCATACTTCGAAGGGGATGGTCCAGTTTGTGCACGAAGTGCATCCAGTTTTTGCCGTAACCCTCTAAACTTTTTATCACATGCTATGTGGTTGAAATGATGATACCATGCCAAGTTCAACCTTTTCAGAGTTCATTTGTACTGCTTTTCAATTTCAGGGTCATTCAGCGCAAAAAATCATTAAATGCATGAAAAATAGCAAATGAAGTTAGAAATGTTTGAAATTTGAGGATGTGGCTTTGAATGGTGCCTATTGAATGCACAAAAAGTCTGGAGTTCAAATAAGTTTAAAAAATGAAATGCCTTTGTAACAGATGAGTTTTCGTCCGAAACCCTCATACTTCGAAGGAGATGGTCCAGTTTGTACACGAAGTGCATTCAGTTTTTGCCGTAACCCTGTCAACTTTTTATCACATGCTATGTCGGTGAAATGATGATAACATGCCAAGTTTCAACCTTTTCAGAGTTCATTTGTACTGCTTTTCAATTTAAGGGTCATTTAGCGCAACAAAATCATTAAATGTATGAAAAATAGCAAATGAAGTTTGAAATGTTTGAAATTTGAGGATGTGGCTTTGAATGGTGCATATTGTATGCACAAAAAGTCTGGAGTTGAAATAAGTTTAAAAAATGAAATGCCTTTGTGACAGATGAGTTTTCGTCCGAAACCCTCATACTTCGAAGGAGATGGTCCAGTTTGTGCACGAAGTGCATCCAGTTTTTGCCGTAGCCCTCTCAACTTTTTATCACATGCCATGTAGGTGAAATGATGATACCATGCCAAGTTTCAACCTTTTCAGAGTTCATTTGTACTGCTTTTCAATTTCAGGGTCATTCAGCGCAAAAAATCATTAAATGCATGAAAAATAGCAAATGAAGTTAGAAATGTTTGAAATTTGAGGATGTGGCTTTGAATGGTGCATATTGAATGCACAAAAAGTCTGGAGTTGAAATAAGTTTTAAAAAATGAAATGCCTTTGTAACAGATGAGTTTTCGTCTGAAACCCTCATACTTCGAAGGAGATGGTCCAGTTTGTACACGAAGTGCATTCAGTTTTTGCCGTAACCCTCTCAACTTTGTATCACATGCTATGTCGGTGAAATGATGATACCATGCCAAGTTTCAACTTTTTCAGAGTTCATTTGTACTGCTTTACAATTTTAGGGTCATTCAGCGCAACAAAATCATTAAATGTATGAAAAAAAGCAAATGAAGTTAGAAATGTTTGAAATTTCAGGATGTGGCTTTGAATGGTGCATATTGAATGCACAAAAAGTCTGTAGTTGAAATAAGTTAAAAAATGAAATGCCTTTGTAACAGATGAGTTTTCGTCCGAAACCCTCATACTTCGAAGGAGATGGTCCAGTTTGTGCACGAAGTGTATCCTGTTTTTGCCGTAACCCTCTCAACTTTTTATCACATGCTATGTCGGTGAAATGATGATACCATGCCAAGTTTCAACCTTTTCAGAGTTCATTTGTACTGCTTTTCAATTTCAGGGTCGTTCAGCGCAAAAAAAATCATTAAATGCATGAAAAATAGCAAATGAAGTTAGAAATGTTTGAAATTTGAGGATGTCGCTTTGAATGGTGCATATTTAATACAGAAAAAGTCTGGAGTTGAAATAAGTTTAAAAAATGAAATGCCTTTGTAACAGATGAGTTTTCGTCTGAAACGATCATACTTCGAAGGAGATGGTCCAGTTTGTAGACGAAGTTCATCTAGTTTTTGCCATAACCCACTCAACTTTTTAGCACATGCGATTTGTGTGAAATGATGATACCATGCCAAGTTTCAACCTTTTCAGAGTTCATTTGTACTGCATTTCAATTTCAGGGTCATTCAGCGCAAAAAAATCATTAAATGCATGAAAAATAGCAAATGAAGTTAGAAATGTTTGAAATTTGAGGATGTGGCTTTGAATGGTGCCTATTGAATGCACAAAAAGTCTGGAGTTCAAATAAGTTTAAAAAATGAAATGCCTTTGTAACAGATGAGTTTTCGTCTGAAACCATCATACTTCGAAGGAGATGGTCCAGTTTGTACACGAAGTGCATCTAGTTTTTGCCATAACCCACTCAACTTTTTAGCACATGCGATGTGTGTGAAATGATGATACCATGCCAAGTTTCAACCTTTTGAGAGTTCATTTGTACTGCATTTCAATTTCAGGGTCATTCAGCGCAAAAAAATCATTAAATGCATGAAAAATAGCAAATGAAGTTAGAAATGTTTGAAATTTGAGGATGTGGCTTTGAATGGTGCATATTGAATGCACAAAAAGTCTGTAGTTGAAATAAGTTAAAAAATGAAATGCCTTTGTAACAGATGAGTTTTCGTCCGAAACCCACATACTTCGAAGGAGATGGTCCAGTTTGTGCACGAAGTGTATCCAGTTTTTGCCGTAACCCTCTCAACTTTGTATCACATGCTATGTCGGTGAAATGATGATACCATGCCAAGTTTCAACTTTTTCAGAGTTCATTTGTACTGCTTTTCAATTTCAGGGTTATTCAGCGCAACAAAATCATTAAATGTATGAAAAATAGCAAATGAAGTTAGAAATGTTTGAAATTTGAAGATGTGGCTTTGAATGGTGCATATTGAATGCACAAAAAGTCTGCAGTTGAAATAAGTTAAAAAATGAAATGCCTTTGTAACAGATGAGTTTTCGTCCGAAACCCTCATACTTCGAAGGAGATGGTCCAGTTTGTGCACGAAGTTTATCCAGTTTTTGCCGTAACCCTGTCAACTTTTTATCACATGCTATGTCGGTGAAATGATGATACCATGCCAAGTTTCAACCTTTTCAGAGTTCATTTGTACTGCTTTTCAATTTCAGGGTCATTCAGCGCAAAAAAATCATTAAATGCATGAAAAATAGCAAATGAAGTTAGAAATGTTTGAAATTTAAGGATGTGGCTTTGAATGGTGCATATTGAATGCACAAAAAGTCAGGAGTTGAAATAAGTTTAAAAAATGAAATGCCTTTGTAACAGATGAGTTTTCGTCTGAAACCCTCATACTTCGAATGAGATGGTCCAGTTTGTACACGAAGTGCATCCAGTTTTTGCCGTAACCCTCTCAACTTTTTATCACATGCCATGTGTGTGACATGATGATACCATGCCAAGTTTCAACCTTTTCAAAGTCCATTTGTACTGCTTTTCAATTTCAGGGTCGTTCAGCGCAAAAAAGCATTAAATGCATGAAAAATAGCAAATGAAGTTAGAAATGTTTTAAATTTGAGGATGTGGCTTTGAATGGTGCATATTGAATGCACAAAAAGTCTGGAGTTTAAATAAGTTTAAAAAATGAAATGCCTTTGTAACAGATGAGTTTTCGTCCGAAACCCTCATACTTCTAAGGAGATGGTCCTGTTTGTACACGAAGTGCATTCAGTTTTTGCCGTAACCCTCTCAACTTTTTATAACATGCTATGTCGGTGAAATGATGATAACATGCCAAGTTTCAACCTTTTCAGTGTTCATTTGTACTGCTTTTCAATTTCAGGGTCATTTAGCGCAACAAAATCATTAAAGGTGTGAAAAATAGCAAATGAAGTTAGAAATGTTTGAAATTTGAGGATGTGGCTTTGAATGGTGCATATTGTATGCACAAAAAGTCTGGAGTTGAAATAAGTTTAAATAATGAAATGCCTTTGTAACAGATGAGTTTTCGTCCGAAACCCTCATACTTCGAAGGAGATGGTCCAGTTTGTGCACGAAGTGCATCCAGTTTTTGCCGTAACCCTCTCAACTTCTTATCACATGCTATGTGGGTGAAATGATGATACCATGCCAAGTTTCAACCTTTTCAGAGTTCATTTGTACTGCTTTTCAATTTCAGGGTCATTTAGCGCAAAAAAATCATTAAATGCATGAAAAATAGCAAATGAAGTTAGAAATGTTTGAAATTTGAGGATGTGGCTTTGAATGGTGAATATTGAATGCACAAAAAGTCTGGAGTTGAAATAAGTTTTAAAAAATGAAATGCCTTTGTAACAGATGAGTTTTCGTCTGAAACCCTCATACTTCGAAGGAGATGGTCCAGTTTGTACACGAAGTGCATTCAGTTTTTGCCGTAACCCTCTCTACTTTGTATCACATGCTATGTCGGTGAAATGATGATACCATGCCAAGTTTCAACTTTTTCAGAGTTCATTTGTACTGCTTTTCAATTTCAGGGTCATTCAGCGCAAAAAAAATCATTAAATGCATGAAAAATAGCAAATGAAGTTAGAAATGTTTCAAATTTGAGGATGTGGCTTTGAATGGTGCATATTTAATGCAGAAAAAGTCTGGAGTTGAAATAAGTTTAAAAAATGAAATAACTTTGTAAAAGATGAGCTTTCGTCTCAAACCCTCATACTTCGAAGGGGATGGTCCAGTTTGTGCACGAAGTGCATCCAGTTTTTGCCGTAACCCTCTAAACTTTTTATCACATGCTATGTGGTTGAAATGATGATACCATGCCAAGTTCAACCTTTTCAGAGTTCATTTGTACTGCTTTTCAATTTCAGGGTCATTCAGCGCAAAAAATCATTAAATGCATGAAAAATAGCAAATGAAGTTAGAAATGTTTGAAATTTGAGGATGTGGCTTTGAATGGTGCCTATTGAATGCACAAAAAGTCTGGAGTTCAAATAAGTTTAAAAAATGAAATGCCTTTGTAACAGATGAGTTTTCGTCCGAAACCCTCATACTTCGAAGGAGATGGTCCAGTTTGTACACGAAGTGCATTCAGTTTTTGCCGTAACCCTGTCAACTTTTTATCACATGCTATGTCGGTGAAATGATGATAACATGCCAAGTTTCAACCTTTTCAGAGTTCATTTGTACTGCTTTTCAATTTAAGGGTCATTTAGCGCAACAAAATCATTAAATGCATGAAAAATAGCAAATGAAGTTTGAAATGTTTGAAATTTGAGGATGTGGCTTTGAATGGTGCATATTGTATGCACAAAAAGTCTGGAGTTGAAATAAGTTTAAAAAATGAAAGGCCTTTGTGACAGATGAGTTTTCGTCCGAAACCCTCATACTTCGAAGGAGATGGTCCAGTTTGTGCACGAAGTGCATCCAGTTTTTGCCGTAGCCCTCTCAACTTTTTATCACATGCTATGTAGGTGAAATGATGATACCATGCCAAGTTTCAACCTTTTCAGAGTTCATTTGTACTGCTTTTCAATTTCAGGGTCATTCAGCGCAAAAAATCATTAAATGCATGAAAAATAGCAAATGAAGTTAGAAATGTTTGAAATTTGAGGATGTGGCTTTGAATGGTGCATATTGAATGCACAAAAAGTCTGGAGTTGAAATAAGATTAAAAAAATGAAATGCCTTTGTAACAGATGAGTTTTCGTCTGAAACCCTCATACTTCGAAGGAGATGGTCCAGTTTGTGCACGAAGTGCATCCAGTTTTTGCCGTAACCCTCTCAACTTTGTATCACATGCTATGTCGGTGAAATGATGATACCATGCCAAGTTTCAACTTTTTCAGAGTTCATTTGTACTGCTTTACAATTTTAGGGTCATTCAGCGCAACAAAATCATTAAATGTATGAAAAAAAGCAAATGAAGTTAGAAATGTTTGAAATTTCAGGATGTGGCTTTGAATGGTGCATATTGAATGCACAAAAAGTCTGTAGTTGAAATAAGTTAAAAAATGAAATGCCTTTGTAACAGATGAGTTTTCGTCCGAAACCCTCATACTTCGAAGGAGATGGTCCAGTTTGTGCACGAAGTGTATCCAGTTTTTGCCGTAACCCTCTCAACTTTTTATCACATGCTATGTCGGTGAAATGATGATACCATGCCAAGTTTCAACCTTTTCAGAGTTCATTTGTACTGCTTTTCAATTTCAGGGTCATTCAGCGCAAAAAATCATTAAATGCATGAAAAATAGCAAATGAAGTTAGAAATGTTTGAAATTTGAGGATGTGGCTTTGAATGGTGCATATTGAATGCACAAAAAGTCAGGAGTTGAAATAAGTTTAAAAAATGAAATGCCTTTGTAACAGATGAGTTTTCGTCTGAAACCCTCATACTTCGAAGGAGATGGTCCAGTTTGTGCACGAAGTGTATCCTGTTTTTGCCGTAACCCTCTCAACTTTTTATCACATGCTATGTCGGTGAAATGATGATACCATGCCAAGTTTCAACCTTTTCAGAGTTCATTTGTACTGCATTTCAATTTCAGGGTCATTCAGCGCAAAAAAATCATTAAATGCATGAAAAATAGCAAATGAAGTTAGAAATGTTTGAAATTTGAGGATGTGGCTTTGAATGGTGCCTATTGAATGCACAAAAAGTCTGGAGTTCAAATAAGTTTAAAAAATGAAATGCCTTTGTAACAGATGAGTTTTCGTCTGAAACCATCATACTTCGAAGGAGATGGTCCAGTTTGTACACGAAGTGCATCTAGTTTTTGCCATAACCCACTCAACTTTTTAGCACATGCGATGTGTGTGAAATGATGATACCATGCCAAGTTTCAACCTTTTGAGAGTTCATTTGTACTGCATTTCAATTTCAGGGTCATTCAGCGCAAAAAAATCATTAAATGCATGAAAAATAGCAAATGAAGTTAGAAATGTTTGAAATTTGAGGATGTGGCTTTGAATGGTGCATATTGAATGCACAAAAAGTCTGTAGTTGAAATAAGTTAAAAAATGAAATGCCTTTGTAACAGATGAGTTTTCGTCCGAAACCCACATACTTCGAAGGAGATGGTCCAGTTTGTGCACGAAGTGTATCCAGTTTTTGCCGTAACCCTCTCAACTTTGTATCACATGCTATGTCGGTGAAATGATGATACCATGCCAAGTTTCAACTTTTTCAGAGTTCATTTGTACTGCTTTTCAATTTCAGGGTTATTCAGCGCAACAAAATCATTAAATGTATGAAAAATAGCAAATGAAGTTAGAAATGTTTGAAATTTGAAGATGTGGCTTTGAATGGTGCATATTGAATGCACAAAAAGTCTGCAGTTGAAATAAGTTAAAAAATGAAATGCCTTTGTAACAGATGAGTTTTCGTCCGAAACCCTCATACTTCGAAGGAGATGGTCCAGTTTGTGCACGAAGTTTATCCAGTTTTTGCCGTAACCCTGTCAACTTTTTATCACATGCTATGTCGGTGAAATGATGATACCATGCCAAGTTTCAACCTTTTCAGAGTTCATTTGTACTGCTTTTCAATTTCAGGGTCATTCAGCGCAAAAAAATCATTAAATGCATGAAAAATAGCAAATGAAGTTAGAAATGTTTGAAATTTAAGGATGTGGCTTTGAATGGTGCATATTGAATGCACAAAAAGTCAGGAGTTGAAATAAGTTTAAAAAATGAAATGCCTTTGTAACAGATGAGTTTTCGTCTGAAACCCTCATACTTCGAATGAGATGGTCCAGTTTGTACACGAAGTGCATCCAGTTTTTGCCGTAACCCTCTCAACTTTTTATCACATGCCATGTGTGTGACATGATGATACCATGCCAAGTTTCAACCTTTTCAAAGTCCATTTGTACTGCTTTTCAATTTCAGGGTCGTTCAGCGCAAAAAAGCATTAAATGCATGAAAAATAGCAAATGAAGTTAGAAATGTTTTAAATTTGAGGATGTGGCTTTGAATGGTGCATATTGAATGCACAAAAAGTCTGGAGTTTAAATAAGTTTAAAAAATGAAATGCCTTTGTAACAGATGAGTTTTCGTCCGAAACCCTCATACTTCTAAGGAGATGGTCCTGTTTGTACACGAAGTGCATTCAGTTTTTGCCGTAACCCTCTCAACTTTTTATAACATGCTATGTCGGTGAAATGATGATAACATGCCAAGTTTCAACCTTTTCAGTGTTCATTTGTACTGCTTTTCAATTTCAGGGTCATTTAGCGCAACAAAATCATTAAAGGTGTGAAAAATAGCAAATGAAGTTAGAAATGTTTGAAATTTGAGGATGTGGCTTTGAATGGTGCATATTGTATGCACAAAAAGTCTGGAGTTGAAATAAGTTTAAATAATGAAATGCCTTTGTAACAGATGAGTTTTCGTCCGAAACCCTCATACTTCGAAGGAGATGGTCCAGTTTGTGCACGAAGTGCATCCAGTTTTTGCCGTAACCCTCTCAACTTCTTATCACATGCTATGTGGGTGAAATGATGATACCATGCCAAGTTTCAACCTTTTCAGAGTTCATTTGTACTGCTTTTCAATTTCAGGGTCATTTAGCGCAAAAAAATCATTAAATGCATGAAAAATAGCAAATGAAGTTAGAAATGTTTGAAATTTGAGGATGTGGCTTTGAATGGTGAATATTGAATGCACAAAAAGTCTGGAGTTGAAATAAGTTTTAAAAAATGAAATGCCTTTGTAACAGATGAGTTTTCGTCTGAAACCCTCATACTTCGAAGGAGATGGTCCAGTTTGTACACGAAGTGCATTCAGTTTTTGCCGTAACCCTCTCTACTTTGTATCACATGCTATGTCGGTGAAATGATGATACCATGCCAAGTTTCAACTTTTTCAGAGTTCATTTGTACTGCTTTTCAATTTCAGGGTCATTCAGCGCAAAAAAAATCATTAAATGCATGAAAAATAGCAAATGAAGTTAGAAATGTTTCAAATTTGAGGATGTGGCTTTGAATGGTGCATATTTAATGCAGAAAAAGTCTGGAGTTGAAATAAGTTTAAAAAATGAAATAACTTTGTAAAAGATGAGCTTTCGTCTCAAACCCTCATACTTCGAAGGGGATGGTCCAGTTTGTGCACGAAGTGCATCCAGTTTTTGCCGTAACCCTCTAAACTTTTTATCACATGCTATGTGGTTGAAATGATGATACCATGCCAAGTTCAACCTTTTCAGAGTTCATTTGTACTGCTTTTCAATTTCAGGGTCATTCAGCGCAAAAAATCATTAAATGCATGAAAAATAGCAAATGAAGTTAGAAATGTTTGAAATTTGAGGATGTGGCTTTGAATGGTGCCTATTGAATGCACAAAAAGTCTGGAGTTCAAATAAGTTTAAAAAATGAAATGCCTTTGTAACAGATGAGTTTTCGTCCGAAACCCTCATACTTCGAAGGAGATGGTCCAGTTTGTACACGAAGTGCATTCAGTTTTTGCCGTAACCCTGTCAACTTTTTATCACATGCTATGTCGGTGAAATGATGATAACATGCCAAGTTTCAACCTTTTCAGAGTTCATTTGTACTGCTTTTCAATTTAAGGGTCATTTAGCGCAACAAAATCATTAAATGCATGAAAAATAGCAAATGAAGTTTGAAATGTTTGAAATTTGAGGATGTGGCTTTGAATGGTGCATATTGTATGCACAAAAAGTCTGGAGTTGAAATAAGTTTAAAAAATGAAAGGCCTTTGTGACAGATGAGTTTTCGTCCGAAACCCTCATACTTCGAAGGAGATGGTCCAGTTTGTGCACGAAGTGCATCCAGTTTTTGCCGTAGCCCTCTCAACTTTTTATCACATGCTATGTAGGTGAAATGATGATACCATGCCAAGTTTCAACCTTTTCAGAGTTCATTTGTACTGCTTTTCAATTTCAGGGTCATTCAGCGCAAAAAATCATTAAATGCATGAAAAATAGCAAATGAAGTTAGAAATGTTTGAAATTTGAGGATGTGGCTTTGAATGGTGCATATTGAATGCACAAAAAGTCTGGAGTTGAAATAAGATTAAAAAAATGAAATGCCTTTGTAACAGATGAGTTTTCGTCTGAAACCCTCATACTTCGAAGGAGATGGTCCAGTTTGTGCACGAAGTGCATCCAGTTTTTGCCGTAACCCTCTCAACTTTGTATCACATGCTATGTCGGTGAAATGATGATACCATGCCAAGTTTCAACTTTTTCAGAGTTCATTTGTACTGCTTTACAATTTTAGGGTCATTCAGCGCAACAAAATCATTAAATGTATGAAAAAAAGCAAATGAAGTTAGAAATGTTTGAAATTTCAGGATGTGGCTTTGAATGGTGCATATTGAATGCACAAAAAGTCTGTAGTTGAAATAAGTTAAAAAATGAAATGCCTTTGTAACAGATGAGTTTTCGTCCGAAACCCTCATACTTCGAAGGAGATGGTCCAGTTTGTGCACGAAGTGTATCCAGTTTTTGCCGTAACCCTCTCAACTTTTTATCACATGCTATGTCGGTGAAATGATGATACCATGCCAAGTTTCAACCTTTTCAGAGTTCATTTGTACTGCTTTTCAATTTCAGGGTCATTCAGCGCAAAAAATCATTAAATGCATGAAAAATAGCAAATGAAGTTAGAAATGTTTGAAATTTGAGGATGTGGCTTTGAATGGTGCATATTGAATGCACAAAAAGTCAGGAGTTGAAATAAGTTTAAAAAATGAAATGCCTTTGTAACAGATGAGTTTTCGTCTGAAACCCTCATACTTCGAATGAGATGGTCCAGTTTGTACACGAAGTGCATCCAGTTTTTGCCGTAACCCTCTCAACTTTTTATCACATGCCATGTGTGTGACATGATGATCCCATGCCAAGTTTCAACGTTTTCAAAGTCCATTTGTACTGCTTTTCAATTTTAGGGTCGTTCAGCGCAAAAAAGCATTAAATGCATGAAAAATATCAAATGAAGTTAGAAATGTTTTAAATTTGAGGATGTGGCTTTGAATGGTGCATATTGAATGCACAAAAAGTCTGGAGTTGAAATAAGTTTAAAAAATGAAATGCCTTTGTAACAGATGAGTTTTCGTCCGAAACCCTCATACTTCTAAGGAGATGGTCCTGTTTGTACACGAAGTGCATTCAGTTTTTGCGTAACCCTCTCAACTTTTTATCACATGCTATGTCGGTGAAATGATGATAACATGCCAAGTTTCAACCTTTTCAGTGTTCATTTGTACTGCTTTTCAATTTCAGGGTCATTTAGCGCAACAAAATCATTAAAGGTGTGAAAAATAGCAAATGAAGTTAGAAATGTTTGAAATTTGAGGATGTGGCTTTGAATGGTGCATATTGAATGCACAAAAAGTCTGTAGTTGAAATAAGTTAAAAAATGAAATGCCTTTGTAACAGATGAGTTTTCGTCCGAAACCCTCATACTTCGAAGGAGATGGTGCAGTTTGTGCACGAAGTGCATCCAGTTTTTGCCGTACCCCTCTCATCTTTTTATCACATGCTATGTGGGTGAAATGATGATACCATGCCAAGTTTCAACCTTTTCAGAGTTCATTTGTACTGCTTTTCAATTTCAGGGTCATTCAGCGCAAAAAATCATTAAATGCATGAAAAATAGCAAATGAAGTTAGAAATGTTTGAAATTTGAGGATGTGGCTTTGAATGCTGCATATTGAATGCACAAAAAGTCTGGAGTTGAAATAAGTTTTAAAAAATGAAATGCCTTTGTAACAGATGAGTTTTCGTTTGAAACCCTCATACTTCGAAGGAGATGGTCCAGTTTGTACACGAAGTGCATTCAGTTTTTGCCGTAACCCTCTCAACTTTGTATCACATGCTATGTGGGTGAAATGATGATACCATGCCAAGTTTCAACTTTTTCAGAGTTCATTTGTACTGCTTTTCAATTTCAGGGTCATTCAGCGCAACAAAATCATTAAATGTATGAAAAATAGCAAATGAAGTTAGAAATGTTTGAAATTTGAGGATGTGGCTTTGAATGGTGCATATTGAATGCACAAAAAGTCTGTAGTTGAAATAAGTTAAAAAATGAAATGCCTTTGTAACAGATGAGTTTTCGTCCGAAACCCTCATACTTCGAAGGAGATGGTGCAGTTTGTGCACGAAGTGCGTCCAGTTTTTGCCGTACCCCTCTCATCTTTTTATCACATGCTATGTGGGTGAAATGATGATACCATGCCAAGTTTCAACCTTTTCAGAGTTCATTTGTACTGCTTTTCAATTTCAGGGTCATTCAGCGCAACAAAATCATTAAATGTATGAAAAATAGCAAATGAAGTTAGAAATGTTTGAAATTTGAGGATGTGGCTTTGAATGGTGCATATTGAATTTAGACAAAGTCTGGAGTTGAAATAAGTTAAAAAATGAAATGCCTTTGTAACCGATGAGTTTTCGTCCGAAACCCTCATACTTCGAAGGAGATGGTCCAGTTTGTACACGAAGTGCATTCAGTTTTTGCCGTAACCCTCTCAACTTTGTATCACATGCTATGTCGGTCAAATGATGATACCATGCCAAGTTTCAACCTTTTCAGAGTTCATTTGTACTGCTTTTCAATTTCAGGGTCATTCAGCGCAAAAAAATCATTAAATGCATGAAAAATAGCAAATGAATTTAGAAATGTTTGAAATTTGAGGATGTGGCTTTGAATGGTGCATATTGAATGCAGAAAAAGTCTGGAGTTGAAATAAGTTTAAAATAATGAAATGCCTTTGTAAAAGATGAGTTTTCGTCCGAAACCCTCATACTTCGAAGGAGATGGTCCAGTTTGTGCACGAAGTGCATCCAGTTTTTGCCGTAACCCTCTAATCTTTTTATCACATGCTATGTGGGTGAAATGATTATACCATGCCAAGTTTCAACCTTTTCAGAGTTCATTTGTACTGCTTTTCAATTTCAGGGTCATTCAGCGCAAAAAATCATTAAATGCATGAAAAATAGCAAATGAAGTTAGAAATGTTTGAAATTTGAGGATGTGGCTTTGAATGCTGCATATTGAATGCACAAAAAGTCTGGAGTTGAAATAAGTTTTAAAAAATGAAATGCCTTTGTAACAGATGAGTTTTCGTCTGAAACCCTCATACTTCGAAGGAGATGGTCCAGTTTGTACACGAAGTGCATTCAGTTTTTGCCGTAACCCTCTCAACTTTGTATCACATGCTATGTCGGTGAAATGATGATACCATGCCAAGTTTCAACTTTTTCAGAGTTCATTTGTACTGCTTTTCAATTTTAGGGTCATTCAGCGCAACAAAATCATTAAATGTATGAAAAATAGCAAATGAAGTTAGAAATGTTTGAAATTTGAGGATGTGGCTTTGAAAGGTGCATATTGAATGCACAAAAAGTCTGTAGTTGAAATAAGTTAAAAAATGAAATGCCTTTGTAACAGATGAGTTTTCGTCCGAAACCCTCATACTTCGAAGGAGATGGTCCAGTTTGTGCACGAAGTGTATCCTGTTTTTGCCGTAACCCTCTCACTTTTTATCACATGCTATGTCGGTGAAATGATGATACCATGCCAAGTTTCAACCTTTTCAGAGTTCATTTGTACTGCTTTTCAATTTCAGGGTCGTTCAGCGCAAAAAAAATCATTAAATGCATGAAAAATAGCAAATGAAGTTAGAAATGTTTGAAATTTGAGGATGTCGCTTTGAATGGTGCATCTTTAATACAGAAAAAGTCTGGAGTTGAAATAAGTTTAAAAAATGAAATGCCTTTGTAACAGATGAGTTTTCGTCTGAAACGATCATACTTCGAAGGAGATGGTCCAGTTTGTAGACGAAGTGCATCTAGTTTTTGCCATAACCCACTCAACTTTTTAGCACATGCGATGTGTGTGAAATGATGAAACCATGCCAAGTTTCAACCTTTTCAGAGTTCATTTGTACTGCATTTCAATTTCAGGGTCATTCAGCGCAAAAAAATCATTAAATGCATGAAAAATAGCAAATGAAGTTAGAAATGTTTGAAATTTGAGGATGTGGCTTTGAATGGTGCCTATTGAATGCACAAAAAGTCTGGAGTTCAAATAAGTTTAAAAAATGAAATGCCTTTGTAACAGATGAGTTTTCGTCTGAAACCATCATACTTCGAAGGAGATGGTCCAGTTTGTACACGAAGTGCATCTAGTTTTTGCCATAACCCACTCAACTTTTTAGCACATGCGATGTGTGTGAAATGATGATACCATGCCAAGTTTCAACCTTTTGAGAGTTCATTTGTACTGCATTTCAATTTCAGGGTCATTCAGCGCAAAAAAATCATTAAATGCATGAAAAATAGCAAATGAAGTTAGAAATGTTTGAAATTTGAGGATGTGGCTTTGAATGGTGCATATTGAATGCACAAAAAGTCTGTAGTTGAAATAAGTTAAAAAATGAAATGCCTTTGTAACAGATGAGTTTTCGTCCGAAACCCTCATACTTCGAAGGAGATGGTCCAGTTTGTGCACGAAGTGTATCCAGTTTTTGCCGTAACCCTCTCAACTTTGTATCACATGCTATGTCGGTGAAATGATGATACCATGCCAAGTTTCAACTTTTTCAGAGTTCATTTGTACTGCTTTTCAATTTCAGGGTCATTCAGCGCAACAAAATCATTAAATGTATGAAAAATAGCAAATGAAGTTAGAAATGTTTGAAATTTGTGGATGTGGCTTTGAATGGTGCATATTGAATGCACAAAAAGTCTGCAGTTGAAATAAGTTAAAAAATTGAATGCCTTTGTAACAGATGAGTTTTCGTCCGAAACCCTCATACTTCGAAGGAGATGGTCCAGTTTGTGCACGAAGTGTATCCAGTTTTTGCCGTAACCCTCTCAACTTTTTATCACATGCTATGTCGGTGAAATGATGATACCATGCCAAGTTTCAACCTTTTCAGAGTTCATTTGTACTGCTTTTCAATTTCAGGGTCATTCAGCGCAAAAAAATCATTAAATGCATGAAAAATAGCAAATGAAGTTAGAAATGTTTGAAATTTGAGGATGTGGCTTTGAATGGTGCAAATTGAATGCACAAAAAGTCAGGAGTTGAAATAAGTTTAAAAAATGAAATGCCTTTGTAACAGATGAGTTTTCGTCTGAAACCCTCATACTTCGAATGAGATGGTCCAGTTTGTACACGAAGTGCATCCAGTTTTTGCCGTAACCCTCTCAACTTTTTATCACATGCCATGTGTGTGACATGATGATACCATGCCAAGTTTCAACCTTTTCAAAGTCCATTTGTACTGCTTTTCAATTTCAGGGTCGTTCAGCGCAAAAAAGCATTAAATGCATGAAAAATAACAAATGAAGTTAGAAATGTTTTAAATTTGAGGATGTGGCTTTGAATGGTGCATATTGAATGCAAAAAAAGTCTGGAGTTGAAATAAGTTTAAAAAATGAAATGCCTTTGTAACAGATGAGTTTTCGTCCGAAACCCTCATACTTCTAAGGAGATGGTCCTGTTTGTACACGAAGTGCATTCAGTTTTTGCGTAACCCTCTCAACTTTTTATCACATGCTATGTCGGTGAAATGATGATAACATGCCAAGTTTCAACCTTTTCAGTGTTCATTTGTACTGCTTTTCAATTTCAGGGTCATTTAGCGCAACAAAATCATTAAAGGTGTGAAAAATAGCAAATGAAGTTAGAAATGTTTGAAATTTGAGGATGTGGCTTTGAATGGTGCATATTGAATGCACAAAAAGTCTGTAGTTGAAATAAGTGAAAAAATGAAATGCCTTTGTAACAGATGAGTTTTCGTCCGAAACCCTCATACTTCGAAGGAGATGGTGCAGTTTGTGCACGAAGTGCATCCAGTTTTTGCCGTACCCCTCTCATCTTTTTATCACATGCTATGTGGGTGAAATGATGATACCATGCCAAGTTTCAACCTTTTCAGAGTTCATTTGTACTGCTTTTCAATTTCAGGGTCATTCAGCGCAAAAAATCATTAAATGCATGAAAAATAGCAAATGAAGTTAGAAATGTTTGAAATTTGAGGATGTGGCTTTGAATGCTGCATATTGAATGCACAAAAAGTCTGGAGTTGAAATAAGTTTTAAAAAATGAAATGCCTTTGTAACAGATGAGTTTTCGTTTGAAACCCTCATACTTCGAAGGAGATGGTCCAGTTTGTACACGAAGTGCATTCAGTTTTTGCCGTAACCCTCTCAACTTTGTATCACATGCTATGTGGGTGAAATGATGATACCATGCCAAGTTTCAACTTTTTCAGAGTTCATTTGTACTGCTTTTCAATTTCAGGGTCATTCAGCGCAACAAAATCATTAAATGTATGAAAAATAGCAAATGAAGTTAGAAATGTTTGAAATTTGAGGATGTGGCTTTGAATGGTGCATATTGAATGCACAAAAAGTCTGTAGTTGAAATAAGTTAAAAAATGAAATGCCTTTGTAACAGATGAGTTTTCGTCCGAAACCCTCATACTTCGAAGGAGATGGTGCAGTTTGTGCACGAAGTGCGTCCAGTTTTTGCCGTACCCCTCTCATCTTTTTATCACATGCTATGTGGGTGAAATGATGATACCATGCCAAGTTTCAACCTTTTCAGAGTTCATTTGTACTGCTTTTCAATTTCAGGGTCATTCAGCGCAACAAAATCATTAAATGTATGAAAAATAGCAAATGAAGTTAGAAATGTTTGAAATTTGAGGATGTGGCTTTGAATGGTGCATATTGAATTTAGACAAAGTCTGGAGTTGAAATAAGTTAAAGAATGAAATGCCTTTGTAACCGATGAGTTTTCGTCCGAAACCCTCATACTTCGAAGGAGATGGTCCAGTTTGTACACGAAGTGCATTCAGTTTTTGCCGTAACCCTCTCAACTTTGTATCACATGCTATGTCGGTCAAATGATGATACCATGCCAAGTTTCAACCTTTTCAGAGTTCATTTGTACTGCTTTTCAATTTCAGGGTCATTCAGCGCAAAAAAATCATTAAATGCATGAAAAATAGCAAATGAATTTAGAAATGTTTGAAATTTGAGGATGTGGCTTTGAATGGTGCATATTGAATGCAGAAAAAGTCTGGAGTTGAAATAAGTTTAAAATAATGAAATGCCTTTGTAAAAGATGAGTTTTCGTCCGAAACCCTCATACTTCGAAGGAGATGGTCCAGTTTGTGCACGAAGTGCATCCAGTTTTTGCCGTAACCCTCTAATCTTTTTATCACATGCTATGTGGGTGAAATGATTATACCATGCCAAGTTTCAACCTTTTCAGAGTTCATTTGTACTGCTTTTCAATTTCAGGGTCATTCAGCGCAAAAAATCATTAAATGCATGAAAAATAGCAAATGAAGTTAGAAATGTTTGAAATTTGAGGATGTGGCTTTGAATGGTGCATATTGAATGCACAAAAAGTTTGGAGTTGAAATAAGTTTAAAAAATGAAATGCCTTTGTAACAGATGAGTTTTCGTCCGAAACCCTCATACTTCGAAGGAGATGGTCCAGTTTGTACACGAAGTGCATTCAGTTTTTGCCGTAACCCTCTCAACTTTTTATCACATGCTATGTCGGTGAAATGATGATAACATGCCAAGTTTCAACCTTTTCAGAGTTCATTTGTACTGCTTTTCAATTTCAGGGTCATTTAGCGCAACAAAATCATTAAATGTATGAAAAATAGAAAATGAAGTTAGAAATGTTTGAAATTTGAGTATGTGGCTTTGAATGGTGCATATTGTATGCACAAAAAGTCTGGAGTTGAAATAAGTTTAAAAAATGAAATGCGTTTGTAACAGATGAGTTTTCGTCCGAAACACTCATACTTCGAAGGAGATGGTCCAGTTTGTGCACGAAGTGCATCCAGTTTTTTCCGTAAGCCTCCCAAATATTTATCACATGCTATGTGGGTGAAATGATGATACCATGACAAGTTTCAACCTTTTCAGAGTTCATTTGTACTGCTTTTCAGTTTCAGGGTCATTTAGCGCAAAAAAATCATTAAATGCATGAAAAATATTAAATGAAGTTAGAAATGTTTGAAATTTGAGGATGTGGCTTTGAATGGTGCATATTTAATGCAGAAAAAGTCTGGAGTTGAAATAAGTTAAAAAATGAAATGCCTTTGTAACCGATGAGTTTTCGTCCGAAACCCTCATACTTCGAAGGAGATGGTCCAGTTTGTACACGAAGTGCATTCAGTTTTTGCCGTAACCATCTCAACTTTGTATCACATGCTATGTCGGTCAAATGATGATACCATGCCAAGTTTCAACCTTTTCAGAGTTCATTTGTACTGCTTTTCAATTTCAGGGTCATTCAGCGCCAAAAAATCATTAAATGCATGAAAAATAGCAAATGAATTTAGAAATGTTTGAAATTTGAGGATGTGGCTTTGAATGGTGCATGTTGAATGCAGAAAAAGTCTGGAGTTGAAATAAGTTTAAAATAATGAAATGCCTTTGTAAAAGATGAGTTTTCGTCCGAAACCGTCATACTTCGAAGGAGATGGTCCAGTTTGTGCACGAAGTGCATCCAGTTTTTGTCGTAACCCTGTCAACTTTTTATCACATGCTATGTGGGTGAAATGATGATACCATCCCAAGTTGCATCCTTTTCAGAGTTCATTTGTACTGCTTTTCAATTTCAGGGTCATTCAGCGCAAAAAAATCATTAAATGCATGAAAAATAGCAAATGAAGTTAGAAATGTTTCAAATTTGAGGATGTGTCTTTGAATGGTGCATATTGAATGCACAAAAAGTCTGGAGTTGAAATAAGTTTAAAAAAATGAAATGCCTTTGTAAAAGATGAGTTTTCGTCCGGAACCCTCATACTTCGAAGGAGATGGTCCAGTTTGTGCACGAAGTTCATCCAGTTTTTGCCGTAACCCTTTAAACTTTTTATCACATGCTATGTGGTTTAAATGATGATACCATGCCAAGTTTCAACCTTTTCAGACTTCATTTGTACTGCTTTTCAATTTCAGGGTCATTTAGCGCAAAAAAAATCATTAAATGCATGAAAAATAGCAAATGAAGTTAGAAATGTTTGAAATTTGAGGATGTGGCTTTGAATGGTGCATATTTAATGCACAATAAGTCTGGAGTTGAAATAAGTTTAAAAAAATGAAATGCCTTTGTAACAGATGAGTTTTCGTCTGAAACCCTCATACTTCGAAGGAGATGGTCCAGTTTGTACACGAAGTGCATTCAGTTTTTGCCGTAACCCTCTCAACTTTGTATCACATGCTATGTCGGTGAAATGATGATACCATGCCAAGTTTCAACTTTTTCAGAGTTCATTTGTACTGCTTTTCAATTTCAGGGTCATTCAGCGCAACAAAATCATTAAATGTATGATAAATAGCAAATGAAGTTAGAAATGTTTGAAATTTGAGGATGTGGCTTTGAATGGTGCATATTGAATGCACAAAAAGTCTGTAGTTGAAATAAGTTAAAAAATGAAATGCCTTTGTAACAGATGAGTTTTCGTCCGAAAGCCTCATACTTCGAAGGAGATCGTCCAGTTTGTGCACGAAGTGTATCCAGTTTTTGCCGTAACCCTCTCAACTTTTTATCACATCCTATGTTGGTGAAATGATGATACCATGCCAAGTTTCAACCTTTTCAGAGTTCATTTGTACTGCTTTTCAATTTCAGGGTCGTTCAGCGCAAAAAAAATCATTAAATGCATGAAAAATAGCAAATGAAGTTAGAAATGTTTGAAATTTGAGGATGTGGCTTTGAATGGTGCATATTTAAAGCAGAAAATGTCTGGAGTTGAAATAAGTTTAAAAAATGAAATGCCTTTGAAACAGATGAGTTTTCGTCTGAAACCATCATACTTCGAAGGAGATGGTCCAGTTTGTAGACGAAGTGCATCTAGTTTTTGCCATAACCCACTCAACTTTTTAGCACATGCGATGTGTGTGAAATGATGATACCATGCCAAGTTTCAACCTTTTCAGAGTTCATTTGTACTGCTTTTCAATTTCAGGGTCATTCAGCGCAAAAAAATCATTAAATACATGAAAAATAGCAAATGAAGTTAGAAATGTTTGAAATTTGAGGACGTGGCTTTGAATGGTGCATATTGAATGCACAAAAAGTTAGGAGTTGAAATAAGTTTAAAAAATGAAATGCCTTTGTAACAGATGAGTTTTCGTCTGAAACCCTCATACTTCGAATGAGATGGTCCAGTTTGTACACGAAGTGCATCCAGTTTTTGCCGTAACCCTCTCTACTTTTTATCACATGCCATGTGTGTGAAATGCTGATACCATGCCAAGTTTCAACCTTTTCAAAGTTCATTTGAACTGCTTTTCAATTTCAGGGTCGTTCAGCGCAAAAAATCATTAAATGCATGAAAAATAGCAAATGAAATTAGAAATGTTTGAAATTTGAGGATGTTGCTTTGAATGGTGCATATTGAATGAACAAAAAGTCTGGAGTTGAAAAAAGTTTAAAAAATGAAATGCCTTTGTAACAGATGAGTTTTCGTCCGAAACCCTCATACTTCTAAGGAGATGGTCCTGTTTGTACACGAAGTGCATTCAGTTTTTGCCGTAACCCTCTCAACTTTCTATCACATGCTATGTCGGTGAAATGATGATAACATGCCAAGTTTCAACTATTTCACTGTTCATTTGTACTGCTTTTCAATTTCAGGGTCATTTAGCGCAACAAAATCATTAAAGGTATGAAAAATAGCAAATGAAGTTAGAAATGTTTGAAATTTGAGGATGTGGCTTTGAATGGTGCATATTGTATGCACAAAAAGTCTGGAGTTGAAATAAGTTTAAAAAATCAAATGCCTTTGTAACAGATGAGTTTTCGTCCGAAACCCTCATACTTCGAAGGAGATGGTCCAGTTTGTGCACGAAGTGCATCCAGTTTTTGTCGTAACCTTCTCAACTTTTTATCACATGCTATGTGGGTGAAATGATGATACCATGCCAAGTTTCAACCTTTTCAGAGTTCATTTGTACTGCATTTTAATTTCAGGGTCATTTAGCGCAAAAAAATCATTAAATGCATGAAAAATAGCAAATGAAGTTAGAAATGTTTGAAATTTGAGGATGTGGCTTGGAAAGGTGCATATTGAATGCACAAAAAGTCTGGAGTTGAAATAAGTTAAAAAAAATGAAATGCCTTTGTAACAGATGAGTTTTCGTCTTAAACCGTCATACTTCGAAGGAGATGGTCCAGTTTGTACACGAAGTGGATTCAGTTTTTGCCGTAACCCTCTCAACTTTGTATCACATGCTATGTCGGTGAAATGATGATACCATGCCAAGTTTCAACTTTTTCAGAGTTCATTTGTACTGCTTTTCAATTTCAGGGTCATTCAGCGCAACAAAATCATTAAATGTATGAAAAATAGCAAATGAAGTTAGAAATGTTTGAAATTTGAGGATGTGGCTTTGAATGGTGCATACTGAATGCACAAAAAGTCTGTAGTTGAAATAAGTTAAAAAATGAAATGCCTTTGTAACAGATGAGTTTTCTTCCGAAACCCTCATACTTCGAAGGAGATGGTCCAGTTTGTGCACGAAGTGTATCCAGTTTTTGCCGTAACCCTCTCAACTTTTTATCACATGCTATGTCGGTGAAATGATGATACCATGCCAAGTTTCGACCTTTTCAGAGTTCATTTGTACTGCTTTTCAATTTCAGGGTCGTTCAGCGCAAAAAAAATCATTAAATGCATGAAAAATAGCAAATGAAGTTAGAAATGTTTGAAATTTGAGGATGTCGCTTTGAATGGTGCATATTTAATGCAGAAAAAGTCTGGAGTTGAAATAAGTTTAAAAAATGAAATGCCTTTGTAACAGACGAGTTTTCGTCTGAAACCATCATACTTCGAAGGAGATGGTCCAGTTTGTAGACGAAGTGCATCTAGTTTTTGCCATAACCCACTCAACTTTTTAGCACATGCGATGTGTGTGAAATGATGATACAATGCCAAGTTTCAACCTTTTCAGAGTTCATTTGTACTGCATTTCAATTTCAGGGTCATTCAGCGCAAAAAAATAATTAAATGCATGAAAAATAGCAAATGAAGTTAGAAATGTTTGAATTTGAGGATGTGGCTTTGAATGTTGCCTATTGAATGCACAAAAAGTCTGGAGTTCAAATAAGTTTAAAAAATGAAATGCCTTTGTAACAGATGAGTTTTCGTCTGAAACCATCATACTTCGAAGGAGATGGTCCAGTTTGTACACGAAGTGCATCTAGTTTTTGCCATAACCCACTCAACTTTTTAGCACAAGCGATGTGTGTGAAATGATGATACCATGCCAAGTTTCAACCTTTTGAGAGTTCATTTGTACTGCATTTCAATTTCAGGGTCATTCAGTGCAAAAAAATCATTAAATGCATGAAAAATAGCAAATGAAGTTAGAAATGTTTGAAATTTGAGGATGTGGCTTTGAATGGTGCATATTGAATGCACAAAAAGTCTGTAGTTGAAATAAGTTAAAAAATGAAATGCCTTTGTAACAGATGAGTTTTCGTCCGAAACCCTCATACTTCGAAGGAGATGGTCCTGTTTGTGCATGAAGTGTATCCAGATTTTGCCGTAGCCCTCTCAACTTTGTATCACATGCTATGTCGGTGAAATGATGATACCATGCCAAGTTTCAACTTTTTCAGAGTTCATTTGTACTGCTTTTCAATTTCAGGGTCATTCAGCGCAACAAAATCATTAAATGTATGAAAAATAGCAAATGAAGTTAGAAATGTTTTAAATTTGAGGATGTGGCTTTGAATGGTGCATATTGAATGCACAAAAAGTCTGTAGTTGAAATAAGTTAAAAAATGAAATGCCTTTGTAACAGATGAGTTTTCGTCCGAAACCCTCATACTTCGAAGGAGATGGTCCAGTTTGTGCACGAAGTGTATCCAGTTTTTGCCGTAACCCTCTCAACTTTTTATCACATGCTATGTCGGTGAAATGATGATACCATGCCAAGTTTCAACCTTTTCAGAGTTCATTTGTACTGCTTTTCAATTTCAGGGTCATTCAGCGCAAAAAAATCATTAAATGCATGAAAAATAGCAAATGAAGTTAGAAATGTTTGAAATTGGAGGATGTGGCTTTGAATGGTGCATATTGAATGCACAAAAAGTCAGGAGTTGTAATAAGTTTAAAAAATGAAATGCCTTTGTAACAGATGAGTTTTCGTCTGAAACCCTCATACTTCGAATGAGATGGTCCAGTTTGTACACGAAGTGCATCCAGTTTTTGCCGTAACCCTCTCAACTTTTTATCACATGCCATGTGTGTGACATGATGATACCATGCCAAGTTTCAACCTTTTCAAAGTCCATTTGTACTGCTTTTCAATTTCAGGGTCGTTCAGCGCAAAAAAGCATTAAATGCATGAAAAATAGCAAATGAAGTTAGAAATGTTTTAAATTTGAGGATGTGGCTTTGAATGGTGCATATTTAATGCACAAAAAGTCTGGAGTTGAAATAAGTTTAAAAAATGAAATGCCTTTGTAACAGATGAGTTTTCGTCCGAAACCCTCATACTTCTAAGGAGATGGTCCTGTTTGTACACGAAGTGCATTCAGTTTTTGCCGTAACCCTCTCAACTTTTTATCACATGCTATGTCGGTGAAATGATGATAACATGCCAAGTTTCAACCTTTTCAGTGTTCATTTGTACTGCTTTTCAATTTCAGGGTCATTTAGCGCAACAAAATCATTAAAGGTATGAAAAATAGGAAATGAAGTTAGAAATGTTTGAAATTTGAGGATGTGGCTTTGAATGGTGCATATTGTATGCACAAAAAGTCTGGAGTTGAAATTAGTTTAAAAAATGAAATGCCTTTGTAACAGATGAGTTTTCGTCCGAAACCCTCATACTTCGAAGGAGATGGTCCAGTTTGTGCACGAAGTGCATCCAGTTTTTGCCGTAATACTCTCAACTTCTTATCACATGCTATGTGGGTGAAATGATGATACCATGCCAAGTTTTAACCTTTTCAGAGTTCATTTCTACTGCTTTTCAATTTCAGGGTCATTTAGCGCAAAAAAATCATTAAATGCATGAAAAATAGCAAATGAAGTTAGAAATGTTTGAAATTTGAGGATGTGGCTTTAAATGGTGAATATTGAATGCACAAAAAGTCTGGAGTTGAAATAAGTTTTAAAAAATGAACTGCCTTTGTAACAGATGAGTTTTCGTCTGAAACCCTCATACTTCGAAGGAGATGGTCCAGTTTGTACACGAAGTGCATTCAGTTTTTGCCGTAACCCTCTCAACTTTGTATCACATGCTATGTGGGTGAAATGATGATACCATGCCAAGTTTCAACTTTTTCAGAGTTCATTTGTACTGCTTTTCAATTTCAGGGTCATTCAGCGCAACAAAATCATTAAATGTATGAAAAATAGCAAATGAAGTTAGAAACGTTTGAAATTTGAGGATGTGGCTTTGAATGGTGCATATTGAATGCACAAAAAGTCTGTAGTTGAAATAAGTTAAAAAATGAAATGCCTTTGTAACAGATGAGTTTTCGTCCGAAACCCTCATACTTCGAAGGAGATGGTGCAGTTTGTGCATGAAGTGCATCCAGTTTTTGCCGTACCCCTCTCATCTTTTTATCACATGCTATGTGGGTGAAATGATGATACCATGCCAAGTTTCAACCTTTTCAGAGTTCATTTGTACTGCTTTTCAATTTCAGGGTCATTCAGCGCAACAAAATCATTAAATGTATGAAAAATAGCAAATGAAGTTAGAAATGTTTGAAATTTGAGGATGTGGCTTTGAATGGTGCATATTGAATTTAGACAAAGTCTGGAGTTGAAATAAGTTAAAAAATGAAATGCCTTTGTAACCGATGAGTTTTCGTCCGAAACCCTCATACTTCGAAGGAGATGGTCCAGTTTGTACACGAAGTGCATTCAGTTTTTGCCGTAACCCTCTCAACTTTGTATCACATGCTATGTCGGTGAAATGATGATACCATGCCAAGTTTCAACCTTTTCAGAGTTCATTTGTACTGCTTTTCAATTTCAGGGTCATTCAGCGCGAAAAAATCATTAAATGCATGAAAAATAGCAAATGAAGTTAGAAATGTTTGAAATTTGAGGATGTGGCTTTGAATGGTGCATATTGTATGCACAAAAAGTCTGGAGTTGAAATTAGTTTAAAAAATGAAATGCCTTTGTAACAGATGAGTTTTCGTCCGAAACCCTCATACTTCGAAGGAGATGGTCCAGTTTGTGCACGAAGTGCATCCAGTTTTTGCCGTAACCCTCTCAACTTCTTATCACATGCTATGTGGGTGAAATGATGATACCATGCCAAGTTTTAACCTTTTCAGAGTTCATTTCTACTGCTTTTCAATTTCAGGGTCATTTAGCGCAAAAAATCATTAAATGCATGAAAAATAGCAAATGAAGTTAGAAATGTTTGAAATTTGAGGATGTGGCTTTAAATGGTGAATATTGAATGCACAAAAAGTCTGGAGTTGAAATAAGTTTTAAAAAATGAAATGCCTTTGTAACAGATGAGTTTTCGTCTGAAACCCTCATACTTCGAAGGAGATGGTCCAGTTTGTACACGAAGTGCATTCAGTTTTTGCCGTAACCCTCTCAACTTTGTATCACATGCTATGTGGGTGAAATGATGATACCATGCCAAGTTTCAACTTTTTCAGAGTTCATTTGTACTGCTTTTCAATTTCAGGGTCATTCAGCGCAACAAAATCATTAAATGTATGAAAAATAGCAAATGAAGTTAGAAACGTTTGAAATTTGAGGATGTGGCTTTGAATGGTGCATATTGAATGCACAAAAAGTCTGTAGTTGAAATAAGTTAAAAAATGAAATGCCTTTGTAACAGATGAGTTTTCGTCCGAAACCCTCATACTTCGAAGGAGATGGTGCAGTTTGTGCATGAAGTGTATCCAGTTTTTGCCGTACCCCTCTCATCTTTTTATCACATGCTATGTGGGTGAAATGATGATACCATGCCAAGTTTCAACCTTTTCAGAGTTCATTTGTACTGCTTTTCAATTTCAGGGTCATTCAGCGCAACAAAATCATTAAATGTATGAAAAATAGCAAATGAAGTTAGAAATGTTTGAAATTTGAGGATGTGGCTTTGAATGGTGCATATTGAATTTAGACAAAGTCTGGAGTTGAAATAAGTTAAAAAATGAAATGCCTTTGTAACCGATGAGTTTTCGTCCGAAACCCTCATACTTCGAAGGAGATGGTCCAGTTTGTACACGAAGTGCATTCAGTTTTTGCCGTAACCCTCTCAACTTTGTATCACATGCTATGTCGGTGAAATGATGATACCATGCCAAGTTTCAACCTTTTCAGAGTTCATTTGTACTGCTTTTCAATTTCAGGGTCATTCAGCGCAAAAAAATCATTAAATGCATGAAAAATAGCAAATGAAGTTAGAAATGTTTGAAATTTGAGGATGTGGCTTTGAATGGTGCATATTGTATGCACAAAAAGTCTGGAGTTGAAATAAGTTTAAAAAATGAAATGCCTTTGTAACAGATGAGTTTTCGTCCGAAACCCTCATACTTCGAAGGAGATCGTCCAGTTTGTCCACGAAGTGCATCCAGTTTTTGCCGTAACCCTCTCAACTTCTTATCACATGCTGTGTGGGTGAAATGATGATACCATGCCAAGTTTCAACCTTTTCAGAGTTCATTTCTACTGCTTTTCAATTTCAGGGTCATTTAGCGCAAAAAAATCATTAAATGCATGAAAAATAGCAAATGAAGTTAGAAATGTTTGAAATTTGAGGATGTGGCTTTGAATGGTGAATATTGAATGCACAAAAAGTCTGGAGTTGAAATAAGTTTTCAAAAATGAAATGCCTTTGTAACAGATGAGTTTTCGTCTGAAACCCTCATACTTCGAAGGAGATAGTCCAGTTTGTACACGAAGTGCATTCAGTTTTTGCCGTAACCCTCTCAACTTTGTATCACATGCTATGTGGGTGAAATGATGATACCATGCCAAGTTTCAACTTTTCCAGAGTTCATTTGTACTGCTTTTCAATTTCAGGGTCATTCAGCGCAAAAAAATCATTAAATGCATGAAAAATAGAAAATGAAGTTAGAAATATTTCAAATTTGAGGATGTGTCTTTGAATGGTGCATATTGAATGCACAAAAAGTCTGGAGTTGAAATAAGTTTAAAAAAATGAAATGCCTTTCTAAAAGATGAGTTTTCGTCCGAAACCCTCATACTTCGAAGGAGATGGTCCAGTTTGTGCACGAAGTGCATCCAGTTTTTGCCATAACCCTTTAAACTTTTTATCACATGCTATGTGGTTGAAATGATGATACCATGGCAAGTTTCAACCTTTTCAGAGTTCATTTGTACTGCTTTTCAATTTCAGGGTCATTTAGCGCAAAAAAAATCATTAAATGCATGAAAAATAGCAAATGAAGTTAGAAATGTTTGAAATTTGAGGATGTGGCTTTGAATGGTGCATATTGAATGCACAAAAAGTCTGGAGTTGAAATAAGTTTAAAAAATGAAATGCCTTTGTAACAGATGAGTTTTCGTCTGAAACCATCATACTTCGAAGGAGATGGTCCAGTTTGTAGACGAAGTGCATCTAGTTTTTGCCATAACCCACTCAACTTTTTAGCACATGCGATGTGTGTGAAATGATGATACCATGCCAAGTTTCAACCTTTTCAGAGTTCATTTGTACTGCATTTCAATTTCAGGGTCATTCAGCGCAAAAAAATCATTAAATGCATGAAAAATAGCAAATGAAGTTAGAAATGTTTGAAATTTGAGGATGTGGCTTTGAATGGTGCCTATTGAATGCACAAAAAGTCTGGAGTTCAAAAAAGTTTAAAAAATGAAATGCCTTTGTAACAGATGAGTTTTCGTCTGAAACCATCATACTTCGAAGGAGATGGTCCAGTTTGTACACGAAGTGCATCTAGTTTTTGCCATAACCCACTGAACTTTTTAGCACATGCGATGTGTGTGAAATGATGATACCATGCCAAGTTTCAACCTTTTGAGAGTTCATTTGTACTGCATTTCAATTTCAGGGTCATTTAGTGCAAAAAAATCATTAAATGCATGAAAAATAGCAAATGAAGTTAGAAATGTTTGAAATTTGAGGATGTGGCTTTGAATGGTGCATATTGAATGCACAAAAAGTCTGTAGTTGAAATAAGTTAAAAAATGAAATGCCTTTGTAACAGATGAGTTTTCGTCCGAAACCCTCATACTTCGAAGGAGATGGTCCAGTTTGTGCACGAAGTGTATCCAGTTTTTGCCGTAACCCTCTCAACTTTGTATCACATGCTATGTCGGTGAAATGATGATACCATGCCAAGTTTCAACTTTTTCAGAGTTCATTTGTACTGCTTTTCAATTTCAGGGTCATTCAGCGCAAAAAAAATCATTAAATGTATGAAAAATAGCAAATGAAGTTAGAAATGTTTGAAATTTGAGGATGTGGCTTTGAATGGTGCATATTGAATGCACAAAAAGTCTGTAGTTGAAATAAGTTAAAAAATGAAATGCCTTTGTAACATATGAGTTTTCGTCCGAAACCCTCATACTTCGAAGGAGATGGTCCAGTTTGTGCACGAAGTGTATCCAGTTTTTGCCGTAACCCTCTCAACTTTTTATCACATGCTATGTCGGTGAAATGATGATACCATGCCAAGTTTCAACCTTTTCAGAGTTCAGTTGTACTGCTTTTCAATTTCCGGGTCATTCAACGCAAAAAAATCATTAAATGCATGAAAAATAGCAAATGAAGTTAGAAATGTTTGAAATTTGAGGATGTGGCTTTGAATGGTGCATATTGAATGCACAAAAAGTCAGGAGTTGAAATAAGTTTAAAAAATGAAATGCCTTTGTAACAGATGAGTTTTCGTCTGAAACCCTCATACTTCGAATGAGATGGTCCAGTTTGTACACGAAGTGCATCCAGTTTTTGCCGTAACCCTCTCAAATTTTTATCACATGCCATGTGTGTGACATGATGATACCATGCCAAGTTTTAACCTTTTCAAAGTCCATTTGTACTACTTTTCAATTTCAGGGTCGTTCTGCGCAAAAAAGCATTAAATGCATGAAGAATAGCAAATGAAGTTAGAAATGTTTTAAATTTGAGGATGTGGCTTTGAATGGTGCATATTGAATGCACAAAAAGTCTGGAGTTGAAATAAGTTTAAAAAATGAAATGCCTTTGTAACAGATGAGTTTTCGTCCGAAACCCTCATACTTCTAAGGAGATGGTCCTGTTTGTACACGAAGTGCATTCAATTTTTGCCGTAACCCTCTCAACTTTTTATCACATGCTATGTCGATGAAATGATGATAACATGCCAACTTTCAACCTTTTCAGTGTTCATTTGTACTGCTTTTCAATTTCAGGGTCATTTAGCGCAACAAAATCATTAAAGGTATGGAAAATAGCAAATGAAGTTAGAAATGTTTGAAATTTAAGGATGTGGCTTTGAATGGTGCATATTGTATGCACAAAAAGTCTGGAGTTGAAATAAGTTTAAAAAATGAAATGCCTTTGTAACAGATGAGTTTTCGTCCGAAACCCTCATACTTCGAAGGAGATGGTCCAGTTTGTCCACGAAGTGCATCCAGTTTTTGTCGTAACCCTCTCAACTTCTTATCACATGCTATGTGGGTGAAATGATGATACCATGCCAAGTTTCAACCTTTTCAGAGTTCATTTATACTGCTTTTCAATTTTAGGGTCATTTAGCGCAAAAAAATCATTAAATGCATGAAAAATAGCAAATGAAGTTAAAAATGTTTGAAATTTGAGGATGTGGCTTTGAATGGTGAATATTGAATGCACAAAAAGTTTGGAGTTGAAATAAGTTTAAAAAATGAAATGCCTTTGTAACAGATGAGTTTTCGTCTGAAACCCTCATACTTCGAAGGAGATGGTCCAGTTTGTACACGAAGTGCATTCAGTTTTTGCCGTAACCCTCTCAACTTTGTATCACATGCTATGTCGGTGAAATGATGATACCATGCCAAGTTTCAACTTTTTCAGAGTTCATTTGTACTGCTTTTCAATTTCAGGGTCATTCAGCGCAACAAAATCATTAAATGTATGAAAAATAGCAAATGAAGTTAGAAATGTTTGAAATTTGAGGATGTGGCTTTGAATGGTGCATATTGAATGCACAAAAAGTCTGTAGTTGAAATAAGTTAAAAAATGAAATGCCTTTGTAACAGATGAGTTTTCGTCCGAAACCCTCATACTTCGAAGGAGATGGTCCAGTTTGTGCACGAAGTGTATCCAGTTTTTGCCGTAACCCTCTCAACTTTTTATCACATGCTATGTCGGTGAAATGATGATACCATGCCAAGTTTCAACCTTTTCAGAGTTCATTTGTACTGCTTTTCAATTTCAGGGTCGTTCAGCGCAAAAAAAATCATTAAATGCATGAAAAATAGCAAATGAAGTTAGAAATGTTTGAAATTTGAGGATGTCGCTTTGAATGGTGCATATTTAATGCAGAAAAAGTCTGGAGTTGAAATAAGTTTAAAAAATGAAATGCCTTTGTAACAGAAGAGTTTTCGTCTGAAACCATCATACTTCGAAGGAGATGGTCCAGTTTGTACACGAAGTGCATCTAGTTTTTGCCGTAACCCACTCAACTTTTTAGCACATGCGATGTGTGTGAAATGATGTTACCATGCCAAGTTTCAACCTTTTCAGAGTTCATTTGTACTGCATTTCAATTTCAGGGTCATTCAGCGCAAAAAAATCATTAAATGCATGAAAAATAGCAAATGAAGTTAGAAATGTTTGAAATTTGAGGATGTGGCTTTGAATGGTGCATATTGAATGCACAAAAAGTTAGGAGTTGAAATAAGTTTAAAAAATGAAATGCCTTTGTAACAGATGAGTTTTCGTCTGAAACCCTCATACTTCGAATGAGATGGTCCAGTTTGTACACGAAGTGCATCCAGTTTTTGCCGTAACCCTCTCTACTTTTTATCACATGCCATGTGTGTGAAATGCTGATACCATGCCAAGTTTCAACCTTTTCAAAGTTCATTTGAACTGCTTTTCAATTTCAGGGTCGTTCAGCGCAAAAAATCATTAAATGCATGAAAAATAGCAAATGAAATTAGAAATGTTTGAAATTTGAGGATGTTGCTTTGAATGGTGCATATTGAATGAACAAAAAGTCTGGAGTTGAAAAAAGTTTAAAAAATGAAATGCCTTTGTAACAGATGAGTTTTCGTCCGAAACCCTCATACTTCTAAGGAGATGGTCCTGTTTGTACACGAAGTGCATTCAGTTTTTGCCGTAACCCTCTCAACTTTCTATCACATGCTATGTCGGTGAAATGATGATAACATGCCAAGTTTCAACCTTTTCACTGTTCATTTGTACTGCTTTTCAATTTCAGGGTCATTTAGCGCAACAAAATCATTAAAGGTATGAAAAATAGCAAATGAAGTTAGAAATGTTTGAAATTTGAGGATGTGGCTTTGAATGGTGCATATTGTATGCACAAAAAGTCTGGAGTTGAAATAAGTTTAAAAAATCAAATGCCTTTGTAACAGATGAGTTTTCGTCCGAAACCCTCATACTTCGAAGGAGATAGTCCAGTTTGTGCACGAAGTGCATCCAGTTTTTGTCGTAACCCTCTCAACTTTTTATCACATGCTATGTGGGTGAAATGATGATACCATGCCAAGTTTCAACCTTTTCAGAGTTCATTTGTACTGCATTTTAATTTCAGGGTCATTTAGCGCAAAAAAATCATTAAATGCATGAAAAATAGCAAATGAAGTTAGAAATGTTTGAAATTTGAGGATGTGGCTTGGAAAGGTGCATATTGAATGCACAAAAAGTCTGGAGTTGAAATAAGTTTAAAAAAATGAAATGCCTTTGTAACAGATGAGTTTTCGTCTTAAACCGTCATACTTCGAAGGAGATGGTCCAGTTTGTACACGAAGTGGATTCAGTTTTTGCCGTAACCCTCTCAACTTTGTATCACATGCTATGTCGGTGAAATGATGATACCATGCCAAGTTTCAACTTTTTCAGAGTTCATTTGTACTGCTTTTCAATTTCAGGGTCATTCAGCGCAACAAAATCATTAAATGTATGAAAAATAGCAAATGAAGTTAGAAATGTTTGAAATTTGAGGATGTGGCTTTGAATGGTGCATACTGAATGCACAAAAAGTCTGTAGTTGAAATAAGTTAAAAAATGAAATGCCTTTGTAACAGATGAGTTTTCTTCCGAAACCCTCATACTTCGAAGGAGATGGTCCAGTTTGTGCACGAAGTGTATCCAGTTTTTGCCGTAACCCTCTCAACTTTTTATCACATGCTATGTCGGTGAAATGATTATACCATGCCAAGTTTCGACCTTTTCAGAGTTCATTTGTACTGCTTTTCAATTTCAGGGTCGTTCAGCGCAAAAAAAATCATTAAATGCATGAAAAATAGCAAATGAAGTTAGAAATGTTTGAAATTTGAGGATGTCGCTTTGAATGGTGCATATTTAATGCAGAAAAAGTCTGGAGTTGAAATAAGTTTAAAAAATGAAATGCCTTTGTAACAGACGAGTTTTCGTCTGAAACCATCATACTTCGAAGGAGATGGTCCAGTTTGTAGACGAAGTGCATCTAGTTTTTGCCATAACCCACTCAACTTTTTAGCACATGCGATGTGTGTGAAATGATGATACAATGCCAAGTTTCAACCTTTTCAGAGTTCATTTGTACTGCATTTCAATTTCAGGGTCATTCAGCGCAAAAAAATAATTAAATGCATGAAAAATAGCAAATGAAGTTAGAAATGTTTGAATTTGAGGATGTGGCTTTGAATGTTGCCTATTGAATGCACAAAAAGTCTGGAGTTCAAATAAGTTTAAAAAATGAAATGCCTTTGTAACAGATGAGTTTTCGTCTGAAACCATCATACTTCGAAGGAGATGGTCCAGTTTGTACACGAAGTGCATCTAGTTTTTGCCATAACCCACTCAACTTTTTAGCACAAGCGATGTGTGTGAAATGATGATACCATGCCAAGTTTCAACCTTTTGAGAGTTCATTTGTACTGCATTTCAATTTCAGGGTCATTCAGTGCAAAAAAATCATTAAATGCATGAAAAATAGCAAATGAAGTTAGAAATGTTTGAAATTTGAGGATGTGGCTTTGAATGGTGCATATTGAATGCACAAAAAGTCTGTAGTTGAAATAAGTTAAAAAATGAAATGCCTTTGTAACAGATGAGTTTTCGTCCGAAACCCTCATACTTCGAAGGAGATGGTCCTGTTTGTGCATGAAGTGTATCCAGTTTTTGCCGTAGCCCTCTCAACTTTGTATCACATGCTATGTCGGTGAAATGATGATACCATGCCAAGTTTCAACTTTTTCAGAGTTCATTTGTACTGCTTTTCAATTTCAGGGTCATTCAGCGCAACAAAATCATTAAATGTATGAAAAATAGCAAATGAAGTTAGAAATGTTTTAAATTTGAGGATGTGGCTTTGAATGGTGCATATTGAATGCACAAAAAGTCTGTAGTTGAAATAAGTTAAAAAATGAAATGCCTTTGTAACAGATGAGTTTTCGTCCGAAACCCTCATACTTCGAAGGAGATGGTCCAGTTTGTGCACGAAGTGTATCCAGTTTTTGCCGTAACCCTCTCAACTTTTTATCACATGCTATGTCGGTGAAATGATGATACCATGCCAAGTTTCAACCTTTTCAGAGTTCATTTGTACTGCTTTTCAATTTCAGGGTCATTCAGCGCAAAAAAATCATTAAATGCATGAAAAATAGCAAATGAAGTTAGAAATGTTTGAAATTGGAGGATGTGGCTTTGAATGGTGCATATTGAATGCACAAAAAGTCAGGAGTTGTAATAAGTTTAAAAAATGAAATGCCTTTGTAACAGATGAGTTTTCGTCTGAAACCCTCATACTTCGAATGAGATGGTCCAGTTTGTACACGAAGTGCATCCAGTTTTTGTCGTAACCCTCTCAACTTTTTATCACATGCCATGTGTGTGACATGATGATACCATGCCAAGTTTCAACCTTTTCAAAGTCCATTTGTACTGCTTTTCAATTTCAGGGTCGTTCAGCGCAAAAAAGCATTAAATGCATGAAAAATAGCAAATGAAGTTAGAAATGTTTTAAATTTGAGGATGTGGCTTTGAATGGTGCATATTTAATGCACAAAAAGTCTGGAGTTGAAATAAGTTTAAAAAATGAAATGCCTTTGTAACAGATGAGTTTTCGTCCGAAACCCTCATACTTCTAAGGAGATGGTCCTGTTTGTACACGAAGTGCATTCAGTTTTTGCCGTAACCCTCTCAACTTTTTATCACATGCTATGTCGGTGAAATGATGATAACATGCCAAGTTTCAACCTTTTCAGTGTTCATTTGTACTGCTTTTCAATTTCAGGGTCATTTAGCGCAACAAAATCATTAAAGGTATGAAAAATAGGAAATGAAGTTAGAAATGTTTGAAATTTGAGGATGTGGCTTTGAATGGTGCATATTGTATGCACAAAAAGTCTGGAGTTGAAATTAGTTTAAAAAATGAAATGCCTTTGTAACAGATGAGTTTTCGTCCGAAACCCTCATACTTCGAAGGAGATGGTCCAGTTTGTGCACGAAGTGCATCCAGTTTTTGCCGTAATACTCTCAACTTCTTATCACATGCTATGTGGGTGAAATGATGATACCATGCCAAGTTTTAACCTTTTCAGAGTTCATTTCTACTGCTTTTCAATTTCAGGGTCATTTAGCGCAAAAAAATCATTAAATGCATGAAAAATAGCAAATGAAGTTAGAAATGTTTGAAATTTGAGGATGTGGCTTTAAATGGTGAATATTGAATGCACAAAAAGTCTGGAGTTGAAATAAGTTTTAAAAAATGAACTGCCTTTGTAACAGATGAGTTTTCGTCTGAAACCCTCATACTTCGAAGGAGATGGTCCAGTTTGTACACGAAGTGCATTCAGTTTTTGCCGTAACCCTCTCAACTTTGTATCACATGCTATGTGGGTGAAATGATGATACCATGCCAAGTTTCAACTTTTTCAGAGTTCATTTGTACTGCTTTTCAATTTCAGGGTCATTCAGCGCAACAAAATCATTAAATGTATGAAAAATAGCAAATGAAGTTAGAAACGTTTGAAATTTGAGGATGTGGCTTTGAATGGTGCATATTGAATGCACAAAAAGTCTGTAGTTGAAATAAGTTAAAAAATGAAATGCCTTTGTAACAGATGAGTTTTCGTCCGAAACCCTCATACTTCGAAGGAGATGGTGCAGTTTGTGCATGAAGTGCATCCAGTTTTTGCCGTACCCCTCTCATCTTTTTATCACATGCTATGTGGGTGAAATGATGATACCATGCCAAGTTTCAACCTTTTCAGAGTTCATTTGTACTGCTTTTCAATTTCAGGGTCATTCAGCGCAACAAAATCATTAAATGTATGAAAAATAGCAAATGAAGTTAGAAATGTTTGAAATTTGAGGATGTGGCTTTGAATGGTGCATATTGAATTTAGACAAAGTCTGGAGTTGAAATAAGTTAAAAAATGAAATGCCTTTGTAACCGATGAGTTTTCGTCCGAAACCCTCATACTTCGAAGGAGATGGTCCAGTTTGTACACGAAGTGCATTCAGTTTTTGCCGTAACCCTCTCAACTTTGTATCACATGCTATGTCGGTGAAATGATGATACCATGCCAAGTTTCAACCTTTTCAGAGTTCATTTGTACTGCTTTTCAATTTCAGGGTCATTCAGCGCGAAAAAATCATTAAATGCATGAAAAATAGCAAATGAAGTTAGAAATGTTTGAAATTTGAGGATGTGGCTTTGAATGGTGCATATTGTATGCACAAAAAGTCTGGAGTTGAAATTAGTTTAAAAAATGAAATGCCTTTGTAACAGATGAGTTTTCGTCCGAAACCCTCATACTTCGAAGGAGATGGTCCAGTTTGTGCACGAAGTGCATCCAGTTTTTGCCGTAACCCTCTCAACTTCTTATCACATGCTATGTGGGTGAAATGATGATACCATGCCAAGTTTTAACCTTTTCAGAGTTCATTTCTACTGCTTTTCAATTTCAGGGTCATTTAGCGCAAAAAAATCATTAAATGCATGAAAAATAGCAAATGAAGTTAGAAATGTTTGAAATTTGAGGATGTGGCTTTAAATGGTGAATATTGAATGCACAAAAAGTCTGGAGTTGAAATAAGTTTTAAAAAATGAAATGCCTTTGTAACAGATGAGTTTTCGTCTGAAACCCTCATACTTCGAAGGAGATGGTCCAGTTTGTACACGAAGTGCATTCAGTTTTTGCCGTAACCCTCTCAACTTTGTATCACATGCTATGTGGGTGAAATGATGATACCATGCCAAGTTTCAACTTTTTCAGAGTTCATTTGTACTGCTTTTCAATTTCAGGGTCATTCAGCGCAACAAAATCATTAAATGTATGAAAAATAGCAAATGAAGTTAGAAACGTTTGAAATTTGAGGATGTGGCTTTGAATGGTGCATATTGAATGCACAAAAAGTCTGTAGTTGAAATAAGTTAAAAAATGAAATGCCTTTGTAACAGATGAGTTTTCGTCCGAAACCCTCATACTTCGAAGGAGATGGTGCAGTTTGTGCATGAAGTGCATCCAGTTTTTGCCGTACCCCTCTCATCTTTTTATCACATGCTATGTGGGTGAAATGATGATACCATGCCAAGTTTCAACCTTTTCAGAGTTCATTTGTACTGCTTTTCAATTTCAGGGTCATTCAGCGCAACAAAATCATTAAATGTATGAAAAATAGCAAATGAAGTTAGAAATGTTTGAAATTTGAGGATGTGGCTTTGAATGGTGCATATTGAATTTAGACAAAGTCTGGAGTTGAAATAAGTTAAAAAATGAAATGCCTTTGTAACCGATGAGTTTTCGTCCGAAACCCTCATACTTCGAAGGAGATGGTCCAGTTTGTACACGAAGTGCATTCAGTTTTTGCCGTAACCCTCTCAACTTTGTATCACATGCTATGTCGGTGAAATGATGATACCATGCCAAGTTTCAACCTTTTCAGAGTTCATTTGTACTGCTTTTCAATTTCAGGGTCATTCAGCGCAAAAAAATCATTAAATGCATGAAAAATAGCAAATGAAGTTAGAAATGTTTGAAATTTGAGGATGTGGCTTTGAATGGTGCATATTGTATGCACAAAAAGTCTGGAGTTGAAATAAGTTTAAAAAATGAAATGCCTTTGTAACAGATGAGTTTTCGTCCGAAACCCTCATACTTCGAAGGAGATCGTCCAGTTTGTCCACGAAGTGCATCCAGTTTTTGCCGTAACCCTCTCAACTTCTTATCACATGCTGTGTGGGTGAAATGATGATACCATGCCAAGTTTCAACCTTTTCAGAGTTCATTTCTACTGCTTTTCAATTTCAGGGTCATTTAGCGCAAAAAAATCATTAAATGCATGAAAAATAGCAAATGAAGTTAGAAATGTTTGAAATTTGAGGATGTGGCTTTGAATGGTGAATATTGAATGCACAAAAAGTCTGGAGTTGAAATAAGTTTTCAAAAATGAAATGCCTTTGTAACAGATGAGTTTTCGTCTGAAACCCTCATACTTCGAAGGAGATAGTCCAGTTTGTACACGAAGTGCATTCAGTTTTTGCCGTAACCCTCTCAACTTTGTATCACATTCTATGTGGGTGAAATGATGATACCATGCCAAGTTTCAACTTTTCCAGAGTTCATTTGTACTGCTTTTCAATTTCAGGGTCATTCAGCGCAAAAAAATCATTAAATGCATGAAAAATAGAAAATGAAGTTAGAAATATTTCAAATTTGAGGATGTGTCTTTGAATGGTGCATATTGAATGCACAAAAAGTCTGGAGTTGAAATAAGTTTAAAAAAATGAAATGCCTTTCTAAAAGATGAGTTTTCGTCCGAAACCCTCATACTTCGAAGGAGATGGTCCAGTTTGTGCACGAAGTGCATCCAGTTTTTGCCATAACCCTTTAAACTTTTTATCACATGCTATGTGGTTGAAATGATGATACCATGGCAAGTTTCAACCTTTTCAGAGTTCATTTGTACTGCTTTTCAATTTCAGGGTCATTTAGCGCAAAAAAAATCATTAAATGCATGAAAAATAGCAAATGAAGTTAGAAATGTTTGAAATTTGAGGATGTGGCTATGAATGGTGCATATTGAATGCACAAAAAGTCTGGAGTTGAAATAAGTTTAAAAAATGAAATGCCTTTGTAACAGATGAGTTTTCGTCTGAAACCATCATACTTCGAAGGAGATGGTCCAGTTTGTAGACGAAGTGCATCTAGTTTTTGCCATAACCCACTCAACTTTTTAGCACATGCGATGTGTGTGAAATGATGATACCATGCCAAGTTTCAACCTTTTCAGAGTTCATTTGTACTGCATTTCAATTTCAGGGTCATTCAGCGCAAAAAAATCATTAAATGCATGAAAAATAGCAAATGAAGTTAGAAATGTTTGAAATTTGAGGATGTGGCTTTGAATGGTGCCTATTGAATGCACAAAAAGTCTGGAGTTCAAAAAAGTTTAAAAAATGAAATGCCTTTGTAACAGATGAGTTTTCGTCTGAAACCATCATACTTCGAAGGAGATGGTCCAGTTTGTACACGAAGTGCATCTAGTTTTTGCCATAACCCACTGAACTTTTTAGCACATGCGATGTGTGTGAAATGATGATACCATGCCAAGTTTCAACCTTTTGAGAGTTCATTTGTACTGCATTTCAATTTCAGGGTCATTTAGTGCAAAAAAATCATTAAATGCATGAAAAATAGCAAATGAAGTTAGAAATGTTTGAAATTTGAGGATGTGGCTTTGAATGGTGCATATTGAATGCACAAAAAGTCTGTAGTTGAAATAAGTTAAAAAATGAAATGCCTTTGTAACAGATGAGTTTTCGTCCGAAACCCTCATACTTCGAAGGAGATGGTCCAGTTTGTGCACGAAGTGTATCCAGTTTTTGCCGTCACCCTCTCAACTTTGTATCACATGCTATGTCGGTGAAATGATGATACCATGCCAAGTTTCAACTTTTTCAGAGTTCATTTGTACTGCTTTTCAATTTCAGGGTCATTCAGCGCAAAAAAAATCATTAAATGTATGAAAAATAGCAAATGAAGTTAGAAATGTTTGAAATTTGAGGATGTGGCTTTGAATGGTGCATATTGAATGCACAAAAAGTCTGTAGTTGAAATAAGTTAAAAAATGAAATGCCTTTGTAACATATGAGTTTTCGTCCGAAACCCTCATACTTCAAAGGAGATGGTCCAGTTTGTGCACGAAGTGTATCCAGTTTTTGCCGTAACCCTCTCAACTTTTTATCACATGCTATGTCGGTGAAATGATGATACCATGCCAAGTTTCAACCTTTTCAGAGTTCATTTGTACTGCTTTTCAATTTCAGGGTCATTCAACGCAAAAAAATCATTAAATGCATGAAAAATAGCAAATGAAGTTAGAAATGTTTGAAATTTGAGGATGTGGCTTTGAATGGTGCATATTGAATGCACAAAAAGTCAGGAGTTGAAATAAGTTTAAAAAATGAAATGCCTTTGTAACAGATGAGTTTTCGTCTGAAACCCTCATACTTCGAATGAGATGGTCCAGTTTGTACACGAAGTGCATCCAGTTTTTGCCGTAACCCTCTCAAATTTTTATCACATGCCATGTGTGTGACATGATGATACCATGCCAAGTTTCAACCTTTTCAAAGTCCATTTGTACTACTTTTCAATTTCAGGGTCGTTCTGCGCAAAAAAGCATTAAATGCATGAAGAATAGCAAATAAAGTTAGAAATGTTTTAAATTTGAGGATGTGGCTTTGAATGGTGCATATTGAATGCACAAAAAGTCTGGAGTTGAAATAAGTTTAAAAAATGAAATGCCTTTGTAACAGATGAGTTTTCGTCCGAAACCCTCATACTTCTAAGGAGATGGTCCTGTTTGTACACGAAGTGCATTCAATTTTTGCCGTAACCCTCTCAACTTTTTATCACATGCTATGTCGATGAAATGATGATAACATGCCAACTTTCAACCTTTTCAGTGTTCATTTGTACTGCTTTTCAATTTCAGGGTCATTTAGCGCAACAAAATCATTAAAGGTATGGAAAATAGCAAATGAAGTTAGAAATGTTTGAAATTTAAGGATGTGGCTTTGAATGGTGCATATTGTATGCACAAAAAGTCTGGAGTTGAAATAAGTTTAAAAAATGAAATGCCTTTGTAACAGATGAGTTTTCGTCCGAAACCCTCATACTTCGAAGGAGATGGTCCAGTTTGTCCACGAAGTGCATCCAGTTTTTGTCGTAACCCTCTCAACTTCTTATCACATGCTATGTGGGTGAAATGATGATACCATGCCAAGTTTCAACCTTTTCAGAGTTCATTTATACTGCTTTTCAATTTTAGGGTCATTTAGCGCAAAAAAATCATTAAATGCATGAAAAATAGCAAATGAAGTTAAAAATGTTTGAAATTTGAGGATGTGGCTTTGAATGGTGAATATTGAATGCACAAAAAGTTTGGAGTTGAAATAAGTTTAAAAAATGAAATGCCTTTGTAACAGATGAGTTTTCGTCTGAAACCCTCATACTTCGAAGGAGATGGTCCAGTTTGTACACGAAGTGCATTCAGTTTTTGCCGTAACCCTCTCAACTTTGTATCACATGCTATGTCGGTGAAATGATGATACCATGCCAAGTTTCAACTTTTTCAGAGTTCATTTGTACTGCTTTTCAATTTCAGGGTCATTCAGCGCAACAAAATCATTAAATGTATGAAAAATAGCAAATGAAGTTAGAAATGTTTGAAATTTGAGGATGTGGCTTTGAATGGTGCATATTGAATGCACAAAAAGTCTGTAGTTGAAATAAGTTAAAAAATGAAATGCCTTTGTAACAGATGAGTTTTCGTCCGAAACCCTCATACTTCGAAGGAGATGGTCCAGTTTGTGCACGAAGTGTATCCAGTTTTTGCCGTAACCCTCTCAACTTTTTATCACATGCTATGTCGGTGAAATGATGATACCATGCCAAGTTTCAACCTTTTCAGAGTTCATTTGTACTGCTTTTCAATTTCAGGGTCGTTCAGCGCAAAAAAAATCATTAAATGCATGAAAAATAGCAAATGAAGTTAGAAATGTTTGAAATTTGAGGATGTCGCTTTGAATGGTGCATATTTAATGCAGAAAAAGTCTGGAGTTGAAATAAGTTTAAAAAATGAAATGCCTTTGTAACAGAAGAGTTTTCGTCTGAAACCATCATACTTCGAAGGAGATGGTCCAGTTTGTAGACGAAGTGCATCCAGTTTTTGCCGTAACCCACTCAACTTTTTAGCACATGCGATGTGTGTGAAATGATGTTACCATGCCAAGTTTCAACCTTTTCAGAGTTCATTTGTACTGCATTTCAATTTCAGGGTCATTCAGCGCAAAAAAATCATTAAATGCATGAAAAATAGCAAATGAAGTTAGAAATGTTTGAAATTTGAGGATGTGGCTTTGAATGGTGCCTATTGTATGCACAAAAAGTCTGGAGTTGAAATTAGTTTAAAAAATGAAATGCCTTTGTAACAGATGAGTTTTCGTCCGAAACCCTCATACTTCGAAGGAGATGGTCCAGTTTGTGCACGAAGTGCATCCAGTTTTTGCCGTAATACTCTCAACTTCTTATCACATGCTATGTGGGTGAAATGATGATACCATGCCAAGTTTTAACCTTTTCAGAGTTCATTTCTACTGCTTTTCAATTTCAGGGTCATTTAGCGCAAAAAAATCATTAAATGCATGAAAAATAGCAAATGAAGTTAGAAATGTTTGAAATTTGAGGATGTGGCTTTAAATGGTGAATATTGAATGCACAAAAAGTCTGGAGTTGAAATAAGTTTTAAAAAATGAACTGCCTTTGTAACAGATGAGTTTTCGTCTGAAACCCTCATACTTCGAAGGAGATGGTCCAGTTTGTACACGAAGTGCATTCAGTTTTTGCCGTAACCCTCTCAACTTTGTATCACATGCTATGTGGGTGAAATGATGATACCATGCCAAGTTTCAACTTTTTCAGAGTTCATTTGTACTGCTTTTCAATTTCAGGGTCATTCAGCGCAACAAAATCATTAAATGTATGAAAAATAGCAAATGAAGTTAGAAACGTTTGAAATTTGAGGATGTGGCTTTGAATGGTGCATATTGAATGCACAAAAAGTCTGTAGTTGAAATAAGTTAAAAAATGAAATGCCTTTGTAACAGATGAGTTTTCGTCCGAAACCCTCATACTTCGAAGGAGATGGTGCAGTTTGTGCATGAAGTGCATCCAGTTTTTGCCGTACCCCTCTCATCTTTTTATCACATGCTATGTGGGTGAAATGATGATACCATGCCAAGTTTCAACCTTTTCAGAGTTCATTTGTACTGCTTTTCAATTTCAGGGTCATTCAGCGCAACAAAATCATTAAATGTATGAAAAATAGCAAATGAAGTTAGAAATGTTTGAAATTTGAGGATGTGGCTTTGAATGGTGCATATTGAATTTAGACAAAGTCTGGAGTTGAAATAAGTTAAAAAATGAAATGCCTTTGTAACCGATGAGTTTTCGTCCGAAACCCTCATACTTCGAAGGAGATGGTCCAGTTTGTACACGAAGTGCATTCAGTTTTTGCCGTAACCCTCTCAACTTTGTATCACATGCTATGTCGGTGAAATGATGATACCATGCCAAGTTTCAACCTTTTCAGAGTTCATTTGTACTGCTTTTCAATTTCAGGGTCATTCAGCGCGAAAAAATCATTAAATGCATGAAAAATAGCAAATGAAGTTAGAAATGTTTGAAATTTGAGGATGTGGCTTTGAATGGTGCATATTGTATGCACAAAAAGTCTGGAGTTGAAATTAGTTTAAAAAATGAAATGCCTTTGTAACAGATGAGTTTTCGTCCGAAACCCTCATACTTCGAAGGAGATGGTCCAGTTTGTGCACGAAGTGCATCCAGTTTTTGCCGTAACCCTCTCAACTTCTTATCACATGCTATGTGGGTGAAATGATGATACCATGCCAAGTTTTAACCTTTTCAGAGTTCATTTCTACTGCTTTTCAATTTCAGGGTCATTTAGCGCAAAAAAATCATTAAATGCATGAAAAATAGCAAATGAAGTTAGAAATGTTTGAAATTTGAGGATGTGGCTTTAAATGGTGAATATTGAATGCACAAAAAGTCTGGAGTTGAAATAAGTTTTAAAAAATGAAATGCCTTTGTAACAGATGAGTTTTCGTCTGAAACCCTCATACTTCGAAGGAGATGGTCCAGTTTGTACACGAAGTGCATTCAGTTTTTGCCGTAACCCTCTCAACTTTGTATCACATGCTATGTGGGTGAAATGATGATACCATGCCAAGTTTCAACTTTTTCAGAGTTCATTTGTACTGCTTTTCAATTTCAGGGTCATTCAGCGCAACAAAATCATTAAATGTATGAAAAATAGCAAATGAAGTTAGAAACGTTTGAAATTTGAGGATGTGGCTTTGAATGGTGCATATTGAATGCACAAAAAGTCTGTAGTTGAAATAAGTTAAAAAATGAAATGCCTTTGTAACAGATGAGTTTTCGTCCGAAACCCTCATACTTCGAAGGAGATGGTGCAGTTTGTGCATGAAGTGCATCCAGTTTTTGCCGTACCCCTCTCATCTTTTTATCACATGCTATGTGGGTGAAATGATGATACCATGCCAAGTTTCAACCTTTTCAGAGTTCATTTGTACTGCTTTTCAATTTCAGGGTCATTCAGCGCAACAAAATCATTAAATGTATGAAAAATAGCAAATGAAGTTAGAAATGTTTGAAATTTGAGGATGTGGCTTTGAATGGTGCATATTGAATTTAGACAAAGTCTGGAGTTGAAATAAGTTAAAAAATGAAATGCCTTTGTAACCGATGAGTTTTCGTCCGAAACCCTCATACTTCGAAGGAGATGGTCCAGTTTGTACACGAAGTGCATTCAGTTTTTGCCGTAACCCTCTCAACTTTGTATCACATGCTATGTCGGTGAAATGATGATACCATGCCAAGTTTCAACCTTTTCAGAGTTCATTTGTACTGCTTTTCAATTTCAGGGTCATTCAGCGCAAAAAAATCATTAAATGCATGAAAAATAGCAAATGAAGTTAGAAATGTTTGAAATTTGAGGATGTGGCTTTGAATGGTGCATATTGTATGCACAAAAAGTCTGGAGTTGAAATAAGTTTAAAAAATGAAATGCCTTTGTAACAGATGAGTTTTCGTCCGAAACCCTCATACTTCGAAGGAGATCGTCCAGTTTGTCCACGAAGTGCATCCAGTTTTTGCCGTAACCCTCTCAACTTCTTATCACATGCTGTGTGGGTGAAATGATGATACCATGCCAAGTTTCAACCTTTTCAGAGTTCATTTCTACTGCTTTTCAATTTCAGGGTCATTTAGCGCAAAAAAATCATTAAATGCATGAAAAATAGCAAATGAAGTTAGAAATGTTTGAAATTTGAGGATGTGGCTTTGAATGGTGAATATTGAATGCACAAAAAGTCTGGAGTTGAAATAAGTTTTCAAAAATGAAATGCCTTTGTAACAGATGAGTTTTCGTCTGAAACCCTCATACTTCGAAGGAGATAGTCCAGTTTGTACACGAAGTGCATTCAGTTTTTGCCGTAACCCTCTCAACTTTGTATCACATTCTATGTGGGTGAAATGATGATACCATGCCAAGTTTCAACTTTTCCAGAGTTCATTTGTACTGCTTTTCAATTTCAGGGTCATTCAGCGCAAAAAAATCATTAAATGCATGAAAAATAGAAAATGAAGTTAGAAATATTTCAAATTTGAGGATGTGTCTTTGAATGGTGCATATTGAATGCACAAAAAGTCTGGAGTTGAAATAAGTTTAAAAAAATGAAATGCCTTTCTAAAAGATGAGTTTTCGTCCGAAACCCTCATACTTCGAAGGAGATGGTCCAGTTTGTGCACGAAGTGCATCCAGTTTTTGCCATAACCCTTTAAACTTTTTATCACATGCTATGTGGTTGAAATGATGATACCATGGCAAGTTTCAACCTTTTCAGAGTTCATTTGTACTGCTTTTCAATTTCAGGGTCATTTAGCGCAAAAAAAATCATTAAATGCATGAAAAATAGCAAATGAAGTTAGAAATGTTTGAAATTTGAGGATGTGGCTATGAATGGTGCATATTGAATGCACAAAAAGTCTGGAGTTGAAATAAGTTTAAAAAATGAAATGCCTTTGTAACAGATGAGTTTTCGTCTGAAACCATCATACTTCGAAGGAGATGGTCCAGTTTGTAGACGAAGTGCATCTAGTTTTTGCCATAACCCACTCAACTTTTTAGCACATGCGATGTGTGTGAAATGATGATACCATGCCAAGTTTCAACCTTTTCAGAGTTCATTTGTACTGCATTTCAATTTCAGGGTCATTCAGCGCAAAAAAATCATTAAATGCATGAAAAATAGCAAATGAAGTTAGAAATGTTTGAAATTTGAGGATGTGGCTTTGAATGGTGCCTATTGAATGCACAAAAAGTCTGGAGTTCAAAAAAGTTTAAAAAATGAAATGCCTTTGTAACAGATGAGTTTTCGTCTGAAACCATCATACTTCGAAGGAGATGGTCCAGTTTGTACACGAAGTGCATCTAGTTTTTGCCATAACCCACTGAACTTTTTAGCACATGCGATGTGTGTGAAATGATGATACCATGCCAAGTTTCAACCTTTTGAGAGTTCATTTGTACTGCATTTCAATTTCAGGGTCATTTAGTGCAAAAAAATCATTAAATGCATGAAAAATAGCAAATGAAGTTAGAAATGTTTGAAATTTGAGGATGTGGCTTTGAATGGTGCATATTGAATGCACAAAAAGTCTGTAGTTGAAATAAGTTAAAAAATGAAATGCCTTTGTAACAGATGAGTTTTCGTCCGAAACCCTCATACTTCGAAGGAGATGGTCCAGTTTGTGCACGAAGTGTATCCAGTTTTTGCCGTCACCCTCTCAACTTTGTATCACATGCTATGTCGGTGAAATGATGATACCATGCCAAGTTTCAACTTTTTCAGAGTTCATTTGTACTGCTTTTCAATTTCAGGGTCATTCAGCGCAAAAAAAATCATTAAATGTATGAAAAATAGCAAATGAAGTTAGAAATGTTTGAAATTTGAGGATGTGGCTTTGAATGGTGCATATTGAATGCACAAAAAGTCTGTAGTTGAAATAAGTTAAAAAATGAAATGCCTTTGTAACATATGAGTTTTCGTCCGAAACCCTCATACTTCAAAGGAGATGGTCCAGTTTGTGCACGAAGTGTATCCAGTTTTTGCCGTAACCCTCTCAACTTTTTATCACATGCTATGTCGGTGAAATGATGATACCATGCCAAGTTTCAACCTTTTCAGAGTTCATTTGTACTGCTTTTCAATTTCAGGGTCATTCAACGCAAAAAAATCATTAAATGCATGAAAAATAGCAAATGAAGTTAGAAATGTTTGAAATTTGAGGATGTGGCTTTGAATGGTGCATATTGAATGCACAAAAAGTCAGGAGTTGAAATAAGTTTAAAAAATGAAATGCCTTTGTAACAGATGAGTTTTCGTCTGAAACCCTCATACTTCGAATGAGATGGTCCAGTTTGTACACGAAGTGCATCCAGTTTTTGCCGTAACCCTCTCAAATTTTTATCACATGCCATGTGTGTGACATGATGATACCATGCCAAGTTTCAACCTTTTCAAAGTCCATTTGTACTACTTTTCAATTTCAGGGTCGTTCTGCGCAAAAAAGCATTAAATGCATGAAGAATAGCAAATAAAGTTAGAAATGTTTTAAATTTGAGGATGTGGCTTTGAATGGTGCATATTGAATGCACAAAAAGTCTGGAGTTGAAATAAGTTTAAAAAATGAAATGCCTTTGTAACAGATGAGTTTTCGTCCGAAACCCTCATACTTCTAAGGAGATGGTCCTGTTTGTACACGAAGTGCATTCAATTTTTGCCGTAACCCTCTCAACTTTTTATCACATGCTATGTCGATGAAATGATGATAACATGCCAACTTTCAACCTTTTCAGTGTTCATTTGTACTGCTTTTCAATTTCAGGGTCATTTAGCGCAACAAAATCATTAAAGGTATGGAAAATAGCAAATGAAGTTAGAAATGTTTGAAATTTAAGGATGTGGCTTTGAATGGTGCATATTGTATGCACAAAAAGTCTGGAGTTGAAATAAGTTTAAAAAATGAAATGCCTTTGTAACAGATGAGTTTTCGTCCGAAACCCTCATACTTCGAAGGAGATGGTCCAGTTTGTCCACGAAGTGCATCCAGTTTTTGTCGTAACCCTCTCAACTTCTTATCACATGCTATGTGGGTGAAATGATGATACCATGCCAAGTTTCAACCTTTTCAGAGTTCATTTATACTGCTTTTCAATTTTAGGGTCATTTAGCGCAAAAAAATCATTAAATGCATGAAAAATAGCAAATGAAGTTAAAAATGTTTGAAATTTGAGGATGTGGCTTTGAATGGTGAATATTGAATGCACAAAAAGTTTGGAGTTGAAATAAGTTTAAAAAATGAAATGCCTTTGTAACAGATGAGTTTTCGTCTGAAACCCTCATACTTCGAAGGAGATGGTCCAGTTTGTACACGAAGTGCATTCAGTTTTTGCCGTAACCCTCTCAACTTTGTATCACATGCTATGTCGGTGAAATGATGATACCATGCCAAGTTTCAACTTTTTCAGAGTTCATTTGTACTGCTTTTCAATTTCAGGGTCATTCAGCGCAACAAAATCATTAAATGTATGAAAAATAGCAAATGAAGTTAGAAATGTTTGAAATTTGAGGATGTGGCTTTGAATGGTGCATATTGAATGCACAAAAAGTCTGTAGTTGAAATAAGTTAAAAAATGAAATGCCTTTGTAACAGATGAGTTTTCGTCCGAAACCCTCATACTTCGAAGGAGATGGTCCAGTTTGTGCACGAAGTGTATCCAGTTTTTGCCGTAACCCTCTCAACTTTTTATCACATGCTATGTCGGTGAAATGATGATACCATGCCAAGTTTCAACCTTTTCAGAGTTCATTTGTACTGCTTTTCAATTTCAGGGCCGTTCAGCGCAAAAAAAATCATTAAATGCATGAAAAATAGCAAATGAAGTTAGAAATGTTTGAAATTTGAGGATGTCGCTTTGAATGGTGCATATTTAATGCAGAAAAAGTCTGGAGTTGAAATAAGTTTAAAAAATGAAATGCCTTTGTAACAGAAGAGTTTTCGTCTGAAACCATCATACTTCGAAGGAGATGGTCCAGTTTGTAGACGAAGTGCATCCAGTTTTTGCCGTAACCCACTCAACTTTTTAGCACATGCGATGTGTGTGAAATGATGTTACCATGCCAAGTTTCAACCTTTTCAGAGTTCATTTGTACTGCATTTCAATTTCAGGGTCATTCAGCGCAAAAAAATCATTAAATGCATGAAAAATAGCAAATGAAGTTAGAAATGTTTGAAATTTGAGGATGTGGCTTTGAATGGTGCCTATTGAATGCACAAAAAGTCTGGAGTTCAAATAAGTTTAAAAAATGAAATGCCTTTGTAACAGATGAGTTTTCGTCTGAAACCATCATACTTCGAAGGAGATGGTCCAGTTTGTACACGAAGTGCATCTAGTTTTTGCCATAACCCACTGAACTTTTTAGCACATGCGATGTGTGTGAAATGATGATACCATGCCAAGTTTCAACCTTTTGAGAGTTCATTTGTACTGCATTTCAATTTCAGGGTCATTCAGCGCAAAAAAATCATTAAATGCATGAAAAATAGCAAATGAAGTTAGAAATGTTTGAAATTTGAGGATGTGGCTTTGAATGGTGCATATTGAATGCACAAAAAGTCTGTAGTTGAAATAAGTTAAAAAATGAAATGCCTTTGTAACAGATGAGTTTTCGTCCGAAACCCTCATACTTCGAAGGAGATGGTCCAGTTTGTGCACGAAGTGTATCCAGTTTTTGCCGTAACCCTCTCAACTTTGTATCACATGCTATGTCGGTGAAATGATGATACCATGCCAAGTTTCAACTTTTTCAGAGTTCATTTGTACTGCTTTTCAATTTCAGGGTTATTCAGCGCAACAAAATCATTAAATGTATGAAAAATAGCAAATGAAGTTAGAAATGTTTTAAATTTGAGGATGTGGCTTTGAATGGTGCATATTGAATGCACAAAAAGTCTGTAGTTGAAATAAGTTAAAAAATGAAATGCCTTTGTAACAGATGAGTTTTCGTCCGAAACCCTCATACTTCGAAGGAGATGGTCCAGTTTGTGCACGAAGTGTATCCAGTTTTTGCCGTAACCCTCTCAACTTTTTATCACATGCTATGTCGGTGAAATGATGATACCATGCCAAGTTTCAACCTTTTCAGAGCTCATTTGTACTGCTTTTCAATTTCAGGGTCATTCAGCGCAAAAAAATCATTAAATGCATGAAAAATAGCAAATGAAGTTAGAAATGTTTGAAATTTGAGGATGTGGCTTTGAATGGTGCATATTGAATGCACAAAAAGTCAGGAGTTGAAATAAGTTTAAAAAATGAAATGCCTTTGTAACAGATGAGTTTTCGTCTGAAACCCTGATACTTCGAATGAGATGGTCCAGTTTGTACACGAAGTGCATCCAGTTTTTGCCGTAACCCTCTCAACTTTTTATCACACGCCATGTGTGTGACATGATGATACCATGCCAAGTTTCAACCTTTTCAAAGTCCATTTGTACTGCTTTTCAATTTCAGGGTCGTTCAGCGCAAAAAAGCATTAAATGCATGAAAAATAGCAAATGAAGTTAGAAATGTTTTAAATTTGAGGATGTGGCTTTGAATGGTGCATATTGAATGCACAAAAAGTCTGGAGTTGAAATAAGTTTAAAAAATGAAATGCCTTTGTAACAGATGAGTTTTCGTCCGAAACCCTCATACTTCTAAGGAGATGGTCCTGTTTGTACACGAAGTGCATTCAGTTTTTGCCGTAACCCTCTCAACTTTTTATCACATGCTATGTCGGTGAAATGATGATAACATGCCAAGTTTCAACCTTTTCAGTGTTCATTTGTACTGCTTTTCAATTTCAGGGTCATTTAGCGCAACAAAATCATTAAAGGTATGAAAAATAGGAAATGAAGTTAGAAATGTTTGAAATTTGAGGATGTGGCTTTGAATGGTGCATATTGTATGCACAAAAAGTCTGGAGTTGAAATAAGTTTAAAAAATGAAATGCCTTTGTAACAGATGAGTTTTCGTCCGAAACCCTCATACTTCGAAGGAGATGGTCCAGTTTGTGCACGAAGTGCATCCAGTTTTTGCCGTAACCCTCTCAACTTCTTATCACATGCTATGTGGGTGAAATGATGATACCATGCCAAGTTTCAACCTTTTCAGAGTTCATTTGTACTGCTTTTCAATTTCAGGGTCATTTAGCGCAAAAAAATCATTAAATGCATGAAAAATAGCAAATGAAGTTAGAAATGTTTGAAATTTGAGGATGTGGCTTTAAATGGTGAATATTGAATGCCTTTGTAACAGATGAGTTTTCGTCTGAAACCCTCATACTTCGAAGGAGATGGTCCAGTTTGTACACGAAGTGCATTCAGTTTTTGCCGTAACCCTCTCAACTTTGTATCACATGCTATGTGGGTGAAATGATGATACCATGCCAAGTTTCAACTTTTTCAGAGTTCATTTGTACTGCTTTTCAATTTCAGGGTCACTCAGCGCAACAAAATCATTAAATGTATGAAAAATAGCAAATGAAGTTAGAAATGTTTGAAATTTGAGGATGTGGCTTTGAGTGGTGCATATTGAATGCACAAAAAGTCTATAGTTGAAATAAGTTAAAAAATGAAATGCTTTTGTAACAGATGAGTTTTCGTCCGAAACCCTCATACTTCGAAGGAGATGGTGCAGTTTGTGCACGAAGTGCATCCATTTTTTGCCGTACCCCTCTCATCTTTTTATCACATGCTATGTGGGTGAAATGATGATACCATGCCAAGTTTCAACCTTTTCAGAGTTCATTTGTACTGCTTTTCAATTTCAGGGTCATTCAGCGCAACAAAATCATTAAATGTATGAAAAATAGCAAATGAAGTTAGAAATGTTTGAAATTTGAGGATGTGGCTTTGAATGGTGCATATTGAATTTAGACAAAGTCTGGAGTTGAAATAAGTTAAAAAATGAAATGCCTTTGTAACCGATGAGTTTTCGTCAGAAACCCTCATACTTCGAAGGAGATGGTCCAGTTTGTACACGAAGTGCATTCAGTTTTTGCCGTAACCCTCTCAACTTTGTATCACATGCTATGTCGGTGAAACGATGATACCATGCCAAGTTTCAACCTTTTCAGAGTTCATTTGTACTGCTTTTCAATTTCAGGGTCATTCAGCACAAAAAAATCATTAAATGCATGAAAAATAGCAAATGAAGTTAGAAATGTTTGAAATTTGAGGATGTGGCTTTGAATGGTGCATATTGGATGCACAAAAAGTCTGGAGTTGAAATAAGTTTAAAAAATGAAATGCCTTTGTAACAGATGAGTTTTCGTCCGAAACCCTCATACTTCGAAGGAGATGGTCCAGTTTGTCCACGAAGTGCATCCAGTTTTTGCCGTAACCCTCTCAACTTCTTATCACATGCTATGTGGGTGAAATGATGATACCATGCCAAGTTTCAACCTTTTCAGAGTTCATTTGTACTGCTTTTCAATTTCAGGGTCATTTAGCGCAAAAAAATCATTAAATGCATGAAAAATAGCCAATGAAGTTAGAAATGTTTGAAATTTGAGGATGTGGCTTTGAATGGTGAATATTGAATGCACAAAAAATCTGGAGTTGAAATAAGTTTTCAAAAATGAAATGCCTTTGTAACAGATGAGTTTTCGTCTGAAACCCTCATACTTCGAAGGAGATGGTCCAGTTTGTACACGAAGTACATTCAGTTTTTGCCGTAACCCTCTCAACTTTGTATCACATGCTATGTGGGTGAAATGATGATACCATGCCAAGTTTCAACTTTTTCAGAGTTCATTTGTACTGCTTTTCAATTTCAGGGTCATTCAGCGCAAAAAAATCATTAAATGCATGAAAAATAGCAAATGAAGTTAGAAATATTTCAAATTTGAGGATGTGTCTTTGAATGGTGCATATTGAATGCACAAAAAGTCTGGAGTTGAAATAAGTTTAAAAAAATGAAATGCCTTTCTAAAAGATGAGTTTTCGTCCGAAACCCTCATACTTCGAAGGAGATGGTCCAGTTTGTGCACGAAGTGCATCCAGTTTTTGCCGTAACCCTTTAAACTTTTTATCACATGCTATGTGGTTGAAATGATGATACCATGCCAAGTTTCAACCTTTTCAGAGTTCATTTGTACTGCTTTTCAATTTCAGGGTCATTTAGCGCAACAAAATCATTAAATGCATGAAAAATAGCAAATGAAGTTAGAAATGTATGAAATTTGAGGATGTGGCTTTTAATGGTGCATATTGAATGCACAAAAAGTCTGGAGTTGAAATAAGTTTAAAAAATGAAATGCCTTTGTAACAGATGAGTTTTCGTCTGAAACCATCATACTTCGAAGGAGATGGTCTAGTTTGTAGATGAAGTGCATCTAGTTTTTGCCATAACCCACTCAACTTTTTAGCACATGCGATGTGTGTGAAATGATGATACCATGCCAAGTTTCAACCTTTTCAGAGTTCATTTGTACTGCATTTCAATTTCAGGGTCATTCAGCGCAAAAAAATCATTAAATGCATGAAAAATAGCAAATGAAGTTAGAAATGTTTGAAATTTGAGGATGTGGCTTTGAATGGTGCCTATTGAATGCACCAAAAGTCTGGAGTTCAAATAAGTTTAAAAAATGAAATGCCTTTGTAACAGATGAGTTTTCGTCTGAAACCATCATACTTCGAAGGAGATGGTCCAGTTTGTACACGAAGTGCATCTAGTTTTTGCCATAACCCACTGAACTTTTTAGCACATGCGATGTGTGTGAAATGATGATACCATGCCAAGTTTCAACCTTTTGAGAGTTCATTTGTACTGCATTTCAATTTCAGGGTCATTCAGCGCAAAAAAATCATTAAATGCATGAAAAATAGCAAATGAAGTTAGAAATGTTTGAAATTTGAGGATGTGGCTTTGAATGGTGCATATTGAATGCACAAAAAGTCTGTAGTTGAAATAAGTTAAAAAATGAAATGCCTTTGTAACAGATGAGTTTTCGTCCGAAACCCTCATACTTCGAAGGAGATGGTCCAGTTTGTGCACGAAGTGTATCCAGTTTTTGCCGTAACCCTCTCAACTTTGTATCACATGCTATGTCGGTGAAATGATGATACCATGCCAAGTTTCAAATTTTTCAGAGTTCATTTGTACTGCTTTTCAATTTCAGGGTCATTCAGCGCAACAAAATCATTAAATGTATGAAAAATAGCAAATGAAGTTAGAAATGTTTGAAATTTGAGGATGTGGCTTTGAATGGTGCATATTGAATGCACAAAAAGTCTGGAGTTGAAATCAGTTTTAAAAAATGAAATGCCTTTGTAACAGATGAGTTTTCGTCTGAAACCCTCATACTTCGAATGAGATGGTCCAGTTTGTACACGAAGTGCATCCAGTTTTTGCCGTAACCCTCTCAACTTTTTATCACATGCCATGTGTGTGACATGATGATACCATGCCAAGTTTCAACCTTTTCAAAGTCCATTTGTACTACTTTTTAATTTCAGGGTCGTTCAGCGCAAAAAAGCATTAAATGCATGAAAAATAGCAAATGAAGTTAGAAATGTTTTAAATTTGAGGATGTGTCTTTGAATGGTGCATATTGAATGCACAAAAAGTCTGGAGTTGAAATAAGTTTAAAAAATGAAATGCCTTTGTAACAGATGAGTTTTCGTCCGAAACCCTCATACTTCTAAGGAGATGGTCCTGTTTGTACACGAAGTGCATTCAGTTTTTGCCGTAACCCTCTCAACTTTTTATCACATGCTATGTCGGTGAAATGATGATAACATGCCAACTTTCAACCTTTTCAGTGTTCATTTGTACTGCTTTTCAATTTCAGGGTCATTTAGCGCAACAAAATCATTAAAGGTATGGAAAATAGCAAATGAAGTTAGAAATGTTTGAAATTTAAGGATGTGGCTTTGAATGGTGCATATTGTATGCACAAAAAGTCTGGAGTTGAAATAAGTTTAAAAAATGAAATGCCTTTGTAACAGATGAGTTTTCGTCCGAAACCCTCATACTTCGAAGGAGATGGTCCAGTTTGTCCACGAAGTGCATCCAGTTTTTGTCGTAACCCTCTCAACTTCTTATCACATGCTATGTGGGTGAAATGATGATACCAAGCCAAGTTTCAACCTTTTCAGAGTTCATTTGTACTGCTTTTCAATTTCAGGGTCATTTAGCGCAAAAAAATCATTAAATGCATGAAAAATAGCAAATGAAGTTAAAAATGTTTGAAATTTGAGGAGGTGGCTTTGAATGGTGAATATTGAATGCACAAAAAGTCTGGAGTTGAAATAAGTTTTAAAAAATGAAATGCCTTTGTAACAGATGAGTTTTCGTCTGAAACCCTCATACTTCGAAGGAGATGGTCCAGTTTGTACACGAAGTGCATTCAGTTTTTGCCGTTACCCTCTCAACTTTGTATCACATGCTATGTGGGTGAAATGATGATACCATGCCAAGTTTCAACTTTTTCAGAGTTCATTTGTACTGCTTTTCAATTTCAGGGTCATTCAGCGCAACAAAATCATTAAATGTATGAAAAATAGCAAATGAAGTTAGAAATGTTTGAAATTTGAGGATGTGGCTTTGAATGGTGCATATTGAATGCACAAAAAGTCCGTAGTTGAAATAAGTTAAAAAATGAAATGCCTTTGTAACAGATGAGTTTTCGTCCGAAACCCTCATACTTCGAAGGAGATGGTGCAGTTTGTGCACGAAGTGCATCCAGTTTTTGCCGTACCCCTCTCATCTTTTTATCACATGCTATGTGGGTGAAATGATGATACCATGCCAAGTTTCAACCTTTTCAGAGTTCATTTGTACTGCTTTTCAATTTCAGGATCATTCAGCGCAACAAAATCATTAAATGTATGAAAAATAGCAAATGAAGTTAGAAATGTTTGAAATTTGAGGATGTGGCTTTGAATGGTGCATATTGAATTGAGACAAAGTCTGGAGTTGAAATAAGTTAAAAAATGAAATGCCTTTGTAACCGATGAGTTTTCGTCCGAAACCGTCATACTTCGAAGGAGATGGTCCAGTTTGTACACGAAGTGCATTCAGTTTTTGCCGTAAGCCTCTCAACTTTGTATCACATGCTATGTCGGTGAAATGATGATACCATGCCAAGTTTCAGCCTTTTCAGAGTTCATTTGTACTGCTTTTCAATTTCAGGGTCATTCAGCGCAAAAAAATCATTAAATGCATGAAAAATAGCAAATGAAGTTAGAAATGTTTGAAATTTGAGGATGTGGCTTTGAACGGTGCATATTGAATGCACAAAAAGTTTGGAGTTGAAATACGTTTAAAATAATGAAATGCCTTTGTAAAAGATGAGTTTTCGTCCAAAACCCTCATACTTCCAAGGAGATGGTCCAGTTTGTGCACGAAGTGCATCCAGTTTTTGCCGTAACCCTCTAATCTTTTTATCACAAGCTATGTGGGTGAAATGATGATACCATGCCAAGTTTCAACCTTTTCAGAGTTCATTTGTACTGCTTTTCAATTTCAGGGTCATTCAGCGCAAAAAATCATTAAATACAGGAAAAATAGCAAATGAAGTTAGAAATGTTTGAAATTTGAGGATGTGGCTTTGAATGGTGCATATTGAATGCACAAAAAGTCTGGAGTTCAAATAAGTTTAAAAATTGAAATGCCTTTGTAACAGATGAGTTTTCGTCCGAAACCCTCATACTTCGAAGGAGATGGTCCAGTTTGTACACGAAGTGCATTCAATTTTTGCCGTAACCCTCTCAACTTTTTATCACATGCTATGTCGGTGAAATGATGATAACATGCCAAGTTTCAACCTTTTCAGAGTTCATTTGTACTGCTTTTCAATTTCAGGGTCATTTAGCGCAACAAAATCATTAAATGTATGAAAAATAGCAAATGAAGTTAGAAATGTTTGAAATTTGAGGATGTGGCTTTGAATGGTGCATATTGAATTTAGACAAAGTCTGGAGTTGAAATAAGTTAAAAAATGAAATGCCTTTGTAACCGATGAGTTTTCGTCCGAAACCGTCATACTTCGAAGGAGATGGTCCAGTTTGTACACGAAGTGCATTCAGTTTTTGCCGTAACCCTCTCAACTTTGTATCACATGCTATGTCGGTGAAATGATGATACCATGCCATGTTTCAACCTTTTCAGAGTTCATTTGTACTGCTTTTCAATTTCAGGGTCATTTAGCGCAACAAAATCATTAAATGCATGAAAAATAGCAAATGAAGTTAGAAATGTTTGAAATTTTAGGATGTGGCTTTGAATGGTGCATATTGAATGCACAAAAAGTCTGGAGTTGAAATAAGTTTAAAATAATGAAATGCCTTTGTAAAAGATGAGTTTTCGTCCGAAACCCTCATACTTCGAAGGAGATGGTCCAGTTTGTTCACGAAGTGCATCCAGTTTTTGCCGTAACCCTCTAATCTTTTTATCACATGCTATGTGGGTGAAATGATGATACCATGATAAGTTTCAACCTTTTCAGAGTTCATTTGTACTGCTTTTCAATTTCAGGGTCATTCAGCGCAAAAAATCATTAAATGCATGAAAAATAGCAAATGAAGTTAGAAATGTTTGAAATTTCAGGATGTGGCTTTGAATGGTGCATATTGAATGCACAAAAAGTCTGGAGTTGAAATAAGTTTAAAAAATGAAATGCCTTTGTAACAGATGAGTTTTCGTCCGAAACCCTCATACTTCGAAGGAGATGGTCCAGTTTGTACACGAAGTGCATTCAGTTTTTGCCGTAACCCTCTCAACTTTTTATCACATGCTATGTCGGTGAAATGATGATAACATGCCAAGTTTCAACTTTTTCACAGTTCATTTGTACTGCTTTTCAATTTCAGGGTCATTTAGCGCAACAAAATCATTAAATGTATGAAAAATAGCAAATGAAGTTAGAAATGTTTGAAATTTGAGGATGTGGCTTTGAATGGTGCATATTGTATGCACAAAAAGTCTGGAGTTGAAATAAGTTTAAAAAATGAAATGCGTTTGTAACAGATGAGTTTTCGTCTGAAACACTCATACTTCGAAGGAGATGGTCCAGTTTGTGCACGAAGTGCATCCAGTTTTTGCCGTAAGCCTCCCAACTATTTATCACATGCTATGTGGGTGAAATGATTATACCATGACAAGTTTCAACCTTTTCAGAGTTCATGTGTACTGCTTTTCAGTTTCAGGGTCATTTAGCGCAAAAAAATCATTAAATGCATGAAAAATATTAAATGAAGTTAGAAATGTTTGAAATTTGAGGATGTGGCTTTGAATGGTGCATATTTAATGCAGAAAATGTCTGGAGTTGAAATAAGTTTAAAAAAATGAAATCCGTTGTAACAGATGGTTTTCGTCTGAAACCCTCATACTTCGAAGGAGATGGTCCAGTTTGTACACGAAGTGCATCTAGTTTTTGCCGTAACCCACTCAACTTTTAAGCACATGCTATGTGTGTGAAATGATGATACCATGGCAAGTTCCAACCTTTTCAGAGTTCATTTGTACTGCTCTTCAATTTCAGGGTCATTCAGCGCAAAAAAATCATTAAATGCATGAAAAATAGCAAATGAAGTTAGAAATGTTTGAAATTTGAGGATGTGGCTTTGAATGTTTCATATTTAATGGACAAAAATTCTGGAGTTGAAATAAGTTTAAAAAATGAAATGCCTTTGTAACAGATGAGTTTTCGTTCTGAACCCTCATACTTCGAAGGAGATGGTCCAGTTTGTACACGAAGTGCATCCAGTTTTTGTCGTAACCCTCTCAACATTTTATCACATGCTATGTGTGTGAAATGATGATACCATGTGAAGTTTCAACCTTTTCAGAGTTCATTTGTACTGCTTTTCAATTTCAGGGTCATTCGGCACAAAAAAATCATTAAATGCATGAAAAATACCAAACGAAGTTAGAAATGTTTGAAATTTGAGGATGTGGCCTTGAATGGTGCATATTGAATGCAAAAAAAGTCTGGAGTTGAAATAAGTTTAAAAAATGAAATGCCTTTGTAAAAGATGAGTTTTCGTCCGAAACCGTCATACTTCGAAGGAGATGGTCCAGTTTGTGCACGAAGTGCATCCAGTTTTTGTCGTAACCCTGTCAACTTTTTATCACATTCTATGTGGGTGAAATGATGATACCATCCCAAGTTTCATCCTTTTCAGAGTTCATTTGTACTGCTTTTCAATTTCAGGGTCATTCAGCGCAAAAAAATCATTAAATGCATGAAAAATAGCAAATGAAGTTAGAAATGTTTCAAATTTGAGGATGTGTCTTTGAATGGTGCATATTGAATGCACAAAAAGTCTGGAGTTGAAATAAGTTTAAAAAAATGAAATGCCTTTGTAAAAGATGAGTTTTCGTCCGAAACCCTCATACTTCGAAGGAGATGGTCCAGTTTGTGCACGAAGTGCATCCAGTTTTTGCCGTAACCCTTTAAACTTTTTATCACATGCTATGTGGTTGAAATCATGATACCATGCCAAGTTTCAACCTTTTCAGAGTTCATTTGTACTGCTTTTCAATTTCAGGGTCATTCAGCGCAAAAAAATCATTAAATGCGTGAAAAATAGCAAATGAAGTTAGAAATGTTTGAAATTTGAGGATGTGGCTTTGAATGGTGCATATTGAATGCACAAAAAGTCTGGAGTTGAAATAAGTTTTAAAAAATGAAATGCCTTTGTAACAGATGAGTTTTCGTCTGAAACCCTCATACTTCGAAGGAGATGGTCCAGTTTGTACACGAAGTGCATTCAGTTTTTTCCGTAACCCTCTCAACTTTGTATCACATGCTATGTCGGTGAAATGATGATACCATGCCAAGTTTCAACTTTTTCAGAGTTCATTTGTACTGCTTTTCAATTTCAGGGTCATTCAGCGCAACAAAATCATTAAATGTATGAAAAATAGCAAATGAAGTTAGAAATGTTTGAAATTTGAGGATGTGGCTTTGAATGGTGCATATTGAATGCACAAAAAGTCTGTAGTTGAAATAAATTAAAAAATGAATTGCCTTTGTAACAGATGAGTTTTCGTCTGAAACCCTCATACTTCGAAGGAGATGGTCCAGTTTATGCACGAAGTGCATCCAGTTTTTGCCGTAACCCTCTCAACATTTTATCACATGCTATGTCGGTGAAATGATGATACCATGCCAAGTTTCAACCTTTTCAGAGTTCATTTGTACTGCTTTTCAATTTCAGGGTCGTTCAGCGCAAAAAAATTATTAAATGCATGAAAAATAGCAAATGAAGTTAGAAATGCTTGAAATTTGAGGATGTGGCTTTGAATGGTGCATATTTAATGCAGAAAAAGTCTGGAGTTGAAATAAGTTTAAAAAATGAAATGCCTTTGTAACAGATGAGTTTTCGTCTGAAACCCTCATACTTCGAAGGAGATGGTCATTTTTGTACACGAAGTGCATCTAGTATTTGCCATAACCCACTCAACTTTTTAGCACATGCGATGTGTGTGAAATGATGATACCATGCCAAGTTTCAACCTTTTCAGAGTTCATTTGTACTGCTTTTCAATTTCAGGGTCATTCAGCGCAAAAAAAATCATTAAATGCATGAAAAATAGCAAATGAAGTTAGAAATGTTTCAAATTTGAGGATGTGGCTTTGAATGGTGCATATTGAATGCACAAAAAGTCTGGAGTTGAAATAAGTTTAAAAAAATGAAATGCCTTTGTAAAAGATGAGTTTTCGTCCGAAACCCTCATACTTCGAAGGAGATGGTCCAGTTTGTGCACGAAGTGCATCCAGTTTTTGCCGTAACCCTCTAAACTTTTTATCACATGCTATGTGGGTGAAATGATGATACCATGCCAAGTTTCAACCTTTTCAAAGTCCATTTGTACTGCTTTTCAATTTCAGGGTCGTTCAGCGCAAAAAAGCATTAAATGCATGAAAAATAGCAAATGAAGTTAGAAATGTTTGAAATTTGAGGATGTGGCTTTGAATGGTGCCTATTGAATGCACAAAAAGTCTGGAGTTCAAATAAGTTTAAAAAATGAAATGCCTTTGTAACAGATGAGTTTTCGTCTGAAACCATCATACTTCGAAGGAGATGGTCCAATTTGTACACGAAGTGCATCTAGTTTTTGCCATAACCCACTCAACTTTTTAGCACATGCGATGTGTGTGAAATGATGATACCATGCCAAGTTTCAACCTTTTGAGAGTTCATTTGTACTGCATTTCAATTTCAGGGTCATTCAGTGCAAAAAAAATCATTAAATGCATGAAAAATAGCAAATGAAGTTAGAAATGTTTGAAATTTGAGGATGTGGCTTTGAATGGTGCATATTGAATGCACAAAAAGTCTGTAGTTGAAATAAGTTAAAAAATGAAATTCCTTTGTAACAGATGAGTTTTCGTCCGAAACCCTCATACTTCGAAGGAGATGGTCCAGTTTGTGCACGAAGTGTATCCAGTTTTTGCCGTAACCCTCTCAACTTTGTATCACATGCTATGTCGGTGAAATGATGATACCATGCCAAGTTTCAACTTTTTCAGAGTTCATTTGTACTGCTTTTCAATTTCAGGGTTATTCAGCGCAACAAAATCATTAAATGTATGAAAAATAGCAAATGAAGTTAGAAATGTTTTAAATTTGAGGATGTGGCTTTGAATGGTGCATATTGAATGCACAAAAAGTCTGTAGTTGAAATAAGTTAAAAAATGAAATGCCTTTGTAACAGATGAGATTTCGTCCGAAACCCTCATACTTCGAAGGAGATGGTCCAGTTTGTGCACGAAGTGTATCCAGTTTTTGCCGTAACCCTCTCAACTTTTTATCACATGCTATGTCGGTGAAATGATGATACCATGCCAAGTTTCAACCTTTTCAGAGTTCATTTGTACTGCTTTTCAATTTCAGGGTCATTTAGCGCAACAAAATCATTAAATGTATGAAAAATAGCAAATGAAGTTAGAAATGTTTGAAATTTGAGGATGTGGCTTTGAATGGTGCATATTGAATGCACAAAAAGTCAGGAGTTGAAATAAGTTTAAAAAATGAAATGCCTTTGTAACAGATGAGTTTTCGTCTGAAACCCTCATACTTCAAATGAGATGGTCCAGATTGTACACGAAGTGCATCCAGTTTTTGCCGTAACCCTCTCAACTTTTTATCACATGCCATGTGTGTGACATGATGATACCATGCCAAGTTTCAACCTTTTCAAAGTCCATTTGTACTGCTTTTCAATTTCAGGGTCGTTCAGCGCAAAAAAGCATTAAATGCATGAAAAAGAGCAAATGAAGTTAGAAATGTTTTAAATTTGAGGATGTGGCTTTGAATGGTGCATATTGAATGCACAAAAAGTCTGGAGTTGAAATAAGTTTAAAAAATGAAATGCCTTTGTAACAGATGAGTTTTCGTCCGAAACCCTCATACTTCTAAGGAGATGGTCCTGTTTGTACACGAAGTGCATTCAGTTTTTGCCGTAACCCTCTCAACTTTTTATCACATGCTATGTCGGTGAAATGATGATAACATGCCAAGTTTCAACCTTCTCAGTGTTCATTTGTACTGCTTTTCAATTTCAGGGTCATTTAGCGCAACAAAATCATTAAATGTATGAAAAATAGCAAATGAAGTTAGAAATGTTTGAAATTTGAGGATGTGGCTTTGAATGGTGCATATTGTATGCACAAAAAGTCTGGAGTTGAAATAAGTTTAAAAAATGAAATGCGTTTGTAACAGATGAGTTTTCGTCCGAAACACTCATACTTCGAAGGAGATGGTCCAGTTTGTGCACGAAGTGTATCCAGTTTTTGCCGTAACCCTCTCAACTTTTTATCACATGCTATGTCGGTGAAATGATGATACCATGCCAAGTTTCAACCTTTTCAGAGTTCATTTGTACTGCTTTTCAATTTCAGGGTCATTCAGCGCAAAAAAATCATTAAATGCATGAAAAATAGCAAATGAAGTTAGAAATGTTTGAAATTTGAGGATGTGGCTTTAAATGGTGAATATTGAATGCACAAAAAGTCTGGAGTTGAAATAAGTTTAAAAAAATGAAATGCCTTTGTAACAGATGAGTTTTCGTCTGAAACCCTCATACTTCGAAGGAGATGGTCCAGTTTGTACACGAAGTGCATTCAGTTTTTGCCGTAACCCTCTCAACTTTGTATCACATGCTATGTGGGTGAAATGATGATACCATGCCAAGTTTCAACTTTTTCAGAGTTCATTTGTACTGCTTTTCAATTTCAGGGTCACTCAGCGCAACAAAATCATTAAATGTATGAAAAATAGCAAATGAAGTTAGAAATGTTTGAAATTTGAGGATGTGGCTTTGAATGGTGCATATTGAATGCACAAAAAGTCTATAGTTGAAATAAGTTAAAAAATGAAATGCCTTTGTAACAGATGAGTTTTCGTCCGAAACCCTCATACTTCGAAGGAGATGGTGCAGTTTGTGCACGAAGTGCATCCAGTTTTTGCCGTACCCCTCTCATCTTTTTATCACATGCTATGTGGGTGAAATAATGATACCATGCCAAGTTTCAACCTTTTCAGAGTTCATTTGTACTGCTTTTCAATTTCAGGGTCATTCAGCGCAACAAAATCATTAAATGTATGAAAAATAGCAAATGAAGTTAGAAATGTTTGAAATTTGAGGATGTGGCTTTGAATGGTGCATATTGAATTTAGACAAAGTCTGGAGTTGAAATAAGTTAAAAAATGAAATGCCTTTGTAACCGATGAGTTTTCGTCCGAAACCCTCATACTTCGAAGGAGATGGTCCAGTTTGTACACGAAGTGCATTCAGTTTTTGCCGTAACCCTCTCAACTTTGTATCACATGCTATGTCGGTGAAATGATGATACCATGCCAAGTTTCAACCTTTTCAGAGTTCATTTGTACGGCTTTTCAATTTCAGGGTCATTCAGCGCAAAAAAATCATTAAATGCATGAAAAATAGCAAATGAAGTTAGAAATGTTTGAAATTTGAGGATGTGGCTTTGAATGGTGCATATTGTATGCACAAAAAGTCTGGAGTTGAAATAAGTTTAAAAAATGAAATGCCTTTGTAACAGATGAGTTTTCGTCCGAAACCCTCATACTTCGAAGGAGATGGTCCAGTTTGTCCACGAAGTGCATCCAGTTTTTGCCGTAACCCTCTCAACTTCTTATCACATGCTATGTGGGTGAAATGATGATACCATGCCAAGTTTCAACCTTTTCAGAGTTCATTTGTACTGCTTTTCAATTTCAGGGTCATTTTCGCAAAAAAATCATTAAATGCATGAAAAATAGCCAATGAAGTTAGAAATGTTTGAAATTTGAGGATGTGGCTTTGAATGGTGAATATTGAATGCGCAAAAAGTCTGGAGTTGAAATAAGTTTTCAAAAATGAAATGCCTTTGTAACAGATGAGTTTTCGTCTGAAACCCTCATACTTCGAAGGAGATGGTCCAGTTTGTACACGAAGTGCATTCAGTTTTTGCCGTAACCCTCTCAACTTTGTATCACATGCTGTGTGGGTGAAATGATGATACCATGCCAAGTTTCAACTTTTTCAGAGTTCATTTGTACTGCTTTTCAATTTCAGGGTCATTTAGCGCAACAAAATCATTAAATGCATGAAAAATAGCAAATGAATATTGAATGCACAAAAAGTCCGGAGTTGAAATAAGTTTAAAAAAATGAAATGCCTTTCTAAAAGATGAGTTTTCGTCCGAAACCCTCATACTTCGAAGGAGATGGTCCAGTTTGTGCACGAAGTGCATCCAGTTTTTGCCGTAACCCTTTAAACTTTTTATCACATGCTATATGGTTGAAATGATGATACCATGCCAAGTTTCAACCTTTTCAGAGTTCATTTGTACTGCTTTTCAATTTCAGGGTCATTTAGCGCAACAAAATCATTAAATGCATGAAAAATAGCAAATGAAGTTAGAAATGTATGAAATTTGAGGATGTGGCTTTGAATGGTGCATATTGAATGCACAAAAAGTCTGGAGTTGAAATAAGTTTAAAAAATGAAATGCCTTTGTAACAGATGAGTTTTCGTCTGAAACCATCATACTTCGAAGGAGATGGTCTAGTTTGTAGATGAAGTGCATCTAGTTTTTGCCATAACCCACTCAACTTTTTAGCACATGCGATGTGTGTGAAATGATGATACCATGCCAAGTTTCAACCTTTTCAGAGTTCATTTGTACTGCATTTCAATTTCAGGGTCATTCAGCGCAAAAAAATCATTAAATGCATGAAAAATAGCAAATGAAGTTAGAAATGTTTGAAATTTGAGGATGTGGCTTTGAATGGTGCCTATTGAATGCACCAAAAGTCTAGAGTTCAAATAAGTTTAAAAAATGAAATGCCTTTGTAACAGATGAGTTTTCGTCTGAAACCATCATACTTCGAAGGAGATGGTCCAGTTTGTACACGAAGTGCATCTAGTTTTTGCCATAACCCACTGAACTTTTTAGCACATGCGATGTGTGTGAGATGATGATACCATGCCAAGTTTCAACCTTTTGAGAGTTCATTTGTACTGCATTTCAATTTCAGGGTCATTCAGCGCAAAAAAATCATTAAATGCATGAAAAATAGCAAATGAAGTTAGAAATGTTTGAAATTTGAGGATGTGGCTTTGAATGGTGCATATTGAATGCACAAAAAGTCTGTAGTTGAAATAAGTTAAAAAATGAAATGCCTTTGTAACAGATGAGTTTTCGTCCGAAACCCTCATACTTCGAAGGAGATGGTCCAGTTTGTGCACGAAGTGTATCCAGTTTTTGCCGTAACCCTCTCAACTTTGTATCACATGCTATGTCGGTGAAATGATGATACCATGCGAAGTTTCAACTTTTTCAGAGTTCATTTGTACTGCTTTTCAATTTCAGGGTCATTCAGCGCAACAAAATCATTAAATGTATGAAAAATAGCAAATCAAGTTAGAAATGTTTGAAATTTGAGGATGTGGCTTTGAATGGTGCATATTGAATGCACAAAAAGTCTGGAGTTGAAATCAGTTTTAAAAAATGAAATGCCTTTGTAACAGATGAGTTTTCGTCTGAAACCCTCATACTTCGAATGAGATGGTCCAGTTTGTACACGAAGTGTATCCAGTTTTTGCCGTAACCCTCTCAACTTTTTATCACATGCCATGTGTGTGACATGATGATACCATGCCAAGTTTCAACCTTTTCAAAGTCCATTTGTACTACTTTTCAATTTCAGGGTCGTTCAGCGCAAAAAAGAATTAAATGCATGAAAAATAGCAAATGAAGTTAGAAATGTTTTAAATTTGAGGATGTGTCTTTGAATGGTGCATATTGAATGCACAAAAAGTCTGGAGTTGAAATAAGTTTAAAAAATGAAATGCCTTTGTAACAGATGAGTTTTCGTCCGAAACCCTCATACTTCTAAGGAGATGGTCCTGTTTGTACACGAAGTGCATTCAGTTTTTGCCGTAACCCTCTCAACTTTTTATCACATGCTATGTCGGTGAAATGATGATAACATGCCAACTTTCAACCTTTTCAGTGTTCATTTGTACTGCTTTTCAATTTCAGGGTCATTTAGCGCAACAAAATCATTAAAGGTATGGAAAATAGCAAATGAAGTTAGAAATGTTTGAAATTTAAGGATGTGGCTTTGAATGGTGCATATTGTATGCACAAAAAGTCTGGAGTTGAAATAAGTTTAAAAAATGAAATGCCTTTGTAACAGATGAGTTTTCGTCCGAAACCCTCATACTTCGAAGGAGATGGTCCAGTTTGTCCACGAAGTGCATCCAGTTTTTGTCGTAACCCTCTCAACTTCTTATCACATGCTATGTGGGTGAAATGATGATACCAAGCCAAGTTTCAACCTTTTCAGAGTTCATTTGTACTGCTTTTCAATTTCAGGGTCATTTAGCACAAAAAAATCATTAAATGCATGAAAAATAGCAAATGAAGTTAAAAATGTTTGAAATTTGAGGAGGTGGCTTTGAATGGTGAATATTGAATGCACAAAAAGTCTGGAGTTGAAATAAGTTTTAAAAAATGAAATGCCTTTGTAACAGATGAGTTTTCGTCTGAAACCCTCATACTTCGAAGGAGATGGTCCAGTTTGTACACGAAGTGCATTCAGTTTTTGCCGTAACCCTCTCAACTTTGTATCACATGCTATGTGGGTGAAATGATGATACCATGCCAAGTTTCAACTTTTTCAGAGTTCATTTGTACTGCTTTTCAATTTCAGGGTCATTCAGCGCAACAAAATCATTAAATGTATGAAAAATAGCAAATGAAGTTAGAAATGTTTGAAACTTGAGGATGTGGCTTTGAATGGTGCATATTGAATGCACAAAAAGTCCGTAGTTGAAATAAGTTAAAAAATGAAATGCCTTTGTAACAGATGAGTTTTCGTCCGAAACCCTCATACTTCGAAGGAGATGGTGCAGTTTGTGCACGAAGTGCATCCAGTTTTTGCCGTACCCCTCTCATCTTTTTATCACATGCTATGTGGGTGAAATGATGATACCATGCCAAGTTTCAACCTTTTCAGAGTTCATTTGTACTGCTTTTCAATTTCAGGATCATTCAGCGCAACAAAATCATTAAATGTATGAAAAATAGCAAATGAAGTTAGAAATGTTTGAAATTTGAGGATGTGGCTTTGAATGGTGCATATTGAATTGAGACAAAGTCTGGAGTTGAAATAAGTTAAAAAATGAAATGCCTTTGTAACCGATGAGTTTTCGTCCGAAACCGTCATACTTCGAAGGAGATGGTCCAGTTTGTACACGAAGTGCATTCAGTTTTTGCCGTAAGACTCTCAACTTTGTATCACATGCTATGTCGGTGAAATGATGATACCATGCCAAGTTTCAACCTTTTCAGAGTTCATTTGTACTGCTTTTCAATTTCAGGGTCATTCAGCGCAAAAAAATCATTAAATGCATGAAAAATAGCAAATGAAGTTAGAAATGTTTGAAATTTGAGGATGTGGCTTTGAATGGTGCATATTGAATGCACAAAAAGTTTGGAGTTGAAATAAGTTTAAAATAATGAAATGCCTTTGTAAAAGATGAGTTTTCGTCCGAAATCCTCATACTTCGAAGGAGATGGTCCAGTTTGTGCACGAAGTGCATCCAGTTTTTGCCGTAAAACTCTAATATTTTTATCACAAGCTATGTGGGTGAAATGATGATACCATGCCAAGTTTCAACCTTTTCAGAGTTCATTTGTACTGCTTTTCAATTTCAGGGTCATTCAGCGCAAAAAATCATTAAATGCAGGAAAAATAGCAAATGAAGTTAGAAATGTTTGAAATTTGAGGATGTGGCTTTGAATGGTGCATATTGAATGCACAAAAAGTCTGGAGTTGAAATAAGTTTAAAAATTGAAATGCCTTTGTAACAGATGAGTTTTCGTCCGAAACCCTCATACTTCGAAGGAGATGGTCCAGTTTGTACACGAAGTGCATTCAGTTTTTGCCGTAAGCCTCTCAACTTTTTATCACATGCTATGTCGGTGAAATGATGATAACATGCCAAGTTTCAACCTTTTCAGAGTTCACTTGTACTGCTTTTCAATTTCAGGGTCATTTAGCGCAACAAAATCATTAAATGTATGAAAAATAGCAAATGAAGTTAGAAATGTTTGAAATTTGAGGATGTGGCTTTGAATGGTGCATATTGAATTTAGACAAAGTCTGGAGTTGAAATAAGTTAAAAAATGAAATGCCTTTGTAACCGATGAGTTTTCGTCCGAAACCGTCATACTTCGAAGGAGATGGTCCAGTTTGTACACGAAGTGCATTCAGTTTTTGCCGTAACCCTCTCAACTTTGTATCACATGCTATGTCGGTGAAATGATGATACCATGCCATGTTTCAACCTTTTCAGAGTTCATTTGTACTGCTTTTCAATTTCAGGGTCATTTAGCGCAACAAAATCATTAAATGCATGAAAAATAGCAAATGAAGTTAGAAATGTTTGAAATTTGAGGATGTGGCTTTGAATGGTGCATATTGAATGCACAAAAAGTCTGGAGTTGAAATAAGTTTAAAATAATGAAATGCCTTTGTAAAAGATGAGTTTTCATCTGAAACCCTCATACTTCGAAGGAGATGGTCCAGTTTGTGCACGAAGTGCATCCAGTTTTTGCCGTAACCCTCTAATCTTTTTATCACATGCTATGTGGGTGAAATGATGATACCATGATAAGTTTCAACCTTTTTAGAGTTCATTTGTACTGCTTTTCAATTTCAGGGTCATTCAGCGCAAAAAATCATTAAATGCATGAAAAATAGCAAATGAAGTTAGAAATGTTTGAAATTTCAGGATGTGGCTTTGAATGGTGCATATTGAATGCACAAAAAGTCTGGAGTTGAAATAAGTTTAAAAAATGAAATGCCTTTGTAACAGATGAGTTTTCGTCCGAAACCCTCATACTTCGAAGGAGATGGTCCAGTTTGTACACGAAGTGCATTCAGTTTTTGCCGTAACCCTCTCAACTTTTTATCACATGCTATGTCGGTGAAATGATGATAACATGCCAAGTTTCAACTTTTTCAGAGTTCATTTGTACTGCTTTTCAATTTCAGGGTCATTTAGCGCAACAAAATCATTAAATGTATGAAAAATAGCAAATGAAGTTAGAAATGTTTGAAATTTGAGGATGTGGCTATGAATGGTGCATATTGTATGCACAAAAAGTCTGGAGTTGAAATAAGTTTAAAAAATGAAATGCGTTTGTAACAGATGAGTTTTCGTCCGAAACACTCATACTTCGAAGGAGATGGTCCAGTTTGTGCACGAAGTGCATCCAGTTTTTGCCGTAACCCTCTAATCTTTTTATCACATGCTATGTGGGTGAAATGATGATACCATGATAAGTTTCAACCTTTTCAGAGTTCATTTGTACTGCTTTTCAATTTCAGGGTCATTCAGCGCAAAAAATCATTAAATGCATGAAAAATAGCAAATGAAGTTAAAAATGTTTGAAATTTGAGGAGGTGGCTTTGAATGGTGAATATTGAATGCACAAAAAGTCTGGAGTTGAAATAAGTTTTAAAAAATGAAATGCCTTTGTAACAGATCAGTTTTCGTCTGAAACCCTCATACTTCGAAGGAGATGGTCCAGTTTGTACACGAAGTGCATTCAGTTTTTGCCGTAACCCTCTCAACTTTGTATCACATGCTATGTGGGTGAAATGATGATACCATGCCAAGTTTCAACTTTTTCAGAGTTCATTTGTACTGCTTTTCAATTTCAGGGTCATTCAGCGCAACAAAATCATTAAATGTATGAAAAATAGCAAATGAAGTTAGAAATGTTTGAAACTTGAGGATGTGGCTTTGAATGGTGCATATTGAATGCACAAAAAGTCCGTAGTTGAAATAAGTTAAAAAATGAAATGCCTTTGTAACAGATGAGTTTTCGTCCGAAACCCTCATACTTCGAAGGAGATGGTGCAGTTTGTGCACGAAGTGCATCCAGTTTTTGCCGTACCCCTCTCATCTTTTTATCACATGCTATGTGGGTGAAATGATGATACCATGCCAAGTTTCAACCTTTTCAGAGTTCATTTGTACTGCTTTTCAATTTCAGGATCATTCAGCGCAACAAAATCATTAAATGTATGAAAAATAGCAAATGAAGTTAGAAATGTTTGAAATTTGAGGATGTGGCTTTGAATGGTGCATATTGAATTGAGACAAAGTCTGGAGTTGAAATAAGTTAAAAAATGAAATGCCTTTGTAACCGATGAGTTTTCGTCCGAAACCGTCATACTTCGAAGGAGATGGTCCAGTTTGTACACGAAGTGCATTCAGTTTTTGCCGTAAGACTCTCAACTTTGTATCACATGCTATGTCGGTGAAATGATGATACCATGCCAAGTTTCAACCTTTTCAGAGTTCATTTGTACTGCTTTTCAATTTCAGGGTCATTCAGCGCAAAAAAATCATTAAATGCATGAAAAATAGCAAATGAAGTTAGAAATGTTTGAAATTTGAGGATGTGGCTTTGAATGGTGCATATTGAATGCACAAAAAGTTTGGAGTTGAAATAAGTTTAAAATAATGAAATGCCTTTGTAAAAGATGAGTTTTCGTCCGAAATCCTCATACTTCGAAGGAGATGGTCCAGTTTGTGCACGAAGTGCATCCAGTTTTTGCCGTAAAACTCTAATATTTTTATCACAAGCTATGTGGGTGAAATGATGATACCATGCCAAGTTTCAACCTTTTCAGAGTTCATTTGTACTGCTTTTCAATTTCAGGGTCATTCAGCGCAAAAAATCATTAAATGCAGGAAAAATAGCAAATGAAGTTAGAAATGTTTGAAATTTGAGGATGTGGCTTTGAATGGTGCATATTGAATGCACAAAAAGTCTGGAGTTGAAATAAGTTTAAAAATTGAAATGCCTTTGTAACAGATGAGTTTTCGTCCGAAACCCTCATACTTCGAAGGAGATGGTCCAGTTTGTACACGAAGTGCATTCAGTTTTTGCCGTAAGCCTCTCAACTTTTTATCACATGCTATGTCGGTGAAATGATGATAACATGCCAAGTTTCAACCTTTTCAGAGTTCACTTGTACTGCTTTTCAATTTCAGGGTCATTTAGCGCAACAAAATCATTAAATGTATGAAAAATAGCAAATGAAGTTAGAAATGTTTGAAATTTGAGGATGTGGCTTTGAATGGTGCATATTGAATTTAGACAAAGTCTGGAGTTGAAATAAGTTAAAAAATGAAATGCCTTTGTAACCGATGAGTTTTCGTCCGAAACCGTCATACTTCGAAGGAGATGGTCCAGTTTGTACACGAAGTGCATTCAGTTTTTGCCGTAACCCTCTCAACTTTGTATCACATGCTATGTCGGTGAAATGATGATACCATGCCATGTTTCAACCTTTTCAGAGTTCATTTGTACTGCTTTTCAATTTCAGGGTCATTTAGCGCAACAAAATCATTAAATGCATGAAAAATAGCAAATGAAGTTAGAAATGTTTGAAATTTGAGGATGTGGCTTTGAATGGTGCATATTGAATGCACAAAAAGTCTGGAGTTGAAATAAGTTTAAAATAATGAAATGCCTTTGTAAAAGATGAGTTTTCATCTGAAACCCTCATACTTCGAAGGAGATGGTCCAGTTTGTGCACGAAGTGCATCCAGTTTTTGCCGTAACCCTCTAATCTTTTTATCACATGCTATGTGGGTGAAATGATGATACCATGATAAGTTTCAACCTTTTTAGAGTTCATTTGTACTGCTTTTCAATTTCAGGGTCATTCAGCGCAAAAAATCATTAAATGCATGAAAAATAGCAAATGAAGTTAGAAATGTTTGAAATTTCAGGATGTGGCTTTGAATGGTGCATATTGAATGCACAAAAAGTCTGGAGTTGAAATAAGTTTAAAAAATGAAATGCCTTTGTAACAGATGAGTTTTCGTCCGAAACCCTCATACTTCGAAGGAGATGGTCCAGTTTGTACACGAAGTGCATTCAGTTTTTGCCGTAACCCTCTCAACTTTTTATCACATGCTATGTCGGTGAAATGATGATAACATGCCAAGTTTCAACTTTTTCAGAGTTCATTTGTACTGCTTTTCAATTTCAGGGTCATTTAGCGCAACAAAATCATTAAATGTATGAAAAATAGCAAATGAAGTTAGAAATGTTTGAAATTTGAGGATGTGGCTATGAATGGTGCATATTGTATGCACAAAAAGTCTGGAGTTGAAATAAGTTTAAAAAATGAAATGCGTTTGTAACAGATGAGTTTTCGTCCGAAACACTCATACTTCGAAGGAGATGGTCCAGTTTGTGCACGAAGTGCATCCAGTTTTTGCCGTAACCCTCTAATCTTTTTATCACATGCTATGTGGGTGAAATGATGATACCATGATAAGTTTCAACCTTTTCAGAGTTCATTTGTACTGCTTTTCAATTTCAGGGTCATTCAGCGCAAAAAATCATTAAATGCATGAAAAATAGCAAATGAAGTTAAAAATGTTTGAAATTTGAGGAGGTGGCTTTGAATGGTGAATATTGAATGCACAAAAAGTCTGGAGTTGAAATAAGTTTTAAAAAATGAAATGCCTTTGTAACAGATGAGTTTTCGTCTGAAACCCTCATACTTCGAAGGAGATGGTCCAGTTTGTACACGAAGTGCATTCAGTTTTTGCCGTAACCCTCTCAACTTTGTATCACATGCTATGTGGGTGAAATGATGATACCATGCCAAGTTTCAACTTTTTCAGAGTTCATTTGTACTGCTTTTCAATTTCAGGGTCATTCAGCGCAACAAAATCATTAAATGTATGAAAAATAGCAAATGAAGTTAGAAATGTTTGAAATTTGAGGATGTGGCTTTGAATGGTGCATATTGAATGCACAAAAAGTCCGTAGTTGAAATAAGTTAAAAAATGAAATGCCTTTGTAACAGATGAGTTTTCGTCCGAAACCCTCATACTTCGAAGGAGATGGTGCAGTTTGTGCACGAAGTGCATCCAGTTTTTGCCGTACCCCTCTCATCTTTTTATCACATGCTATGTGGGTGAAATGATGATACCATGCCAAGTTTCAACCTTTTCAGAGTTCATTTGTACTGCTTTTCAATTTCAGGATCATTCAGCGCAACAAAATCATTAAATGTATGAAAAATAGCAAATGAAGTTAGAAATGTTTGAAATTTGAGGATGTGGCTTTGAATGGTGCATATTGAATTGAGACAAAGTCTGGAGTTGAAATAAGTTAAAAAATGAAATGCCTTTGTAACCGATGAGTTTTCGTCCGAAACCGTCATACTTCGAAGGAGATGGTCCAGTTTGTACACGAAGTGCATTCAGTTTTTGCCGTAAGCCTCTCAACTTTGTATCACATGCTATGTCGGTGAAATGATGATACCATGCCAAGTTTCAACCTTTTCAGAGTTCATTTGTACTGCTTTTCAATTTCAGGGTCATTCAGCGCAAAAAAATCATTAAATGCATGAAAAATAGCAAATGAAGTTAGAAATGTTTGAAATTTGAGGATGTGGCTTTGAATGGTGCATATTGAATGCACAAAAAGTTTGGAGTTGAAATAAGTTTAAAATAATGAAATGCCTTTGTAAAAGATGAGTTTTCGTTCGAAACCCTCATACTTCGAAGGAGATGGTCCAGTTTGTGCACGAAGTGCATCCAGTTTTTGCCGTAAAACTCTAATCTTTTTATCACAAGCTATGTGGGTGAAATGATGATACCATGCCAAGTTTCAACCTTTTCAGAGTTCATTTGTACTGCTTTTCAATTTCAGGGTCATTCAGCGCAAAAAATCATTAAATGCAGGAAAAATAGCAAATGAAGTTAGAAATGTTTGAAATTTGAGGATGTGGCTTTGAATGGTGCATATTGAATGCACAAAAAGTCTGGAGTTGAAATAAGTTTAAAAATTGAAATGCCTTTGTAACAGATGAGTTTTCGTCCGAAACCCTCATACTTCGAAGGAGATGGTCCAGTTTGTACACGAAGTGCATTCAGTTTTTGCCGTAACCCTCTCAACTTTTTATCACATGCTATGTCGGTGAAATGATGATAACATGCCAAGTTTCAACCTTTTCAGAGTTCATTTGTACTGCTTTTCAATTTCAGGGTCATTTAGCGCAACAAAATCATTAAATGTATGAAAAATAGCAAATGAAGTTAGAAATGTTTGAAATTTGAGGATGTGGCTTTGAATGGTGCATATTGAATTTAGACAAAGTCTGGAGTTGAAATAAGTTAAAAAATGAAATGCCTTTGTAACCGATGAGTTTTCGTCCGAAACCGTCATACTTCGAAGGAGATGGTCCAGTTTGTACACGAAGTGCATTCAGTTTTTGCCGTAAGACTCTCAACTTTGTATCACATGCTATGTCGGTGAAATGATGATACCATGCCAAGTTTCAACCTTTTCAGAGTTCATTTGTACTGCTTTTCAATTTCAGGGTCATTCAGCGCAAAAAAATCATTAAATGCATGAAAAATAGCAAATGAAGTTAGAAATGTTTGAAATTTGAGGATGTGGCTTTGAATGGTGCATATTGAATGCACAAAAAGTTTGGAGTTGAAATAAGTTTAAAATAATGAAATGCCTTTGTAAAAGATGAGTTTTCGTCCGAAACCCTCATACTTCGAAGGAGATGGTCCAGTTTGTGCACGAAGTGCATCCAGTTTTTGCCGTAAAACTCTAATATTTTTATCACAAGCTATGTGGGTGAAATGATGATACCATGCCAAGTTTCAACCTTTTCAGAGTTCATTTGTACTGCTTTTCAATTTCAGGGTCATTCAGCGCAAAAAATCATTAAATGCAGGAAAAATAGCAAATGAAGTTAGAAATGTTTGAAATTTGAGGATGTGGCTTTGAATGGTGCATATTGAATGCACAAAAAGTCTGGAGTTGAAATAAGTTTAAAAATTGAAATGCCTTTGTAACAGATGAGTTTTCGTCCGAAACCCTCATACTTCGAAGGAGATGGTCCAGTTTGTACACGAAGTGCATTCAGTTTTTGCCGTAACCCTCTCAACTTTTTATCACATGCTATGTCGGTGAAATGATGATAACATGCCAAGTTTCAACCTTTTCAGAGTTCACTTGTACTGCTTTTCAATTTCAGGGTCATTTAGCGCAACAAAATCATTAAATGTATGAAAAATAGCAAATGAAGTTAGAAATGTTTGAAATTTGAGGATGTGGCTTTGAATGGTGCATATTGAATTTAGACAAAGTCTGGAGTTGAAATAAGTTAAAAAATGAAATGCCTTTGTAACCGATGAGTTTTCGTCCGAAACCGTCATACTTCGAAGGAGATGGTCCAGTTTGTACACGAAGTGCATTCAGTTTTTGCCGTAATCCTCTCAACTTTGTATCACATGCTATGTCGGTGAAATGATGATACCATGCCATGTTTCAACCTTTTCAGAGTTCATTTGTACTGCTTTTCAATTTCAGGGTCATTTAGCGCAACAAAATCATTAAATGCATGAAAAATAGCAAATGAAGTTAGAAATGTTTGAAATTTGAGGATGTGGCTTTGAATGGTGCATATTGAATGCACAAAAAGTCTGGAGTTGAAATAAGTTTAAAATAATGAAATGCCTTTGTAAAAGATGAGTTTTCATCTGAAACCCTCATACTTCGAAGGAGATGGTCCAGTTTGTGCACGAAGTGCATCCAGTTTTTGCCGTAACCCTCTAATCTTTTTATCACATGCTATGTGGGTGAAATGATGATACCATGATAAGTTTCAACCTTTTTAGAGTTCATTTGTACTGCTTTTCAATTTCAGGGTCATTCAGCGCAAAAAATCATTAAATGCATGAAAAATAGCAAATGAAGTTAGAAATGTTTGAAATTTCAGGATGTGGCTTTGAATGGTGCATATTGAATGCACAAAAAGTCTGGAGTTGAAATAAGTTTAAAAAATGAAATGCCTTTGTAACAGATGAGTTTTCGTCCGAAACCCTCATACTTCGAAGGAGATGGTCCAGTTTGTACACGAAGTGCATTCAGTTTTTGCCGTAACCCTCTCAACTTTTTATCACATGCTATGTCGGTGAAATGATGATAACATGCCAAGTTTCAACTTTTTCAGAGTTCATTTGTACTGCTTTTCAATTTCAGGGTCATTTAGCGCAACAAAATCATTAAATGTATGAAAAATAGCAAATGAAGTTAGAAATGTTTGAAATTTGAGGATGTGGCTTTGAATGGTGCATATTGTATGCACAAAAAGTCTGGAGTTGAAATAAGTTTAAAAAATGAAATGCGTTTGTAACAGATGAGTTTTCGTCCGAAACACTCATACTTCGAAGGAGATGGTCCAGTTTGTGCACGAAGTGCATCCAGTTTTTGCCGTAACCCTCTAATCTTTTTATCACATGCTATGTGGGTGAAATGATGATACCATGATAAGTTTCAACCTTTTCAGAGTTCATTTGTACTGCTTTTCAATTTCAGGGTCATTCAGCGCAAAAAATCATTAAATGCATGAAAAATAGCAAATGAAGTTAAAAATGTTTGAAATTTGAGGAGGTGGCTTTGAATGGTGAATATTGAATGCACAAAAAGTCTGGAGTTGAAATAAGTTTTAAAAAATGAAATGCCTTTGTAACAGATGAGTTTTCGTCTGAAACCCTCATACTTCGAAGGAGATGGTCCAGTTTGTACACGAAGTGCATTCAGTTTTTGCCGTAACCCTCTCAACTTTGTATCACATGCTATGTGGGTGAAATGATGATACCATGCCAAGTTTCAACTTTTTCAGAGTTCATTTGTACTGCTTTTCAATTTCAGGGTCATTCAGCGCAACAAAATCATTAAATGTATGAAAAATAGCAAATGAAGTTAGAAATGTTTGAAATTTGAGGATGTGGCTTTGAATGGTGCATATTGAATGCACAAAAAGTCCGTAGTTGAAATAAGTTAAAAAATGAAATGCCTTTGTAACAGATGAGTTTTCGTCCGAAACCCTCATACTTCGAAGGAGATGGTGCAGTTTGTGCACGAAGTGCATCCAGTTTTTGCCGTACCCCTCTCATCTTTTTATCACATGCTATGTGGGTGAAATGATGATACCATGCCAAGTTTCAACCTTTTCAGAGTTCATTTGTACTGCTTTTCAATTTCAGGATCATTCAGCGCAACAAAATCATTAAATGTATGAAAAATAGCAAATGAAGTTAGAAATGTTTGAAATTTGAGGATGTGGCTTTGAATGGTGCATATTGAATTGAGACAAAGTCTGGAGTTGAAATAAGTTAAAAAATGAAATGCCTTTGTAACCGATGAGTTTTCGTCCGAAACCGTCATACTTCGAAGGAGATGGTCCAGTTTGTACACGAAGTGCATTCAGTTTTTGCCGTAAGCCTCTCAACTTTGTATCACATGCTATGTCGGTGAAATGATGATACCATGCCAAGTTTCAACCTTTTCAGAGTTCATTTGTACTGCTTTTCAATTTCAGGGTCATTCAGCGCAAAAAAATCATTAAATGCATGAAAAATAGCAAATGAAGTTAGAAATGTTTGAAATTTGAGGATGTGGCTTTGAATGGTGCATATTGAATGCACAAAAAGTTTGGAGTTGAAATAAGTTTAAAATAATGAAATGCCTTTGTAAAAGATGAGTTTTCGTTCGAAACCCTCATACTTCGAAGGAGATGGTCCAGTTTGTGCACGAAGTGCATCCAGTTTTTGCCGTAAAACTCTAATCATTTTATCACAAGCTATGTGGGTGAAATGATGATACCATGCCAAGTTTCAACCTTTTCAGAGTTCATTTGTACTGCTTTTCAATTTCAGGGTCATTTAGCGCAAAAAAATCATTAAATGCATGAAAAATAGCCAATGAAGTTAGAAATGTTTGAAATTTGAGGATGTGGCTTTGAATGGTGCATATTGAATGCACAAAAAGTCTGGAGTTGAAATAAGTTTAAAAATTGAAATGCCTTTGTAACAGATGAGTTTTCGTCCGAAACCCTCATACTTCGAAGGAGATGGTCCAGTTTGTACACGAAGTGCATTCAGTTTTTGCCGTAACCCTCTCAACTTTGTATCACATGCTATGTGGGTGAAATGATGATAACATGCCAAGTTTCAACCTTTTCAGAGTTCATTTGTACTGCTTTTCAATTTCAGGGTCATTTAGCGCAAAAAAATCATTAAATGTATGAAAAATAGCAAATGAAGTTAGAAATGTTTGAAATTTGAGGATGTGGCTTTGAATGGTGCATATTGAATTTAGACAAAGTCTGGAGTTGAAATAAGTTAAAAAATGAAATGCCTTTGTAACCGATGAGTTTTCGTCCGAAACCGTCATACTTCGAAGGAGATGGTCCAGTTTGTACACGAAGTGCATTCAGTTTTTGCCGTAACCCTCTCAACTTTGTATCACATGCTATGTCGGTGAAATGATGATACCATGCCATGTTTCAACCTTTTCAGAGTTCATTTGTACTGCTTTTCAATTTCAGGGTCATTTAGCGCAACAAAATCATTAAATGCATGAAAAATAGCAAATGAAGTTAGAAATGTTTGAAATTTGAGGATGTGGCTTTGAATGGTGCATATTGAATGCAGAAAAAGTCTGGAGTTGAAATAAGTTTAAAATAATGAAATGCCTTTGTAAAAGATGAGTTTTCGTCCGAAACCCTCATACTTCGAAGGAGATGGTCCAGTTTGTGCACGAAGTGCATCCAGTTTTTGCCGTAACCCTCTAATCTTTTTATCACATGCTATGTGGGTGAAATGATGATACCATGATAAGTTTCAACCTTTTCAGAGTTCATTTGTACTGCTTTTCAATTTCAGGGTCATTCAGCGCAAAAAATCATTAAATGCATGAAAAATAGCAAATGAAGTTAGAAATGTTTGAAATTTCAGGATGTGGCTTTGAATGGTGCATATTGAATGCACAAAAAGTCTGGAGTTGAAATAAGTTTAAAAAATGAAATGCCTTTGTAACAGATGAGTTTTCATCCGAAACCCTCATACTTCGAAGGAGATGGTCCAGTTTGTACACGAAGTGCATTCAGTTTTTGCCGTAACCCTCTCAACTTTTTATCACATGCTATGTCGGTGAAATGATGATAACATGCCAAGTTTCAACTTTTTCAGAGTTCATTTGTACTGCTTTTCAATTTCAGGGTCATTTAGCGCAACAAAATCATTAAATGTATGAAAAATAGCAAATGAAGTTAGAAATGTTTGAAATTTGAGGATGTGGCTTTGAATGGTGCATATTGTATGCACAAAAAGTCTGGAGTTGAAATAAGTTTAAAAAATGAAATGCGTTTGTAACAGATGAGTTTTCGTCCGAAACACTCATACTTCGAAGGAGATGGTCCAGTTTGTGCACGAAGTGCATCCAGTTTTTGCCGTAAGCCTCCCAACTATTTATCACATGCTATGTGGGTGAAATGATGATACCATGACAAGTTTCAACCTTTTCAGAGTTCATTTGTACTGCTTTTCAGTTTCAGGGTCATTTAGCGCAAAAAAATCATTAAATGCATGAAAAATATTAAATGAAGTTAGAAATGTTTGAAATTTGAGGATGTGGCTTTGAATGGTGCATATTTAATGCAGAAAAAGTCTGGAGTTGAAATAAGTTTAAAAAAATGAAATCCGTTGTAACAGATGGTTTTCGTCTGAAACCCTCATACTTCGAAGGAGATGGTCCAGTTTGTACACGAAGTGCATCTAGTTTTTTCCGTAACCCACTCAACTTTTAAGCACATGCTATGTGTGTGAAATGATGATACCATGGCAAGTTCCAACCTTTTCAGAGTTCATTTGTACTGCTCTTCAATTTCAGGGTCATTCAGCGCAAAAAAATCATTAAATGCATGAAAAATAGCAAATGAAGTTAGAAATGTTTGAAATTTGAGGATGTGGCTTTGAATGTTTCATATTTAATGGACAAAAATTCTGGAGTTGAAATAAGTTTAAAAAATGAAATGCCTTTGTAACAGATGAGTTTTCGTTCTGAACCCTCATACTTCGAAGGAGATGGTCCAATTTGTACACGAAGTGCATCCAGTTTTTGTCGTAACCCTCTCAACATTTTATCACATGCTATGTGTGTGAAATGATGATACCATGTGAAGTTTCAACCTTTTCAGAGTTCATTTGTACTGCTTTTCAATTTCAGGGTCATTCGGCACAAAAAAATCATTAAATGCATGAAAAATAGCAAACGAAGTTAGAAATGTTTGAAATTTGAGGATGTGGCCTTGAATGGTGCATATTGAATGCAAAAAAAGTCTGGAGTTGAAATAAGTTTAAAAAATGAAATGCCTTTGTAAAAGATGAGTTTTCGTCCGAAACCGTCATACTTCGAAGGAGATGGTCCAGTTTGTGCACGAAGTGCATCCAGTTTTTGTCGTAACCCTGTCAACTTTTTATCACATGCTATGTGGGTGAAATGATGATACCATCCCAAGTTTCATCCTTTTCAGAGTTCATTTGTACTGCTTTTCAATTTCAGGGTCATTCAGCGCAAAAAAATCATTAAATGCATGAAAAATAGCAAATGAAGTTAGAAATGTTTCAAATTTGAGGATGTGTCTTTGAATGGTGCATATTGAATGCACAAAAAGTCTGGAGTTGAAATAAGTTTAAAAAAATGAAATGCCTTTGTAAAAGATGAGTTTTCGTCCGAAACCCTCATACTTCGAAGGAGATGGTCCAGTTTGTGCACGAAGTGCATCCAGTTTTTGCCGTAACCCTTTAAACTTTTTATCACATGCTATGTGGTTGAAATCATGATACCATGCCAAGTTTCAACCTTTTCAGAGTTCATTTGTACTGCTTTTCAATTTCAGGGTCATTCAGCGCAAAAAAATCATTAAATGCGTGAAAAATAGCAAATGAAGTTAGAAATGTTTGAAATTTGAGGATGTGGCTTTGAAGGGTGCATATTGAATGCACAAAAAGTCTGGAGTTGAAATAAGTTTTAAAAAATGAAATGCCTTTGTAACAGATGAGTTTTCGTCTGAAACCCTCATACTTCGAAGGAGATGGTCCAGTTTGTACACGAAGTGCATTCAGTTTTTTCCGTAACCCTCTCAACTTTGTATCACATGCTATGTCGGTGAAATGATGATACCATGCCAAGTTTCAACTTTTTCAGAGTTCATTTGTACTGCTTTTCAATTTCAGGGTCATTCAGCGCAACAAAATCATTAAATGTATGAAAAATAGCAAATGAAGTTAGAAATGTTTGAAATTTGAGGATGTGGCTTTGAATGGTGCATATTGAATGCACAAAAAGTCTGTAGTTGAAATAAATTAAAAAATGAAATGCCTTTGTTACAGATGAGTTTTCGTCTGAAACCCTCATACTTCGAAGGAGATGGTCCAGTTTATGCACGAAGTGCATCCAGTTTTTGCCGTAACCCTCTCAACATTTTATCACATGCTATGTCGGTGAAATGATGATACCATGCCAAGTTTCAACCTTTTCAGAGTTCATTTGTACTGCTTTTCAATTTCAGGGTCGTTCAGCGCAAAAAAATTATTAAATGCATGAAAAATAGCAAATGAAGTTAGAAATGTTTGAAATTTGAGGATGTGGCTTTGAATGGTGCATATTTAATGCAGAAAAAGTCTGGAGTTGAAATAAGTTTAAAAAATGAAATGCCTTTGTAACAGATGAGTTTTCGTCTGAAACCCTCATACTTCGAAGGAGATGGTCCTGTTTGTACACGAAGTGCATCTAGTTTTTGCCATAACCCACTCAACTTTTTAGCACATGCGATGTGTGTGAAATGATGATACCATGCCAAGTTTCAACCTTTTCAGAGTTCATTTGTACTGCTTTTCAATTTCAGGGTCATTCAGCGCAAAAAAAATCATTAAATGCATGAAAAATAGCAAATGAAGTTAGAAATGTTTCAAATTTGAGGATGTGGCTTTGAATGGTGCATATTGAATGCACAAAAAGTCTGGAGTTGAAATAAGTTTAAAAAAATGAAATGCCTTTGTAAAAGATGAGTTTTCGTCCGAAACCCTCATACTTCGAAGGAGATGGTCCAGTTTGTGCACGAAGTGCATCCAGTTTTTGCCGTAACCCTCTAAACTTTTTATCACATGCTATGTGGGTGAAATGATGATACCATGCCAAGTTTCAACCTTTTCAGAGTTCATTTGTACTGCTTTTCAATTTCAGGGTCATTCAGCGCAAAAAAATCATTAAATGCATGAAAAATAGCAAATGAAGTTAGAAATGTTTGAAATTTGAGGATGTGGCTTTGAATGGTGCATATTGAATGCACAAAAAGTCAGGAGTTGAAATAAGTTTAAAAAATGAAATGCCTTTGTAACAGATGAGTTTTCGTGTGAAACCCTCATACTTCGAATGAGATGGTCCAGTTTGTACACGAAGTGCATCCAGTTTTTGCCGTAACCCTCTCAACTTTTTATCACATGCCATGTGTGTGACATGATGATACCATGCCAAGTTTCAACCTTTTCAAAGTCCATTTGTACTGCTTTTCAATTTCAGGGTCGTTCAGCGAAAAAAATCATTAAATGCATGAAAAATAGCAAATGAAGTTAGAAATGTTTGAAATTTGAGGATGTGGCTTTGAATGGTGCATATTGAATGCACAAAAAGTCTGGAGTTGAAATAAGTTTAAAAAATGAAATGCCTTTGTAACAGATGAGTTTTCGTCCGAAACCCTCATACTTCTAAGGAGATGGTCCTGTTTGTACACGAAGTGTATTCAGTTTCTGCCGTAACCCTCTCAACTTTTTATCACATGCTATGTCGGTGAAATGATGATAACATGCCAAGTTTCAACCTTTTTAGAGTTCATTTGTACTGCTTTTCAATTTCAGGGTCATTTAGCGCAACAAAATCATTAAAGGTATGAAAAATAGCAAATGAAGTTACAAATGTTTGAAATTTGAGGATGTGGCTTTGAATGGTGCATATTGTATGCACAAAAAGTCTGGAGTTGAAATAAGTTTAAAAAATGAAATGCCTTTGTAACAGATGAGTTTTCGTCCGAAACCCTCATACTTCGAAGGAGATGGTCCAGTTTGTACACGAAGTGCATTCAGTTTTTGCCATAACCCTCTCAACTTTTTATCACATGCTATGTCGGTGAAATGATGATAACATGCCAAGTTTCAACTTTTTCAGAGTTCATTTGTACTGCTTTTCAATTTCAGGGTCATTTAGCGCAACAAAATCATTAAATGTATGAAAAATAGCAAATGAAGTTAGAAATGTTTGAAATTTGAGGATGTGGCTTTGAATGGTGCATATTGTATGCACAAAAAGTCTGGAGTTGAAATAAGTTTAAAAAATGAAATGCGTTTGTAACAGATGAGTTTTCGTCCGAAACACTCATACTTCGAAGGAGATGGTCCAGTTTGTGCACGAAGTGCATCCAGTTTTTGCCGTAAGCCTCCCAACTATTTATCACATGCTATGTGGGTGAAATGATGATACCATGACAAGTTTCAACCTTTTCAGAGTTCATTTGTACTGCTTTTCAGTTTCAGGGTCATTTAGCGCAAAAAAATCATTAAATGCATGAAAAATATTAAATGAAGTTAGAAATGTTTGAAATTTGAGGATGTGGCTTTGAATGGTGCATATTTAATGCAGAAAAAGTCTGGAGTTGAAATAAGTTTAAAAAAATGAAATCCGTTGTAACAGATGGTTTTCGTCTGAAACCCTCATACTTCGAAGGAGATGGTCCAGTTTGTACACGAAGTGCATCTAGTTTTTGCCGTAACCCACTCAACTTTTAAGCACATGCTATGTGTGTGAAATGATGATACCATGGCAAGTTCCAACCTTTTCAGAGTTCATTTGTACTGCTCTTCAATTTCAGGGTCATTCAGCGCAAAAAAATCATTAAATGCATGAAAAATAGCAAATGAAGTTAGAAATGTTTGAAATTTGAGGATGTGGCTTTGAATGTTTCATATTTAATGGACAAAAATTCTGGAGTTGAAATAAGTTTAAAAAATGAAATGCCTTTGTAACAGATGAGTTTTCGTTCTGAACCCTCATACTTCGAAGGAGATGGTCCAGTTTGTACACGAAGTGCATCCAGTTTTTGTCGTAACCCTCTCAACATTTTATCACATGCTATGTGTGTGAAATGATGATACCATGTGAAGTTTCAACCTTTTCAGAGTTCATTTGTACTGCTTTTCAATTTCAGGGTCATTCGGCACAAAAAAATCATTAAATGCATGAAAAATAGCAAACGAAGTTAGAAATGTTTGAAATTTGAGGATGTGGCCTTGAATGGTGCATATTGAATGCAAAAAAAGTCTGGAGTTGAAATATGTTTAAAAAATGAAATGCCTTTGTAAAAGATGAGTTTTCGTCCGAAACCGTCATACTTCGAAGGAGATGGTCCAGTTTGTGCACGAAGTGCATCCAGTTTTTGTCGTAACCCTGTCAACTTTTTATCACATGCTATGTGGGTGAAATGATGATACCATCCCAAGTTTCATCCTTTTCAGAGTTCATTTGTACTGCTTTTCAATTTCAGGGTCATTCAGCGCAAAAAAATCATTAAATGCATGAAAAATAGCAAATGAAGTTAGAAATGTTTCAAATTTGAGGATGTGTCTTTGAATGGTGCATATTGAATGCACAAAAAGTCTGGAGTTGAAATAAGTTTAAAAAAATGAAATGCCTTTGTAAAAGATGAGTTTTCGTCCGAAACCCTCATACTTCGAAGGAGATGGTCCAGTTTGTGCACGAAGTGCATCCAGTTTTTGCCGTAACCCTTTAAACTTTTTATCACATGCTATGTGGTTGAAATCATGATACCATGCCAAGTTTCAACCTTTTCAGAGTTCATTTGTACTGCTTTTCAATTTCAGGGTCATTCAGCGCAAAAAAATCATTAAATGCGTGAAAAATAGCAAATGAAGTTAGAAATGTTTGAAATTTGAGGATGTGGCTTTGAAGGGTGCATATTGAATGCACAAAAAGTCTGGAGTTGAAATAAGTTTTAAAAAATGAAATGGCTTTGTAACAGATGAGTTTTCGTCTGAAACCCTCATACTTCGAAGGAGATGGTCCAGTTTGTACACGAAGTGCATTCAGTTTTTTCCGTAACCCTCTCAACTTTGTATCACATGCTATGTCGGTGAAATGATGATACCATGCCAAGTTTCAACTTTTTCAGAGTTCATTTGTACTGCTTTTCAATTTCAGGGTCATTCAGCGCAACAAAATCATTAAATGTATGAAAAATAGCAAATGAAGTTAGAAATGTTTGAAATTTGAGGATGTGGCTTTGAATGGTGCATATTGAATGCACAAAAAGTCTGTAGTTGAAATAAATTAAAAAATGAAATGCCTTTGTTACAGATGAGTTTTCGTCTGAAACCCTCATACTTCGAAGGAGATGGTCCAGTTTATGCACGAAGTGCATCCAGTTTTTGCCGTAACCCTCTCAACATTTTATCACATGCTATGTCGGTGAAATGATGATACCATGCCAAGTTTCAACCTTTTCAGAGTTCATTTGTACTGCTTTTCAATTTCAGGGTCGTTCAGCGCAAAAAAATTATTAAATGCATGAAAAATAGCAAATGAAGTTAGAAATGTTTGAAATTTGAGGATGTGGCTTTGAATGGTGCATATTTAATGCAGAAAAAGTCTGGAGTTGAAATAAGTTTAAAAAATGAAATGCCTTTGTAACAGATGAGTTTTCGTCTGAAACCCTCATACTTCGAAGGAGATGGTCCTGTTTGTACACGAAGTGCATCTAGTTTTTGCCATAACCCACTCAACTTTTTAGCACATGCGATGTGTGTGAAATGATGATACCATGCCAAGTTTCAACCTTTTCAGAGTTCATTTGTACTGCTTTTCAATTTCAGGGTCATTCAGCGCAAAAAAAATCATTAAATGCATGAAAAATAGCAAATGAAGTTAGAAATGTTTCAAATTTGAGGATGTGGCTTTGAATGGTGCATATTGAATGCACAAAAAGTCTGGAGTTGAAATAAGTTTAAAAAAATGAAATGCCTTTGTAAAAGATGAGTTTTCGTCCGAAACCCTCATACTTCGAAGGAGATGGTCCAGTTTGTGCACGAAGTGCATCCAGTTTTTGCCGTAACCCTCTAAACTTTTTATCACATGCTATGTGGGTGAAATGATGATACCATGCCAAGTTTCAACCTTTTCAGAGTTCATTTGTACTGCTTTTCAATTTCAGGGTCATTCAGCGCAAAAAAATCATTAAATGCATGAAAAATAGCAAATGAAGTTAGAAATGTTTGAAATTTGAGGATGTGGCTTTGAATGGTGCATATTGAATGCACAAAAAGTCAGGAGTTGAAATAAGTTTAAAAAATGAAATGCCTTTGTAACAGATGAGTTTTCGTGTGAAACCCTCATACTTCGAATGAGATGGTCCAGTTTGTACACGAAGTGCATCCAGTTTTTGCCGTAACCCTCTCAACTTTTTATCACATGCCATGTGTGTGACATGATGATACCATGCCAAGTTTCAACCTTTTCAAAGTCCATTTGTACTGCTTTTCAATTTCAGGGTCGTTCAGCGAAAAAAATCATTAAATGCATGAAAAATAGCAAATGAAGTTAGAAATGTTTGAAATTTGAGGATGTGGCTTTGAATGGTGCATATTGAATGCACAAAAAGTCTGGAGTTGAAATAAGTTTAAAAAATGAAATGCCTTTGTAACAGATGAGTTTTCGTCCGAAACCCTCATACTTCTAAGGAGATGGTCCTGTTTGTACACGAAGTGTATTCAGTTTCTGCCGTAACCCTCTGAACTTTTTATCACATGCTATGTCGGTGAAATGATGATAACATGCCAAGTTTCAACCTTTTTAGAGTTCATTTGTACTGCTTTTCAATTTCAGGGTCATTTAGCGCAACAAAATCATTAAAGGTATGAAAAATAGCAAATGAAGTTACAAATGTTTGAAATTTGAGGATGTGGCTTTGAATGGTGCATATTGTATGCACAAAAAGTCTGGAGTTGAAATAAGTTTAAAAAATGAAATGCCTTTGTAACAGATGAGTTTTCGTCCGAAACCCTCATACTTCGAAGGAGATGGTCCAGTTTGTGCACGAAGTGTATCCAGTTTTTGCCGTAACCCTCTCAACTTTTTATCACATGCTATGTCGGTGAAATGATGATACCATGCCAAGTTTCAACCTTTTCAGAGTTCATTTGTACTGCTTTTCAATTTCAGGGTCATTCAGCGCAAAAAAATCATTAAATGCATGAAAAATAGCAAATGAAGTTAGAAATGTTTGAAATTTGAGGATGTGGCTATGAATGGTGCATATTGAATGCACAAAAATTCAGGAGTTGAAATAAGTTTACAAAATGAAATGCCTTTGTAACAGATGAGTTTTCGTCTGAAACCCTCATACTTCGAATGAGATGGTCCAGTTTGTACACGAAGTGCATCCAGTTTTTGCCGTAACCCTCTCAACTTTTTATCACATGCCATGTGTGTGACATGATGATACTATGCCAAGTTTCAACCTTTTCAAAGTCCATTTGTTCTGCTTTTCAATTTCAGGGTCGTTCAGCGCAAAAAAGCATTAAATGCATGAAAAATAGCAAATGAAGTTAGAAATGTTTTAAATTTGAGGATGTGGCTTTGAATGGTGCATATTGAATGCACAAAGAGTCTGGAGTTGAAATAAGTTTAAAAAATGAAATGCCTTTGTAACAGATGAGTTTTCGTCTGAAACCCTCATACTTCGAAGGAGATGGTCCAGTTTGTACACGAAGTGCATTCAGTTTTTGCCGTAACCCTCTCATCTTTGTATCACATGCTATGTTGGTGAAATGATGATACCATGCCAAGTTTCAACTTTTTCAGAGTTTATTTGTATTGCTTTTCAATTTTAGGGTCATTCAGCGCAACAAAATCATTAAATGTATGAAAAATAGCAAATGAAGTTAGAAATGTTTGAAATTTGAGGATGTGGCTTTGAATGGTGCATATTGAATGCACAAAAAGTCTGTAGTTGAAATAAGTTAAAAAATGAAATGCCTTTGTAACAGATGAGTTTTCGTCCGAAACCCTCATACTTCGAAGGAGATGGTCCAGTTTGTGCACGAAGTGTATCCAGTTTTTGCCGTAACCCTATCAATTTTTTATCACATGCTATGTCGGTCAAATGATGATACCATGCCAAGTTTCAACCTTTTCAGAGTTCATTTGTACTGCTTTTCAATTTCAGGGTCGTTCAGCGCAAAAAAAAATCATTAAATGCATGAAAAATAGCAAATGAAGTTAGAAATGTTTGAAATTTGAGGATGTCGCTTTGAATGGTGCATATTTAATGCAGAAAAAGTCTGGAGTTGAAATACGTTTAAAAAATGAAATGCCTTTGTAACAGATGAGTTTTCGTCTGAAACCATCATACTTCGAAGGAGATGGTCCAGTTTGTAGACGAAGTGCATCTAGTTTTTGCCATAACCCACTCAACTTTTTAGCACATGCGATGTGTGTGAAATGATGATACCATGCCAAGTTTCAACCTTTTCAGAGTTCATTTGTACTGCATTTCAATTTCAGGGTCATTCAGCGCAAAAAATCATTAAATGCATGAAAATTAGCAAATGAAGTTAGTAATGTTTGAAATTTGAGGATGTGGCTTTGAATGGTTCCTATTGAATGCACAAAAAGTCTGGAGTTCAAATTAGTTTAAAAAATGAAATGCCTTTGTAACAGATGAGTTTTCGTCTGAAACCATCATACTTCGAAGGAGATGGTCCAGTTTGTGCACGAAGTGCATCTAGTTTTTGCCATAACCCACTCAACTTTTTAGCACATGCGATGTGTGTGAAATGATGATACCATGCCAAGTTTCAACCTTTTGAGAGTTCATTTGTACTGCATTTCAATTTCAGGGTCATTCAGCGTAAAAAAATCATTAAATGCATGAAAAATAGCAAATGAAGTTAGAAATGTTTGAAATTTGAGGATGTGGCTTTGAATGGTGCATATTGAATGCACAAAAAGTCTGTAGTTGAAATAAGTTAAAAAATGAAATGCCTTTGTAACAGATGAGTTTTCGTCCGAAACCCTCATACTTCGAAGGAGATGGTCCAGTTTGTGCACGAAGTGTATCCAGTTTTTGCCGTAACCCTCTCAACTTTGTATCACATGCTATGTCGGTGAAATGATGATACCATGCCAAGTTTCAACTTTTTCAGAGTTCATTTGTACTGCTTTTCAATTTCAGGGTCATTCAGCGCAACAAAATCATTAAATGTATGAAAAATAGCAAATGAAGTTAGAAATGTTTGAAATTTGAGGATGTGGCTTTGAATGGTGCATATTGAATGCACAAAAAGTCTGTAGTTGAAATAAGTTAAAAAATGAAATGCCTTTGTAACAGATGAGTTTTCGTCCGAAACCCTCATACTTCGAAGGAGATGGTCCAGTTTGTGCACGAAGTGTATCCAGTTTTTGCCGTAACCCTCTCAACTTTTTATCACATGCTATGTCGGTGAAATGATGATACCATGCCAAGTTTCAACCTTTTCAGAGTTCATTTGTACTGCTTTTCAATTTCAGGGTCATTCAGCGCAAAAAAATCATTAAATGCATGAAAAATAGCAAATGAAGTTAGAAATGTTTGAAATTTGAGGATGTGGCTTTGAATGGTGCATATTGAATGCACAAAAAGTCAGGAGTTGAAATAAATTTAAAAAATGAAATGCCTTTGTAACAGATGAGTTTTCGTCTGAAACCCTCATACTTCGAATGAGATGGTCCAGTTTGTACACGAAGTGCATTCAGTTTTTGCCGTAACCCTCTCAACTTTGTATCACATGCTATGTGGGTGAAATGATGATACCATGCCAAGTTTCAACTTTTTCAGAGTTCATTTGTACTGCTTTTCAATTTCAGGGTCATTCAGCGCAACAAAATCATTAAATGTATGAAAAATACCAAATGAAGTTAGAAATGTTTGAAATATGAGGATGTGGCTTTGAATGGTGCATATTGAATGCACAAAAAGTCAGTAGTTGAAATAAGTTAAAAAAATGAAATGCCTTTGTAACAGATGAGTTTTCGTCCGAAACCCTCATACTTCGAAGGAGATGGTGCAGTTTGTGCACGAAGTGCATCCAGTTTTTGCCGTACCCCTCTCATCTTTTTATCACATGCTATGTGGGTGAAATGATGATACCATGCCAAGTTTCAACCTTTTCAGTGTTCATTTGTACTGCTTTTCAATTTCAGGTTCATTTAGCGCAACAAAATCATTAAAGGTATGAAAAATAGCAAATGAAGTTAGAAATGTTTGAAATTTGAGGATGTGGCTTTGAATGGTGCATATTGTATGCACAAAAAGTCTGGAGTTGAAATAAGTTTAAAAAATGAAATGCCTTTGTAACAGATGAGTTTTCGTCCGAAACCCTCATACTTCTAAGGAGATGGTCCTGTTTGTACACGAAGTGCATTCAGTTTTTGCCGTAACCCTCTCAACTTTTTATCACATGCTATGTCGGTGAAATGATGATACCATGCCAAGTTTCAACCTTTTCAGTGTTCATTTGTACTACTTTTCAATTTCAGGGTCATTTAGCGCAACAAAATCATTAAAGGTATGAAAAATAGCAAATGAAGTTAGAAATGTTTGAAATTTGAGGATGTGGCTTTGAATGGTGCATATTGTATGCAAAAAAAGTCTGGAGTTGAAATAAGTTTAAAAAATGAAATGCCTTTGTAACAGATGAGTTTTCGTCCGAAACCCTCATACTTCGAAGGAGATGGTCCAGTTTGTGCACGAAGTGCATCCAGTTTTTGCCGTAACCCTCTCAACTTCTTATCACATGCAATGTGGGTGAAATGATGATACCATGCCAAGTTTCAACCTTTTCAGTGTTCATTTGTACTGCTTTTCAATTTCAGGGTCATTTAGCGCAACAAAATCATTAAAGGTATGAAAAATAGCAAATGAAGTTAGAAATGTTTTAAATTTGAGGATATGGCTTTGAATGGTGCATATTGAATGCACAAAAAGTCTGGAGTTGAAATAAGTTTAAAAAAATGAAATGCCTTTGTAACAGATGAGTTTTCGTCTGAAACCCTCATACTTCGAAGGAGATGGTCCAGTTTGTACACGAAGTGCATTCAGTTTTTGCCGTAACCCTCTCAACTTTGTATCACATGCTATGTCGGTGAAATGATGATACCATGCCAAGTTTCAACTTTTTCAGAGTTCATTTGTACTGCTTTTCAATTTCAGGGTCATTCAGCGCAACAAAATCATTAAATGTATGATAAATAGCAAATGAAGTTAGAAATGTTTGAAATTTGAGGATGTGGCTTTGAATGGTGCATATTGAATGCACAAAAAGTCTGTAGTTGAAATAAGTTAAAAAATGAAATGCCTTTGTAACAAATGAGTTTTCGTCCGAAACCCTCATACTTCGAAGGAGATGGTCCAGTTTGTGCACGAAGTGTATCCAGTTTTTGCCGTAACCCTCTCAACTTTTTATCACATCCTATGTCGGTGAAATGATGATACCATGCCAAGTTTCAACCTTTTCAGAGTTCATTTGTACTGCTTTTCAATTTCAGGGTCGTTCAGCGCAAAAAAAATCATTAAATGCTTGAAAAATAGCAAATGAAGTTAGAAATGTTTGAAATTTGAGGATGTGGCTTTGAATGGTGCATATTTAATGCAGAAAATGTCTGGAGTTGAAATAAGTTTAAAAAATGAAATGCCTTTGTAATAGATGAGTTTTCGTCTGAAACCATCATACTTCGAAGGAGATGGTCCAGTTTGTACACGAAGTGCATCTAGTTTTTGCCATAACCCACTCAACTTTTTAGCACATGCGATGTGTGTGAAATGATGATACCATGCCAAGTTTCAACCTTTTCAGAGTTCATTTGTACTGCTTTTCAATTTCAGGGTCATTCAGCGCAAAAAAATCATTAAATGCATGAAAAATAGCAAATGAAGTTAGAAATGTTTGAAATTTGAGGATGTGGCGTTGAATGGTGCATATTGAATGCACAAAAATTCAGGAGTTGAAATAAGTTTAAAAAATGAAATGCCTTTGTAAAAGATGAGTTTTCGTCTGTAACCCTCATACTTCGAATGAGATGGTCCAGTTTGTACACGAAGTGCCTCCAGTTTTTGCCGTAACCCTCTCAACTTTTTATCACATGCCATGTGTGTGAAATGATGATACCATGCGAAGTTTCAACCTTTTCAGAGTTCATTTGTACTGCTTTTCAATTTCAGGGTCATTCGGCACAAAAAAATTATTAAATGCATGAAAAATAGCAAACGAAGTTAGAAATGTTTGAAATTTGAGGATGTGGCTTTGAACGGTCCATATTGAATGCAGACAAAGTCCTGATTTGAAATAAGTTTAAAAAATGAAATGCCTTTGTAAAAGATGAGTTTTCGTCCGAAACCCTCATACTTCGAAGGAGATGGTCCAGTTTGTGCACGAAGTGCATCCAGTTTTTGCCGTAACCCTCTCAACTTTTTATCACATGCTATGTCGGTGAAATGATGATACCATGCCAAGTTTCAACCTTTTCAGAGTTCATTTGTACTTCTTTTCAATTTCAGGGTCGTTCAGGGCAAAAAAATCATTAAATGCATGAAAAATAGCAAATGAAGTTAGAAATGTTTGAAATTTGAGGATGTGGCTTTGAATGGTGCATATTTAATGCAGAAAAAGTCTGGAGTTGAAATAAGTTTAAAAAATGAAATGCCTTTGTAATAGATGAGTTTTCGTCTGAAACCCTCATACTTCGAAGGAGATGGTCCAGTTTGTACACGAAGTGCATCTAGTTTTTGCCATAACCCACTCAACTTTTTTGTACATGCGATGTGTGTGAAATGATGATACCATGCCAAGTTTCAACCTTTTCAGAGTTCATTTGTACTGCTTTTCAATTTCAGGGTCATTCAGCGCAAAAAAATCATTAAATGCATGAAAAATAGCAAATGAAGTTAGAAATGTTTGAAATTTGAGGATGTGGCGTTGAATGGTGCATATTGAATGCACAAAAAGTCAGGAGTTGAAATAAGTTTAAAAAATGAAATGCCTTTGTAAAAGATGAGTTTTCGTCTGAAACCCTCATACTTCGAATGAGATGGTCCAGTTTGTACACGAAGTGCATCTAGTTTTTGCCATAACCCACTCAACTTTTTAGTACAAGCGATGTGTGTGAAATGATGATACCATGCCAAGTTTCAACCTTTTCAGAGTTCATTTGTACTGCTTTTCAATTTCAGGGTCATTCAGCGCAAAAAAATCATTAAATGCATGAAAAATAGCAAATGAAGTTAGAAATGTTTGAAATTTGAGGATGTGGCTTTGAATGGTGAATATTGAATGCAGACAAAGTCCTGAGTTGAAATAAGTTTAAAAAATGAAATGCCTTTGTAAAAGATGAGTTTTCGTCCGAAACCCTCATACTTCGAAGGAGATGGTCCAGTTCGTGCACGAAGTGCATCCAGTTTTTGCCGTAACCCTCTCAACTTTTTATCACATGCTATGTGGGTGAAATGATGATACCATCCCAAGTTTCAACCTTTTCAGAGTTCATTTCTACTGCTTTTCAATTTCAGGGTCATTCAGCGCAAAAAAATTATTAAATGCATGAAAAATAGCAAATGAAGTTAGAAATGTTTGAAATTTGAGGATGTGGCTTTGAATGGTGAATATTGAATGCAGACAAAGTCCTGAGTTGAAATAAGTTTAAAAAATGAAATGCCTTTGTAAAAGATGAGTTTTCGTCCGAAACCCTCATACTTCGAAGGAGATGGTCCAGTTTGTACACGAAGTGCATCCAGTTTTTGCCGTAACCCTCTCAACTTTTTATCACATGCCATGTGTGTGAAATGATGATACCATGCGAAGTTTCAACCTTTTCAGAGTTCATTTGTACTGCTTTTCAATTTCAGGGTCATTCGGCACAAAAAAATAATTAAATGCATGAAAAATAGCAAACGAAGTTAGAAATGTTTGAAATTTGAGGATGTGGCTTTGAATGGTGAATATTGAATGCAGACAAAGTCCTGAGTTGAAATAAGTTTAAAAAATGAAATGCCTTTGTAAAAGATGAGTTTTCGTCCGAAACCCTCATACTTCGAAGGAGATGGTCCAGTTCGTGCACGAAGTGCATCCAGTTTTTGCCGTAACCCTCTCAACTTTTTATCACATGCTATGTGGGTGAAATGATGATACCATCCCAAGTTTCATCCTTTTCAGAGTTCATTTGTACTGCTTTTCAATTTCAGGGTCATTCAGCGCAAAAAAAATCATTAAATGCATGAAAAATAGCAAATGAAGTTAGAAATGTTTGAAATTTGAGGATGAGGCTTTGAATGGTCCATATTGAATGCACAAAAAGTCAGGAGTTGAAATAAGTTTAAAAAATGAAATGCCTTTGTAACAGATGAGTTTTCGTCTGAAACCCTCATAGTTCGAATGAGATGGTCCAGTTTGTACACGAAGTGCATCCAGTTTTTGCCGTAACCCTCTCAACTTTTTATCACATGCCATGTGTGTGACATGATGATACCATGCCAAGTTTCAACCTTTTCAAAGTCCATTTGTACTGCTTTTCAATTTCAGGGTCGTTCAGCGCAAAAAATCATTAAATGCATGAAAAATAGCAAATGAAGTTAGAAATGTTTGAAATTTGAGGATGTGGCTTTGAATGGTGCATATTGAATGCACAAAAAGTCTGGAGTTGAAATAAGTTTAAAAAATGAAATGCCTTTGTAACAGATGAGTTTTCGTCCGAAACCCTCATACTTCTAAGGAGATGGTCCTGTTTGTACACGAAGTGCATTCAGTTTTTGCCGTAACCCTCTCAACTTTTTATCACATGCTATGTCGGTGAAATGATGATAACATGCCAAGTTTCAACCTTTTCAGAGTTCATTTGTACTGCTTTTCAATTTCAGGGTTATTTAGCGCAACAAAATCATTAAAGGTATGAAAAATAGCAAATGAAGTTACAAATGTTTGAAATTTGAGGATGTGGCTTTGAATGGTGCATATTGTATGCACAAAAAGTCTGGAGTTGAAATAAGTTTAAAAAATGAAATGCCTTTGTAACAGATGAGTTTTCGTCCGAAATCCTCATACTTCGAAGGAGATGGTCCAGTTTGTGCACGAAGTGCATCCAGTTTTTGCCGTCACCCTCTCAACCTTTTATCACATGCTATGTGGGTGAAATGATGATACCATGCCAAGTTTCAACCTTTTCAGAGTTCATTTGTACTGCTTTTCAATTTCAGGGTCATTTAGCGCAAAAAAATCATTAAATGCATGAAAAATAGCAAATGAAGTTAGAAATGTTTGAAATTTGAGGATGTGGCTTTGAATGGTGAATATTGAATGCACAAAAAGTCTGGAGTTGAAATAAGTTTTAAAAAATGAAATGCCTTTGTAACAGATGAGTTTTCGTCTGAAACCCTCATACTTCGAAGGAGATGGTCCAGTTTGTACACGAAGTGCATTCAGTTTTTGCCGAAACCCTCTCAACTTTGTATCACATGCTATGTCGGTGAAATGATGATACCATGCCAAGTTTCAACTTTTTCAGAGTTCATTTGTACTGCTTTTCAATTTCAGGGTCATTCAGCGCAACAAAATCATTAAATGTATGAAAAATAGCAAATGAAGTTAGAAATGTTTGAAATTTGAGGATGTGGCTTTGAATGGTGCATATTGAATGCACAAAAAGTCTGTAGTTGAAATAAGTTAAAAAATGAAATGCCTTTGTAACAGATGAGTTTTCGTCCGAAACCCTCATACTTCGAAGGAGATGGTGCAGTTTGTGCGCGAAGTGCATCCAGTTTTTGCCGTACCCCTCTCATCTTTATATCACATGCTATGTCGGTGAAATGATGATACCATGCCAAGTTTCAACCTTTTCAGAGTTCATTTGTACTGCTTTTCAATTTCAGGGTCATTCAGGGCAAAAAAATCATTAAATGCATGAAAAATAGCAAATGAAGGAGATGGTCCAGTTTGTGCACGAAGTGCATCCAGTTTTTGCCGTAACCCTCTCAACTTTTTATCACATGCTATGTCGATGAAATGATGATACCATGCCAAGTTTCAACCTTTTCAGAGTTCATTTGTACTTCTTTTCAATTTCAGGGTCGTTCAGGGCAAAAAAATCATTAAATGCATGAAAAATAGCAAATGAAGTTAGAAATGTTTGAAATTTGAGGATGTGGCTTTGAATGGTGCATATTTAATGCAGAAAAAGTCTGGAGTTGAAATAAGTTTAAAAAATGAAATGCCTTTGTAATAGATGAGTTTTCGTCTGAAACCCTCATACTTCGAAGGAGATGGTCCAGTTTGTACACGAAGTGCATCTAGTTTTTGCCATAACCCACTCAACTTTTTTGTACATGCGATGTGTGTGAAATGATGATACCATGCCAAGTTTCAACCTTTTCAGAGTTCATTTGTACTGCTTTTCAATTTCAGGGTCATTCAGCGCAAAAAAATCATTAAATGCATGAAAAATAGCAAATGAAGTTAGAAATGTTTGAAATTTGAGGATGTGGCGTTGAATGGTGCATATTGAATGCACAAAAAGTCAGGAGTTGAAATAAGTTTAAAAAATGAAATGCCTTTGTAAAAGATGAGTTTTCGTCTGAAACCCTCATACTTCGAATGAGATGGTCCAGTTTGTACACGAAGTGCATCCAGTTTTTGCCGTAACCCTCTCAACTTTTTATCACATGCCATGTGTGTGAAATGATGATACCATGCGAAGTTTCAACCTTTTCAGAGTTCATTTGTACTGCTTTTCAATTTCAGGGTCATTCGGCACAAAAAAATAATTAAATGCATGAAAAATAGCAAACGAAGTTAGAAATGTTTGAAATTTGAGGATGTGGCTTTGAATGGTGAATATTGAATGCAGACAAAGTCCTGAGTTGAAATAAGTTTAAAAAATGAAATGCCTTTGTAAAAGATGAGTTTTCGTCCGAAACCCTCATACTTCGAAGGAGATGGTCCAGTTCGTGCACGAAGTGCATCCAGTTTTTGCCGTAACCCTCTCAACTTTTTATCACATGCTATGTGGGTGAAATGATGATACCATCCCAAGTTTCATCCTTTTCAGAGTTCATTTGTACTGCTTTTCAATTTCAGGGTCATTCAGCGCAAAAAAAATCATTAAATGCATGAAAAATAGCAAATGAAGTTAGAAATGTTTGAAATTTGAGGATGAGGCTTTGAATGGTCCATATTGAATGCACAAAAAGTCAGGAGTTGAAATAAGTTTAAAAAATGAAATGCCTTTGTAACAGATGAGTTTTCGTCTGAAACCCTCATAGTTCGAATGAGATGGTCCAGTTTGTACACGAAGTGCATCCAGTTTTTGCCGTAACCCTCTCAACTTTTTATCACATGCCATGTGTGTGACATGATGATACCATGCCAAGTTTCAACCTTTTCAAAGTCCATTTGTACTGCTTTTCAATTTCAGGGTCGTTCAGCGCAAAAAATCATTAATTGCATGAAAAATAGCAAATGAAGTTAGAAATGTTTGAAATTTGAGGATGTGGCTTTGAATGGTGCATATTGAATGCACAAAAAGTCTGGAGTTGAAATAAGTTTAAAAAATGAAATGCCTTTGTAACAGATGAGTTTTCGTCCGAAACCCTCATACTTCTAAGGAGATGGTCCTGTTTGTACACGAAGTGCATTCAGTTTTTGCCGTAACCCTCTCAACTTTTTATCACATGCTATGTCGGTGAAATGATGATAACATGCCAAGTTTCAACCTTTTCAGAGTTCATTTGTACTGCTTTTCAATTTCAGGGTTATTTAGCGCAACAAAATCATTAAAGGTATGAAAAATAGCAAATGAAGTTACAAATGTTTGAAATTTGAGGATGTGGCTTTGAATGGTGCATATTGTATGCACAAAAAGTCTGGAGTTGAAATAAGTTTAAAAAATGAAATGCCTTTGTAACAGATGAGTTTTCGTCCGAAATCCTCATACTTCGAAGGAGATGGTCCAGTTTGTGCACGAAGTGCATCCAGTTTTTGCCGTCACCCTCTCAACCTTTTATCACATGCTATGTGGGTGAAATGATGATACCATGCCAAGTTTCAACCTTTTCAGAGTTCATTTGTACTGCTTTTCAATTTCAGGGTCATTTAGCGCAAAAAAATCATTAAATGCATGAAAAATAGCAAATGAAGTTAGAAATGTTTGAAATTTGAGGATGTGGCTTTGAATGGTGAATATTGAATGCACAAAAAGTCTGGAGTTGAAATAAGTTTTAAAAAATGAAATGCCTTTGTAACAGATGAGTTTTCGTCTGAAACCCTCATACTTCGAAGGAGATGGTCCAGTTTGTACACGAAGTGCATTCAGTTTTTGCCGAAACCCTCTCAACTTTGTATCACATGCTATGTCGGTGAAATGATGATACCATGCCAAGTTTCAACTTTTTCAGAGTTCATTTGTACTGCTTTTCAATTTCAGGGTCATTCAGCGCAACAAAATCATTAAATGTATGAAAAATAGCAAATGAAGTTAGAAATGTTTGAAATTTGAGGATGTGGCTTTGAATGGTGCATATTGAATGCACAAAAAGTCTGTAGTTGAAATAAGTTAAAAAATGAAATGCCTTTGTAACAGATGAGTTTTCGTCCGAAACCCTCATACTTCGAAGGAGATGGTGCAGTTTGTGCGCGAAGTGCATCCAGTTTTTGCCGTACCCCTCTCATCTTTATATCACATGCTATGTCGGTGAAATGATGATACCATGCCAAGTTTCAACCTTTTCAGAGTTCATTTGTACTGCTTTTCAATTTCAGGGTCATTCAGGGCAAAAAAATCATTGAATGCACAAAAAGTCAGGAGTTGAAATAAGTTTAAAAAATGAAATGCCTTTGTAAAAGATGAGTTTTCGTCTGAAACCCTCATACTTCGAATGAGATGGTCCAGTTTGTACACGAAGTGCATCCAGTTTTTGCCGTAACCCTCTCAACTTTTTATCACATGCCATGTGTGTCAAATGATGATACCATGCGAAGTTTCAACCTTTTCAGAGTTCATTTGTACTGCTTTTCAATTTCAGAGTCATTCGGCACAAAAAAATCATTAAATGCATGAAAAATAGCAAACGAAGTTAGAAATGTTTGAAATTTGAGGATGTAGCTTTGAATGGTGCATATTGAATGCAGACAAAGTCTGGAGTTGAAATAAGTTTAAAAAATGAAATGCCTTTGTAAAAGATGAGTTTTCGTCCGAAACCCTCATACTTCGAAGGAGATGGTCCAGTTCGTGCACGAAGTGCATCCAGTTTTTGCCGTAACCCTCTCAACTTTTTATCACATGCTATGTGGGTGAAATGATGATACCATCCCAAGTTTCATCCTTTTCAGAGTTCATTTGTACTGCTTTTCAATTTCAGAGTCATTCGGCACAAAAAAATCATTAAATGCATGAAAAATAGCAAACGAAGTTAGAAATGTTTGAAATTTGAGGATGTAGCTTTGAATGGTGCATATTGAATGCAGACAAAGTCTGGAGTTGAAATAAGTTTAAAAAATGAAATGCCTTTGTAAAAGATGAGTTTTCGTCCGAAACCCTCATACTTCGAAGGAGATGGTCCAGTTCGTGCACGAAGTGCATCCAGTTTTTGCCGTAACCCTCTCAACTTTTTATCACATGCTATGTGGGTGAAATGATGATACCATCCCAAGTTTCATCCTTTTCAGAGTTCATTTGTACTGCTTTTCAATTTCAGGGTCATTCAACGCAAAAAATCATTAAATGCATGAAAAATAGCAAATGAAGTTAGAAATGTTTGAAATTTGAGGATGTGGCTTTGAATGGTGCATATTGAATGCAAAAAAAGTCTGGAGTTGAAATAAGTTTAAAAAAATGAAATGCCCTTGTAACAGATGAGTTTTCGTCCGAAATCCTCATACTTCGAAGGAGATGGTCCAGTTTGTGCACGAAGTGCATCCAGTTTTTGCCGTAACCCTCTAAACTTTTTATCACATGCTATGTGGGTGAAATGATGATACCATGCCAAGTTTCAACCTTTTCAGAGTTCATTTGTACTGCTTTTCAATTTCAGGGTCATTCAACGCAAAAAATCATTAAATGCATGAAAAATAGCAAATGAAGTTAGAAATGTTTGAAATTTGAGGATGTGGCTTTGAATGGTGCATATTGAATGCACAAAAAGTCTGGAGTTGAAATAAGTTTAAAAAATGAAATGCCCTTGTAACAGATGAGTTTTCGTCCGAAACCCTCATACTTGGAAGGAGATGGTCCAGTTTGTGCACGAAGTGCATCCAGTTTTTGCCGTAACCCTCTCAACTTTTTATCACATGCTATGTGGGTGAAATTATGATACCATCCCAAGTTTCATCCTTTTCAGAGTTCATTTGTACTGCTTTTCAATTTCAGGGTCATTCAGCGCAAAAAGATCATTAAATTCATGAAAAGTAGGAAATGAAGTTAGAAATGTTTCAAATTTGAGGATGTGACTTTGAATGGTGCATATTGAATGCACAAAAAGTCTGGAGTTGAAATAAGTTTAAAAAAATGAAATGCCGTTGTAAAAGATGAGCTTTCGTCCCAAACCCTCATACTTTGAAGGAGATGGTCCAGTTTGTGCACGAAGTGCATCCAGTTTTTGCCATAACCCTCTAAACTTTTTATCACATGCTATGTGGGTGAAATGATGATACCATGACAAGTTTCAACCTTTTCAGAGTTCATTTGTACTGCTTTTCAATTTCAGGGTTATTTAGCGAAACAAAATCATTAAATGTATGAAAAATAGCAAATGAAGTTAGAAATGTTTGAAATTTGTGGATGTGGCTTTGAATGGTGCATATTGTATGCACAAAAAGTCTGGAGTCGAAATAAGCTTAAAAAATGAAATGCCTTTGTAACAGATGAGATGGTCCAGTTTGTACACGAAGTGCATCTAGTTTTTGCCGTAACCCACTCAACTTTTTAGCACATGCTATGTGTGTGAAATGATGATACCATGGCAAGTTCCAACCTTTTCAGAGTTCATTTGTACTGCTTTTCAATTTCAGGGTCATTCAGCGCAAAAAAATCATTAAATGCGTGAAAAAAAGCAAATGAAGTTAGAAATGATTGAAATTTGAGGATGTGGCTTTGAATGTTGCATATTTAATGCACAAAAAGTCTGGAGTTGAAATAAGTTTAAAAAATGAAATGGCTTTGTAACAGATGAGTTTTCGTTCGGAACCCTCATACTTCGAAGGAGATGGTCCAGTTTGTACACGAAGTGCATCTAGTTTTTGCCGTAACCCTCTCAACATTTTATCACATGCTATGTGTGTGAAATGATGATACCATGCGAAGTTTCAACCTTTTCAGAGTTCATTTGTACTGCTTTTCAATTTCAGGGTCATTCGGCACAAAAAAATCATTAAATGCATGAAAAATAACAAACGAAGTTAGAAATGTTTGAAATTTGAGGATGTGGCTTTCAATGGTGCATATTGAATGCACAAAAAGTCTGGAGTTGAAATAAGTTTAAAAAATGAAATGCCTTTGTAAAAGATGAGTTTTCGTCCGAAACCCTCATACTTCGAAGGAGATGGTCCAGTTTGTGCACGAAGTGCATCCAGTTTTTGCCGTAACCCTGTCAACTTTTTATCACATGCTATGTGGGTGAAATGATGATACCATCCCAAGTTTCATACTTTTCAGAGTTCATTTGTACTGCTTTTCAATTTCAGGGTCATTCAGCGCAAAAAAATCATTAAAGGCATGAAAAATAGCAAATGAAGTTAGAAATGTTTCAAATTTGAGGATGTGGCTTTGAATGGTGCATATTGAATGCACAAAAAGTTTGGAGTTGAAATAAGTTTAAAAAAATGAAATGCCTTTGTAAAAGATGAGTTTTCGTCCGAAACCCTCATACTTCGAAGGAGATGGTCCAGTTTGTGCACGAAGTGCATCCAGTTTTTGCCGTAACCCTGTCAACTTTTTATCACATGCTATGTGGGTGAAATGATGATACCATCCCAAGTTTCATACTTTTCAGAGTTCATTTGTACTGCTTTTCAATTTCAGGGTCATTCAGCGCAAAAAAATCATTAAAGGCATGAAAAATAGCAAATGAAGTTAGAAATGTTTCAAATTTGAGGATGTGGCTTTGAATGGTGCATATTGAATGCACAAAAAGTCTGGAGTTGAAATAAGTTTAAAAAAATGAAATGCCTTTGTAAAACATGAGTTTTCGTCCGAAACCCTCATACTTCGAAGGAGATGGTCCAGTTTGTGCACGAAGTGCATACTGTTTTTGCCGTAACCCTCTAAAATTTTTATCACATGCTATGTGGTTGAAATGATGATACCATGCCAAGTTTCAACCTTTTCAGAGTTCATTTGTACTGCTTTTCAATTTCAGGGTCATTCAGCGCAAAAAAATATTAAATGCATGAAAAATAGCAAAGGAAGTTAGAAATGTTTGAAATTTGAGGATGTGGCTTTGAATGGTGCCTATTGAATGCACAAAAAGTCTGGAGTTCAAATAAGTTTAAAAAATGAAATGCCTTTGTAACAGATGAGTTTTCGTCTGAAACCCTCATACTTCGAAGGAGATTGTCCAGTTTGTACACGAAGTGCATTCAGTTTTTGCCGTAACCCTGTCAACTTTTTATCACATGCTATGTCGGTGAAATGATGATAACATGCCAAGTTTCAACCTTTTCAGAGTTCATTTGTACTGCTTTTCAATTTCAGGGTCATTTAGCGCAACAAAATCATTAAATGTATGAAAAATAGCAAATGAAGTTAGAAATGTTTGAAATTTGAGGATGTGGCTTTGAATGGTGCATATTGTATGCACAAAAAGTCTGGAGTTGAAATAAGTTTAAAAAATGAAAGACCTTTGTAACAGATGAGTTTTCGTCCGAAACCCTCATACTTCGAAGGAGATGGTCCAGTTTGTGCACGAAGTGCATCCAGTTTTTGCCGTAACCCTCTCAACTTTTTATCACATGCTATGTGGGTGAAATGATGATACCATGCCAAGTTTCAACCTTTTTAGAGTTCATTTTTACTGCTTTTCAATTTCAGGGTCATTCAGCGCAAAAAATCATTAAATGCATGAAAAATAGCAAATGAAGTTAGAAATGTTTGAAATTTGAGGATGTGGCTTTGAATTGTGCCTATTGAATGCACAAAAAGTCTGGAGTTCAAATAAGTTTAAAAAATGAAATGCCTTTGTAACAGATGAGTTTTCGTCTGAAACCATCATACTTGGAAGGAGATGGTCCAGTTTGTACACGAAGTGCATCTAGTTTTTGCCGTAACCCACTCAACTTTTTAGCACATGCGATGTGTGTGAAATGATGATACCATGCCAAGTTTCAACCTTTTCAGAGTTCATTCTTACTGCATTTCAATTTCAGGGTCATTCAGCGCAAAAAAATCATTAAATGCATGAAAAATAGCAAATGAAGTTAGAAATGTTTGAAGTTTGAGGATGTGGCTTTGAAGGGTGCATATTGAATGCACAAAAAGTCTGTAGTTGAAATAAGTTAAAAAATGAAATGCCTTTGTAACAGATGAGTTTTCGTCCGAAACCCTCATACTTCGAAGGAGATGGTGCAGTTTGTGCACGAAGTGCATCCAGTTTAGGCCGTACCCCTCTCATCTTTTTATCACATGCTATGTCGGTGAAATGATGATACCATGCCAAGTTTCAACCTTTTCAGAGTTCATTTGTACTGCTTTTCAATTTCAGGGTCATTCGGCGCAAAAAAAATCATTAAATGCATGAAAAATAGCAAATGAAGTTAGAAATGTTTCAAATTTGAGGATGTGGCTTTGAATGGTGCATATTTAATGCAGAAAAAGTCTGGAGTTGAAATAAGTTTAAAAAATGTAATAACTTTGTAAAAGATGAGCTTTCGTCTCAAACCCTCATACTTCGAAGGAGATGGTCCAGTTTGTGCACGAAGTGCATCCAGCTTTTGCCGTAACCCTCTAAACTTTTTATCACATGCTATGTGGTTGAAATGATGATACCATGCCATGTTCAACCTTTTCAGAGTTCATTTGTACTGCTTTTCAATTTCAGGGTCATTCAGCGCAAAAAATCATTAAATGCATGAAAAATAGCAAATGAAGTTAGAAATGTTTGAAATTTGAGGATGTGGCTTTGAATGGTGCATATTGAATGCACAAAAAGTCTGTAGTTGAAATAAGTTAAAAAATGAAAAGCCTTTGTAACAGATGAGTTTTCGTCCGAAACCCTCATACTTCGAAGGAGATGGTCCAGTTTGTGCACGAAGTGTATCCAGTTTTTGCCATAACCCACTCAACTTTTTAGCACATGCGATGTGTGTGAAATGATGATACCATGCCAAGTTTCAACCTTTTCAGAGTTCATTTGTACTGCTTTTCAATTTCAGGGTCATTCAGTGCAAAAAAATCATTAAATGAATGAAAAATAGCAAATGAAGTTAGAAATGTTTGAAATTTGAGGATGTGGCTTTGAATGGTGCATATTGAATGCACAAAAAGTCAGGAGTTGAAATAAGTTTAAAAAATGAAATGCCTTTGTAACAGATGAGTTTTCGTCTGAAACCCTCATACTTCGAATGAGATGGTCCAGTTTGTACACGAAGTGCATCCAGTTTTTGCCGTAACCCTCTCAACTTTTTATCACATGCCATGTGTGTGACATGATGATACCATGCCAAGTTTCAACCTTTTCAAAGTCCATTTGTACTGCTTTTCAATTTCAGGCTCGTTCAGCGCAAAAAAGCATTAAATGCATGAAAAATAGCAAATGAAGTTAGAAATGTTTTAAATTTGAGGATGTGGCATTGAATGGTGCATATTGAATGCAGAAAAAGTCTGGAGTTGAAATAAGTTTAAAAAATGAAATGCCTTTGTAACAGATGAGGTTTCGTCCGAAACCCTCATACTTCTAAGGAGATGGTCCTGTTTGTACACGAAGTGCATTCAGTTTTTGCCGTAACCCTCTCAACTTTTTATCACATGCTATGTCGGTGAAATGATGATAACATGCCAAGTTTCAACCTTTTCAGTGTTCATTTGTACTGCTTTTCAATTTCAGGGTCATTTAGCGTAACAAAATCATTAAAGGTATGAAAAATAGCAAATGAAGTTAGAAATGTTTGAAATTTGAGGATGTGGCTTTGAATGGTGCATATTGTATGCACAAAAATTCTGGATTTGAAATAAGTTTAAAAAATGAAATGCCTTTGTAACAGATGAGTTTTCGTCCGAAACCCTCATACTTCGAAGGAGATGGTCCAGTTTGTGCACGAAGTGCATCCAGTTTTTGCCGTAACCCTCTCAACTTTTTATCACATGCTATGTGGGTGAAATGATGATACCATGCCAAGTTTCAACCTTTTCAGAGTTCATTTGTACTGCTATTCAATTTCAGAGTCATTTAGCGCAAAAAAATCATTAAATGCATGAAAAATAGCAAATGAAGTTAGAAATGTTTGAAATTTGAGGATGTGGCTTTGAATGGTGAATATTGAATGCACAAAAAGTCTGGAGTTGAAATAAGTTTTAAAAAATGAAATGCCTTTGTAACAGATGAGTTTTCGTCTGAAACCCTCATACTTCGAAGGAGATGGTCCAGTTTGTACACGAAGTGCATTCAGTTTTTGCCGTAACCCTCTCAACTTTGTATCACATGCTATGTGGGTGAAATGATGATACCATGCCAAGTTTCAACTTTTTCAGAGTTCATTTGTACTGCTTTTCAATTTCAGGGTCATTCAGCGCAACAAAATCATTAAATGTATGAAAAATAGCAAATGAAGTTAGAAATGTTTGAAATTTGAGGATGTGGCTTTGAATGGTGCATATTGAATGCACAAAAAGTCTGTAGTTGAAATAAGTTAAAAAATGAAATGCCTTTGTAACAGATGAGTTTTCGTCCGAAACCCTCATACTTCGAAGGAGATGGTGCAGTTTGTGCACGAAGTGCATCCAGTTTTTGCCATACCCCTCTCATCTTTTTATCACATGCTATGTCGGTGAAATGATGATACCATGCCAAGTTTCAACGTTTTCAGAGTTCATTTGTACTGCTTTTCAATTTCAGGGTCATTCAGCGCAAAAAAAATCATTAAATGCGTGAAAAATAGCAAATGAAGTTAGAAATGTTTCAAATTTGAGGATGTGGCTTTGAATGGTGCATATTTAATGCAGAAAAAGTCTGGAGTTGAAATAAGTTTAAAAAATGTAATAACTTTGTAAAAGATGAGCTTTCGTCTCAAACCCTCATACTTCGAAGGAGATGGTCCAGTTTGTGCACGAAGTGCATCCAGTTTTTGCCGTAACCCTCTAAACTTTTTATCACATGCTATGTGGTTGAAATGATGATACCATGCCAAGTTCAACCTTTTCACAGTTCATTTGTACTGGTTTTCAATTTCAGGGTCATTCAGCGCAAAAAATCAATAAATGCATGAAAAATAGCAAATGAAGTTAGAAATGTTTCAAATTTGAGGATGTGGCTTTGAATGGTGCCTATTGAATGCACAAAAAGTCTGGAGTTCAAATAAGTTCAAAAAATGAAATGCCTTTGTAACAGATGAGTTTTCGTCCGAAACCCTCATACTTCGAAGGAGATGGTCCAGTTTGTACACGAAGTGCATTCAGTTTTTGCCGTAACCCTGTCAAGTTTTTATCACATGCTATGTCGGTGAAATGATGATAACATGCCAAGTTTCAACCTTTTCAGAGTTCATTTGTACTGCTTTTCAATTTCAGGGTCATTTAGCGCAACAAAATCATTAAATGTATGAAAAATAGCAAATGAAGTTAGAAATGTTTGAAATTTGAGGATGTGGCTTTGAATGGTGCATATTGTATGCACAAAAAGTCTGGAGTTGAAATAAGTTTAAAAAATGAAAGGCCTTTGTGACAGATGAGTTTTCGTCCGAAACCCTCATACTTCGAAGGAGATGGTCCAGTTTGTGCACGAAGTGCATCCAGTTTTTGCCGTAACCCTCTCAACTTTTTATCACATGCTATGTGGGTGAAATGATGATACCATGCCAAGTTTCAACCTTTTCAGAGTTCATTTGTACTGCTTTTCAATTTCAGGGTCATTCAGCGCAAAAAATCATTAAATGCATGAAAAATAGCAAATGAAGTTAGAAATGTTTGAAATTTGAGGATGTGGCTTTGAATGATGCATATTGAATGCACAAAAAGTCTGGAGTTGAAATAGGTTTTAAAAAATGAAATGCCTTTGTAACAGATGAGTTTTCGTCTGAAACCCTCATACTTCGAAGGAGATGGTCCAGTTTGTACACGAAGTGCATTCAGTTTTTGCCGTAACCCTCTCAACTTTGTATCACATGCTATGTCGGTGAAATGATGATACCATGCCAAGTTTCAACTTTTTCAGAGTTCATTTCTACTGCTTTTCAATTTCAGGGTCATTCAGCGCAACAAAATCATTAAATGTATGAAAAATAGCAAATGAAGTTAGAAATGTTTGAAATTTGAGGATGTGGCTTTGAATGGTGCATATTGAATGCACAAAAAGTCTGTAGTTGAAATAAGTTAAAAAATGAAATGCCTTTGTAACAGATGAGTTTTCGTCCGAAACCCTCATACTTCGAAGGAGATGGTCCAGTTTGTGCACGAAGTGTATCCAGTTTTTGCCGTAACCCTCTCAACTTTTTATCACTTGCTATGTCGGTGAAATGATGATACCATGCCAACTTTCAACCTTTTCAGAGTTCATTTGTACTGCTTTTCAATTTCAGGGTCGTTCAGCGCCAAAAAAAATCATTAAATGCATGAAAAATAGCAAATGAAGTTAGAAATGTTTGAAATTAGAGGATGTCGCTTCGAATGGTGCATATTTAATGCAGAAAAAGTCTGGAGTTGAAATAAGTTTAAAAAATGAAATGCCTTTGTAACAGATGAGTTTTCGTCTGAAACCATCATGCTTCGAAGGAGATGGTCCAGTTTGTACACGAAGTGCATTCAGTTTTTGCCATAACCCACTCAACTTTTTAGCACATGCGATGTGTGTGAAATGATGATACCATGGGAAGTTTCAACCTTTTCAGAGTTCATTTGTACTGCATTTCAATTTCAGGGTCATTCAGCGCAAAAAAATCATTAAATGCATGAAAAATAGCAAATGAAGTTAGAAATGTATGAAATTTGAGGATGTCGCTTCGAATGGTGCATATTTAATGCAGAAAAAGTCTGGAGTTGAAATAAGTTTAAAAAATGAAATGCCTTTGTAACAGATGAGTTTTCGTCTGAAACCATCATACTTCGAAGGAGATGGTCCAGTTTGTACACGAAGTGCATTCAGTTTTTGCCATAACCCACTCAACTTTTTAGCACATGCTATGTCGGTGAAATGATGATAACATGCCAAGTTTCAACCTTTTCAGTGTTCATTTGTACTGCTTTTCAATTTCAGGGTCATTCAGCGTAACAAAATCATTAAAGGTATGAAAAATAGCAAATGAAGTTAGAAATGTTTGAAATTTGAGGATGTGGCTTTGAATGGTGCATATTGTATGCACAAAAAGTCTGGATTTGAAATAAGTTTAAAAAATGAAATGCCTTTGTAACAGATGAGTTTTCGTCCGAAACCCTCATACTTCGAAGGAGATTTTCCAGTTTGTGCACGAACTGCATCCAGTTTTTGCCGTAACCCTCTCAACTTTTTATCACGTGCTATGTGGGTGAAATGATGATACCATGCCAAGTTTCAACCTTTTCAAAGTCCATTTGTACTGCTTTTCAATTTCAGGGTCGTTCAGCGCAAAAAAGCATTAAATGCATGAAAAATAGCAAATGAAGTTAGAAATGTTTTAAATTTGAGGATGTGGCTTTGAATGGTGCATATTGAATGCAGAAAAAGTCTGGAGTTGAAATAAGTTTAAAAAATGAAATGCCTTTGTAACAGATGAGGTTTCGTCCGAAACCCTCATACTTCTAAGGAGATGGTCCTGTTTGTACACGAAGTGCATTCAGTTTTTGCCGTAACCCTCTCAACTTTTTATCACATGCTATGTCGGTGAAATGATGATAACATGCCAAGTTTCAACCTTTTCAGTGTTCATTTGTACTGCTTTTCAATTTCAGGGTCATTTAGCGTAACAAAATCATTAAAGGTATGAAAAATAGCAAATGAAGTTAGAAATGTTTGAAATTTGAGGATGTGGCTTTGAATGGTGCATATTGTATGCACAAAAAGTCTGGATTTGAAATAAGTTTAAAAAATGAAATGCCTTTGTAACAGATGAGTTTTCGTCCGAAACCCTCATACTTCGAAGGAGATGGTCCAGTTTGTGCACGAACTGCATCCAGTTTTTGCCGTAACCCTCTCAACTTTTTATCACGTGCTATGTGGGTGAAATGATGATACCATGCCAAGTTTCAACCTTTTCAGAGTTCATTTGTACTGCTTTTCAATTTCAGGGTCATTTAGCGCAAAAAAATCATTAAATGCATGAAAAATAGCAAATGAAGTTAGAAATGTTTGAAATTTGAGGATGTGGCTTTGAATGGTGAATATTGAATGCACAAAAAGTCTGGAGTTGAAATAAGTTTTAAAAAATGAAATGCCTTTGTAACAGATGAGTTTTCGTCTGAAACCCTCATACTTCGAAGGAGATGGTCCAGTTTGTACACGAAGTGCATTCAGTTTTTGCCGTAACCCTCTCAACTTTGTATCACATGCTATGTGGGTGAAATGATGATACCATGCCAAGTTTCAACTTTTTCAGAGTTCATTTGTATTGCTTTTCAATTTCAGGGTCATTCAGCGCAACAAAATCATTAAATGTATTAAAAATAGCAAATGAAGATAGAAATGTTTGAAATTTGAGGATGTGGCTTTGAATGGTGCATATTGAATGCACAAAAAGTCTGTAGTTGAAATAAGTTAAAAAATGAAATGCCTTTGTAACAGATGAGTTTTCGTCCGAAACCCTCATACTTCGAAGGAGATGGTGCAGTTTGTGCACGAAGTGCATCCAGTTTTTGCCGTACCCCTCTCATCTTTTTATCACATGCTATGTCGGTGAAATGATGATACCATGCCAAGTTTCAACCTTTTCAGAGTTCATTTGTACTGCTTTTCAATTTCAGGGTCATTCAGCGCAAAAAATCATTAAATGCATGAAAAATAGCAAATGAAGTTAGAAATGTTTGAAATTTGAGGATGTGGCTTTGAATGATGCATATTGAATGCACAAAAAGTCTGGAGTTGAAATAGGTTTTAAAAAATGAAATGCCTTTGTAACAGATGAGTTTTCGTCTGAAACCCTCATACTTCGAAGGAGATGGTCCAGTTTGTACACGAAGTGCATTCAGTTTTTGCCGTAACCCTCTCAACTTTGTATCACATGCTATGTCGGTGAAATGATGATACCATGCCAAGTTTCAACTTTTTCAGAGTTCATTTGTACTGCTTTTCAATTTCAGGGTCATTCAGCGCAACAAAATCATTAAATGTATGAAAAATAGCAAATGAAGTTAGAAATGTTTGAAATTTGAGAATGTGGCTTTGAATGGTGCATATTGAATGCACAAAAAGTCTGTAGTTGAAATAAGTTAAAAAATGAAATGCCTTTGTAACAGATGAGTTTTCGTCCGAAACCCTCATACTTCGAAGGAGATGGTCCAGTTTGTGCACGAAGTGTATCCAGTTTTTGCCGTAACCCTCTCAACTTTTTATCACTTGCTATGTCGGTGAAATGATGATACCATGCCAAGTTTCAACCTTTTCAGAGTTCATTTGTACTGCTTTTCAATTTCAGGGTCGTTCAGCGCCAAAAAAAATCATTAAATGCATGAAAAATAGCAAATGAAGTTAGAAATGTTTGAAATTTGAGGATGTCGCTTCGAATGGTGCATATTTAATGCAGAAAAAGTCTGGAGTTGAAATAAGTTTAAAAAATGAAATGCCTTTGTAACAGATGAGTTTTCGTCTGAAACCATCATGCTTCGAAGGAGATGGTCCAGTTTGTACACGAAGTGCATTCAGTTTTTGCCATAACCCACTCAACTTTTTAGCACATGCGATGTGTGTGAAATGATGATACCCTGGCAAGTTTCAACCTTTTCAGAGTTCATTTGTACTGCATTTCAATTTCAGGGTCATTCAGCGCAAAAAAATCATTAAATGCATGAAAAATAGCAAATGAAGTTAGAAATGTTTGAAATTTGAGGATGTGGCTTTGAATGGTGCCTATTGAATGCACAAAAAGTCTGGAGTTCAAATAAGTTTAAAAAATGAAATGCCTTTGTAACAGATGAGTTTTCGTCTGAAACCATCATACTTCGAAGGAGATGGTCCAGTTTGTACACGAAGTGCATCTAGTTTTTGCCATAACCCACTCAACTTTTTAGCACATGCGATGTGTGTGAAATGATGATACCATGCCAAGTTTCAACCTTTTCAGAGTTCATTTGTACTGCATTTCAATTTCAGGGTCATTCAGCGCAACAAAATCATTAAATGTATGAAAAATAGCAAATGAAGTTAGAAATGTTTGAAATTTGAGGATGTGGCTTTGAATGGTGCATATTGAATGCACAAAAAGTCTGTAGTTGAAATAAGTTAAAAAATGAAATGCCTTTGTAACAGATGAGTTTTCGTCCGAAACCCTCATACTTCGAAGGAGATGGTCCAGTTTGTGCACGAAGTGTATCCAGTTTTTGCCGTAACCCTCTCAACTTTTTATCACATGCTATGTCGGTGAAATGATGATACCATGCCAAGTTTCAACCTTTTCAGAGTTCATTTGTACTGCTTTTCAATTTCAGGGTCGTTCAGCGCCAAAAAAAGCATTATATGCATGAAAAATAGCAAACGAAGTTAGAAATGTTTGAAATTTGAGGATGTCGCTTCGAATGGTGCATATTTAATGCAGAAAAAGTCTGGAGTTGAAATAAGTTTAAAAAATGAAATGCCTTTGTAACAGATGAGTTTTCGTCTGAAACCATCATACTTCGAAGGAGATGGTCCAGTTTGTACACGAAGTGCATTCAGTTTTTGCCATAACCCACTCAACTTTTTAGCACATGCTATGTCGGTGAAATGATGATAACATGCCAAGTTTCAACCTTTTCAGTGTTCATTTGTACTGCTTTTCAATTTCAGGGTCATTTAGCGTAACAAAATCATTAAAGGTATGAAAAATAGCAAATGAAGTTAGAAATGTTTGAAATTTGAGGATGTGGCTTTGAATGGTGCATATTGTATGCACAAAAAGTCTGGATTTGAAATAAGTTTAAAAAATGAAATGCCTTTGTAACAGATGAGTTTTCGTCCGAAACCCTCATACTTCGAAGGAGATGGTCCAGTTTGTGCACGAACTGCATCCAGTTTTTGCCGTAACCCTCTCAACTTTTTATCACGTGCTATGTGGGTGAAATGATGATACCATGCCAAGTTTCAACCTTTTCAGAGTTCATTTGTACTGCTTTTCAATTTCAGGGTCATTTAGCGCAAAAAAATCATTAAATGCATGAAAAATAGCAAATGAAGTTAGAAATGTTTGAAATTTGAGGATGTGGCTTTGAATGGTGAATATTGAATGCACAAAAAGTCTGGAGTTGAAATAAGTTTTAAAAAATGAAATGCCTTTGTAACAGATGAGTTTTCGTCTGAAACCCTCATACTTCGAAGGAGATGGTCCAGTTTGTACACGAAGTGCATTCAGTTTTTGCCGTAACCCTCTCAACTTTGTATCACATGCTATGTGGGTGATATGATGATACCATGCCAAGTTTCAACTTTTTCAGAGTTCATTTGTACCGCTTTTTAATTTCAGGGTCATTCAGCGCAACAAAATCATTAAATGTATGAAAAATAGCAAATGAAGATAGAAATGTTTGAAATTTGAGGATGTGGCTTTGAATGGTGCATATTGAATGCACAAAAAGTCTGTAGTTGAAATAAGTTAAAAAATGAAATGCCTTTGTAACAGATGAGTTTTCGTCCGAAACCCTCATACTTCGAAGGAGATGGTGCAGTTTGTGCACGAAGTGCATCCAGTTTTTGCCGTACCCCTCTCATCTTTTTATCACATGCTATGTCAGTGAAATGATGATACCATGCCAAGTTTCAACCTTTTCAGAGTTCATTTGTACTGCTTTTCAATTTCAGGGTCATTCAGCGCAAAAAATCATTAAATGCATGAAAAATAGCAAATTAAGTTAGAAATGTTTGAAATTTGAGGATGTGGCTTTGAATGATGCATATTGAATGCACAAAAAGTCTGGAGTTGAAATAAGTTTTAAAAAATGAAATGCCTTTGTAACAAATGAGTTTTCGTCTGAAACCCTCATAATTCGAAGGAGATGGTCCAGTTTGTACACGAAGTGCATTCAGTTTTTGCCGTAACCCTCTCAACTTTGTATCACATGCTATGTCGGTGAAATGATGATACCATGCCAAGTTTCAACTTTTTCAGAGTTCATTTGTACTGCTTTTCAATTTCAGGGTCATTCAGCGCAACAAAATCATTAAATGTATGAAAAATAGCAAATGAAGTTAGAAATGTTTGAAATTTGAGAATGTGGCTTTGAATGGTGCATATTGAATGCACAAAAAGTCTGTAGTTGAAATAAGTTAAAAAATGAAATGCCTTTGTAACAGATGAGTTTTCGTCCGAAACCCTCATACTTCGAAGGAGATGGTGCAGTTTGTGCACGAAGTGCATCCAGTTTTTGCCGTACCCCTCTCATCTTTTTATCACATGCTATGTCGGTGAAATTATGATACCATGCCAAGTTTCAACCTTTTCAGAGTTCATTTGTACTGCTTTTCAATTTCAGGGTCATTCAGCGCAAAAAATCATTAAATGCATGAAAAATAGCAAATGAAGTTAGAAATGTTTGAAATTTGAGGATGTGGCTTTGAATGATGCATATTGAATGCACAAAAAGTCTGGAGTTGAAATAGGTTTTAAAAAATGAAATGCCTTTGTAACAAATGAGTTTTCATCTGAAACCCTCATACTTCGAAGGAGATGGTCCAGTTTGTACACGAAGTGCATTCAGTTTTTGCCGTAACCCTCTCAACTTTGTATCACATGCTATGTCGGTGAAATGATGATACCATGCCAAGTTTCAACTTTTTCAGAGTTCATTTGTACTGCTTTTCAATTTCAGGGTCATTCAGCGCAACAAAATCATTAAATGTATGAAAAATAGCAAATGAAGTTAGAAATGTTTGAAATTTGAGAATGTGGCTTTGAATGGTGCATATTGAATGCACAAAAAGTCTGTAGTTGAAATAAGTTAAAAAATGAAATGCCTTTGTAACAGATGAGTTTTCGTCCGAAACCCTCATACTTCGAAGGAGATGGTCCAGTTTGTGCACGAAGTGTATCCAGTTTTTGCCGTAACCCTCTCAACTTTTTATCACTTGCTATGTCGGTGAAATGATGATACCATGCCAAGTTTCAACCTTTTCAGAGTTCATTTGTACTGCTTTTCAATTTCAGGGTCGTTCAGCGCCAAAAAAAATCATTAAATGCATGAAAAATAGCAAATGAAGTTAGAAATGTTTGAAATTTGAGGATGTCGCTTCGAATGGTGCATATTTAATGCAGAAAAAGTCTGGAGTTGAAATAAGTTTAAAAAATGAAATGCCTTTGTAACAGATGAGTTTTCGTCTGAAACCATCATGCTTCGAAGGAGATGGTCCAGTTTGTACACGAAGTGCATTCAGTTTTTGCCATAACCCACTCAACTTTTTAGCACATGCGATGTGTGTGAAATGATGATACCATGCCAAGTTTCAACCTTTTCAGAGTTCATTTGTACTGCATTTCAATTTCAGGGTCATTCAGCGCAAAAAAATCATTAAATGCATGAAAAATAGCAAATGAAGTTAGAAATGTTTGAAATTTGAGGATGTGGCTTTGAATGGTGCATATTGAATGCACAAAAAGTCTGTAGTTGAAATAAGTTAAAAAATGAAATGCCTTTGTAACAGATGAGTTTTCGTCCGAAACCCTCATACTTCGAAGGAGATGGTCCAGTTTGTGCACGAAGTGTATCCAGTTTTTGCCGTAACCCTCTCAACTTTTTATCACATGCTATGTCGGTGAAATGACGATACCATGCCAAGTTTCAACCTTTTCAGAGTTCATTTGTACTGCTTTTCAATTTCAGGGTCATTCAGCGCAACAAAATCATTAAATGCATGAAAAATAGCAAATGAAGTTAGAAATGTTTGAAATTTGAGGATGTGGCTTTGAATGGTGCATATTGAATGCACAAAAAGTCAGGAGTTGAAATAAGTTTAAAAAATGAAATGCCTTTGTAACAGATGAGTTTTCGTCTGAAACCCTCATACTTCGAATGAGATGGTCCAGTTTGTACACGAAGTGCATCCAGTTTTTGCCGTAACCCTCTCAACTTTTTATCACATGCCATGTGTGTGAAATGATGATACCATGCCAAGTTTCAACCTTTTCAAAGTCCATTTGTACTGCTTTTCAATTTCAGGGTCGTTCAGCGCAAAAAAGCATTAAATGCATGAAAAATAGCAAATGAAGTTAGAAATGTTTTAAATTTGAGGATGTGGCTTTGAATGGTGCATATTGAATGCAGAAAAAGTCTGGAGTTGAAATAATTTTAAAAAATGAAATGCCTTTGTAACAGATGAGGTTTCGTCCGAAACCCTCATACTTCTAAGGAGATGGTCCTGTTTGTACACGAAGTGCATTCAGTTTTTGCCGTAACCCTCTCAACTTTTTATCACATGCTATGTCGGTGAAATGATGATAACATGCCAAGTTTCAACCTTTTCAGTGTTCATTTGTACTGCTTTTCAATTTCAGGGTCATTTAGCGTAACAAAATCATTAAAGGTATGAAAAATAGCAAATGAAGTTAGAAATGTTTGAAATTTGAGGATGTGGCTTTGAATGGTGCATATTGTATGCACAAAAAGTCTGGATTTGAAATAAGTTTAAAAAATGAAATGCCTTTGTAACAGATGAGTTTTCGTCCGAAACCCTCATACTTCGAAGGAGATGGTCCAGTTTGTGCACGAACTGCATCCAGTTTTTGCCGTAACCCTCTCAACTTTTTATCACGTGCTATGTGGGTGAAATGATGATACCATGCCAAGTTTCAACCTTTTCAGAGTTTATTTGTACTCCTTTTCAATTTCAGGGTCATTTAGCGCAAAAAAATCATTAAATGCATGAAAAATAGCAAATGAAGTTAGAAATGTTTGAAATTTGAGGATGTGGCTTTGAATGGTGAATATTGAATGCACAAAAAGTCTGGAGTTGAAATAAGTTTTAAAAAATGAAATGCCTTTGTAACAGATGAGTTTTCGTCTGAAACCCTCATACTTCGAAGGAGATGGTCCAGTTTGTACACGAAGTGCATTCAGTTTTTGCCGTAACCCTCTCAATTTGTATCACATGCTATGTGGGTGAAATGATGATACCATGCCAAGTTTCAACTTTTTCAGAGTTCATTTGTACTGCTTTTCAATTTCAGGGTCATTCAGCGCAACAAAATCATTAAATGTATGAAAAATAGCAAATGAAGATAGAAATGTTTGAAATTTGAGGATGTGGCTTTGAATGGTGCATATTGAATGCACAAAAAGTCTGTAGTTGAAATAAGTTAAAAAATGAAATGCCTTTGTAACAGATGAGTTTTCGTCCGAAACCCTCATACTTCGAAGGAGATGGTGCAGTTTGTGCACGAAGTGCATCCAGTTTTTGCCGTACCCCTCTCATCTTTTTATCACATGCTATGTCGGTGAAATGATGATACCATGCCAAGTTTCAACCTTTTCAGAGTTCATTTGTACTGCTTTTCAATTTCAGGGTCATTCAGCGCAAAAAAATCATTAAATGCATGAAAAATAGCAAATGAAGTTAGAAATGTTTCAAATTTGAGGATGTGTCTTTGAATGGTGCATATTTAATGCAGAAAAAGTCTGGAGTTGAAATAAGTTTAAAAAATGTAATAACTTTGTAAAAGATGAGCTTTCGTCTCAAACCCTCATACTTCGAAGGAGATGGTCCAGTTTGTGCACGAAGTGCATCCAGTTTTTGCCGTAACCCTCTAAACTTTTTATCACATGCTATGTGGTTGAAATGATGATACCATGCCAAGTTCAACCTTTTCAGAGTTCATTTGTACTGCTTTTCAATTTCAGGGTCATTCAGCGCAAAAAATCATTAAATGCATGAAAAATAGCAAATGAAGTTAGAAATGTTTGAAATTTGAGGATGTGGCTTTGAATGGTGCCTATTGAATGCACAAAAAGTCTGTAGTTGAAATAAGTTAAAAAATGAAATGCCTTTGTAACAGATGAGTTTTCGTCCGAAACCCTCATACTTCGAAGGAGATGGTCCAGTTTGTGCACGAAGTGTATCCAGTTTTTGCCGTAACCCTCTCAAATTTTTATCACTTGCTATGTCGGTGAAATGATGATACCATGCCAAGTTTCAACCTTTTCAGAGTTCATTTGTACTGCTTTTCAATTTTAGGGTCGTTCAGCGCCAAAAAAAATCATTAAATGCATGAAAAATAGCAAATGAAGTTAGAAATGTTTGAAATTTGAGGATGTCGCTTCGAATGGTGCATATTTAATGCAGAAAAAGTCTGGAGTTGAAATAAGTTTAAAAAATGAAATGCCTTTGTAACAGATGAGTTTTCGTCTGAAACCATCATGCTTCGAAGGAGATGGTCCAGTTTGTACACGAAGTGCATTCAGTTTTTGCCATAACCCACTCAACTTTTTATCACATGCGATGTGTGTGAAATGATGATACCATGGCAAGTTTCAACCTTTTCAGAGTTCATTTGTACTGCATTTCAATTTCAGGGTCATTTAGCGCAAAAAATCATTAAATGCATTAAAAATAGCAAATGAAGTTAGAAATGTTTGAAATTTGAGGATGTGGCTTTGAATGGTGCATATTGAATGCACCAAAAGTCTGGAGTTGAAATAAGTTTTAAAAAATGAAATGCCTTAGTAACAGATGAGTTTTCGTCTGAAACCCTCATACTTCGAAGGAGATGGTCCAGTTTGTACATGAAGTGCATTCAGTTTTTGCCGTAACCCTCTCAACTTTGTATCACATGCTATGTCGGTGAAATGATGATACCATGCCAAGTTTCAACTTTTTCAGAGTTCATTTGTACTGCTTTTCAATTTCAGGGTCATTCAGCGCAAAAAAATCATTAAATGCATGAAAAATAGAAAATGAAGTTAGAAATGTTTCAAATTTGAGGATGTGGCTTTGAATGGTGCATATTTAATGCAGAAAAAGTCTGGAGTTGAAATAAGTTTAAAAAATGTAATAACTTTGTAAAAGATGAGCTTTCGTCTCAAACCCTCATACTTCGAAGGAGATGGTCCAGTTTGTGCACGAAGTGCATCCAGTTTTTGCCGTAACCCTCTAAACTTTTTATCACATGCTATGTGGTTGAAATGATGATACCATGCCAAGTTCAACCTTTTCAGAGTTCATTTGTACTGCTTTTCAATTTCAGGGTCATTCAGCGCAAAAAATCATTAAATGCATGAAAAATAGCAAATGAAGTTAGAAATGTTTGAAATTTGAGGATGTGGCTTTGAATGGTGCCTATTGAATGCACAAAAAGTCTGTAGTTGAAATAAGTTAAAAAATGAAATGCCTTTGTAACAGATGAGTTTTCGTCCGAAACCCTCATACTTCGAAGGAGATGGTCCAGTTTGTGCACGAAGTGTATCCAGTTTTTGCCGTAACCCTCTCAACTTTTTATCACTTGCTATGTCGGTGAAATGATGATACCATGCCAAGTTTCAACCTTTTCAGAGTTCATTTGTACTGCTTTTCAATTTTAGGGTCGTTCAGCGCCAAAAAAAATCATTAAATGCATGAAAAATAGCAAATGAAGTTAGAAATGTTTGAAATTTGAGGATGTCGCTTCGAATGGTGCATATTTAATGCAGAAAAAGTCTGGAGTTGAAATAAGTTTAAAAAATGAAATGCCTTTGTAACAGATGAGTTTTCGTCTGAAACCATCATGCTTCGAAGGAGATGGTCCAGTTTGTACACGAAGTGCATTCAGTTTTTGCCATAACCCACTCAACTTTTTAGCACATGCGATGTGTGTGAAATGATGATACCATGGCAAGTTTCAACCTTTTCAGAGTTCATTTGTACTGCATTTCAATTTCAGGGTCATTTAGCGCAAAAAATCATTAAATGCATAAAAAATAGCAAATGAAGTTAGAAATGTTTGAAATTTGAGGATGTGGCTTTGAATGGTGCATATTGAATGCACCAAAAGTCTGGAGTTGAAATAAGTTTTAAAAAATGAAATGCCTTTGTAACAGATGAGTTTTCGTCTGAAACCCTCATACTTCGAATGAGATGGTCCAGTTTGTACACGAAGTGCATCCAGTTTTTGCTGTAACCCTCTCAACTTTTTATCACATGCCATGTGTGTGACATGATGATACCATGCCAAGTTTCAACCTTTTCAAAGTCCATTTGTACTGCTTTTCAATTTCAGGGTCGTTCAGCGCAAAAAAGCATTAAATGCATGAAAAATAGCAAATGAAGTTAGAAATGTTTTAAATTTGAGGATGTGGCTTTAAATGGTGCATATTGAATGCAGAAAAAGTCTGGAGTTGAAATAAGTTTAAAAAATGAAATGCCTTTGTAACAGATGAGGTTTCGTCCGAAACCCTCATACTTCTAAGGAGATGGTCCTGTTTGTACACGAAGTGCATTCAGTTTTTGCCGTAACCCTCTCAACTTTTTATCACATGCTATGTCGGTGAAATGATGATAACATGCCAAGTTTCAACTTTTTCAGTGTTCATTTGTACTGCTTTTCAATTTCAGGGTCATTTAGCGTAACAAAATCATTAAAGGTATGAAAAATAGCAAATGAAGTTAGAAATGTTTTAAATTTGAGGATGTGGCTTTGAATGGTGCATATTGTATGCACAAAAAGTCTGGATTTGAAATAAGTTTAAAAAATGAAATGCCTTTGTAACAGATGAGTTTTCGTCCGAAACCCTCATACTTCGAAGGAGATGGTCCAGTTTGTGCACGAACTGCATCCAGTTTTTGCCGTAACCCTCTCAACTTTTTATCACGTGCTATGTGGGTGAAATTATGATACCATGCCAAGTTTCAACCTTTTCAAAGTCCATTTGTACTGCTTTTCAATTTCAGGGTCGTTCAGCGCAAAAAAATCATTAAATGCATGAAAAATAGCAAATGAAGTTAGAAATGTTTGAAATTTGAGGATGTGGCTTTGAATGGTGAATATTGAATGCACAAAAAGTCTGGAGTTGAAATAAGTTTTAAAAAATGAAATGCCTTTGTAACAGATGAGTTTTCGTCTGAAACCCTCATACTTCGAAGGAGATGGTCCAGTTTGTACACGAAGTGCATTCAGTTTTTGCCGTAACCCTCTCAACTTTGTATCACATGCTATGTCGGTGAAATGACGATACCATGCCAAGTTTCAACCTTTTCAGAGTTCATTTGTACTGCTTTTCAATTTCAGGGTCATTCAGCGCAAAAAAATCATTAAATGCATGAAAAATAGCAAATGAAGTTAGAAATGTTTGAAATTTGAGGATGTGGCTTTGAATGGTGCATATTGAATGCACAAAAATTCAGGAGTTGAAATAAGTTTAAAAAAATGAAATGCCTTTGTAACAGATGAGTTTTCGTCTGAAACCCTCATACTTCGAATGAGATGGTCCAGTTTGTACACGAAGTGCATCCAGTTTTTGCCGTAATCCTCTCAACTTTTTATCACATGCCATGTGTGTGACATGATGATACCATGCCAAGTTTCAACCTTTTCAAAGTCCATTTGTACTGCTTTTCAATTTCAGGGTCGTTCAGCGCAAAAAAGCATTAAATGCATGAAAAATAGCAAATGTAGTTAGAAATGTTTTAAATTTGAGGATGTGGCTTTGAATGGTGCATATTGAATGCACAAAAAGTCTGGAGTTGAAATAAGTTTAAAACATGAAATGCCTTTGTAACAGATGAGTTTTCGTCCGAAACCCTCATACTTCTAAGGAGATGGTCCTGTCTGTACACGAAGTGCATTCAGTTTTTGCCGTAACCCTCTCAACTTTTTATCACATGCTATGTCGGTGAAATGATGATACCATGCCAAGTTTCAACCTTTTCAGAGTTCATTTGTACTGCTTTTCAATTTCAGGGTCATTTAGCGCAAAAAAATCATTAAATGCATGAAAAATAGCAAATGAAGTTAGAAATGTTTCAAATTTGAGGATGTGGCTTTGAATGGTGCATATTTAATGCAGAAAAAGTCTGGAGTTGAAATAAGTTTAAAAAATGTAATAACTTTGTAAAAGATGAGCTTTCGTCTCAAACCCTCATACTTCGAAGGAGATGGTCCAGTTTGTGCACGAAGTGCATCCAGTTTTTGCCGTAACCCTCTAAACTTTTTATCACATGCTATGTGGTTGAAATGATGATACCATGCCAAGTTCAACCTTTTCAGAGTTCATTTGTACTGCTTTTCAATTTCAGGGTCATTCAGCGCAAAAAATCATTAAATGCATGAAAAATAGCAAATGATGTTAGAAATGTTTGAAATTTGAGGATGTGGCTTTGAATGGTGCCTATTGAATGCACAAAAAGTCTGGAGTTCAAATAAGTTTAAAAAATGAAATGCCTTTGTAACAGATGAGTTTTCGTCCGAAACCCTCATACTTCGAAGGAGATGGTCCAGTTTGTACACGAAGTGCATTCAGTTTTTGCCGTAACCCTGTCAACTTTTTATCACATGCTCTGTCGGTGAAATGATGATAACATGCCAAGTTTCAACCTTTTCAGAGTTCATTTGTACTGCTTTTCAATTTCAGGGTCATTTAGCGCAACAAAATCATTAAATATATGAAATATAGCAAATGAAGTTAGAAATGTTTGAAATTTGAGGATGTGGCTTTGAATGGTGCATATTGTATGCACAAAAAGTCTGGAGTTGAAATAAGTTTAAAAAATGAAAGGCCTTTGTGACAGATGAGTTTTCGTCCGAAACCCTCATACTTCGAAGGAGATGGTCCAGTTTGTGCACGAAGTGCATCCAGTTTTTGCCGTAACCCTCTCAACTTTTTATCACATGCTATGTGGGTGAAATGATGATACCATGCCAAGTTTCAACCTTTTCAGAGTTCATTTGTACTGCTTTTCAATTTCAGGGTCATTTAGCGCAAAAAATCATTAAATGCATTAAAAATAGCAAATGAAGTTAGAAATGTTTGAAATTTGAGGATGTGGCTTTGAATGGTGCATATTGAATGCACAAAAAGTCTGGAGTTGAAATAAGTTTTAAAAAATGAAATGCCTTAGTAACAGATGAGTTTTCGTCTGAAACCCTCATACTTCGAAGGAGATGGTCCAGTTTGTACATGAAGTGCATTCAGTTTTTGCCATAACCCTCTCAACTTTGTATCACATGCTATGTCGGTGAAATGATGATACCATGCCAAGTTTCAACTTTTTCAGAGTTCATTTGTACTGCTTTTCAATTTCAGGGTCATTCAGCGCAACAAAATCATTAAATGTATGAAAAATAGCAAATGAAGTTAGAAATGTTTGAAATTTGAGGATGTGGCTTTGAATGGTGCATATTGAATGCACAAAAAGTCTGTAGTTGAAATAAGTTAAAAAATGAAATGCCTTTGTAACAGATGAGTTTTCGTCCGAAACCCTCATACTTCGAAGGAGATGGTCCAGTTTGTGCACGAAGTGTATCCAGTTTTTGCCGTAACCCTCTCAACTTTTTATCACATGCTATGTCGGTGAAATGATGATACCATGCCAAGTTTCAACCTTTTCAGAGTTCATTTGTACTGCTTTTCAATTTCAGGGTCGTTCAGCGCCAAAAAAATCATTAAATGCATGAAAAATAGCAAATGAAGTTAGAAATGTTTGAAATTTGAGGATGTCGCTTCGAATGGTGCATATTTAATGCAGAAAAAGTCTGGAGTTGAAATAAGTTTAAAAAATGAAATGCCTTTGTAACAGATGAGTTTTCGTCTGAAACCATCATACTTCGAAGGAGATGGTCCAGTTTGTACACGAAGTGCATTCAGTTTTTGCCATAACCCACTCAACTTTTTAGCACATGCGATGTGTGTGAAATGATGATACCATGCCAAGTTTCAACCTTTTCAGAGTTCATTTGTACTGCTTTTCAATTTCAGGGTCATTCAGCGCAAAAAAATCATTAAATGCATGAAAAATAGCAAATGAAGTTAGAAATGTTTGAAATTTGAGGATGTGGCTTTGAATGGTGCATATTGAATGCACAAAAAGTCTGTAGTTGAAATAAGTTAAAAAATGAAATGCCTTTGTAACAGATGAGTTTTCGTCCGAAACCCTCATACTTCGAAGGAGATGGTCCAGTTTGTGCACGAAGTGTATCCAGTTTTTGCCGTAACCCTCTCAACTTTTTATCACATGCTATGTCGGTGAAATGACGATACCATGCCAAGTTTCAACCTTTTCAGAGTTCATTTGTACTGCTTTTCAATTTCAGGGTCATTCAGCGCAAAAAAATCATTAAATGCATGAAAAATAGCAAATGAAGTTAGAAATGTTTGAAATTTGAGGATGTGGCTTTGAATGGTGCATATTGAATGCACAAAAATTCAGGAGTTGAAATAAGTTTAAAAAATGAAATGCCTTTGTAACAGATGAGTTTTCGTCTGAAACCCTCATACTTCGAATGAGATGGTCCAGTTTGTACACGAAGTGCATCCAGTTTTTGCCGTAACCCTCTCAACTTTTTATCACATGCCATGTGTGTGCATGATGATACCATGCCAAGTTTCAACCTTTTCAAAGTCCATTTGTACTGCTTTTCAATTTCAGGGTCGTTCAGCGCAAAAAAGCATTAAATGCATGAAAAATAGCAAATGAAGTTAGAAATGTTTTAAATTTGAGGATGTGGCTTTGAATGGTGCATATTGAATGCACAAAAAGTCTGGAGTTGAAATAAGTTTAAAACATGAAATGCCTTTGTAACAGATGAGTTTTCGTCCGAAACCCTCATACTTCTAAGGAGATGGTCCTGTCTGTACACGAAGTGCATTCAGTTTTTGCCGTAACCCTCTCAACTTTTTATCACATGCTATGTCGGTGAAATGATGATACCATGCCAAGTTTCAACCTTTTCAGAGTTCATTTGTACTGCTTTTCAATTTCAGGGTCATTTAGCGCAAAAAAATCATTAAATGCATGAAAAATAGCAAATGAAGTTAGAAATGTTTGAAATTTGAGGATGTGGCTTTGAATGGTGAATATTGAATGCACAAAAAGTCTGGAGTTGAAATAAGTTTTAAAAAATGAAATGCCTTTGTAACAGATGAGTTTTCGTCTGAAACCATCATACTTCGAAGGAGATGGTCCAGTTTGTACACGAAGTGCATTCAGTTTTTGCCGTAACCCTCTCAACTTTGTATCACATGCTATGTGGGTGAAATGATGATACCATGCCAAGTTTCAACTTTTTCAGAGTTCATTTGTACTGCTTTTCAATTTCAGGGTCATTCAGCGCAACAAAATCATTAAATGTATGAAAAATAGCAAATGAAGATAGAAATGTTTGAAATTTGAGGATGTGGCTTTGAATGGTGCATATTGAATGCACAAAAAGTCTGTAGTTGAAATAAGTTAAAAAATGAAATGCCTTTGTAACAGATGAGTTTTCGTCCGAAACCCTCATACTTCGAAGGAGATGGTCCAGTTTGTGCACGAAGTGCATCCAGTTTTTGCCGTAACCCTCTCAACTTTTTATCACATGCTATGTGGGTGAAATGATGATACCATGCCAAGTTTCAACCTTTTCAGAGTTCATTTGTACTGCTTTTCAATTTCAGGGTCATTTAGCGCAACAAAATCATTAAATATATGAAATATAGCAAATGAAGTTAGAAATGTTTGAAATTTGAGGATGTGGTTTGAATGGTGAATATTGAATGCACAAAAAGTCTGGAGTTGAAATAAGTTTAAAAAAATGAAATGCCTTTGTAACATATGAGTTTTCGTCTGAAACCCTCATACTTCGAAGGAGATGGTCCAGTTTGTACACGAAGTGCATTCAGTTTTTGCCGTAACCCTCTCAACTTTGTATCACATGCTATGTGGGTGAAATGATGATACCATGCCATGTTTCAACTTTTTCAGAGTTCATTTGTACTGCTTTTCAATTTCAGGGTCATTCAGCGCAACAAAATCATTAAATGTATGAAAAATAGCAAATGAAGTTAGAAATGTTTGAAATTTGAGGATGTGGCTTTGAATGGTGCATATTGAATGCACAAAAAGTCTGTAGTTGAAATAAGTTAAAAAATGAAATGCCTTTGTAACAGATGAGTTTTCGTCCGAAACCCTCATACTTCGAAGGAGATGGTGCAGTTTGTGCACGAAGTGCATCCAGTTTTTGCCGTACCCCTCTCATCTTTTTATCACATGCTATGTCGGTGAAATGATGATACCATGCCAAGTTTCAACCTTTTCAGAGTTCATTTGTACTGCTTTTCAATTTCAGGGTCATTCAGCGCAAAAAAATCATTAAATGCATGAAAAATAGCAAATGAAGTTAGAAATGTTTGAAATTTGAGGATGTCGCTTCGAATGGTGCATATTTAATGCAGAAAAAGTCTGGAGTTGAAATAAGTTTAAAAAATGAAATGCCTTTGTAACAGATGAGTTTTCGTCTGAAACCATCATACTTCGAAGGAGATGGTCCAGTTTGTACACGAAGTGCATTCAGTTTTTGCCATAACCCACTCAACTTTTTAGCACATGCGATGTGTGTGAAATGATGATACCATGCCAAGTTTCAACCTTTTCAGAGTTCATTTGTACTGCTTTTCAATTTCAGGGTCATTCAGCGCAAAAAAATCATTAAATGCATGAAAAATAGCAAATGAAGTTAGAAATGTTTGAAATTTGAGGATGTGGCTTTGAATGGTGCATATTGAATGCACAAAAAGTCTGTAGTTGAAATAAGTTAAAAAATGAAATGCCTTTGTAACAGATGAGTTTTCGTCCGAAACCCTCATACTTCGAAGGAGATGGTCCAGTTTGTGCACGAAGTGTATCCAGTTTTTGCCGTAACCCTCTCAACTTTTTATCACATGCTATGTCGGTGAAATGACGATAACATGCCAAGTTTCAACCTTTTCAGAGTTCATTTGTACTGCTTTTCAATTTCAGGGTCATTCAGCGCAAAAAAATCATTAAATGCATGAAAAATAGCAAATGAAGTTAGAAATGTTTGAAATTTGAGGATGTGGCTTTGAATGGTGCATATTGAATGCACAAAAATTCAGGAGTTGAAATAAGTTTAAAAAATGAAATGCCTTTGTAACAGATGAGTTTTCGTCTGAAACCCTCATACTTCGAATGAGATGGTCCAGTTTGTACACGAAGTGCATCCAGTTTTTGCCGTAATCCTCTCAACTTTTTATCACATGCCATGTGTGTGACATGATGATACCATGCCAAGTTTCAACCTTTTCAAAGTCCATTTGTACTGCTTTTCAATTTCAGGGTCGTTCAGCGCAAAAAAGCATTAAATGCATGAAAAATAGCAAATGAAGTTAGAAATGTTTTAAATTTGAGGATGTGGCTTTGAATGGTGCATATTGAATGCACAAAAAGTCTGGAGTTGAAATAAGTTTAAAACATGAAATGCCTTTGTAACAGATGAGTTTTCGTCTGAAACCCTCATACTTCTAAGGAGATGGTCCTGTCTGTACACGAAGTGCATTCAGTTTTTGCCGTAACCCTCTCAACTTTTTATCACATGCTATGTCGGTGAAATGATGATACCATGCCAAGTTTCAACCTTTTCAGAGTTCATTTGTACTGCTTTTCAATTTCAGGGTCATTTAGCGCAAAAAAATCATTAAATGCATGAAAAATAGCAAATGAAGTTAGAAATGTTTCAAATTTGAGGATGTGGCTTTGAATGGTGCATATTTAATGCAGAAAAAGTCTGGAGTTGAAATAAGTTTAAAAAATGTAATAACTTTGTAAAAGATGAGCTTTCGTCTCAAACCCTCATACTTCGAAGGAGATGGTCCAGTTTGTGCACGAAGTGCATCCAGTTTTTGCCGTAACCCTCTAAACTTTTTATCACATGCTATGTGGTTGAAATGATGATACCATGCCAAGTTCAACCTTTTCAGAGTTCATTTGTACTGCTTTTCAATTTCAGGGTCATTCAGCGCAAAAAATCATTAAATGCATGAAAAATAGCAAATGATGTTAGAAATGTTTGAAATTTGAGGATGTGGCTTTGAATGGTGCCTATTGAATGCACAAAAAGTCTGGAGTTCAAATAAGTTTAAAAAATGAAATGCCTTTGTAACAGATGAGTTTTCGTCCGAAACCCTCATACTTCGAAGGAGATGGTCCAGTTTGTACACGAAGTGCATTCAGTTTTTGCCGTAACCCTGTCAACTTTTTATCACATGCTCTGTCGGTGAAATGATGATAACATGCCAAGTTTCAACCTTTTCAGAGTTCATTTGTACTGCTTTTCAATTTCAGGGTCATTTAGCGCAACAAAATCATTAAATATATGAAATATAGCAAATGAAGTTAGAAATGTTTGAAATTTGAGGATGTGGCTTTGAATGGTGCATATTGTATGCACAAAAAGTCTGGAGTTGAAATAAGTTTAAAAAATGAAAGGCCTTTGTGACAGATGAGTTTTCGTCCGAAACCCTCATACTTCGAAGGAGATGGTCCAGTTTGTGCACGAAGTGCATCCAGTTTTTGCCGTAACCCTCTCAACTTTTTATCACATGCTATGTGGGTGAAATGATGATACCATGCCAAGTTTCAACCTTTTCAGAGTTCATTTGTACTGCTTTTCAATTTCAGGGTCATTTAGCGCAAAAAATCATTAAATGCATTAAAAATAGCAAATGAAGTTAGAAATGTTTGAAATTTGAGGATGTGGCTTTGAATGGTGCATATTGAATGCACAAAAAGTCTGGAGTTGAAATAAGTTTTAAAAAATGAAATGCCTTAGTAACAGATGAGTTTTCGTCTGAAACCCTCATACTTCGAAGGAGATGGTCCAGTTTGTACATGAAGTGCATTCAGTTTTTGCCGTAACCCTCTCAACTTTGTATCACATGCTATGTCGGTGAAATGATGATACCATGCCAAGTTTCAACTTTTTCAGAGTTCATTTGTACTGCTTTTCAATTTCAGGGTCATTCAGCGCAACAAAATCATTAAATGTATGAAAAATAGCAAATGAAGTTAGAAATGTTTGAAATTTGAGGATGTGGCTTTGAATGGTGCATATTGAATGCACAAAAAGTCTGTAGTTGAAATAAGTTAAAAAATGAAATGCCTTTGTAACAGATGAGTTTTCGTCCGAAACCCTCATACTTCGAAGGAGATGGTCCAGTTTGTGCACGAAGTGTATCCAGTTTTTGCCGTAACCCTCTCAACTTTTTATCACATGCTATGTCGGTGAAATGATGATACCATGCCAAGTTTCAAACTTTTCAGAGTTCATTTGTACTGCTTTTCAATTTCAGGGTCGTTCAGCGCCAAAAAAATCATTAAATGCATGAAAAATAGCAAATGAAGTTAGAAATGTTTGAAATTTGAGGATGTCGCTTCGAATGGTGCATATTTAATGCAGAAAAAGTCTGGAGTTGAAATAAGTTTAAAAAATGAAATGCCTTTGTAACAGATGAGTTTTCGTCTGAAACCATCATACTTCGAAGGAGATGGTCCAGTTTGTACACGAAGTGCATTCAGTTTTTGCCATAACCCACTCAACTTTTTAGCACATGCGATGTGTGTGAAATGATGATACCATGCCAAGTTTCAACCTTTTCAGAGTTCATTTGTACTGCTTTTCAATTTCAGGGTCATTCAGCGCAAAAAAATCATTAAATGCATGAAAAATAGCAAATGAAGTTAGAAATGTTTGAAATTTGAGGATGTGGCTTTGAATGGTGCATATTGAATGCACAAAAAGTCTGTAGTTGAAATAAGTTAAAAAATGAAATGCCTTTGTAACAGATGAGTTTTCGTCCGAAACCCTCATACTTCGAAGGAGATGGTCCAGTTTGTGCACGAAGTGTATCCAGTTTTTGCCGTAACCCTCTCAACTTTTTATCACATGCTATGTCGGTGAAATGACGATACCATGCCAAGTTTCAACCTTTTCAGAGTTCATTTGTACTGCTTTTCAATTTCAGGGTCATTCAGCGCAAAAAAATCATTAAATGCATGAAAAATAGCAAATGAAGTTAGAAATGTTTGAAATTTGAGGATGTGGCTTTGAATGGTGCATATTGAATGCACAAAAATTCAGGAGTTGAAATAAGTTTAAAAAATGAAATGCCTTTGTAACAGATGAGTTTTCGTCTGAAACCCTCATACTTCGAATGAGATGGTCCAGTTTGTACACGAAGTGCATCCAGTTTTTGCCGTAACCCTCTCAACTTTTTATCACATGCCATGTGTGTGACATGATGATACCATGCCAAGTTTCAACCTTTTCAAAGTCCATTTGTACTGCTTTTCAATTTCAGGGTCGTTCAGCGCAAAAAAGCATTAAATGCATGAAAAATAGCAAATGAAGTTAGAAATGTTTTAAATTTGAGGATGTGGCTTTGAATGGTGCATATTGAATGCACAAAAAGTCTGGAGTTGAAATAAGTTTAAAACATGAAATGCCTTTGTAACAGATGAGTTTTCGTCCGAAACCCTCATACTTCTAAGGAGATGGTCCTGTCTGTACACGAAGTGCATTCAGTTTTTGCCGTAACCCTCTCAACTTTTTATCACATGCTATGTCGGTGAAATGATGATACCATGCCAAGTTTCAACCTTTTCAGAGTTCATTTGTACTGCTTTTCAATTTTAGGGTCATTTAGCGCAAAAAAATCATTAAATGCATGAAAAATAACAAATGAAGTTAGAAATGTTTGAAATTTGAGGATGTGGCTTTGAATGGTGAATATTGAATGCACAAAAAGTCTGGAGTTGAAATAAGTTTTAAAAAATGAAATGCCTTTGTAACAGATGAGTTTTCGTCTGAAACCATCATACTTCGAAGGAGATGGTCCAGTTTGTACACGAAGTGCATTCAGTTTTTGCCGTAACCCTCTCAACTTTGTATCACATGCTATGTGGGTGAAATGATGATACCATGCCAAGTTTCAACTTTTTCAGAGTTCATTTGTACTGCTTTTCAATTTCAGGGTCATTCAGCGCAACAAAATCATTAAATGTATGAAAAATAGCAAATGAAGATAGAAATGTTTGAAATTTGAGGATGTGGCTTTGAATGGTGCATATTGAATGCACAAAAAGTCTGTAGTTGAAATAAGTTAAAAAATGAAATGCCTTTGTAACAGATGAGTTTTCGTCCGAAACCCTCATACTTCGAAGGAGATGGTCCAGTTTGTGCACGAAGTGCATCCAGTTTTTGCCGTAACCCTCTCAACTTTTTATCACATGCTATGTGGGTGAAATGATGATACCATGCCAAGTTTCAACCTTTTCAGAGTTCATTTGTACTGCTTTTCAATTTCAGGGTCATTTAGCGCAACAAAATCATTAAATATATGAAATATAGCAAATGAAGTTAGAAATGTTTGAAATTTGAGGATGTGGTTTGAATGGTGAATATTGAATGCACAAAAAGTCTGGAGTTGAAATAAGTTTAAAAAAATGAAATGCCTTTGTAACATATGAGTTTTCGTCTGAAACCCTCATACTTCGAAGGAGATGGTCCAGTTTGTACACGAAGTGCATTCAGTTTTTGCCGTAACCCTCTCAACTTTGTATCACATGCTATGTGGGTGAAATGATGATACCATGCCATGTTTCAACTTTTTCAGAGTTCATTTGTACTGCTTTTCAATTTCAGGGTCATTCAGCGCAACAAAATCATTAAATGTATGAAAAATAGCAAATGAAGTTAGAAATGTTTGAAATTTGAGGATGTGGGTTTGAATGGTGCATATTGAATGCACAAAAAGTCTGTAGTTGAAATAAGTTAAAAAATGAAATGCCTTTGTAACAGATGAGTTTTCGTCCGAAACCCTCATACTTCGAAGGAGATGGTGCAGTTTGTGCACGAAGTGCATCCAGTTTTTGCCGTACCCCTCTCATCTTTTTATCACATGCTATGTCGGTGAAATGATGATACCATGCCAAGTTTCAACCTTTTCAGAGTTCATTTGTACTGCTTTTCAATTTCAGGGTCATTCAGCGCAAAAAAATCATTAAATGCATGAAAAATAGCAAATGAAGTTAGAAATGTTTGAAATTTGAGGATGTCGCTTCGAATGGTGCATATTTAATGCAGAAAAAGTCTGGAGTTGAAATAAGTTTAAAAAATGAAATGCCTTTGTAACAGATGAGTTTTCGTCTGAAACCATCATACTTCGAAGGAGATGGTCCAGTTTGTACACGAAGTGCATTCAGTTTTTGCCATAACCCACTCAACTTTTTAGCACATGCGATGTGTGTGAAATGATGATACCATGCCAAGTTTCAACCTTTTCAGAGTTCATTTGTACTGCTTTTCAATTTCAGGGTCATTCAGCGCAAAAAAATCATTAAATGCATGAAAAATAGCAAATGAAGTTAGAAATGTTTGAAATTTGAGGATGTGGCTTTGAATGGTGCATATTGAATGCACAAAAAGTCTGTAGTTGAAATAAGTTAAAAAATGAAATGCCTTTGTAACAGATGAGTTTTCGTCCGAAACCCTCATACTTCGAAGGAGATGGTCCAGTTTGTGCACGAAGTGTATCCAGTTTTTGCCGTAACCCTCTCAACTTTTTATCACATGCTATGTCGGTGAAATGACGATACCATGCCAAGTTTCAACCTTTTCAGAGTTCATTTGTACTGCTTTTCAATTTCAGGGTCATTCAGCGCAAAAAAATCATTAAATGCATGAAAAATAGCAAATGAAGTTAGAAATGTTTGAAATTTGAGGATGTGGCTTTGAATGGTGCATATTGAATGCACAAAAATTCAGGAGTTGAAATAAGTTTAAAAAATGAAATGCCTTTGTAACAGATGAGTTTTCGTCTGAAACCCTCATACTTCGAATGAGATGGTCCAGTTTGTACACGAAGTGCATCCAGTTTTTGCCGTAACCCTCTCAACTTTTTATCACATGCCATGTGTGTGACATGATGATACCATGCCAAGTTTCAACCTTTTCAAAGTCCATTTGTACTGCTTTTCAATTTCAGGGTCGTTCAGCGCAAAAAAGCATTAAATGCATGAAAAATAGCAAATGAAGTTAGAAATGTTTTAAATTTGAGGATGTGGCTTTGAATGGTGCATATTGAATGCACAAAAAGTCTGGAGTTGAAATAAGTTTAAAACATGAAATGCCTTTGTAACAGATGAGTTTTCGTCCGAAACCCTCATAGTTCTAAGGAGATGGTCCTGTCTGTACACGAAGTGCATTCAGTTTTTGCCGTAACCCTCTCAACTTTTTATCACATGCTATGTCGGTGAAATGATGATACCATGCCAAGTTTCAACCTTTTCAGAGTTCATTTGTACTGCTTTTCAATTTCAGGGTCATTTAGCGCAAAAAAATCATTAAATGCATGAAAAATAGCAAATGAAGTTAGAAATGTTTGAAATTTGAGGATGTGGCTTTGAATGGTGAATATTGAATGCACAAAAAGTCTGGAGTTGAAATAAGTTTTAAAAAATGAAATGCCTTTGTAACAGATGAGTTTTCGTCTGAAACCATCATACTTCGAAGGAGATGGTCCAGTTTGTACACGAAGTGCATTCAGTTTTTGCCGTAACCCTCTCAACTTTGTATCACATGCTATGTGGGTGAAATGATGATACCATGCCAAGTTTCAACTTTTTCAGAGTTCATTTGTACTGCTTTTCAATTTCAGGGTCATTCAGCGCAACAAAATCATTAAATGTATGAAAAATAGCAAATGAAGATAGAAATGTTTGAAATTTGAGGATGTGGCTTTGAATGGTGCATATTGAATGCACAAAAAGTCTGTAGTTGAAATAAGTTAAAAAATGAAATGCCTTTGTAACAGATGAGTTTTCGTCCGAAACCCTCATACTTCGAAGGAGATGGTCCAGTTTGTGCACGAAGTGCATCCAGTTTTTGCCGTAACCCTCTCAACTTTTTATCACATGCTATGTGGGTGAAATGATGATACCATGCCAAGTTTCAACCTTTTCAGAGTTCATTTGTACTGCTTTTCAATTTCAGGGTCATTTAGCGCAACAAAATCATTAAATATATGAAATATAGCAAATGAAGTTAGAAATGTTTGAAATTTGAGGATGTGGTTTGAATGGTGAATATTGAATGCACAAAAAGTCTGGAGTTGAAATAAGTTTAAAAAAATGAAATGCCTTTGTAACATATGAGTTTTCGTCTGAAACCCTCATACTTCGAAGGAGATGGTCCAGTTTGTACACGAAGTGCATTCAGTTTTTGCCGTAACCCTCTCAACTTTGTATCACATGCTATGTGGGTGAAATGATGATACCATGCCATGTTTCAACTTTTTCAGAGTTCATTTGTACTGCTTTTCAATTTCAGGGTCATTCAGCGCAACAAAATCATTAAATGTATGAAAAATAGCAAATGAAGTTAGAAATGTTTGAAATTTGAGGATGTCGCTTCGAATGGTGCATATTTAATGCAGAAAAAGTCTGGAGTTGAAATAAGTTTAAAAAATGAAATGCCTTTGTAACAGATGAGTTTTCGTCTGAAACCATCATACTTCGAAGGAGATGGTCCAGTTTGTACACGAAGTGCATTCAGTTTTTGCCATAACCCACTCAACTTTTTAGCACATGCGATGTGTGTGAAATGATGATACCATGCCATGTTTCAACCTTTTCAGAGTTCATTTGTACTGCTTTTCAATTTCAGGGTCATTCAGCGCAAAAAAATCATTAAATGCATGAAAAATAGCAAATGAAGTTAGAAATGTTTGAAATTTGAGGATGTGGCTTTGAATGGTGCATATTGAATGCACAAAAAGTCTGTAGTTGAAATAAGTTAAAAAATGAAATGCCTTTGTAACAGATGAGTTTTCGTCCGAAACCCTCATACTTCGAAGGAGATGGTCCAGTTTGTGCACGAAGTGTATCCAGTTTTTGCCGTAACCCTCTCAACTTTTTATCACATGCTATGTCGGTGAAATGACGATAACATGCCAAGTTTCAACCTTTTCAGAGTTCATTTGTACTGCTTTTCAATTTCAGGGTCATTCAGCGCAAAAAAATCATTAAATGCATGAAAAATAGCAAATGAAGTTAGAAATGTTTGAAATTTGAGGATGTGGCTTTGAATGGTGCATATTGAATGCACAAAAATTCAGGAGTTGAAATAAGTTTAAAAAATGAAATGCCTTTGTAACAGATGAGTTTTCGTCTGAAACCCTCATACTTCGAATGAGATGGTCCAGTTTGTACACGAAGTGCATCCAGTTTTTGCCGTAATCCTCTCAACTTTTTATCACATGCCATGTGTGTGACATGATGATACCATGCCAAGTTTCAACCTTTTCAAAGTCCATTTGTACTGCTTTTCAATTTCAGGGTCGTTCAGCGCAAAAAAGCATTAAATGCATGAAAAATAGCAAATGAAGTTAGAAATGTTTTAAATTTGAGGATGTGGCTTTGAATGGTGCATATTGAATGCACAAAAAGTCTGGAGTTGAAATAAGTTTAAAACATGAAATGCCTTTGTAACAGATGAGTCTTCGTCCGAAACCCTCATACTTCTAAGGAGATGGTCCTGTCTGTACACGAAGTGCATTCAGTTTTTGCCGTAACCCTCTCAACTTTTTATCACATGCTATGTCGGTGAAATGATGATACCATGCCAAGTTTCAACCTTTTCAGAGTTCATTTGTACTGCTTTTCAATTTCAGGGTCATTTAGCGCAAAAAAATCATTAAATGCATGAAAAATAGCAAATGAAGTTAGAAATGTTTCAAATTTGAGGATGTGGCTTTGAATGGTGCATATTTAATGCAGAAAAAGTCTGGAGTTGAAATAAGTTTAAAAAATGTAATAACTTTGTAAAAGATGAGCTTTCGTCTCAAACCCTCATACTTCGAAGGAGATGGTCCAGTTTGTGCACGAAGTGCATCCAGTTTTTGCCGTAACCCTCTAAACTTTTTATCACATGCTATGTGGTTGAAATGATGATACCATGCCAAGTTCAACCTTTTCAGAGTTCATTTGTACTGCTTTTCAATTTCAGGGTCATTCAGCGCAAAAAATCATTAAATGCATGAAAAATAGCAAATGATGTTAGAAATGTTTGAAATTTGAGGATGTGGCTTTGAATGGTGCCTATTGAATGCACAAAAAGTCTGGAGTTCAAATAAGTTTAAAAAATGAAATGCCTTTGTAACAGATGAGTTTTCGTCCGAAACCCTCATACTTCGAAGGAGATGGTCCAGTTTGTACACGAAGTGCATTCAGTTTTTGCCGTAACCCTGTCAACTTTTTATCACATGCTCTGTCGGTGAAATGATGATAACATGCCAAGTTTCAACCTTTTCAGAGTTCATTTGTACTGCTTTTCAATTTCAGGGTCATTTAGCGCAACAAAATCATTAAATATATGAAATATAGCAAATGAAGTTAGAAATGTTTGAAATTTGTGGATGTGGCTTTGAATGGTGCATATTGTATGCACAAAAAGTCTGGAGTTGAAATAAGTTTAAAAAATGAAAGGCCTTTGTGACAGATGAGTTTTCGTCCGAAACCCTCATACTTCGAAGGAGATGGTCCAGTTTGTGCACGAAGTGCATCCAGTTTTTGCCGTAACCCTCTCAACTTTTTATCACATGCTATGTGGGTGAAATGATGATACCATGCCAAGTTTCAACCTTTTCAGAGTTCATTTGTACTGCTTTTCAATTTCAGGGTCATTTAGCGCAAAAAATCATTAAATGCATTAAAAATAGCAAATGAAGTTAGAAATGTTTGAAATTTGAGGATGTGGCTTTGAATGGTGCATATTGAATGCACAAAAAGTCTGGAGTTGAAATAAGTTTTAAAAAATGAAATGCCTTAGTAACAGATGAGTTTTCGTCTGAAACCCTCATACTTCGAAGGAGATGGTCCAGTTTGTACATGAAGTGCATTCAGTTTTTGCCGTAACCCTCTCAACTTTGTATCACATGCTATGTCGGTGAAATGATGATACCATGCCAAGTTTCAACTTTTTCAGAGTTCATTTGTACTGCTTTTCAATTTCAGGGTCATTCAGCGCAACAAAATCATTAAATGTATGAAAAATAGCAAATGAAGTTAGAAATGTTTGAAATTTGAGGATGTGGCTTTGAATGGTGCATATTGAATGCACAAAAAGTCTGTAGTTGAAATAAGTTAAAAAATGAAATGCCTTTGTAACAGATGAGTTTTCGTCCGAAACCCTCATACTTCGAAGGAGATGGTCCAGTTTGTGCACGAAGTGTATCCAGTTTTTGCCGTAACCCTCTCAACTTTTTATCACATGCTATGTCGGTGAAATGATGATACCATGCCAAGTTTCAAACTTTTCAGAGTTCATTTGTACTGCTTTTCAATTTCAGGGTCGTTCAGCGCCAAAAAAATCATTAAATGCATGAAAAATAGCAAATGAAGTTAGAAATGTTTGAAATTTGAGGATGTCGCTTCGAATGGTGCATATTTAATGCAGAAAAAGTCTGGAGTTGAAATAAGTTTAAAAAATGAAATGCCTTTGTAACAGATGAGTTTTCGTCTGAAACCATCATACTTCGAAGGAGATGGTCCAGTTTGTACACGAAGTGCATTCAGTTTTTGCCATAACCCACTCAACTTTTTAGCACATGCGATGTGTGTGAAATGATGATACCATGCCAAGTTTCAACCTTTTCAGAGTTCATTTGTACTGCTTTTCAATTTCAGGGTCATTCAGCGCAAAAAAATCATTAAATGCATGAAAAATAGCAAATGAAGTTAGAAATGTTTGAAATTTGAGGATGTGGCTTTGAATGGTGCATATTGAATGCACAAAAAGTCTGTAGTTGAAATAAGTTAAAAAATGAAATGCCTTTGTAACAGATGAGTTTTCGTCCGAAACCCTCATACTTCGAAGGAGATGGTCCAGTTTGTGCACGAAGTGTATCCAGTTTTTGCCGTAACCCTCTCAACTTTTTATCACATGCTATGTCGGTGAAATGACGATACCATGCCAAGTTTCAACCTTTTCAGAGTTCATTTGTACTGCTTTTCAATTTCAGGGTCATTCAGCGCAAAAAAATCATTAAATGCATGAAAAATAGCAAATGAAGTTAGAAATGTTTGAAATTTGAGGATGTGGCTTTGAATGGTGCATATTGAATGCACAAAAATTCAGGAGTTGAAATAAGTTTAAAAAATGAAATGCCTTTGTAACAGATGAGTTTTCGTCTGAAACCCTCATACTTCGAATGAGATGGTCCAGTTTGTACACGAAGTGCATCCAGTTTTTGCCGTAACCCTATCAACTTTTTATCACATGCCATGTGTGTGACATGATGATACCATGCCAAGTTTCAACCTTTTCAAAGTCCATTTGTACTGCTTTTCAATTTCAGGGTCGTTCAGCGCAAAAAAGCATTAAATGCATGAAAAATAGCAAATGAAGTTAGAAATGTTTTAAATTTGAGGATGTGGCTTTGAATGGTGCATATTGAATGCACAAAAAGTCTGGAGTTGAAATAAGTTTAAAACATGAAATGCCTTTGTAACAGATGAGTTTTCGTCCGAAACCCTCATACTTCTAAGGAGATGGTCCTGTCTGTACACGAAGTGCATTCAGTTTTTGCCGTAACCCTCTCAACTTTTTATCACATGCTATGTCGGTGAAATGATGATACCATGCCAAGTTTCAACCTTTTCAGAGTTCATTTGTACTGCTTTTCAATTTCAGGGTCATTTAGCGCAAAAAAATCATTAAATGCATGAAAAATAGCAAATGAAGTTAGAAATGTTTGAAATTTGAGGATGTGGCTTTGAATGGTGAATATTGAATGCACAAAAAGTCTGGAGTTGAAATAAGTTTTAAAAAATGAAATGCCTTTGTAACAGATGAGTTTTCGTCTGAAACCATCATACTTCGAAGGAGATGGTCCAGTTTGTACACGAAGTGCATTCAGTTTTTGCCGTAACCCTCTCAACTTTGTATCACATGCTATGTGGGTGAAATGATGATACCATGCCAAGTTTCAACTTTTTCAGAGTTCATTTGTACTGCTTTTCAATTTCAGGGTCATTCAGCGCAACAAAATCATTAAATGTATGAAAAATAGCAAATGAAGATAGAAATGTTTGAAATTTGAGGATGTGGCTTTGAATGGTGCATATTGAATGCACAAAAAGTCTGTAGTTGAAATAAGTTAAAAAATGAAATGCCTTTGTAACAGATGAGTTTTCGTCCGAAACCCTCATACTTCGAAGGAGATGGTCCAGTTTGTGCACGAAGTGCATCCAGTTTTTGCCGTAACCCTCTCAACTTTTTATCACATGCTATGTGGGTGAAATGATGATACCATGCCAAGTTTCAACCTTTTCAGAGTTCATTTGTACTGCTTTTCAATTTCAGGGTCATTTAGCGCAACAAAATCATTAAATATATGAAATATAGCAAATGAAGTTAGAAATGTTTGAAATTTGAGGATGTGGTTTGAATGGTGAATATTGAATGCACAAAAAGTCTGGAGTTGAAATAAGTTTAAAAAAATGAAATGCCTTTGTAACATATGAGTTTTCGTCTGAAACCCTCATACTTCGAAGGAGATGGTCCAGTTTGTACACGAAGTGCATTCAGTTTTTGCCGTAACCCTCTCAACTTTGTATCACATGCTATGTGGGTGAAATGATGATACCATGCCATGTTTCAACTTTTTCAGAGTTCATTTGTACTGCTTTTCAATTTCAGGGTCATTCAGCGCAACAAAATCATTAAATGTATGAAAAATAGCAAATGAAGTTAGAAATGTTTGAAATTTGAGGATGTGGCTTTGAATGGTGCATATTGAATGCACAAAAAGTCTGTAGTTGAAATAAGTTAAAAAATGAAATGCCTTTGTAACAGATGAGTTTTCGTCCGAAACCCTCATACTTCGAAGGAGATGGTGGAGTTTGTGCACGAAGTGCATCCAGTTTTTGCCGTACCCCTCTCATCTTTTTATCACATGCTATGTCGGTGAAATGATGATACCATGCCAAGTTTCAACCTTTTCAGAGTTCATTTGTACTGCTTTTCAATTTCAGGGTCATTCAGCGCAAAAAAATCATTAAATGCATGAAAAATAGCAAATGAAGTTAGAAATGTTTGAAATTTGAGGATGTCGCTTCGAATGGTGCATATTTAATGCAGAAAAAGTCTGGAGTTGAAATAAGTTTAAAAAATGAAATGCCTTTGTAACAGATGAGTTTTCGTCTGAAACCATCATACTTCGAAGGAGATGGTCCAGTTTGTACACGAAGTGCATTCAGTTTTTGCCATAACCCACTCAACTTTTTAGCACATGCGATGTGTGTGAAATGATGATACCATGCCAAGTTTCAACCTTTTCAGAGTTCATTTGTACTGCTTTTCAATTTCAGGGTCATTCAGCGCAAAAAAATCATTAAATGCATGAAAAATAGCAAATGAAGTTAGAAATGTTTGAAATTTGAGGATGTGGCTTTGAATGGTGCATATTGAATGCACAAAAAGTCTGTAGTTGAAATAAGTTAAAAAATGAAATGCCTTTGTAACAGATGAGTTTTCGTCCGAAACCCTCATACTTCGAAGGAGATGGTCCAGTTTGTGCACGAAGTGTATCCAGTTTTTGCCGTAACCCTCTCAACTTTTTATCACATGCTATGTCGGTGAAATGACGATACCATGCCAAGTTTCAACCTTTTCAGAGTTCATTTGTACTGCTTTTCAATTTCAGGGTCATTCAGCGCAAAAACATCATTAAATGCATGAAAAATAGCAAATGAAGTTAGAAATGTTTGAAATTTGAGGATGTGGCTTTGAATGGTGCATATTGAATGCACAAAAATTCAGGAGTTGAAATAAGTTTAAAAAATGAAATGCCTTTGTAACAGATGAGTTTTCGTCTGAAACCCTCATACTTCGAATGAGATGGTCCAGTTTGTACACGAAGTGCATCCAGTTTTTGCCGTAACCCTCTCAACTTTTTATCACATGCCATGTGTGTGACATGATGATACCATGCCAAGTTTCAACCTTTTCAAAGTCCATTTGTACTGCTTTTCAATTTCAGGGTCGTTCAGCGCAAAAAAGCATTAAATGCATGAAAAATAGCAAATGAATTTCGAAATGTTTTAAATTTGAGGATGTGGCTTTGAATGGTGCATATTGAATGCACAAAAAGTCTGGAGTTGAAATAAGTTTAAAACATGAAATGCCTTTGTAACAGATGAGTTTTCGTCCGAAACCCTCATACTTCTAAGGAGATGGTCCTGTCTGTACACGAAGTGCATTCAGTTTTTGCCGTAACCCTCTCAACTTTTTATCACATGCTATGTCGGTGAAATGATGATACCATGCCAAGTTTCAACCTTTTCAGAGTTCATTTGTACTGCTTTTCAATTTCAGGGTCATTTAGCGCAAAAAAATTATTAAATGCATGAAAAATAGCAAATGAAGTTAGAAATGTTTGAAATTTGAGGATGTGGCTTTGAATGGTGAATATTGGATGCACAAAAAGTCTGGAGTTGAAATAAGTTTTAAAAAATGAAATGCCTTTGTAACAGATGAGTTTTCGTCTGAAACCCTCATACTTCGAAGGAGATGGTCCAGTTTGTACACGAAGAGCATTCAGTTTTTGCCGTAACCCTCTCAACTTTGTATCACATGCTATGTGGGTGAAATGATGATACCATGCCAAGTTTCAACTTTTTCAGAGTTCATTTGTACTGCTTTTCAATTTCAGGGTCATTCAGCGCAACAAAATCATTAAATGTATGAAAAATAGAAAATGAAGTTAGAAATGTTTGAAATTTGAGGATGTGGCTTTGAATGGTGCATATTGAATGCACAAAAATTCTGTAGTTGAAATAAGTTAAAAAATGAAATGCCTTTGTAACAGATGAGTTTTCGTCCGAAACCCTCATACTTCGAAGGAGATGGTCCAGTTTGTGCACGAAGTGCATCCAGTTTTTGCCGTAACCCTCTCAACTTTTTATCACATGCTATGTGGGTGAAATGATGATACCATGCCAAGTTTCAACCTTTTCAGAGTTCATTTGTACTGCTTTTCAATTTCAGGGTCATTCAGCGCAAAAAAATCATTAAATGCATGAAAAATAGCAAATGAAGTTAGAAATGTTTGAAATTTGAGGATGTGGCTTTGAATGGTGAATATTGAATGCACAAAAAGTCTGGAGTTGAAATAACTTTAAAAAAATGAAATGCCTTTGTAACAGATGAGTTTTCGTCTGAAACCCTCATACTTCGAAGGAGATGGTCCAGTTTGTACACGAAGTGCATTCAGTTTTTGCCGTAACCCTCTCAACTTTGTATCACATGCTATGTGGGTGAAATGATGATACCGTGCCAAGTTTCAACTTTTTCAGAGTTCATTTGTACTGCTTTTCAATTTCAGGGTCATTCAGCACAACAAAATCATTAAATGTATGAAAAATAGCAAATGAAGTTAGAAATGTTTGAAATTTGAGGATGTGGCTTTGAATGGTGCATATTGAATGCACAAAAAGTCTGTAGTTGAAATAAGTTAAAAAATGAAATGCCTTTGTAACAGATGAGTTTTCGTCCGAAACCCTCATACTTCGAAGGAGATGGTGCAGTTTGTGCACGAAGTGCATCCAGTTTTTGCCGTACCCCTCTCATCTTTTTATCACATGCTATGTCGGTGAAATGATGATACCATGCCAAGTTTCAACCTTTTCAGAGTTCATTTGTACTGCTTTTCAATTTCAGGGTCATTCAGCGCAAAAAAATCATTAAATGCATGAAAAATAGCAAATGAAGTTAGAAATGTTTCAAATTTGAGGATGTGGCTTTGAATGGTGCATATTTAATGCAGAAAAAGTCTGGAGTTGAAATAAGTTTAAAAAATGAAATAACTTTGTAAAAGATGAGCTTTCGTCCCAAACCCTCATACTTCGAAGGAGATGGTCCAGTTTGTGCACGAAGTGCATCCAGTTTTTGCCGTAACCCTCTAAACTTTTTATCACATGCGATGTGTGTGAAATGATGATACCATGCCATGTTTCAACCTTTTCAGAGTTCATTTGTACTGCTTTTCAATTTCGGGGTCAATCAGCGCAAAAAAATCATTAAATGCATGAAAAATAGCAAATGAAGTTAGAAATGTTTGAAATTTGAGGATGTGGCGTTGAATGGTGCATATTGAATGCACAAAAAGTCAGGAGTTGAAATAAGTTTAAAAAATGAAATGCCTTTGTAACAGATGAGTTTTCGTCTGAAACCCTCATACTTCGAATGAGATGGTCCAGTTTGTACACGAAGTGCATCCAGTTTTTGCCGTAACCCTCTCAACTTTTTATCACATGCCATGTGTGTGAAATGATGATACCATGCGAAGTTTCAACCTTTTCAGAGTTCATTTGTACTGCTTTTCAATTTCAGGGTCATTCGGCGCAAAAAAAATCATTAAATGCATGAAAAATAGCAAATGAAGTTAGAAATGTTTGAAATTTGAGGATGTGGCTTTGAATGGTGCATATTGAATGCACAAAAATTCTGGAGTTGAAATAAGTTTAAAAAATGAAATGCCTTTGTAACAGATGAGTTTTCGTCCGAAACCCTCATACTTCGTAGGAGATGGTCCAGTTTGTGCACGAAGTGCATCCAGTTTTTGTCTTAACCCTCTCAACTTTTTATCACATGCTATGTGGGTGAAATGATGATACCATCCCAAGTTTCATCCTTTTCGGAGTTCATTTGTACTGCTTTTCAATTTCAGGGTCATTCAGCGCAAAAAAATCATTAAATGCATGAAAAATAGCAAATGAAGTTAGAAATGTTTCAAATTTGAGGATGTGGCTTTGAATGGTGCATATTGAATGCACAAAAAGTCTGGAGTTGAAATAAGTTTAAAAAAATGAAATGCCTTTGTAAAAGATGAGTTTTCGTCCGAAACCCTCATACTTCGAAGGAGATGGTCCAGTTTGTGCACGAAGTGCATCCAGTTTTTGCCGTAACCCTCTAAACTTTTTATCACATGCTATGTGGGTGAAATGATGATACCATGCCAAGTTTCAATCTTTTCAGAGTTCATTTGTACTGCTTTTCAATTTCAGGGTTATTCAGCGCAAAAAATCATTAAATGCATGAAAAATAGCAAATGAAGTTAGAAATGTTTGAAATTATAGGATGTGGCTTTGAATGGTGCATATTGAATGCACAAAAAGTCTGGAGTTGAAATAAGTTTAAAAAATGAAATGCCCTTGTAACAGATGAGTTTTCGTCCGAAACCCTCATACTTGGAAGGAGATGGTCCAGTTTGTGCACGAAGTGCATCCAGTTTTTGCCGTAACCCTGTCAACTTTTTATCACATGCTATGTGGGTGAAATTATGATACCATCCCAAGTTTCATCCTTTTCAGAGTTCATTTGTACTGCTTTTCAATTTCAGGGTCATTCAGCGCAAAAAAATCATTAAATGCATGAAAAATAGCAAATGAAGTTAGAAATGTTTCAAATTTGAGGATGTGGCTTTGAATGGTGCATATTGAATGCACAAAAAGTCTGGAGTTGAAATAAGTTTAAAAAAATGAAATGCCTTTGTAAAAGATGAGCTTTCGTCCCAAACCCTCATACTTCGAAGGAGATGGTCCAGTTTGTGCACGAAGTGCATCCAGTTTTTGCCGTAACCCTCTAAACTTTTTATCACATGCTATGTGGGTGAAATGATGATAGCATGCCAAGTTTCAACCTTTTCAGAGTACATTTGTACTGCTTTTCAATTTCAGGGTCATTTAACGAAACAAAATCATTAAATGTATGAAAAATAGCAAATGAAGTTAGAAATGTTTGAAATTTGAGGATGTGGCTTTGAATGGTGCATATTGTATGCACAAAAAGTCTGGAGTTGAAATAAGTTTAAAAAATGAAAAGCCTTTGTAACAGATGAGTTATCGTCCGAAACCCTCATACTTCGAAGGAGATGCTCCAGTTTGTGCACGAACTGCATCCAGTTTTTCCGTAACCCTCTCAACTATTTATCACATGCTATGTGGGTGAAATGATGATACCATGACAACTTTCAACCTTTTCAGAGTTCATTTGTACTGCTTTTCAATTTCAGGGTCATTTAGCGCAAAAAAATCATTAAATGCATGAAAAATATTAAATGAAGTTAGAAATGTTTGAAATTTGAGGATGTGGCTTTGAATGGTGCATATTTAATTCAGAAAAAGTCTGGAGTTGAAATAAGTTTAAAAAAATGAAATGCCGTTGTAACAGATGAGTTTTCGTCTGAAACCCTCATACTTCGAAGGAGATGGTCCAGTTTGTACACGAAGTGCATCTAGTTTTTGCCGTAACCCACTCAACTTTTTAGCACATGCTATGTGTGTGAAATGATGATACCATGGCAAGTTCCAACCTTTTCAGAGTTGATTTGTACTGCTTTTCAATTTCAGGGTCATTCAGCGCAAAAAAATCATTAAATGCATGAAAAATAGCAAATGAAGTTACAAATGTTTGAAATTTGAGGATGTGGCTTTGAATGTTGCATATTTAATGCACAAAAAGTCTGGAGTTGAAATAAGTTTAAAAAAATGAAATGCCTTTGTAACAGATGAGTTTTCGTTCGGAACCCTCATACTTCGAAGGAGATGGTCCAGTTTGTACACGAAGTGCATCCAGTTTTTGTCGTAACCCTCTCAACATTTTATCACATGCTATGTGTGTGAAATGAAGATACCATGCGAAGTTTCAACCTTTTCAGAGTTCATTTGTACTGATTTTCAATTTCAGGGTCATTTAGCGCAAAAAAATCATTAAATGCATGAAAAATAGCAAATGAAGTTAGAAATGTTTGAAATTTGAGGATGTGGCGTTGAATGGTGCATATTGAATGCACAAAAAGTCAGGAGTTGAAATAAGTTTAAAAAATGAAATGCCTTTGTAACAGATGAGTTTTCGTCTGAAACCCTCATACTTCGAATGAGATGGTCCAGTTTGTACACGAAGTGCATCCAGTTTTTGTCGTAACCCTCTCAAATTTTTATCACATGCCATGTGTGTGAAATGATGATACCATGCGAAGTTTCAACCTTTTCAGAGTTCATTTGTACTGCTTTTCAATTTTAGGGTCATTCGGCGCAAAAAAAATCATTAAATGCATGAAAAATAGCAAATGAAGTTAGAAATGTTTGAAATTTGAGGATGTGGCTTTGAATGGTGCATATTGAATGCACAAAAATTCTGGAGTTGAAATAAGTTTAAAAAATGAAATGATTTTGTAACAGATGAGTTTTCGTCCGAAACCCTCATACTTCGTAGGAGATGGTCCAGTTTGTGCACGAAGTGCATCCAGTTTTTGCCGTAACCCTCTCAACTTTTTATCACATGCTATGTGGGTGAAATGATGATACCATCCAAAGTTTCATCCTTTTCGGAGTTCATTTGTACTGCTTTTCAATTTCAGGGTCATTCAGCGCAAAAAAATCATTAAATGCATGAAAAATAGCAAATGAAGTTAGAAATGTTTCAAATTTGAGGATGTGGCTTTGAATGGTGCATATTGAATGCACAAAAAGTCTGGAGTTGAAATAAGTTTAAAAAAATGAAATGCCTTTGTAAAAGATGAGTTTTCGTCCGAAACCCTCATACTTCGAAGGAGATGGTCCAGTTTGTGCACGAAGTGCATCCAGTTTTTGCCGTAACCCTCTAAACTTTTTATCACATGCTATGTGGGTGAAATGATGATACCATGCCAAGTTTCAATCTTTTCAGAGTTCATTTGTACTGCTTTTCAATTTCAGGGTCATTCAGCGCAAAAAATCATTAAATGCATGAAAAATAGCAAATGAAGTTAGAAATGTTTGAAATTTGAGGATGTGGCTTTGAATGGTGCATATTGAATGCACAAAAAGTCTGGAGTTGAAATAAGTTTAAAAAATGAAATGCCCTTGTAACAGATGAGTTTTCGTCCGAAACCCTCATACTTGGAAGGAGATGGTCCAGTTTGTGCACGAAGTGCATCCAGTTTTTGCCGTAACCCTGTCAACTTTTTATCACATGCTATGTGGGTGAAATTATGATACCATCCCAAGTTTCATCCTTTTCAGAGTTCATTTGTACTGCTTTTCAATTTCAGGGTCATTTAGCGCAAAAAAATCATTAAATGCATGAAAAATAGCAAATGAAGTTAGAAATGTTTCAAATTTGAGGATGTGGCTTTGAATGGTGCATATTGAATGCACAAAAAGTCTGGAGTTGAAATAAGTTTAAAAAAATGAAATGCCTTTGTAAAAGATGAGCTTTCGTCCCAATCCCTCATAGTTCGAAGGAGATGGTCCAGTTTGTGCACGAAGTGCATCCAGTTTTTGCCGTAACCCTCTAAACTTTTTATCACATGCTATGTGGGTGAAATGATGATAGCATGCCAAGTTTCAACCTTTTCAGAGTTCATTTGTACTGCTTTTCAATTTCAGGGTCATTTAGCGAACAAAATCATTAAATGTATGAAAAATAGCAAATGAAGTTAGAAATGTTTGAAAGTTGAGGATGTGGCTTTGAATGGTGCATATTGTATGCACAAAAAGTCTGGAGTTGAAATAAGTTTAAAAAATGAAATGCCTTTGTAACAGATGAGTTATCGTCCGAAACCCTCATACTTCGAAGGAGATGCTCCAGTTTGTGCACGAAGTGCATCCAGTTTTTCCGTAACCCTCTCAACTATTTATCACATGCTATGTGGGTGAAATGATGATACCATGACAACTTTCAACCTTTTCAGAGTTCATTTGTACTGCTTTTCAATTTCAGGGTCATTTAGCGCAAAAAAATCATTAAATGCATGAAAAATATTAAATGATGTTAGAAATGTTTGAAATTTGAGGATGTGGCTTTGAATGGTGCATATTTAATGCAGAAAAAGTCTGGAGTTGAAATAAGTTTAAAAAAATGAAATGCCGTTGTAACAGATGAGTTTTCGTCTGAAACCCTCATACTTCGAAGGAGATGGTCCAGTTTGTACACGAAGTGCATCTAGTTTTTCCCGTAAACCACTCAACTTTTTAGCACAGGCTATGTGTGTGAAATGATGATACCATGGCAAGTTCCAACCTTTTCAGAGTTGATTTGTACTGCTTTTCAATTTCAGGGTCATTCAGCGCAAAAAAATCATTAAATGCGTGAAAAATATTAAATGCATGAAAAATATTAAATGAAGTTAGAAATGTTTGAAATTTGAGGATGTGGCTTTGAATGTTGCATATTTAATGCACAAAAAGTCTGGAGTTGAAATAAGTTTAAAAAAATGAAATGCCTTTGTAACAGATGAGTTTTCGTTCGGAACCATCATACTTCGAAGGAGATGGTCCAGTTTGTACACGAAGTGCAACCAGTTCTTGTCGTAACCCTCTCAACATTTTATCACATGCTATGTCTGTGAAATGATGATACCATGCGAAGTTTCAACCTTTTCAGAGTTCATTTGTACTGATTTTCAATTTCAGGGTCATTCGGCACAAAAAAATCATTAAATGCATGAAAAATAGCAAACGAAGTTAGAAATGTTTGAAATTTGAGGATGTGGCTTTCAATGGTGCATATTGAATGCACAAAAAGTCTGGAGTTGAAATAAGTTTAAAAAATGAAATGCCTTTGTAAAAGATGAGTTTTCGTCCGAAACCCTCATACTTCGAAGGAGATGGTCCAGTTTGTGCACGAAGTGCATCCAGTTTTTGCCGTAACCCTATCAACTTTTTATCACATGCTATGTGGGTGAAATGATGATACCATCCCAAGTTTCATCCTCTTCAGAGTTCATTTGTACTGCTTTTCAATTTCAGGGTCATTCAGCGCAAAAAAATCATTAAAGGCATGAAAAATAGCAAATGAAGTTAGAAATGTTTCAAATTTGAGGATGTGTCTTTGAATGGTGCATATTGAATGCACAAAAAGTCTGGAGTTGAAATAAGTTTAAAAAAATGAAATGCCTTTGTAAAAGATGAGTTTTCGTCCGAAACCCTCATACTTCGAAGGAGATGGTCCAGTTTGTGCACGAAGTGCATCCAGTTTTTGCCGTAACCCTCTAAACTTTTTATCACATGCTATGTGGTTGAAATGATGATACCATGACAAGTTTCAACCTTTTCAGAGTTCATTTGTACTGCTTTTCAATTTCAGGGTCATTCAGCGCAAAAAATCATTAAATGCATGAAAAATAGCAAATGAAGTTAGAAATGTTTGAAATTTGAGGATGTGGCTTTGAATGGTGCCTATTGAATGCACAAAAAGTCTGGAGTTCAAATAAGTTTAAAAAATGAAATGCCTTTGTAACAGATGAGTTTTCGTCCGAAACCCTCATACTTCGAAGGAGATGGTCCAGTTTGTACACGAAGTGCATTCAGTTTTTGCCATAACCCTCTCAACTTTTTATCACATGCTATGTCGGTGACATGATGATAACATGCCAAGTTTCAACCTTTTCAGAGTTCATTTGTACTGCTTTTCAATTTCAGGGTCATTTAGTGCAACAAAATCATTAAATGTATGAAAAATAGCAAATGAAGTTAGAAATGTTTGAAATTTGAGGATGTGGCTTTGAATGGTGCATATTGAATGCACAAAAAGTCTGTAGTTGAAATAAGTTAAAAAATGAAATGCCTTTGTAACAGATGAGTTTTCGTCCGAAACCCTCATACTTCGAAGGAGATGGTCCAGTTTGTGCACGAAGTGCATCCAGTTTTTGCCGTAACCCTCTCAACTTTTTATCACATGCTATGTGGGTGAAATGATGATACCACGCCAAGTTTCAACCTTTTCAGAGTTCATTTGTACTGCTTTTCAATTTCAGGGTCATTCAGCGCAAAAAAATCATTAAATGCATGAAAAATAGCAAATGAAGTTAGAAATGTTTCAAATTTGAGGATGTGGCTTTGAATGGTGCATATTGAATGCACAAAAAGTCTGGAGTTGAAATCAGTTTAAAAAAATGAAATGCCTTTGTAACAGATGAGTTTTCGTCTGAAACCCTCATACTTCGAAAGAGATGGTCCAGTTTGTACACGAAGTGCATTCAGTTTTTGCCGTAACCCTCTCAACTTTGTATCACATGCTATGTCGATGAAATGATGATACCATGCCAAGTTTCAACTTTTTCAGAGTTCATTTGTACTGCTTTTCAATTTCAGGGTCATTCAGCGCAACAAAATCATTAAATGTATGAAAAATAGCAAATGAAGTTAGAAATGTTTGAAATTTGAGGATGTGGCTTTGAATGGTGCATATTGAATGCACAAAAAGTCTGTAGTTGAAATAAGTTAAAAAATGAAATGCCTTTGTAACAGATGAGTTTTCGTCCGAAACCCTCATACTTCGAAGTAGATGGTCCAGTTTGTGCACGAAGTGTATCTAGTTTTTGCCGTAACCCTCTCAACTTTTTATCACATGCTATGTCGGTGAAATGATGATACCATGCCAAGTTTCAACCTTTTCAGAGTTCATTTGTACTGCTTTTCAATTTCAGGGTCGTTCAGCGCAAAAAAAATCATTAAATGCATGAAAAATAGCAAATGAAGTTAGAAATGTTTGAAATTTGAGGATGTCGCTTTGAATGGTGCCTATTGAATGCACAAAAAGTCTGGAGTTGAAATAAGTTTAAAAAAATGAAATGCCTTTGTAAAAGATGAGTTTTCGTCCGAAACCCTCATACTTCGAAGGAGATGGTCCAGTTTGTGCACGAAGTGCATCCAGTTTTTGCCGTAACCCTATCAACTTTTTATCACATGCTATGTGGTTGAAATGATGATACCATGACAAGTTTCAACCTTTTCAGAGTTCATTTGTACTGCTTTTCAATTTCAGGGTCATTCAGCGCAAAAAATCATTAAATGCATGAAAAATAGCAAATGAAGTTAGAAATGTTTGAAATTTGAGGATGTGGCTTTGAATGGTGCCTATTGAATGCACAAAAAGTCTGGAGTTCAAATAAGTTTAAAAAATGAAATGCCTTTGTAACAGATGAGTTTTCGTCCGAAACCCTCATACTTCGAAGGAGATGGTCCAGTTTGTACACGAAGTGCATTCAGTTTTTGCCATAACCCTCTCAACTTTTTATCACATGCTATGTCGGTGAGATGATGATACCATGCCAAGTTTCAACCTTTTCAGAGTTCATTTGTACTGCTTTTCAATTTCAGGGTCATTTAGCGCAACAAAATCATTAAATATATGAAATATAGCAAATGAAGTTAGAAATGTTTGAAATTTGAGGATGTGGTTTGAATGGTGAATATTGAATGCACAAAAAGTCTGGAGTTGAAATAAGTTTAAAAAAATGAAATGCCTTTGTAACATATGAGTTTTCGTTTGAAACCCTCATACTTCGAAGGAGATGGTCCAGTTTGTACACGAAGTGCATTCAGTTTTTGCCGTAACCCTCTCAACTTTGTATCACATGCTATGTGGGTGAAATGATGATACCATGCCATGTTTCAACTTTTTCAGAGTTCATTTGTACTGCTTTTCAATTTCAGGGTCATTCAGCGCAACAAAATCATTAAATGTATGAAAAATAGCAAATGAAGTTAGAAATGTTTGAAATTTGAGGATGTGGCTTTGAATGGTGCATATTGAATGCACAAAAAGTCTGTAGTTGAAATAAGTTAAAAAATGAAATGCCTTTGTAACAGATGAGTTTTCGTCCGAAACCCTCATACTTCGAAGGAGATGGTGCAGTTTGTGCACGAAGTGCATCCAGTTTTTGCCGTACCCCTCTCATCTTTTTATCACATGCTATGTCGGTGAAATGATGATACCATGCCAAGTTTCAACCTTTTCAGAGTTCATTTGTACTGCTTTTCAATTTCAGGGTCATTCAGCGCAAAAAAATCATTAAATGCATGAAAAATAGCAAATGAAGTTAGAAATGTTTGAAATTTGAGGATGTCGCTTCGAATGGTGCATATTTAATGCAGAAAAAGTCTGGAGTTGAAATAAGTTTAAAAAATGAAATGCCTTTGTAACAGATGAGTTTTCGTCTGAAACCATCATACTTCGAAGGAGATGGTCCAGTTTGTACACGAAGTGCATTCAGTTTTTGCCATAACCCACTCAACTTTTTAGCACATGCGATGTGTGTGAAATGATGATACCATGCCAAGTTTCAACCTTTTCAGAGTTCATTTGTACTGCTTTTCAATTTCAGGGTCATTCAGCGCAAAAAAATCATTAAATGCATGAAAAATAGCAAATGAACTTAGAAATGTTTGAAATTTGAGGATGTCGCTTCGAATGGTGCATATTTAATGCAGAAAAAGTCTGGAGTTGAAATAAGTTTAAAAAATGAAATGCCTTTGTAACAGATGAGTTTTCGTCTGAAACCATCATACTTCGAAGGAGATGGTCCAGTTTGTACACGAAGTGCATTCAGTTTTTGCCATAACCCACTCAACTTTTTAGCACATGCGATGTGTGTGAAATGATGATACCATGCCAAGTTTCAACCTTTTCAGAGTTCATTTGTACTGCTTTTCAATTTCAGGGTCATTCAGCGCAAAAAAATCATTAAATGCATGAAAAATAGCAAATGAAGTTAGAAATGTTTGAAATTTGAGGATGTGGCTTTGAATGGTGCATATTGAATGCACAAAAAGTCTGTAGTTGAAATAAGTTAAAAAATGAAATGCCTTTGTAACAGATGAGTTTTCGTCCGAAACCCTCATACTTCGAAGGAGATGGTCCAGTTTGTGCACGAAGTGTATCCAGTTTTTGCCGTAACCCTCTCAACTTTTTATCACATGCTATGTCGGTGAAATGACGATACCATGCCAAGTTTCAACCTTTTCAGAGTTCATTTGTACTGCTTTTCAATTTCAGGGTCATTCAGCGCAAAAAAATCATTAAATGCATGAAAAATAGCAAATGAAGTTAGAAATGTTTGAAATTTGAGGATGTGGCTTTGAATGGTGCATATTGAATGCACAAAAATTCAGGAGTTGAAATAAGTTTAAAAAATGAAATGCCTTTGTAACAGATGAGTTTTCGTCTGAAACCCTCATACTTCGAATGAGATGGTCCAGTTTGTACACGAAGTGCATCCAGTTTTTGCCGTAACCCTCTCAACTTTTTATCACATGCCATGTGTGTGACATGATGATACCATGCCAAGTTTCAACCTTTTCAAAGTCCATTTGTACTGCTTTTCAATTTCAGGGTCGTTCAGCGCAAAAAAGCATTAAATGCATGAAAAATAGCAAATGAATTTCGAAATGTTTTAAATTTGAGGATGTGGCTTTGAATGGTGCATATTGAATGCACAAAAAGTCTGGAGTTGAAATAAGTTTAAAACATGAAATGCCTTTGTAACAGATGAGTTTTCGTCCGAAACCCTCATACTTCTAAGGAGATGGTCCTGTCTGTACACGAAGTGCATTCAGTTTTTGCCGTAACCCTCTCAACTTTTTATCACATGCTATGTCGGTGAAATGATGATACCATGCCAAGTTTCAACCTTTTCAGAGTTCATTTGTACTGCTTTTCAATTTCAGGGTCATTTAGCGCAAAAAAATTATTAAATGCATGAAAAATAGCAAATGAAGTTAGAAATGTTTGAAATTTGAGGATGTGGCTTTGAATGGTGAATATTGGATGCACAAAAAGTCTGGAGTTGAAATAAGTTTAAAAAAATGAAATGCCTTTGTAACAGATGAGTTTTCGTCTGAAACCCTCATACTTCGAAGGAGATGGTCCAGTTTGTACACGAAGTGCATTCAGTTTTTGCCGTAACCCTCTCAACTTTGTATCACATGCTATGTGGGTGAAATGATGATACCATGCCAAGTTTCAACTTTTTCAGAGTTCATTTGTACTGCTTTTCAATTTCAGGGTCATTCAGCGCAACAAAATCATTAAATGTATGAAAAATAGAAAATGAAGTTAGAAATGTTTGAAATTTGAGGATGTGGCTTTGAATGGTGCATATTGAATGCACAAAAATTCTGTAGTTGAAATAAGTTAAAAAATGAAATGCCTTTGTAACAGATGAGTTTTCGTCCGAAACCCTCATACTTCGAAGGAGATGGTCCAGTTTGTGCACGAAGTGCATCCAGTTTTTGCCGTAACCCTCTCAACTTTTTATCACATGCTATGTGGGTGAAATGATGATACCATGCCAAGTTTCAACCTTTTCAGAGTTCATTTGTACTGCTTTTCAATTTCAGGGTCATTTAGCGCAAAAAAATCATTAAATGCATGAAAAATAGCAAATGAAGTTAGAAATGTTTGAAATTTGAGGATGTGGCTTTGAATGGTGAATATTGAATGCACAAAAAGTCTGGAGTTGAAATAACTTTAAAAAAATGAAATGCCTTTGTAACAGATGAGTTTTCGTCTGAAACCCTCATACTTCGAAGGAGATGGTCCAGTTTGTACACGAAGTGCATTCAGTTTTTGCCGTAACCCTCTCAACTTTGTATCACATGCTATGTGGGTGAAATGATGATACCGTGCCAAGTTTCAACTTTTTCAGAGTTCATTTGTACTGCTTTTCAATTTCAGGGTCATTCAGCACAACAAAATCATTAAATGTATGAAAAATAGCAAATGAAGTTAGAAATGTTTGAAATTTGAGGATGTGGCTTTGAATGGTGCATATTGAATGCACAAAAAGTCTGTAGTTGAAATAAGTTAAAAAATGAAATGCCTTTGTAACAGATGAGTTTTCGTCCGAAACCCTCATACTTCGAAGGAGATGGTGCAGTTTGTGCACGAAGTGCATCCAGTTTTTGCCGTACCCCTCTCATCTTTTTATCACATGCTATGTCGGTGAAATGATGATACCATGCAAAGTTTCAACCTTTTCAGAGTTCATTTGTACTGCTTTTCAATTTCAGGGTCATTCAGCGCAAAAAAATCATTAAATGCATGAAAAATAGCAAATGAAGTTAGAAATGTTTCAAATTTGAGGATGTGGCTTTGAATGGTGCATATTTAATGCAGAAAAAGTCTGGAGTTGAAATAAGTTTAAAAAATGAAATAACTTTGTAAAAGATGAGCTTTCGTCCCAAACCCTCATACTTCGAAGAAGATGGTCCAGTTTGTGCACGAAGTGCATCCAGTTTTTGCCGTAACCCTCTAAACTTTTTATCACATGCGATATGTGTGAAATGATGATACCATGCCATGTTTCAACCTTTTCAGAGTTCATTTGTACTGCTTTTCAATTTCGGGGTCAATCAGCGCAAAAAAATCATTAAATGCATGAAAAATAGCAAATGAAGTTAGAAATGTTTGAAATTTGAGGATGTGGCGTTGAATGGTGCATATTGAATGCACAAAAAGTCAGGAGTTGAAATAAGTTTAAAAAATGAAATGCCTTTGTAACAGATGAGTTTTCGTCTGAAACCCTCATACTTCGAATGAGATGGTCCAGTTTGTACACGAAGTGCATCCAGTTTTTGCCGTAACCCTCTCAACTTTTTATCACATGCCATGTGTGTGAAATGATGATACCATGCGAAGTTTCAACCTTTTCAGAGTTCATTTGTACTGCTTTTCAATTTCAGGGTCATTCGGCGCAAAAAAAATCATTAAATGCATGAAAAATAGCAAATGAAGTTAGAAATGTTTGAAATTTGAGGATGTGGCTTTGAATGGTGCATATTGAATGCACAAAAATTCTGGAGTTGAAATAAGTTTAAAAAATGAAATGCCTTTGTAACAGATGAGTTTTCGTCCGAAACCCTCATACTTCGTAGGAGATGGTCCAGTTTGTGCACGAAGTGCATCCAGTTTTTGTCTTAACCCTCTCAACTTTTTATCACATGCTATGTGGGTGAAATGATGATACCATCCCAAGTTTCATCCTTTTCAGAGTTCATTTGTACTGCTTTTCAATTTCAGGGTTATTCAGCGCAAAAAATCATTAAATGCATGAAAAATAGCAAATGAAGTTAGAAATGTTTGAAATTATAGGATGTGGCTTTGAATGGTGCATATTGAATGCACAAAAAGTCTGGAGTTGAAATAAGTTTAAAAAATGAAATGCCCTTGTAACAGATGAGTTTTCGTCCGAAACCCTCATACTTGGAAGGAGATGGTCCAGTTTGTGCACGAAGTGCATCCAGTTTTTGCCGTAACCCTGTCAACTTTTTATCACATGCTATGTGGGTGAAATTATGATACCATCCCAAGTTTCATCCTTTTCAGAGTTCATTTGTACTGCTTTTCAATTTCAGGGTCATTCAGCGCAAAAAAATCATTAAATGCATGAAAAATAGCAAATGAAGTTAGAAATGTTTCAAATTTGAGGATGTGGCTTTGAATGGTGCATATTGAATGCACAAAAAGTCTGGAGTTGAAATAAGTTTAAAAAAATGAAATGCCTTTGTAAAAGATGAGCTTTCGTCCCAAACCCTCATACTTCGAAGGAGATGGTCCAGTTTGTGCACGAAGTGCATCCAGTTTTTGCCGTAACCCTCTAAACTTTTTATCACATGCTATGTGGGTGAAATGATGATAGCATGCCAAGTTTCAACCTTTTCAGAGTTCATTTGTACTGCTTTTCAATTTCAGGGTCATTTAACGAAACAAAATCATTAAATGTATGAAAAATAGCAAATGAAGTTAGAAATGTTTGAAATTTGAGGATGTGGCTTTGAATGGTGCATATTGTATGCACAAAAAGTCTGGAGTTGAAATAAGTTTAAAAAATGAAAAGCCTTTGTAACAGATGAGTTATCGTCCGAAACCCTCATACTTCGAAGGAGATGCTCCAGTTTGTGCACGAACTGCATCCAGTTTTTCCGTAACCCTCTCAACTATTTATCACATGCTATGTGGGTGAAATGATGATACCATGACAACTTTCAACCTTTTCAGAGTTCATTTGTACTGCTTTTCAATTTCAGGGTCATTTAGCGCAAAAAAATCATTAAATGCATGAAAAATATTAAATGAAGTTAGAAATGTTTGAAATTTGAGGATGTGGCTTTGAATGGTGCATATTTAATTCAGAAAAAGTCTGGAGTTGAAATAAGTTTAAAAAAATGAAATGCCGTTGTAACAGATGAGTTTTCGTCTGAAACCCTCATACTTCGAAGGAGATGGTCCAGTTTGTACACGAAGTGCATCTAGTTTTTGCCGTCACCCACTCAACTTTTTAGCACATGCTATGTGTGTGAAATGATGATACCATGGCAAGTTCCAACCTTTTCAGAGTTGATTTGTACTGCTTTTCAATTTCAGGGTCATTCAGCGCAAAAAAATCATTAAATGCATGAAAAATAGCAAATGAAGTTACAAATGTTTGAAATTTGAGGATGTGGCTTTGAATGTTGCATATTTAATGCACAAAAAGTCTGGAGTTGAAATAAGTTTAAAAAAATGAAATGCCTTTGTAACAGATGAGTTTTCGTTCGGAACCCTCATACTTCGAAGGAGATGGTCCAGTTTGTACACGAAGTGCATCCAGTTTTTGTCGTAACCCTCTCAACATTTTATCACATGCTATGTGTGTGAAATGAAGATACCATGCGAAGTTTCAACCTTTTCAGAGTTCATTTGTACTGATTTTCAATTTCAGGGTCATTTAGCGCAAAAAAATCATTAAATGCATGAAAAATAGCAAATGAAGTTAGAAATGTTTGAAATTTGAGGATGTGGCGTTGAATGGTGCATATTGAATGCACAAAAAGTCAGGAGTTGAAATAAGTTTAAAAAATGAAATGCCTTTGTAACAGATGAGTTTTCGTCTGAAACCCTCATACTTCGAATGAGATGGTCCAGTTTGTACACGAAGTGCATCCAGTTTTTGTCGTAACCCTCTCAAATTTTTATCACATGCCATGTGTGTGAAATGATGATACCATGCAAAGTTTCAACCTTTTCAGAGTTCATTTGTACTGCTTTTCAATTTCAGGGTCATTCGGCGCAAAAAAAATCATTAAATGCATGAAAAATAGCAAATGAAGTTAGAAATGTTTGAAATTTGAGGATGTGGCTTTGAATGGTGCATATTGAATGCACAAAAATTCTGGAGTTGAAATAAGTTTAAAAAATGAAATGATTTTGTAACAGATGAGTTTTCGTCCGAAACCCTCATACTTCGTAGGAGATGGTCCAGTTTGTGCACGAAGTGCATCCAGTTTTTGCCGTAACCCTCTCAACTTTTTATCACATGCTATGTGGGTGAAATGATGATACCATCCAAAGTTTCATCCTTTTCGGAGTTCATTTGTACTGCTTTTCAATTTCAGGGTCATTCAGCGCAAAAAAATCATTAAATGCATGAAAAATAGCAAATGAAGTTAGAAATGTTTCAAATTTGAGGATGTGGCTTTGAATGGTGCATATTGAATGCACAAAAAGTCTGGAGTTGAAATAAGTTTAAAAAAATGAAATGCCTTTGTAAAAGATGAGTTTTCGTCCGAAACCCTCATACTTCGAAGGAGATGGTCCAGTTTGTGCACGAAGTGCATCCAGTTTTTGCCGTAACCCTCTAAACTTTTTATCACATGCTATGTGGGTGAAATGATGATACCATGCCAAGTTTCAATCTTTTCAGAGTTCATTTGTACTGCTTTTCAATTTCAGGGTCATTCAGCGCAAAAAATCATTAAATGCATGAAAAATAGCAAATGAAGTTAGAAATGTTTGAAATTTGAGGATGTGGCTTTGAATGGTGCATATTGAATGCACAAAAAGTCTGGAGTTGAAATAAGTTTAAAAAATGAAATGCCCTTGTAACAGATGAGTTTTCGTCCGAAACCCTCATACTTGGAAGGAGATGGTCCAGTTTGTGCACGAAGTGCATCCAGTTTTTGCCGTAACCCTGTCAACTTTTTATCACATGCTATGTGGGTGAAATTATGATACCATCCCAAGTTTCATCCTTTTCAGAGTTCATTTGTACTGCTTTTCAATTTCAGGGTCATTTAGCGCAAAAAAATCATTAAATGCATGAAAAATAGCAAATGAAGTTAGAAATGTTTCAAATTTGAGGATGTGGCTTTGAATGGTGCATATTGAATGCACAAAAAGTCTGGAGTTGAAATAAGTTTAAAAAAATGAAATGCCTTTGTAAAAGATGAGCTTTCGTCCCAATCCCTCATAGTTCGAAGGAGATGGTCCAGTTTGTGCACCAAGTGCATCCAGTTTTTGCCGTAACCCTCTAAACTTTTTATCACATGCTATGTGGGTGAAATGATGATAGCATGCCAAGTTTCAACCTTTTCAGAGTTCATTTGTACTGCTTTTCAATTTCAGGGTCATTTAGCGAACAAAATCATTAAATGTATGAAAAATAGCAAATGAAGTTAGAAATGTTTGAAATTTGAGGATGTGGCTTTGAATGGTGCATATTGTATGCACAAAAAGTCTGGAGTTGAAATAAGTTTAAAAAATGAAATGCCTTTGTAACAGATGAGTTATCGTCCGAAACCCTCATACTTCGAAGGAGATGCTCCAGTTTGTGCACGAAGTGCATCCAGTTTTTCCGTAACCCTCTCAACTATTTATCACATGCTATGTGGGTGAAATGATGATACCATGACAACTTTCAACCTTTTCAGAGTTCATTTGTACTGCTTTTCAATTTCAGGGTCATTTAGCGCAAAAAAATCATTAAATGCATGAAAAATATTAAATGAAGTTACAAATGTTTGAAATTTGAGGATGTGGCTTTGAATGGTGCATATTTAATGCAGAAAAAGTCTGGAGTTGAAATAAGTTTAAAAAAATGAAATGCCGTTGTAACAGATGAGTTTTCGTCTGAAACCCTCATACTTCGAAGGAGATGGTCCAGTTTGTACACGAAGTGCATCTAGTTTTTCCCGTAAACCACTCAACTTTTTAGCACAGGCTATGTGTGTGAAATGATGATACCATGGCAAGTTCCAACCTTTTCAGAGTTGATTTGTACTGCTTTTCAATTTCAGGGTCATTCAGCGCAAAAAAATCATTAAATGCGTGAAAAATAGCAAATGAAGTTACCAATGTTTGAAATTTGAGGATGTGGCTTTGAATGTTGCATATTTAATGCACAAAAAGTCTGGAGTTGAAATAAGTTTAAAAAAATGAAATGCCTTTGTAACAGATGAGTTTTCGTTCGGAACCATCATACTTCGAAGGAGATGGTCCAGTTTGTACACGAAGTGCAACCAGTTCTTGTCGTAACCCTCTCAACATTTTATCACATGCTATGTCTGTGAAATGATGATACCATGCGAAGTTTCAACCTTTTCAGAGTTCATTTGTACTGATTTTCAATTTCAGGGTCATTCGGCACAAAAAAATCATTAAATGCATGAAAAATAGCAAACGAAGTTAGAAATGTTTGAAATTTGAGGATGTGGCTTTCAATGGTGCATATTGAATGCACAAAAAGTCTGGAGTTGAAATAAGTTTAAAAAATGAAATGCCTTTGTAAAAGATGAGTTTTCGTCCGAAACCCTCATACTTCGAAGGAGATGGTCCAGTTTGTGCACGAAGTGCATCCAGTTTTTGCCGTAACCCTATCAACTTTTTATCACATGCTATGTGGGTGAAATGATGATACCATCCCAAGTTTCATCCTTTTCAGAGTTCATTTGTACTGCTTTTCAATTTCAGGGTCATTCAGCGCAAAAAAATCATTAAAGGCATGAAAAATAGCAAATGAAGTTAGAAATGTTTCAAATTTGAGGATGTGTCTTTGAATGGTGCATATTGAATGCACAAAAAGTCTGGAGTTGAAATAAGTTTAAAAAAATGAAATGCCTTTGTAAAAGATGAGTTTTCGTCCGAAACCCTCATACTTCGAAGGAGATGGTCCAGTTTGTGCACGAAGTGCATCCAGTTTTTGCCGTAACCCTCTAAACTTTTTATCACATGCTATGTGGTTGAAATGATGATACCATGACAAGTTTCAACCTTTTCAGAGTTCATTTGTACTGCTTTTCAATTTCAGGGTCATTCAGCGCAAAAAATCATTAAATGCATGAAAAATAGCAAATGAAGTTAGAAATGTTTGAAATTTGAGGATGTGGCTTTGAATGGTGCCTATTGAATGCACAAAAAGTCTGGAGTTCAAATAAGTTTAAAAAATGAAATGCCTTTGTAACAGATGAGTTTTCGTCCGAAACCCTCATACTTCGAAGGAGATGGTCCAGTTTGTACACGAAGTGCATTCAGTTTTTGCCATAACCCTCTCAACTTTTTATCACATGCTATGTCGGTGAGATGATGATAACATGCCAAGTTTCAACCTTTTCAGAGTTCATTTGTACTGCTTTTCAATTTCAGGGTCATTTAGTGCAACAAAATCATTAAATGTATGAAAAATAGCAAATGAAGTTAGAAATGTTTGAAATTTGAGGATGTGGCTTTGAATGGTGCATATTGAATGCACAAAAAGTCTGTAGTTGAAATAAGTTAAAAAATGAAATGCCTTTGTAACAGATGAGTTTTCGTCCGAAACCCTCATACTTCGAAGGAGATGGTCCAGTTTGTGCACGAAGTGCATCCAGTTTTTGCCGTAACCCTCTCAACTTTTTATCACATGCTATGTGGGTGAAATGATGATACCATGCCAAGTTTCAACCTTTTCAGAGTTCATTTGTACTGCTTTTCAATTTCAGGGTCATTCAGCGCAAAAAAATCATTAAATGCATGAAAAATAGCAAATGAAGTTAGAAATGTTTCAAATTTGAGGATGTGGCTTTGAATGGTGCATATTGAATGCACAAAAAGTCTGGAGTTGAAATCAGTTTAAAAAAATGAAATGCCTTTGTAACAGATGAGTTTTCGTCTGAAACCCTCATACTTCGAAAGAGATGGTCCAGTTTGTACACGAAGTGCATTCAGTTTTTGCCGTAACCCTCTCAACTTTGTATCACATGCTATGTCGGTGAAATGATGATACCATGCCAAGTTTCAACTTTTTCAGAGTTCATTTGTACTGCTTTTCAATTTCAGGGTCATTCAGCGCAACAAAATCATTAAATGTATGAAAAATAGCAAATGAAGTTAGAAATGTTTGAAATTTGAGGATGTGGCTTTGAATGGTGCATATTGAATGCACAAAAAGTCTGTAGTTGAAATAAGTTAAAAAATGAAATGCCTTTGTAACAGATGAGTTTTCGTCCGAAACCCTCATACTTCGAAGTAGATGGTCCAGTTTGTGCACGAAGTGTATCTAGTTTTTGCCGTAACCCTCTCAACTTTTTATCACATGCTATGTCGGTGAAATGATGATACCATGCCAAGTTTCAACCTTTTCAGAGTTCATTTGTACTGCTTTTCAATTTCAGGGTCGTTCAGCGCAAAAAAAATCATTAAATGCATGAAAAATAGCAAATGAAGTTAGAAATGTTTGAAATTTGAGGATGTCGCTTTGAATGGTGCATATTTAATGCAGAAAAAGTCTGGAGTTGAAATAAGTTTAAAAAATGAAATGCCTTTGTAACAGATGAGTTTTCGTCTGAAACCATCATACTTCGAAGGAGATGGTCCAGTTTGTACACGAAGTGCATCTAGTTTTTGCCATAACCCACTCAACTTTTTAGCACATGCGATGTGTGTGAAATGATGATACCATCCGAAGTTTCAACCTTTTCAGAGTTCATTTGTACTGCATTTCAATTTCAGGGTCATTCAGCGCAAAAAAATCATTAAATGCATGAAAAATAGCAAATGAAGTTAGAAATGTTTGAAATTTGAGGATGTGGCTTTGAATGGTGCATATTGAATGCACAAAAAGTCAGGAGTTGAAATAAGTTTAAAAAATGAAATGGCTTTGTAACAGATGAGTTTTCGTCTGAAAGCCTCATACTTCGAATGAGATGGTCCAGTTTGTACACGAAGTGCATCCAGTTTTTGCCGTAACCCTCTCAACTTTTTATCACATGCCATGTGTGTGAAATGATGATACCATGCCAAGTTTCAACCTTTTCAAAGTTCATTTGTACTGCTTTTCAATTTCAGGGTCGTTCAGCGCAAAAAATCATTAAATGTATGAAAAATAGCAAATGAAGTTAGAAATGTTTGAAATTTGAGGATGTGGCTTTGAATGGTGCATATTGTATGCACAAAAAGTCTGGAGTTGAAATAAGTTTAAAAAATGAAAGGCCTTTGTAACAGATGAGGTTTCGTCCGAAACCCTCATACTTCGAAGGAGATGGTCCAGTTTGTGCAGGAAGTGCATCCAGTTTATGCTGTAACCCTCTCAACTTTTTATCACATGCTATGTGGGTGAAATGATGATACCATGCCAAGTTTCAACCTTTTCAGAGTTCATTTGTACTGCTTTTCAATTTCAAGGTCATTTAGCGCAAAAAAAATCATTAAATGCATGAAAAATAGCAAATGAAGTTAGAAATGTTTGAAATTTGAGGATGTGGCTTTGAATGGTGCATATTGAATGCACAAAAAGTCTGGAGTTGAAATCAGTTTTAAAAAATGAAATGCCTTTGTAACAGATGAGTTTTCGTCTGAAACCCTCATACTTCGAAAGAGATGGTCCAGTTTGTACACGAAGTGCATTCAGTTTTTGACGTAACCCTCTCAACTTTGTATCACATGCTATGTCGGTGAAATGATGATACCATGCCAAGTTTCAACTTTTTCAGAGTTCATTTGTACTGCTTTTCAATTTCAGGGTCATTCAGCGCAACAAAATCATTAAATGTATGAAAAATAGCAAATGAAGTTAGAAATGTTTGAAATTTGAGGATGTGGCTTTGAATGGTGCATATTGAATGCACAAAAAGTCTGTAGTTGAAATAAGTTAAAAAATGAAATGCCTTTGTAACAGATGAGTTTTCGTCTGAAACCATCATACTTTGAAGGAGATGGTCCAGTTTGTACACGAAGGGCATCTAGTTTTTGCCATAACCCACTCAACTTTTTAGCACATGCCATGTGTGTGAAATGATGATACCATGCCAAGTTTCAACCTTTTCAGAGTTCATTTGTACTGCACTTCAATTTCAGGGTCATTCAGCGCAAAAAAATCATTAAATGCATGAAAAATAGCAAATGAAGTTAGAAATGTTTGAAATTTGAGGATGTGGCTTTGAATGGTGCATATTGAATGCACAAAAAGTCAGGAGTTGAAATAAGTTTAAAAAATGAAATGCCTTTGTAACAGATGAGTTTTCGTCTGAAACCCTCATACTTCGAATGAGATGGTCCAGTTTGTACACGAAGTGCATCCAGTTTTTGCCGTAACCCTCTCAACTTTTTATCACATGCCATGTGTGTGAAATGATGATACCATGCCAAGTTTCAACCTTTTCAGAGTTCATTTGTACTGCTTTTCAATTTCAGAGTCATTCGGCACAAAAAAATCATTAAATGCATGAAAAATAGCAAACGAAGTTAGAAATGTTTGAAATTTGAGGATGTAGCTTTGAATGGTGCATATTGAATGCAGACAAAGTCTGGAGTTGAAATAAGTTTAAAAAATGAAATGCCTTTGTAAAAGATGAGTTTTCGTCCGAAACCCTCATACTTCGAAGGAGATGGTCCAGTTCGTGCACGAAGTGCATCCAGTTTTTGCCGTAACCCTCTCAACTTTTTATCACATGCTATGTGGGTGAAATGATGATACCATGCCAAGTTTCAACCTTTTCAGAGTTCATTTGTACTGCTTTTCAATTTCAGGGTCATTCAACGCAAAAAAATCATTAAATGCATGAAAAATAGCAAATGAAGTTAGAAATGTTTCAAATTTGAGGATGTGGCTTTGAATGGTGCATATTGAATGCACAAAAAGTCTGGAGTTGAAATCAGTTTAAATAAATGAAATGCCTTTGTAACAGATGAGTTTTCGTCTGAAACCCTCATACTTCGAAAGAGATGGTCCAGTTTGTACACGAAGTGCATTCAGTTTTTGCCGTAACCCTCTCAACTTTGTATCACATGCTATGTCGGTGAAATGATGATACCATGCCAAGTTTCAACTTTTTCAGAGTTCATTTGTACTGCTTTTCAATTTCAGGGTCATTCAGCGCAACAAAATCATTAAACGTATGAAAAATAGCAAATGAAGTTAGAAATGTTTGAAATTTGAGGATGTGGCTTTGAATGGTGCATATTGAATGCACAAAAAGTCTGTAGTTGAAATAAGTTAAAAAATGAAATGCCTTTGTAACACATGAGTTTTCGTCCGAAACCCTCATACTTCGAAGTAGATGGTCCAGTTTGTGCACGAAGTGTATCTAATTTTTGCCGTAACCCTCTCAACTTTTTATCACATGCTATGTCGGTGAAATGATGATACCATGCCAAGTTTCAACCTTTTCAGAGTTCATTTGTACTGCTTTTCAATTTCAGGGTCGTTCAGCGCAAAAAAAATCATTAAATGCATGAAAAATAGCAAATGAAGTTAGAAATGTTTGAAATTTGAGTATGTCGCTTTGAATGGTGCATATTTAATGCAGAAAAAGTCTGGAGTTGAAATAAGTTTAAAAAATGAAATGCCTTTGTAACAGATGAGTTTTCGTCTGAAACCATCATACTTCGAAGGAGATGGTCCAGTTTGTACACGAAGTGCATCTAGTTTTTGCCATAACCCACTCAACTTTTTAGCACATGCGATGTGTGTGAAATGATGATACCATCCGAAGTTTCAACCTTTTCAGAGTTCATTTGTACTGCATTTCAATTTCAGGGTCATTCAGCGCAAAAAAATCATTAAATGCATGAAAAATAGCAAATGAAGTTAGAAATGTTTGAAATTTGAGGATGTGGCTTTGAATGGTGCATATTGAATGCACAAAAAGTCAGGAGTTGAAATAAGTTTAAAAAATGAAATGGCTTTGTAACAGATGAGTTTTCGTCTGAAAGCCTCATACTTCGAATGAGATGGTCCAGTTTGTACACGAAGTGCATCCAGTTTTTGCCGTAACCCTCTCAACTTTTTATCACATGCCATGTGTGTGAAATGATGATACCATGCCAAGTTTCAACCTTTTCAAAGTTCATTTGTACTGCTTTTCAATTTCAGGGTCGTTCAGCGCAAAAAATCATTAAATGTATGAAAAATAGCAAATGAAGTTAGAAATGTTTGAAATTTGAGGATGTGGCTTTGAATGGTGCATATTGTATGCACAAAAAGTCTGGAGTTGAAATAAGTTTAAAAAATGAAAGGCCTTTGTAACAGATGAGGTTTCGTCCGAAACCCTCATACTTCGAAGGAGATGGTCCAGTTTGTGCAGGAAGTGCATCCAGTTTTTGCTGTAACCCTCTCAACTTTTTATCACATGCTATGTGGGTGAAATGATGATACCATGCCAAGTTTCAACCTTTTCAGAGTTCATTTGTACTGCTTTTCAATTTCAAGGTCATTTAGCGCAAAAAAAAATCATTAAATGCATGAAAAATAGCAAATGAAGTTAGAAATGTTTGAAATTTGAGGATGTGGCTTTGAATGGTGCATATTGAATGCACAAAAAGTCTGGAGTTGAAATCAGTTTAAAAAAATGAAATGCCTTTGTAACAGATGAGTTTTCGTCTGAAACCCTCATACTTCGAAAGAGATGGTCCAGTTTGTACACGAAGTGCATTCAGTTTTTGACGTAACCCTCTCAACTTTGTATCACATGCTATGTCGGTGAAATGATGATACCATGCCAAGTTTCAACTTTTTCAGAGTTCATTTGTACTGCTTTTCAATTTCAGGGTCATTCAGCGCAACAAAATCATTAAATGTATGAAAAATAGCAAATGAAGTTAGAAATGTTTGAAATTTGAGGATGTGGCTTTGAATGGTGCATATGGAATGCACAAAAAGTCTGTAGTTGAAATAAGTTAAAAAATGAAATGCCTTTGTAACAGATTAGTTTTCGTCCGAAACCCTCATACTTCGAAGGAGATGGTCCAGTTTGTGCACGAAGTGTATCCAGTTTTTGCCGTAACCCTCTCAACTTTTTATCACATGCTATGTCGGTGAAATGATGATACCATGCCAAGTTTCAACCTTTTCAGAGTTCATTTGTACTGCTTTTCAATTTCAGGGTCGTTCAGCGAAAAAAAAAACCATTAAATGCATGAAAAATAGCAAATGAAGTTAGAAATGTTTGAAATTTGAGGATGTCGCTCTGAATGGTGCATATTGAATGCAGAAAAATTCTGGAGTTGAAATAAGTTTAAAAAATGAAATGCCTTTGTAACAGATGAGTTATCGTCTGAAACCATCATACTTTGAAGGAGATGGTCCAGTTTGTACACGAAGGGCATCTAGTTTTTGCCATAACCCACTCAACTTTTTAGCACATGCCATGTGTGTGAAATGATGATACCATGCCAAGTTTCAACCTTTTCAGAGTTCATTTGTACTGCATTTCAATTTCAGGGTCATTCAGCGCAAAAAAATCATTAAATGCATGAAAAATAGCAAATGAAGTTAGAAATGTTTGAAATTTGAGGATGTGGCTTTGAATGGTGCATATTGAATGCACAAAAAGTCAGGAGTTGAAATAAGTTTAAAAAATGAAATGCCTTTGTAACAGATGAGTTTTCGTCTGAAACCCTCATACTTCGAATGAGATGGTCCAGTTTGTACACGAAGTGCATCCAGTTTTTGCCGTAACCCTCTCAACTTTTTATCACATGCTATGTGTGTGAAATGATGATACCATGCCAAGTTTCAACCTTTTCAGAGTTCATTTGTAATGCTTTTCAATTTCAAAGTCATTCGGCACAAAAAAATCATTAAATGCATGAAAAATAGCAAACGAAGTTAGAAATGTTTGAAATTTGAGGATGTAGCTTTGAATGGTGCATATTGAATGCAGACAAAGTCTGGAGTTGAAATAAGTTTAAAAAATGAAATGCCTTTGTAACAGATGAGTTTTCGTCCGAAACCCTCATACTTGGAAGGAGATGGTCCAGTTCGTGCACGAAGTGCATCCAGTTTTTGCCGTAACCCTCTCAACTTTTTATCACATGCTATGCGGGTGAAATGATGATACCATCCCAAGTTTCATCCTTTTCAGAGTTCATTTGTACTGCTTTTCAATTTCAGGGTCATTCAACGCAAAAGATCATTAAATGCATGAAAAATAGCAAATGAAGTTAGAAATGTTTGAAATTTGAGGATGTGGCTTTGAATGGTTCATATTAAATGCACAAAAAGTCTGGAGTTGAAATAAGTTTAAAAAAATGAAATGCCTTTGTAAAAGGTGAGCTTTCGTCCCAAACCCTCATACTTCGAAGGAGATGGTCCAGTTTGTGCACGAAGTGCATCCAGTTTTTGCCGTAACCCTCTAAACTTTTTATCACATGCTATGTGGGTGAAATGATGATAGCATGCCAAGTTTCAACCTTTTCAAAGTTCATTTGTACTGCTTTTCAATTTCAGGGTTATTCGGCGAAACAAAATCATTAAATGTATGAAAAATAGCAAATGAAGTTAGAAATGTTTGAAATTTCTGGATGTGGCTTTGAATGGTGCATATTGTATGCACAAAAAGTCTGGAGTCGAAATAAGTTTAAAAAATGAAATGCCTTTGTAACAGATGAGTTTTCGTCCGAAACCCTCATACTTCGAAGGAGATGCTCCAGTTTGTGCACGAAGTGCATCCAGTTATTGCCGTAACCCTCTCAACTATTTATCACATGCTATGTGGGTGAAATGATGATACCATGACAAGTTTCAACCTTTTCAGAGTTCATTTGTACTGCTTTTCAATTTCAGGGTCATTTAGCGCAAAAAAAATCATTAAATGCATGAAAAATATTAAGTGAAGTTAGAAATGTTTGAAATTTGAGGATGTGGCTTTGAATGGTGCATATTTAATGCAGAAAAAGTCTGGAGTTGAAATAACTTTAAAAAAATGAAATGCCGTTGTAACAGATGAGTTTTTGTCTGAAACCCTCATACTTCTAAGGAGATGGTCCAGTTTGTACACGAAGTGCATCTAGTTTTTGCCGTAACCCACTCAACTTTTTAGCACATGCTATGTGTGTGAAATGATGATACCATGGCAAGTTCCAACCTTTTCAGAGTTCATTTGTACTGCTTTTCAATTTCAGGGTCATTCGGCACAAAAAAATCATTAAATGCGTGAAAAATAGCAAATGAAGTTAGAAATGTTTGAAATTTGAGGATGTGGCTTTGAATGGTGCATATTGAATGCACAAAAAGTCTGGAGTTGAAATAAGTTTAAAAACTGAAATGCCTTTGTAAAAGATGAGTTTTCGTCCGAAACCCTCATACTTCGAAGGAGATGGTCCAGTTTGTGCACGAAGTGCATCCAGTTTTTGCCGTAACCCTGTCAACTTTTTATCACATGCTATGTGGGTGAAATGATGATACCATCCCAAGTTTCATACTTTTCAGAGTTCATTTGTACTGCTTTTCAATTTCAGGGTCATTCAGCGCAAAAAATCATTAATGGCATGAAAAATAGCAAATGAAGTTAGAAATGTTTCAAATTTGAGGATGTGGCTTTTAATGGTGCATATTGAATGCACAAAAAGTCTGGAGTTGATATAAGTTTAAAAAAATGAAATGCCTTTGTAAAAGATGAGTTTTCGTCCGAAACCCTCATACTTCGAAGGAGATGGTCCAGTTTGTGCACGAAGTGCATCCAGTTTTTGCCGTACCCCTCTAAACTTTTTATCACATGCTATGTGGTTGAAATGATGATACCATGCCAAGTTTCAACCTTTTCAGAGTTCATTTGTACTGCTTTTCAATTTCAGGGTCATTCAGCGCAAAAAATCATTAAATGCATGAAAAATAGCAAATGAAGTTAGAAATGTTTGAAATTTGAGGATGTGGCTTTGAATGGTGCCTATTGAATGCACAAAAAGTCTGTAGTTGAAATAAGTTAAAAAATGAAATGCCTTTGTAACAGATGAGTTTTCGTCCGAAACCCTCATACTTCGAAGGAGATGGTCCAGTTTGTGCACGAAGTGTATCCAGTTTTTGCCGTAACCCTCTCAACTTTTTATCACATGCTATGTCGGTGAAATGACGATACCATGCCAAGTTTCAACCTTTTCAGAGTTCATTTGTACTGCTTTTCAATTTCAGGGTCATTCAGCGCAAAAAAATCATTAAATGCATGAAAAATAGCAAATGAAGTTAGAAATATTTGAAATTTGAGGATGTGGCTTTGAATGGTGCATATTGAATGCACAAAAATTCAGGAGTTGAAATAAGTTTAAAAAATGAAATGCCTTTGTAACAGATGAGTTTTCGTCTGAAACACTCATACTTCGAATGAGATGGTCCAGTTTGTACACGAAGTGCATCCAGTTTTTGCCGTAACCCTCTCAACTTTTTATCACATGCCATGTGTGTGACATGATGATACCATGCCAAGTTTCAACCTTTTCAAAGTCCATTTGTACTGCTTTTCAATTTCAGGGTCGTTCAGCGCAAAAAAGCATTAAATGCATGAAAAATAGCAAATGAAGTTAGAAATGTTTTAAATTTGAGGATGTGGCTTTGAATGGTGCATATTGAATGCACAAAAAGTCTGGAGTTGAAATAAGTTTAAAAAATGAAATGCCTTTGTAACAGATGAGTTTTCGTCCGAAACCCTCATACTTCTAAGGAGATGGTCCTGTCTGTACACGAAGTGCATTCAGTTTTTGCCGTAACCCTCTCAACTTTTTATCACATGCTATGTCGGTGAAATGATGATACCATGCCAAGTTTCAACCTTTTCAGAGTTCATTTGTACTGCTTTTCAATTTCAGGGTCATTTAGCGCAAAAAAATCATTAAATGCATGAAAAATAGCAAATGAAGTTAGAAATGTTTGAAATTTGAGGATGTGGCTTTGAATGGTGAATATTGAATGCACAAAAAGTCTGGAGTTGAAATAAGTTTTAAAAAATGAAATGCCTTTGTAACAGATGAGTTTTCGTCTGAAACCCTCATACTTCGAAGGAGATGGTCCAGTTTGTACACGAAGTGCATTCAGTTTTTGCCGTAACCCTCTCAACTTTGTATCACATGCTATGTGGGTGAAATGATGATACCATGCCAAGTTTCAACTTTTTCAGAGTTCATTTGTACTGCTTTTCAATTTCAGGGTCATTCAGCGCAACAAAATCATTAAATGTATGAAAAATAGCAAATGAAGTTAGAAATGTTTGAAATTTGAGGATGTGGCTTTGAATGGTGCATATTGAATGCACAAAAAGTCTGTAGTTGAAATAAGTTAAAAAATGAAATGCCTTTGTAACAGATGAGTTTTCGTCCGAAACCCTCATACTTCGAAGGAGATGGTCCAGTTTGTGCACGAAGTGCATCCAGTTTTTGCCGTAACCCTCTCAACTTTTTATCACATGCTATGTGGGTGAAATGATGATACCATGCCAAGTTTCAACCTTTTCAGAGTTCATTTGTACTGCTTTTCAATTTCAGGGTCATTTAGCGCAAAAAAATCATTAAATGCATGAAAAATAGCAAATGAAGTTAGAAATGTTTGAAATTTGAGGATGTGGCTTTGAATGGTGAATATTGAATGCACAAAAAGTCTGGAGTTGAAATAAGTTTTAAAAAATGAAATGCCTTTGTAACAGATGAGTTTTCGTCTGAAACCCTCATACTTCGAAGGAGATGGTCCAGTTTGTACACGAAGTGCATTCAGTTTTTGCCGTAACCCTCTCAACTTTGTATCACATGCTATGTGGGTGAAATGATGATACCATGCCAAGTTTCAACTTTTTCAGAGTTCATTTGTACTGCTTTTCAATTTCAGGGTCATTCAGCGCAACAAAATCATTAAATGTATGAAAAATAGCAAATGAAGTTAGAAATGTTTGAAATTTGAGGATGTGGCTTTGAATGGTGCATATTGAATGCACAAAAAGTCTGTAGTTGAAATAAGTTAAAAAATGAAATGCCTTTGTAACAGATGAGTTTTCGTCCGAAACCCTCATACTTCGAAGGAGATGGTGCAGTTTGTGCACGAAGTGCATCCAGTTTTTGCCGTACCCCTCTCATCTTTTTATCACATGCTATGTCGGTGAAATGATGATACCATGCCAAGTTTCAACCTTTTCAGAGTTCATTTGTACTGCTTTTCAATTTCAGGGTCATTCAGCGCAAAAAAATCATTAAATGCATGAAAAATAGCAAATGAAGTTAGAAATGTTTCAAATTTGAGGATGTGGCTTTGAATGGTGCATATTTAATGCAGAAAAAGTCTGGAGTTGAAATAAGTTTAAAAAATGAAATAACTTTGTAAAAGATGAGCTTTCGTCCCAAACCCTCATACTTCGAAGGAGATGGTCCAGTTTGTGCACGAAGTGCATCCAGTTTTTGCCGTAACCCTCTAAACTTTTTATCACATGCGATGTGTGTGAAATGATGATACCATGCCATGTTTCAACCTTTTCAGAGTTCATTTGTACTGCTTTTCAATTTCGGGGTCAATCAGCGCAAAAAAATCATTAAATGCATGAAAAATAGCAAATGAAGTTAGAAATGTTTGAAATTTGAGGATGTGGCGTTGAATGGTGCATATTAAATGCACAAAAAGTCAGGAGTTGAAATAAGTTTAAAAAATGAAATGCCTTTGTAACAGATGAGTTTTCGTCTGAAACCCTCATACTTCGAATGAGATGGTCCAGTTTGTACACGAAGTGCATCCAGTTTTTGCCGTAACCCTCTCAACTTTTTATCACATGCCATGTGTGTGAAATGATGATACCATGCGAAGTTTCAACCTTTTCAGAGTTCATTTGTACTGCTTTTCAATTTCAGGGTCATTCGGCGCAAAAAAAATCATTAAATGCATGAATAATAGCAAATGAAGTTAGAAATGTTTGAAATTTGAGGATGTGGCTTTGAATGGTGCATATTGAATGCACAAAAATTCTGGAGTTGAAATAAGTTTAAAAAATGAAATGCCTTTGTAACAGATGAGTTTTGGTCCGAAACCCTCATACTTCGTAGGAGATGGTCCAGTTTGTGCACGAAGTGCATCCAGTTTTTGTCTTAACCCTCTCAACTTTTTATCACATGCTATGTGGGTGAAATGATGATACCATCCCAAGTTTCATCCTTTTCGGAGTTCATTTGTACTGCTTTTCAATTTCAGGGTCATTCAGCGCAAAAAAATCATTAAATGCATGAAAAATAGCAAATGAAGTTAGAAATGTTTGAAATTTGAGGATGTGGCTATGAATGGTGCATATTGAATGCACAAAAAGTCTGGAGTTGAAATAAGTTTAAAAAAATGAAATGCCTTTGTAAAAGATGAGTTTTCGTCCGAAACCCTCATACTTCGAAGGAGATGGTCCAGTTTGTGCACGAAGTGCATCCAGTTTTTGCCGTAACCCTCTAAACTTTTTATCACATGCTATGTGGGTGAAATGATGATACCATGCCAAGTTTCAATCTTTTCAGAGTTCATTTGTACTGCTTTTCAATTTTAGGGTTATTCAGCGCAAAAAATCATTAAATGCATGAAAAATAGCAAATGAAGGTAGAAATGTTTGAAATTTGAGGATGTGGCTTTGAATGGTGCATATTGAATGCACAAAAAGTCTGGAGTTGAAATAAGTTTAAAAAATGAAATGCCCTTGTAACAGATGAGTTTTCGTCCGAAACCCTCATACTTGGAAGGAGATGGTCCAGTTTGTGCACGAAGTGCATCCAGTTTTTGCCGTAACCCTGTCAACTTTTTATCACATGCTATGTGGGTGAAATTATGATACCATCCCAAGTTTCATCCTTTTCAGAGTTCATTTGTACTGCTTTTCAATTTCAGGGTCATTCAGCGCAAAAAAATCATTAAATGCATGAAAAATAGCAAATGAAGTTAGAAATGTTTCAAATTTGAGGATGTGGCTTTGAATGGTGCATATTGAATGCACAAAAAGTCTGGAGTTGAAATAAGTTTAAAAAAATGAAATGCCTTTGTAAAAGATGAGCTTTCGTCCCAAACCCTCATACTTCGAAGGAGATGGTCCAGTTTGTGCACGAAGTGCATCCAGTATTTGCCGTAACCCTCTAAACTTTTTATCACATGCTATGTGGGTGAAATGATGATAGCATGCCAAGTTTCAACCTTTTCAGAGTTCATTTGTACTGCTTTTCAATTTCAGGGTCATTTAGCGAAACAAAATCATTAAATGTATGAAAAATAGCAAATGAAGTTAGAAATGTTTGAAATTTGAGGATGTGGCTTTGAATGGTGCATATTGTATGCACAAAAAGTCTGGAGTTGAAATAAGTTTAAAAAATGAAAAGCCTTTGTAACAGATGAGTTATCGTCCGAAACCCTCATACTTCGAAGGAGATGCTCCAGTTTGTGCACGAACTGCATCCAGTTTTTCCGTAACCCTCTCAACTATTTATCACATGCTATGTGGGTGAAATGATGATACCATGACAACTTTCAACCTTTTCAGAGTTCATTTGTACTGCTTTTCAATTTCAGGGTCATTTAGCGCAAAAAAATCATTAAATGCATGAAAAATATTAAATGAAGTTAGAAATGTTTGAAATTTGAGTATGTGGCTTTGAATGGTGCATATTTAATTCAGAAAAAGTCTGGAGTTGAAATAAGTTTAAAAAAATGAAATGCCGTTGTAACAGATGAGTTTTTGTCTGAAACCCTCATACTTCGAAGGAGATGGTCCAGTTTGTACACGAAGTGCATCTAGTTTTTGCCGTAACCCACTCAACTTTTTAGCACATGCTATGTGTGTGAAATGATGATACCATGGCACGTTCCAACCTTTTCAGAGTTGATTTGTACTGCTTTTCAATTTCAGGGTCATTCAGTGCAAAAAAATCATTAAATGCGTGAAAAATAGCAAATGAAGTTACAAATGTTTGAAATTTGAGGATGTGGCTTTGAATGTTGCATATTTAATGCACAAAAAGTCTGGAGTTGAAATAAGTTTAAAAAAATGAAATGCCTTTGTAACAGATGAGTTTTCGTTCGGAACCCTCATACTTCGAAGGAGATGGTCCAGTTTGTACACGAAGTGCATCCAGTTTTTGTCGTAACCCTCTCAACATTTTATCACATGCTATGTGGGTGAAATTATGATACCATCCCAAGTTTCAACCTTTTCAGAGTTCATTTGTACTGCTTTTCAATTTCAGGGTCATTCAGCGCAAAAAAATCATTAAATGCATGAAAAATAGCAAATGAAGTTAGAAATGTTTCAAATTTGAGGATGTGGCTTTGAATGGTGCATATTTAATGCAGAAAAAGTCTGGAGTTGAAATAAGTTTAAAAAATGAAATAACTTTGTAAAAGATGAGCTTTCGTCCCAAACCCTCATACTTCGAAGGAGATGGTCCAGTTTGTGCACGAAGTGCATCCAGTTTTTGCCGTAACCCTCTAAACTTTTTATCACATGCGATGTGTGTGAAATGATGATACCATGCCATGTTTCAACCTTTTCAGAGTTCATTTGTACTGCTTTTCAATTTCGGGGTCAATCAGCGCAAAAAAATCATTAAATGCATGAAAAATAGCAAATGAAGTTAGAAATGTTTGAAATTTGAGGATGTGGCGTTGAATGGTGCATATTGAATGCACAAAAAGTCAGGAGTTGAAATAAGTTTAAAAAATGAAATGCCTTTGTAACAGATGAGTTTTCGTCTGAAACCCTCATACTTCGAATGAGATGGTCCAGTTTGTACACGAAGTGCATCCAGTTTTTGCCGTAACCCTCTCAACTTTTTATCACATGCCATGTGTGTGAAATGATGATACCATGCGAAGTTTCAACCTTTTCAGAGTTCATTTGTACTGCTTTTCAATTTCAGGGTCATTCGGCGCAAAAAAAATCATTAAATGCATGAATAATAGCAAATGAAGTTAGAAATGTTTGAAATTTGAGGATGTGGCTTTGAATGGTGCATATTGAATGCACAAAAATTCTGGAGTTGAAATAAGTTTAAAAAATGAAATGCCTTTGTAACAGATGAGTTTTGGTCCGAAACCCTCATACTTCGTAGGAGATGGTCCAGTTTGTGCACGAAGTGCATCCAGTTTTTGTCTTAACCCTCTCAACTTTTTATCACATGCTATGTGGGTGAAATGATGATACCATCCCAAGTTTCATCCTTTTCGGAGTTCATTTGTACTGCTTTTCAATTTCAGGGTCATTCAGCGCAAAAAAATCATTAAATGCATGAAAAATAGCAAATGAAGTTAGAAATGTTTGAAATTTGAGGATGTGGCTATGAATGGTGCATATTGAATGCACAAAAAGTCTGGAGTTGAAATAAGTTTAAAAAAATGAAATGCCTTTGTAAAAGATGAGTTTTCGTCCGAAACCCTCATACTTCGAAGGAGATGGTCCAGTTTGTGCACGAAGTGCATCCAGTTTTTGCCGTAACCCTCTAAACTTTTTATCACATGCTATGTGGGTGAAATGATGATACCATGCCAAGTTTCAATCTTTTCAGAGTTCATTTGTACTGCTTTTCAATTTCAGGGTTATTCAGCGCAAAAAATCATTAAATGCATGAAAAATAGCAAATGAAGTTAGAAATGTTTGAAATTTGAGGATGTGGCTTTGAATGGTGCATATTGAATGCACAAAAAGTCTGGAGTTGAAATAAGTTTAAAAAATGAAATGCCCTTGTAACAGATGAGTTTTCGTCCGAAACCCTCATACTTGGAAGGAGATGGTCCAGTTTGTGCACGAAGTGCATCCAGTTTTTGCCGTAACCCTGTCAACTTTTTATCACATGCTATGTGGGTGAAATTATGATACCATCCCAAGTTTCATCCTTTTCAGAGTTCATTTGTACTGCTTTTCAATTTCAGGGTCATTCAGCGCAAAAAAATCATTAAATGCATGAAAAATAGCAAATGAAGTTAGAAATGTTTCAAATTTGAGGATGTGGCTTTGAATGGTGCATATTGAATGCACAAAAAGTCTGGAGTTGAAATAAGTTTAAAAAAATGAAATACCTTTGTAAAAGATGAGCTTTCGTCCCAAACCCTCATACTTCGAAGGAGATGGTCCAGTTTGTGCACGAAGTGCATCCAGTATTTGCCGTAACCCTCTAAACTTTTTATCACATGCTATGTGGGTGAAATGATGATAGCATTCCAAGTTTCAACCTTTTCAGAGTTCATTTGTACTGCTTTTCAATTTCAGGGTCATTTAGCGAAACAAAATCATTAAATGTATGAAAAATAGCAAATGAAGTTAGAAATGTTTGAAATTTGAGGATGTGGCTTTGAATGGTGCATATTGTATGCACAAAAAGTCTGGAGTTGAAATAAGTTTAAAAAATGAAAAGCCTTTGTAACAGATGAGTTATCGTCCGAAACCCTCATACCTCGAAGGAGATGCTCCAGTTTGTGCACGAACTGCATCCAGTTTTTGCCGTAACCCTCTCAACTATTTATCACATGCTATGTGGGTGAAATGATGATACCATGACAACTTTCAACCTTTTCAGAGTTCATTTGTACTGCTTTTCAATTTCAGGGTCATTTAGCGCAAAAAAATCATTAAATGCATGAAAAATATTAAATGAAGTTAGAAATGTTTGAAATTTGAGTATGTGGCTTTGAATGGTGCATATTTAATTCAGAAAAAGTCTGGAGTTGAAATAAGTTTAAAAAAATGAAATGCCGTTGTAACAGATGAGTTTTCGTCTGAAACCCTCATACTTCGAAGGAGATGGTCCAGTTTGGACACGAAGTGCATCTAGTTTTTGCCGTAACCCACTCAACTTTTTAGCACATGCTATGTGTGTGAAATGATGATACCATGGCACGTTCCAACCTTTTCAGAGTTGATTTGTACTGCTTTTCAATTTCAGGGTCATTCAGTGCAAAAAAATCATTAAATGCGTGAAAAATAGCAAATGAAGTTACAAATGTTTGAAATTTGAGGATGTGGCTTTGAATGTTGCATATTTAATGCACAAAAAGTCTGGAGTTGAAATAAGTTTAAAAAAATGAAATGCCTTTGTAACAGATGAGTTTTCGTTCGGAACCCTCATACTTCGAAGGAGATGGTCCAGTTTGTACACGAAGTGCATCCAGTTTTTGTCGTAACCCTCTCAACATTTTATGACATGCTATGTGGGTGAAATTATGATACCATCCCAAGTTTCAACCTTTTCAGAGTTCATTTGTACTGCTTTTCAATTTCAGGGTCATTCAGCGCAAAAAAATCATTAAATGCATGAAAAATAGCAAATGAAGTTAGAAATGTTTCAAATTTGAGGATGTGGCTTTGAATGGTGCATATTTAATGCAGAAAAAGTCTGGAGTTGAAATAAGTTTAAAAAATGAAATAACTTTGTAAAAGATGAGCTTTCGTCCCAAACCCTCATACTTCGAAGGAGATGGTCCAGTTTGTGCACGAAGTGCATCCAGTTTTTGCCGTAACCCTCTAAACTTTTTATCACATGCGATGTGTGTGAAATGATGATACCATGCCATGTTTCAACCTTTTCAGAGTTCATTTGTACTGCTTTTCAATTTCGGGGTCAATCAGCGCAAAAAAATCATTAAATGCATGAAAAATAGCAAATGAAGTTAGAAATGTTTGAAATTTGAGGATGTGGCGTTGAATGGTGCATATTGAATGCACAAAAAGTCAGGAGTTGAAATAAGTTTAAAAAATGAAATGCCTTTGTAACAGATGAGTTTTCGTCTGAAACCCTCATACTTCGAATGAGATGGTCCAGTTTGTACACGAAGTGCATCCAGTTTTTGCCGTAACCCTCTCAACTTTTTATCACATGCCATGTGTGTGAAATGATGATACCATGCGAAGTTTCAACCTTTTCAGAGTTCATTTGTACTGCTTTTCAATTTCAGGGTCATTCGGCGCAAAAAAAATCATTAAATGCATGAATAATAGCAAATGAAGTTAGAAATGTTTGAAATTTGAGGATGTGGCTTTGAATGGTGCATATTGAATGCACAAAAATTCTGGAGTTGAAATAGGTTTAAAAAATGAAATGCCTTTGTAACAGATGTGTTTTGGTCCGAAACCCTCATACTTCGTAGGAGATGGTCCAGTTTGTGCACGAAGTGCATCCAGTTTTTGTCTTAACCCTCTCAACTTTTTATCACATGCTATGTGGGTGAAATGATGATACCATCCCAAGTTTCATCCTTTTCGGAGTTCATTTGTACTGCTTTTCAATTTCAGGGTCATTCAGCGCAAAAAAATCATTAACTGCATGAAAAATAGCAAATGAAGTTAGAAATGTTTGAAATTTGAGGATGTGGCTATGAATGGTGCATATTGAATGCACAAAAAGTCTGGAGTTGAAATAAGTTTAAAAAAATGAAATGCCTTTGTAAAAGATGAGTTTTCGTCCGAAACCCTCATACTTCGAAGGAGATGGTCCAGTTTGTGCACGAAGTGCATCCAGTTTTTGCCGTAACCCTCTAAACTTTTTATCACATGCTATGTGGGTGAAATGATGATACCATGCCAAGTTTCAATCTTTTCAGAGTTCATTTGTACTGCTTTTCAATTTCAGGGTTATTCAGCGCAAAAAATCATTAAATGCATGAAAAATAGCAAATGAAGTTAGAAATGTTTGAAATTTGAGGATGTGGCTTTGAATGGTGCATATTGAATGCACAAAAAGTCTGGAGTTGAAATAAGTTTAAAAAATGAAATGCCCTTGTAACAGATGAGTTTTCGTCCGAAACCCTCATACTTGGAAGGAGATGGTCCAGTTTGTGCACGAAGTGCATCCAGTTTTTGCCGTAACCCTGTCAACTTTTTATCACATGCTATGTGGGTGAAATTATGATACCATCCCAAGTTTCATCCTTTTCAGAGTTCATTTGTACTGCTTTTCAATTTCAGGGTCATTCAGCGCAAAAAAATCATTAAATGCATGAAAAATAGCAAATGAAGTTAGAAATGTTTCAAATTTGAGGATGTGGCTTTTAATGGTGCATATTGAATGCACAAAAAGTCTGGAGTTGAAATAAGTTTAAAAAAATGAAATGCCTTTGTAAAAGATGAGCTTTCGTCCCAAACCCTCATACTTCGAAGGAGATGGTCCAGTTTGTGCACGAAGTGCATCCAGTATTTGCCGTAACCCTCTAAACTTTTTATCACATGCTATGTGGGTGAAATGATGATAGCATGCCAAGTTTCAACCTTTTCAGAGTTCATTTGTACTGCTTTTCAATTTCAGGGTCATTTAGCGAAACAAAATCATTAAATGTATGAAAAATAGCAAATGACGTTAGAAATGTTTGAAATTTGAGGATGTGGCTTTGAATGGTGCATATTGTATGCACAAAAAGTCTGGAGTTGAAATAAGTTTAAAAAATGAAAAGCCTTTGTAACAGATGAGTTATCGTCCGAAACCCTCATACTTCGAAGGAGATGCTCCAGTTTGTGCACGAACTGCATCCAGTTTTTCCGTAACCCTCTCAACTATTTATCACATGCTATGTGGGTGAAATGATGATACCATGACAACTTTCAACCTTTTCAGAGTTCATTTGTAAGTCTTTTCAATTTCAGGGTCATTTAGCGCAAAAAAATCATTAAATGCATGAAAAATATTAAATGAAGTTACAAATGTTTGAAATTTGAGTATGTGGCTTTGAATGGTGCATATTTAATTCAGAAAAAGTCTGGAGTTGAAATAAGTTTAAAAAAATGAAACGCCGTTGTAACAGATGAGTTTTCGTCTGAAACCCTCATACTTCGAAGGAGATGGTCCAGTTTGTACACGAAGTGCATCTAGTTTTTGCCGTAACCCACTCAACTTTTTAGCACATGCTATGTGTGTGAAATGATGATACCATGGCAAGTTCCAACCTTTTCAGAGTTGATTTGTACTGCTTTTCAATTTCAGGGTCATTCAGTGCAAAAAAATCATTAAATGCGTGAAAAATAGCAAATGAAGTTACAAATGTTTGAAATTTGAGGATGTGGCTTTGAATGTTGCATATTTAATGCACAAAAAGTCTGGAGTTGAAATAAGTTTAAAAAAATGAAATGCCTTTGTAACAGATGAGTTTTCGTTCGGAACCCTCATACTTCGAAGGAGATGGTCCAGTTTGTACACGAAGTGCATCCAGTTTTTGTCGTAACCCTCTCAACATTTTATCACATGCTATGTGTGTGAAATGAAGATACCATGCGAAGTTTCAACCTTTTCAGAGTTCATTTGTACTGATTTTCAATTTCAGGGTCATTTAGCGCAAAAAAATCATTAAATGCATGAAAAATAGCAAATGAAGTTAGAAATGTTTGAAATGTGAGGATGTGGCGTTGAATGGTGCATATTGAATGCACAAAAAGTCAGGAGTTGAAATAAGTTTAAAAAAATGAAATGCCTTTGTAAAAGATGAGTTTTCGTCTGAAACCCTCATACTTCGAATGAGATGGTCCAGTTTGTACACGAAGTGCATCCAGTTTTTGTCGTAACCCTCTCAACTTTTTATCACATGCCATGTGTGTGAAATGATGATACCATGCGAAGTTTCAACCTTTTCCGAGTTCATTTGTACTGCTTTTCAATTTCAGGGTCATTCGGCGCAAAAAAAATCATTAAATGCATGAAAAATAGCAAATGAAGTTAGAAATGTTTGAAATTTGAGGATGTGGCTTTGAATGGTGCATATTGAATGCACAAAAATTCTGGTGTTGAAATAAGTTTAAAAAATGAAATGATTTTGTAACAGATGAGTTTTCGTCTGAAACCCTCATACTACGTAGGAGATGGTCCAGTTTGTGCACGAAGTGCATCCAGTTTTTGCCGTAACCCTCTCAACTTTTTATCACATGCTATGTGGGTGAAATGATGATACCATCCCAAGTTTCATCCTTTTCGGAGTTCATTTGTACTGCTTTTCAATTTCAGGGTCATTCAGCGCAAAAAAATCATTAAATGCATGAAAAATAGCAAATGAAGTTAGAAATGTTTCAAATTTGAGGATGTGGCTTTGAATGGTGCATATTGAATGCACAAAAAGTCTGGAGTTGAAATAAGTTTAAAAAAATGAAATGCCTTTGTAAAAGATGAGTTTTCGTCCGAAACCCTCATACTTCGAAGGAGATGGTCCAGTTTGTACACGAAGTGCATCCAGTTTTTGCCGTAACCCTCTAAACTTTTTATCACATGCTATGTGGGTGAAATGATGATACCATGCCAAGTTTCAATCTTTTCAGAGTTCATTTGTACTGCTTTTCAATTTCAGGGTCATTCAGCGCAAAAAATCATTAAATGCATGAAAAGTAGCAAATGAAGTTAGAAATGTTTGAAATTTGAGGATGTGGCTTTGAATGGTGCATATTGAATGCACAAAAAGTCTGGAGTTGAAATAAGTTTAAAAAATGAAATGCCCTTGTAACAGATGAGTTTTCGTCCGAAACCCTCATACTTGGAAGGAGATGGTCCAGTTTGTGCTCGAAGTGCATCCAGTTTTTGCCGTAACCCTGTCAACTTTTTATCACATGCTATGTGGGTGAAATTATGATACCATCCCAAGTTTCATCCTTTTCAGAGTTCATTTGTACTGCTTTTCAATTTCAGGGTCATTCAGCGCAAAAAAATCATTAAATGCATGAAAAATAGCAAATGAAGTTAGAAATGTTTCAAATTTGAGGATGTGGCTTTGAATGGTGCATATTGAATGCACAAAAAGTCTGGAGTTGAAATAAGTTTAAAAAAATGAAATGCCTTTGTAAAAGATGAGCTTTCGTCCCAAACCCTCATACTTCGAAGGAGATGGTACAGTTTGTGCACGAAGTGCATCCAGTTTTTGCCGTAACCCTCTAAACTTTTTATCACATGCTATGTGGGTGAAATGATGATAGCATGCCAAGTTTCAACCTTTTCAGAGTTCATTTGTACTGCTTTTCAATTTCAGGGTCATTTAGCGAACAAAATCATTAAATGTATGAAAAATAGCAAATGAAGTTAGAAATGTTTGAAATTTGAGGATGTGGCTTTGAATGGTGCATATTGTATGCACAAAAAGTCTGGAGTTGAAATAAGTTTGAAAAATGAAATGCCTTTGTAACAGATGAGTTATCGTCCGAAACCCTCATACTTCGAAGGAGATGCTCCAGTTTGTGCACGAAGTGCATCCAGTTTTTCCGTAACCCTCTCAACTATTTATCACATGCTATGTGGGTGAAATGATGATACCATGACAACTTTCAACCTTTTCAGAGTTCATTTGTACTGCTTTTCAATTTCAGGGTCATTTAGCGCAAAAAAATCATTAAATGCATGAAAAATATTAAATGAAGTTAGAAATGTTTGAAATTTGAGGATGTGGCTTTGAATGGTGCATATTTAATGCAGAAAAAGTCTGGAGTTGAAATAAGTTTAAAAAAATGAAATGCCATTGTAACAGATGAGTTTTCGTCTGAAACCCTCATACTTCGAAGGAGATGGTCCAGTTTGTACACGAAGTGCATCTAGTTTTTGCCGTAAACCACTCAACTTTTTAGCACATGCTATGTGTGTGAAATGATGATACCATGGCAAGTTCCAACCTTTTCAGAGTTGATTTGTACTGCTTTTCAATTTCAGGGTCATTCAGCGCAAAAAAATCATTAAATGCGTGAAAAATAGCAAATGAAGTTACAAATGTTTGAAATTTGAGGATGTGGCTTTGAATGTTGCATATTTAATGCACAAAAAGTCTGGAGTTGAAATAAGTTTAAAAAAATGAAATGCCTTTGTAACAGATGAGTTTTCGTTCGGAACCCTCATACTTCGAAGGAGATGGTCCAGTTTGTACACGAAGTGCAACCAGTTCTTGTCGTAACCCTCTCAACATTTTATCACATGCTATGTCTGTGAAATGATGATACCATGCGAAGTTTCAACCTTTTCAGAGTTCATTTGTACTGATTTTCAATTTCAGGGTCATTCGGCACAAAAAAATCATTAAATGCATGAAAAATAGCAAACGAAGTTAGAAATGTTTGAAATTTGAGGATGTGGCTTTCAATGGTGCATATTGAATGCACAAAAAGTCTGGAGTTGAAATAAGTTTAAAAAATGAAATGCCTTTGTAAAAGATGAGCTTTCGTCCGAAACCCTCATACTTCGAAGGAGATGGTCCAGTTTGTGCACGAAGTGCATCCAGTTTTTGTCGTAACCCTATCAACTTTTTATCACATGCTATGTGGGTGAAATGATGATACCATCCCAAGTTTCATCCTTTTCAGAGTTCATTTGTACTGCTTTTCAATTTCAGGGTCATTCAGCGCAAAAAAATCATTAAAGGCATGAAAAATAGCAAATGAAGTTAGAAATGTTTCAAATTTGAGGATGTGGCTTTGAATGGTGCATATTGAATGCACAAAAAGTCTGGAGTTGAAATAAGTTTAAAAAAATGAAATGCCTTTGTAAAAGATGAGTTTTCGTCCGAAACCCTCATACTTCGAAGGAGATGGTCCAGTTTGTGCACGAAGTGCATCCAGTTTTTGCCGTAACCCTCTAAACTTTTTATCACATGCTATGTGGTTGAAATGATGATACCATGCCAAGTTTCAACCTTTTCAGAGTTCATTTGTACTGCTTTTCAATTTCAGGGTCATTCAGCGCAAAAAATCATTAAATGCATGAAAAATAGCAAATGAAGTTAGAAATGTTTGAAATTTGAGGATGTGGCTTTCAATGGTGCATATTGAATGCACAAAAAGTCTGGAGTTCAAATAAGTTTAAAAAATGAAATGCCTTTGTAACAGATGAGTTTTCGTCCGAAACCCTCATACTTCGAAGGAGATGGTCCAGTTTGTGCACGAAGTGCATCCAGTTTTTGCCATAACCCTATCAACTTTTTATCACATGCTATGTGTGTGAAATGATGATACCATGCCAAGTTTCAACCTTTTCAAAGTTCATTTGTACTGCTTTTCAATTTCAGGGTCGTTCAGCGCAAAAAATCATTAAATGTATGAAAAATAGCAAATGAAGTTAGAAATGTTTCAAATTTGAGGATGTGGCTTTGAATGGTGCATATTGTATGCACAAAAAGTCTGGAGTTGAAATAAGTTTAAAAAAATGAAATGCCTTTGTAAAAGATGAGGTTTCGTCCGAAACCCTCATACTTCGAAGGAGATGGTCCAGTTTGTGCACGAAGTGCATCCAGTTTTTGCTGTAACCCTCTAAACTTTTTATCACATGCTATGTGGGTGAAATGATGATACCATGCCAAGTTTCAACCTTTTCAGAGTTCATTTGTACTGCTTTTCAATTTCAGGGTCATTCAGCGCAAAAAAATCATTAAATGCATGAAAAATAGCAAATGAAGTTAGAAATGTTTGAAATTTGAGGATGTGGCTTTGAATGGTGCATATTGAATGCACAAAAAGTCTGGAGTTGAAATCAGTTTTAAAAAATGAAATGCCTTTGTAACAGATGAGTTTTCGTCTGAAACCCTCATACTTCGAAAGAGATGGTCCAGTTTGTACACGAAGTGCATTTAGTTTTTGCCGTAACCCTCTCAACTTTGTATCACATGCTATGTCGGTGAAATGATGATACCATGCCAAGTTTCAACTTTTTCAGAGTTCATTTGTACTGCTTTTCAATTTCAGGGTCATTCAGCGCAACAAAATCATTAAATGTATGAAAAATAGCAAATGAAGTTAGAAATGTTTGAAATTTGAGGATGTGGCTTTGAATGGTGCATATTGAATGCACAAAAAGTCTGTAGTTGAAATAAGTTAAAAAATGAAATGCCTTTGTAACAGATGAGTTTTCGTCCGAAACCCTCATACTTCGAAGGAGATGGTCCAGTTTGTGCACGAAGTGTATCCAGTTTTTGCCGTAACCCTCTCAACTTTTTATCACATGCTATGTCGGTGAAATGATGATACCATGCCAAGTTTCAACCTTTTCAGACTTCATTTGTACTGCTTTTCAATTTCAGGGTCGTTCAGCGCAAAAAAAATCATTAAATGCATGAAAAATAGCAAATGAAGTTAGAAATGTTTGAAATTTGAGGATGTCGCTTTGAATGGTGCATATTTAATGCAGAAAAAGTCTGGAGTTGAAATAAGTTTAAAAAATGAAATGCCTTTGTAACAGATGAGTTTTCGTCTGAAACCCTCATACTTCGAAGGAGATGGTCCAGTTTGTACACGAAGTGCAACCAGTTCTTGTCGTAACCCTCTCAACTTCTTAGCACATGCTATGTCTGTGAAATGATGATACCATGCGAAGTTTCAACCTTTTCAGAGTTCATTTGTACTGCATTTCAATTTCAGGGTCATTCAGCGCAAAAAAATCATTAAATGCATGAAAAATAGCAAACGAAGTTAGAAATGTTTGAAATTTGAGGATGTGGCTTTCAATGGTGCATATTGAATGCACAAAAAGTCTGGAGTTGAAATAAGTTTAAAAAATGAAATGCCTTTGTAACAGATGAGTTTTCGTCCGAAACCCTCATACTTCGAAGGAGATGGTCCAGTTTGTGCACGAAGTGCATCCAGTTTTTGCCATAACCCTATCAACTTTTTATCACATGCTATGTGTGTGAAATGATGATACCATGCCAAGTTTCAACCTTTTCAAAGTTCATTTGTACTGCTTTTCAATTTCAGGGTCGTTCAGCGCAAAAAATCATTAAATGTATGAAAATAGCAAATGAAGTTAGAAATGTTTCAAATTTGAGGATGTGGCTTTGAATGGTGCATATTGTATGCACAAAAAGTCTGGAGTTGAAATAAGTTTAAAAAAATGAAATGCCTTTGTAAAAGATGAGTTTTCGTCCGAAACCCTCATACTTCGAAGGAGATGGTCCAGTTTGTGCACGAAGTGCATCCAGTTTTTGCTGTAACCCTCTAAACTTTTTATCACATGCTATGTGGGTGAAATGATGATACCATGCCAAGTTTCAACCTTTTCAGAGTTCATTTGTACTGCTTTTCAATTTCAAGGTCATTTAGCGCAAAAAAAATCATTAAATGCATGAAAAATAGCAAATGAAGTTAGAAATGTTTGAAATTTGAGGATGTGGCTTTGAATGGTGTATATTGAATGCACAAAAAGTCTGGAGTTCAAATAAGTTTAAAAAATGAAATGCCTTTGTAACAGATGAGTTTTCGTCTGAAACCCTCATACTTCGAAAGAGATGGTCCAGTTTGTACACGAAGTGCATTTAGTTTTTGCCGTAACCCTCTCAACTTTGTATCACATGCTATGTCGGTGAAATGATGATAACATTCCAAGTTTCAACCTTTTCAGAGTTCATTTGTACTGCTTTTCAATTTCAGGGTCATTTAGTGCAACAAAATCATTAAATGTATGAAAAATAGCAAATGAAGTTAGAAATGTTTGAAATTTGAGGATGTGGCTTTGAATGGTGCATATTGTATGCACAAAAAGTCTGGAGTTGAAATAAGTTTAAAAAATGAAAGGCCTTTGTAACAGATGAGGTTTCGTCCGAAACCCTCATACTTCGAAGGAGATGGTCCAGTTTGTGCACGAAGTGCATCCAGTTTTTGCCGTAACCCTCTCAACTTTTTATCACATGCTATGTGGGTGAAATGATGATACCATGCCAAGTTTCAACCTTTTCAGAGTTCATTTGTACTGCTTTTCAATTTCAGGGTCATTCAGCGCAAAAAAATCATTAAATGCATGAAAAATAGCAAATGAAGTTAGAAATGTTTGAAATTTGAGGATGTGGCTTTGAATGGTGCATATTGAATGCACAAAAAGTCTGGAGTTGAAATCAGTTTTAAAAAATGAAATGCCTTTGTAACAGATGAGTTTTCGTCTGAAACCCTCATACTTCGAAAGAGATGGTCCAGTTTGTACACGAAGTGCATTTAGTTTTTGCCGTAACCCTCTCAACTTTGTATCACATGCTATGTCGGTGAAATGATGATACCATGCCAAGTTTCAACTTTTTCAGAGTTCATTTGTACTGCTTTTCAATTTCAGGGTCATTCAGCGCAACAAAATCATTAAATGTATGAAAAATAGCAAATGAAGTTAGAAATGTTTGAAATTTGAGGATGTGGCTTTGAATGGTGCATATTGAATGCACAAAAAGTCTGTAGTTGAAATAAGTTAAAAAATGAAATGCCTTTGTAACAGATGAGTTTTCGTCCGAAACCCTCATACTTCGAAGGAGATGGTCCAGTTTGTGCACGAAGTGTATCCAGTTTTTGCCGTAACCCTCTCAACTTTTTATCACATGCTATGTCGGTGAAATGATGATACCATGCCAAGTTTCAACCTTTTCAGAGTTCATTTGTACTGCTTTTCAATTTCAGGGTCGTTCAGCGCAAAAAAAATCATTAAATGCATGAAAAATAGCAAATGAAGTTAGAAATGTTTGAAATTTGAGGATGTCGCTTTGAATGGTGCATATTTAATGCAGAAAAAGTCTGGAGTTGAAATAAGTTTAAAAAATGAAATGCCTTTGTAACAGATGAGTTTTCGTCTGAAACCATCATACTTCGAAGGAGATTGTCCAGTTTGTACACGAAGTGCATCTAGTTTTTGCCATAACCCACTCAACTTCTTAGCACATGCGATGTGTGTGAAATGATGATACCATCCGAAGTTTCAACCTTTTCAGAGTTCATTTGTACTGCATTTCAATTTCAGGGTCATTCAGCGCAAAAAAATCATTAAATGCATGAAAAATAGCAAATGAAGTTAGAAATGTTTGAAATTTGAGGATGTGGCTTTGAATGGTGCATATTGAATGCACAAAAAGTCAGGAGTTGAAATAAGTTTAAAAAATGAAATGGCTTTGTAACAGATGAGTTTTCGTCTGAATCCCTCATACTTCGAATGAGATGGTCCAGTTTGTACACGAAGTGCATCCAGTTTTTGCCGTAACCCTCTCAACTTTTTATCACATGCCATGTGTGTGAAATGATGATACCATGCCAAGTTTCAACCTTTTCAAAGTTCATTTGTACTGCTTTTCAATTTCAGGGTCGTTCAGCGCAAAAAATCATTAAATGTATGAAAAATAGCAAATGAAGTTAGAAATGTTTGAAACTTGAGGATGTGGCTTTGAATGGTGCATATTGTATGCACAAAAAGTCTGGAGTTGAAATAAGTTTAAAAAATGAAAGGCCTTTGTAACTGATGAGGTTTCGTCCGAAACCCTCATACTTCGAAGGAGATGGTCCAGTTTGTGCACGAAGTGCATCCAGTTTTTGCTGTAACCCTCTCAACTTTTTATCACATGCTATGTGGGTAAAATGATGATACCATGCCAAGTTTCAACCTTTTCAGAGTTCATTTGTACTGCTTTTCAATTTCAAGGTCATTTAGCGCAAAAAAAATCATTAAATGCATGAAAAATAGCAAATGAAGTTAGAAATGTTTGAAATTTGAGGATGTGGCTTTGAATGGTGTATATTGAATGCACAAAAAGTCTGGAGTTGAAATCAGTTTTAAAAAAATGAAATGCCTTTGTAACAGATGAGTTTTCGTCTGAAACCCTCATACTTCGAAAGAGATGGTCCAGTTTGTACACGAAGTGCATTCAGTTTTTGACGTAACCCTCTCAACTTTGTATCACATGCTATGTCGGTGAAATGATGATACCATGCCAAGTTTCAACTTTTTCAGAGTTCATTTGTACTGCTTTTCAATTTCAGGGTCATTCAGCGCAACAAAATCATTAAATGTATGAAAAATAGCAAATGAAGTTAGAAATGTTTGAAATTTGAGGATGTGGCTTTGAATGGTGCATATGGAATGCACAAAAAGTCTGTAGTTGAAATAAGTTAAAAAATGAAATGCCTTTGTAACAGATTAGTTTTCGTCCGAAACCCTCATACTTCGAAGGAGATGGTCCAGTTTGTGCACGAAGTGTATCCAGTTTTTGCCGTAACCCTCTCAACTTTTTATCACATGCTATGTCGGTGAAATGATGATACCATGCCAAGTTTCAACCTTTTCAGAGTTCATTTGTACTGCTTTTCAATTTCAGGGTCGTTCAGCGAAAAAAAACCCATTAAATGCATGAAAAATAGCAAATGAAGTTAGAAATGTTTGAAATTTGAGGATGTCGCTTTGAATGGTGCATATTGAATGCAGAAAAATTCTGGAGTTGAAATAAGTTTAAAAAATGAAATGCCTTTGTAACAGATGAGTTTTCGTCTGAAACCATCATACTTTGAAGGAGATGGTCCAGTTTGTACACGAAGGGCATCTAGTTTTTGCCATAACCCACTCAACTTTTTAGCACATGCGATGTGTGTGAAATGATGATACCATGCCAAGTTTCAACCTTTTCAGAGTTCATTTGTACTGCATTTCAATTTCAGGGTCATTCAGCGCAAAAAAAATCATTAAATGCATGAAAAATAGCAAATGAAGTTAGAAATGTTTGAAATTTGAGGATGTGGCTTTGAATGGTGCATATTGAATGCACAAAAAGTCAGGAGTTGAAATAAGTTTAAAAAATGAAATGCCTTTGTAACAGATGAGTTTTCGTCTGAAACCCTCATACTTCGAATGAGATGGTCCAGTTTGTACACGAAGTGCATCCAGTTTTTGCCGTAACCCTCTCAACTTTTTATCACATGCCATGTGTGTGAAATGATGATACCATGCCAAGTTTCAACCTTTTCAGAGTTCATTTGTACTGCTTTTCAATTTCAGAGTCATTCGGCACAAAAAAATCATTAAATGCATGAAAAATAGCAAACGAAGTTAGAAATGTTTGAAATTTGAGGATGTAGTTTTGAATGGTGCATATTGAATGCAGACAAAGTCTGGAGTTGAAATAAGTTTAAAAAATGAAATGCCTTTGTAAAAGATGAGTTTTCGTCCGAAACCCTCATACTTGGAAGGAGATGGTCCAGTTCGTGCACGAAGTGCATCCAGTTTTTGCCGTAACCCTCTCAACTTTTTATCACATGCTATGTGGGTGAAATGATGATACCATCCCAAGTTTCATCCTTTTCAGAGTTCATTTGTACTGCTTTTCAATTTCAGGGTCATTCAACAAAAAAAATCATTAAATGCATGAAAAATAGCAAATGAAGTTAGAAATGTTTGAAATTTGAGGATGTGGCTTTGAATGGTGCATATTGAATGCACAAAAAGTCTGGAGTTGAAATAAGTTTAAAAAATGAAATGCCCTTGTAACAGATGAGTTTTCGTCCGAAACCCTCATACTTGGAAGGAGATGGTCCAGTTTGTGCACGAAGTGCATCCAGTTTTTGCCGTAACCCTCTCAACTTTTTATCACATGCTATGTGGGTGAAATTATGATACCATCCCAAGTTTCATCCTTTTCAGAGTTCATTTGTACTGCTTTTCAATTTCAGGGTCATTCAGCACAAAAAAATCATTAAATTCATGAAAAGTAGCAAATGAAGTTAGAAATGTTTCAAATTTGAGGATGTGGCTTTGAATGGTGCATATTGAATGCACAAAAAGTCTGGAGTTGAAATAAGTTTAAAAAAATGAAATGCCTTTGTAAAAGGTGAGCTTTCGTCCCAAACCCTCATACTTAGAAGGAGATGGTCCAGTTTGTGCACGAAGTGCATCCAGTTTTTGCCGTAACCCTCTAAACTTTTTATCACATGCTATGTGGGTGAAATGATGATAGCATGCCAAGTTTCAACCTTTTCAAAGTTCATTTGTACTGCTTTTCAATTTCAGGGTTATTTAGCGAAACAAAATCATTAAATGTATGAAAAATAGCAAATGAAGTTAGAAATGTTTGAAATTTCTGGATGCGGCTTTGAATGGTGCATATTGTATGCACAAAAAGTCTGGAGTCGAAATAAGTTTAAAAAATGAAATGCCTTTGTAACAGATGAGTTTTCGTCCGAAACCCTCATACTTCGAAGGAGATGCTCCAGTTTGTGCACGAAGTGCGTCCAGTTATTGCGGTAACCCTCTCAACTATTTATCACATGCTATGTGGGTGAAATGATGATACCATGACAAGTTTCAACCTTTTCAGAGTTCATTTGTACTGCTTTTCAATTTCAGGGTCATTTAGCGCAAAAAAAATCATTAAATGCATGAAAAATATTAAGTGAAGTTAGAAATGTTTGAAATTTGAGGATGTGGCTTTGAATGGTGCATATTTAATGCAGAAAAAGTCTGGAGTTGAAATAAGTTTAAAAAAATGAAATGTCGTTGTAACAGATGAGTTTTTGTCTGAAACCCTCATACTTCGAAGGAGATGGTCCAGTTTGTACGCGAAGTGCATCTAGTTTTTGCCGTAACCCACTCAACTTTTTAGCACATGCTATGTGTGTGAAATGATGATACCATGGCAAGTTCCAACCTTTTCAGAGTTCATTTGTACTGCTTTTCAATTTCAGGGTCATTCAGCGCAAAAAAATCATTAAATGCGTGAAAAATAGCAAATGAAGTTACAAATGTTTGAAATTTGAGGATGTGGCTTTGAATGTTGCATATTGAATGCACAAAAAGTCTGTAGTTGAAATAAGTTAAAAATGAAATGCCTTTGTAACAGATGAGTTTTCGTTCGGAACCCTCATACTTCGAAGGAGATGGTCCAGTTTGTACACGAAGTGCAACCAGTTCTTGTCGTAACCCTCTCAACATTTTATCACATGCTATGTGTGTGAAATGATGATACCATGCGAAGTTTTAACCTTTTCAGAGTTCATTTGTACTGCTTTTCAATTTCATGGTCATTCGGCACAAAAAAATCATTAAATTCATGAAAAATAGCAAATGAAGTTAGAAATGTTTGAAATTTGAGGATGTGGCTTTGAATGGTGCATATTGAATGCACAAAAAGTCTGGAGTTGAAATAAGTTTAAAAACTGAAATGCCTTTGTAAAAGATGAGTTTTCGTCCGAAACCCTCATACTTCGAAGGAGATGGTCCAGTTTGTGCACGAAGTGCATCCAGTTTTTGCCGTAACCCTGTCAACTTTTTATCACATGCTATGTGGGTGAAATGATGATACCATCCCAAGTTTCATACTTTTCAGAGTTCATTTGTACTGCTTTTCAATTTCAGGGTCATTCAGCGCAAAAAATCATTAATGGCATGAAAAATAGCAAATGAAGTTAGAAATGTTTCAAATTTGAGGATGTGGCTTTGAATGGTGCCTATTGTATGCACAAAAAGTCTGGAGTTCAAATAAGTTTAAAAAATGAAATGCCTTTGTAACAGATGAGTTTTCGTCCGAAACCCTCATACTTTGAAGGAGATTGTCCAGTTTGTACACGAAGTGCATTCAGTTTTTGCCGTAACCCTGTCAACTTTTTATCACATGCTATGTCGGTGAAATGATGATAACATGCCAAGTTTCAACCTTTTCAGAGTTCATTTGTACTGCTTTTCAATTTCAGGGTCATTTAGCGCAACAAAATCATTAAATGTATGAAAAATAGCAAATGAAGTTAGAAATGTTTGAAATTTGAGGATGTGGCTTTGAATGGTGCATATTGTATGCACAAAAAGTCTGGAGTTGAAATAAGTTTAAAAAATGAAAGGCCTTTGTAACAGATGAGTTTTCGTCCGAAACCCTCATACTTCGAAGGAGATGGTCCAGTTTGTGCACGAAGTGCATCCAGTTTTTGCCGTAACCCTCTCAACTTTTTATCACATGCTATGTGGGTGAAATGATGATACCATGCCAAGTTTCAACCTTTTCAGAGTTCATTTGTACTGCTTTTCAATTTCAGGGTCATTCAGCGCAAAAAATCATTAAATGCATGAAAAATAGCAAATGAAGTTAGAAATGTTTGAAATTTGAGGATGTGGCTTTGAATTTTGCCTATTGAATGCACAAAAAGTCTGGAGTTCAAATAAGTTTAAAAAATGAAATGCCTTTGTAACAGATGAGTTTTCGTCTGAAACCATCATACTTCGAAGGAGATGGTCCAGTTTGTACACGAAGTGCATCTAGTTTTTGCCATAACCCACTGAACTTTTTAGCACATGTGATGTGTGTGAAATGATGATACCATGCCAAGTTTCAACCTTTTCAAAGTTCATTTGTACTACATTTCAATTTCAGGGTCATTCAGCGCAAAAAAATCATTAAATGCATGAAAAATAACAAATGAAGTTAGAAATGTTTGAAGTTTGAGGATGTGGCTTTGAATGGTGCATATTGAATGCACAAAAAGTCTGTAGTTGAAATAAGTTAAAAAATGAAATGCCTTTGTAACAGATGAGTTTTCGTCCGAAACCCTCATACTTCGAAGGAGATGGTCCAGTTTGTGCACGAAGTGTATCCAGTTTTTGCCGTAACCCTCTCAACTTTGTATCACATGCTATGTTTGTGAAATGATGATACCATGCCAAGTTTCAACTTTTTCAGAGTTCATTTGTACTGCTTTTCAATTTCAGGGTCATTCAGCGCAACAAAATCATTAAATGTATGAAAAATAGCAAATGAAGTTAGAAATGTTTGAAATTTGAGGATGTGGCTTTGAATGGTGCATATTGAATGCACAAAAAGTCTATAGTTGAAATAAGTTAAAAACTGAAATGCCTTTGTAACAGATGAGTTTTCGTCCGAAACCCTCATACTTCGAAGGAGATGGTCCAGTTTGTGCACGAAGTGTATCCAGTTTTTGCCGTAACCCTCTCAACTTTTTATCACATGCTATGTCGGTGAAATGATGATACCATGCCAAGTTTCAACCTTTTCAGAGTTCATTTGTACTGCTTTTCAATTTCAGGGTCATTCAGCGCAAAAAAATCATTAAATACATGAAAAATAGCAAATGAAGTTAGAAATGTTTAAAATTTGAGGATGTGGCTTTGAATGGTGCATATTGAATGCACAAAAAGTCAGGAGTTGAAATAAGTTTAAAAAATGAAATGCCTTTGTAACAGATGAGTTTTCGTCTGAAACCCTCATACTTCGAATGAGATGGTCCAGTTTGTACACGAAGTGCATCCAGTTTTTGCCGTAACCCTCTCAACTTTTTATCACATGCCATGTGTGTGACATGATGATACCATGCCAAGTTTCAACCTTTTCAAAGTCCATTTGTACTGCTTTTCAATTTCAGGGTCGTTCAGCGCAAAAAAGCATTAAATGCCTGAAAAATAGCAAATGAAGTTAGAAATGTTTTAAATTTGAGGATGTGGCTTTGAATGGTGCATATTGAATGCACAAAAAGTCTGGAGTTGAAATAAGTTTAAAAAATGAAATGCCTTTGTAACAGATGAGTTTTCGTCTGAAACCCTCATACTTCGAAAGAGATGGTCCAGTTTGTACACGAAGTGCATTCAGTTTTTGACGTAACCCTCTCAACTTTGTATCACATGCTATGTCGGTGAAATGATGATACCATGCCAAGTTTCAACTTTTTCAGAGTTCATTTGTACTGCTTTTCAATTTCAGGGTCATTTAGCGCAACAAAATCATTAAAGGTATGAAAAATAGCAAATGAAGTTAGAAATGTTTGAAATTTGAGGATGTGGCTTTGAATGGTGCATATTGTATGCACAAAAAGTCTGGATTTGAAATAAGTTTAAAAAATGAAATGCCTTTGTAACAGATGAGTTTTCGTCCGAAACCCTCATACTTCGAAGGAGATGGTCCTGTTTGTGCACGAAGTGCATCCAGTTTTTGCCATAACCCTCTCAACTTTTTATCACAAGCTATGTTGGTGAAATGATGATACCATGCCAAGTTTCAATCTTTTCAGAGTTCATTTGTACTGCTTTTCAATTTCAGGGTCATTTAGCGCAAAAAAATCATTAAATGCATGAAAAATAGCAAATGAAGTTAGAAATGTTTGAAATTTGAGGATGTGGCTTTGAATGGTGAATATTGAATGCACAAAAAGTCTGGAGTTGAAATAAGTTTTAAAAAATGAAATGCCTTTGTAACAGATGAGTTTTCGTCTGAAACCCTCATACTTCGATGGAGATGGTCCAGTTTGTACACGAAGTGCATTCAGTTTTTGCCGTAACCCTCTCAACTTTGTATCACATGCTATGTGGGTGAAATGATGATCCCATTCCAAGTTTCAACTTTTTCAGAGTTCATTTGTACTGCTTTTCAATTTTGGGGTCATTCAGCGCAACAAAATCATTAAATGTATGAAAAATAGCAAATGAAGTTAGAAATGTTTGAAATTTGAGGATGTGGCTTTGAATGGTGCATATTGAATGCACAAAAAGTCTGTAGTTGAAATAAGTTAAAAAATGAAATGCCTTTGTAACAGATGAGTTTTCGTCCGAAACCCTCATACTTCGAAGGAGATGGTGCAGTTTGTGCACGAAGTGCATCCAGTTTTTGCCGTACCCCTCTCATCTTTTTATCACATGCTATGTCGGTGAAATGATGATACCATGCCAAGTTTCAACCTTTTCAGAGTTCATTTGTACTGCTTTTCAATTTCAGGGTCATTCAGCGCAAAAAAAATCATTAAATGCATGAAAAATAGCAAATGAAGTTAGAAATGTTTCAAATTTGAGGATGTGGCTTTGAATGGTGCATATTTAATGCAGAAAAAGTCTGGAGTTGAAATAAGTTTAAAAAATGTAATAACTTTGTAAAAGATGAGCTTTCGTCTCAAACCCTCATACTTCGAAGGAGATGGTCCAGTTTGTGCACGAAGTGCATCCAGTTTTTGCCGTAACCCTCTAAACTTTTTATCACATGCTATGTGGTTGAAATGATGATACCATGCCAAGTTCAACCTTTTCAGAGTTCATTTGTACTGCTTTTCAATTTCAGGGTCATTCAGCCCAAAAAATCATTAAATGCATGAAAAATAGCAAATGAAGTTAGAAATATTTGAAATTTGAGGATGTGGCTTTGAATGGTGCCTATTGAATCCACAAAAAGTCTGGAGTTCAAATAAGTTTAAAAAATGAAATGCCTTTGTAACAGATGAGTTTTCGTCCGAAACCCTCATACTTCGAAGGAGATGGTCCAGTTTGTACATGAAGTGCATTCAGTTTTTGCCGTAACCCTGTCAACTTTTTATCACATGCTATGTCGGTGAAATGATGATAACATGCCAAGTTTCAACCTTTTCAGAGTTCATTTGTACTGCTTTTCAATTTGAGGGTCATTTAGCGCAACAAAATCATTAAATGTATGAAAAATAGCAAATGAAGTTAGAAATGTTTGAAATTTGAGGATGTGGCTTTGAATGGTGCATATTGTATGCACAAAAAGTCTGGAGTTGAAATAAGTTTAAAAAATGAAAGGCCTTTGTGACAGATGAGTTTTCGTCCGAAACCCTCATACTTCGAAGGAGATTGTCCAGTTTGTGCACGAAGTGCATCCAGTTTTTGCCGTAACCCTCTCAACTTTTTATCACATGCTATGTGGGTGAAATGATGATACCATGCCAAGTTTCAACCTTTTCAGAGTTCATTTGTACTGCTTTTCAATTTCAGGGTCATTCAGCGCAAAAAATCATTAAATGCATGAAAAATAGCAAATGAAGTTAGAAATGTTTGAAATTTGAGGATGTGGCTTTGAATGGTGCATATTGAATGCACAAAAAGTCTGGAGTTGAAATAAGTTTAAAAAAATGAAATGCCTTTGTAACAGATGAGTTTTCGTCTGAAACCATCATACTTCGAAGGAAATGGTCCAGTTTGTACACGAAGTGCATCTAGTTTTTGCCATAACCCACTCAACTTTTTAGCACATGCGATGTGTGTGAAATGATGATACCATGCCAAGTTTCAACCTTTTCAGAGTTCATTTGTACTGCATTTCAATTTCAGGGTCATTCAGCGCAAAAAAATCATTAAATGCATGAAAAATAGCAAATGAAGTTAGAAATGTTTGAAATTTGAGGATGTGGCTTTGAATCGTGCCTATTGAATGCACAAAAAGTCTGGAGTTCAAATAAGTTTAAAAAATGAAATGCCTTTGTAACAGATGAATTTTCGTGTGAAACCATCATACTTCGAAGGAGATGGTCCAGTTTGTACACGAAGTGCATCTAGTTTTTGCCATAACCCACTCAACTTTTTAGCACATGCGATGTGTGTGAAATGATGATACCATGCCAAGTTTCAACCTTTTCAGAGTTCATTTGTACTGCATTTCAATTTCAGGGTCATTCAGCGCAAAAAAATCATTAAATGCATGAAAAATAGCAAATGAAGTTAGAAATGTTTGAAATTTGAGGATGTGGCTTTGAATGGTGCATATTGAATGCACAAAAAGTCTGTAGTTGAAATAAGTTAAAAAATGAAATGCCTTTGTAACAGATGAGTTTTCGTCCGAAACCCTCATACTTCGAAGGAGATGGTCCAGTTTGTGCACGAAGTGCATCCAGTTTTTGCCGTAACCCTATCAACTTTTTATCACATGCTATGTGGGTGAAATGATGATACCATCCCAAGTTTCAACCTTTTCAGAGTTCATTTGTACTGCTTTTCAATTTCAGGGTCATTCAGCGCAAAAAAATCATTAAAGGCATGAAAAATAGCAAATGAAGTTAGAAATGTTTCAAATTTGAGGATGTGGCTTTGAATGGTGCATATTGAATGCACAAAAAGTCTGGAGTTGAAATAAGTTTAAAAAAATGAAATGCCTTTGTAAAAGATGAGTTTTCGTCCGAAACCCTCATACTTCGAAGGAGATGGTCCAGTTTGTGCACGAAGTGCATCCAGTTTTTGCCGTAACCCTCTAAACTTTTTATCACATGCTATGTGGGTGAAATGATGATACCATGCCAAGTTTCAATCTTTTCAGAGTTCATTTGTACTGCTTTTCAATTTCAGGGTCATTCAGCGCAAAAAATCATTAAATGCATGAAAAGTAGCAAATGAAGTTAGAAATGTTTGAAATTTGAGGATGTGGCTTTGAATGGTGCATATTGAATGCACAAAAAGTCTGGAGTTGAAATAAGTTTAAAAAATGAAATGCCCTTGTAACAGATGAGTTTTCGTCCGAAACCCTCATACTTGGAAGGAGATGGTCCAGTTTGTGCTCGAAGTGCATCCAGTTTTTGCCGTAACCCTGTCAACTTTTTATCACATGCTATGTGGGTGAAATTATGATACCATCCCAAGTTTCATCCTTTTCAGAGTTCATTTGTACTGATTTTCAATTTCAGGGTCATTCAGCGCAAAAAAATCATTAAATGCATGAAAAATAGCAAATGAAGTTAGAAATTTTTCAAATTTGAGGATATGGCTTTGAATGGTGCATATTGAATGCACAAAAATTCTGGAGTTGAAATAAGTTTAAAAAAATGAAATGCCTTTGTAAAAGATGAGCTTTCGTCCCAAACCCTCATACTTCGAAGGAGATGGTACAGTTTGTGCACGAAGTGCATCCAGTTTTTGCCGTAACCCTCTAAACTTTTTATCACATGCTATGTGGGTGAAATGATGATAGCATGCCAAGTTTCAACCTTTTCAGAGTTCATTTGTACTGCTTTTCAATTTCAGGGTCATTTAGCGAACAAAATCATTAAATGTATGAAAAATAGCAAATGAAGTTAGAAATGTTTGAAATTTGAGGATGTGGCTTTGAATGGTGCATATTGTATGCACAAAAAGTCTGGAGTTGAAATAAGTTTGAAAAATGAAATGCCTTTGTAACAGATGAGTTATCGTCCGAAACCCTCATACTTCGAAGGAGATGCTCCAGTTTGTGCACGAAGTGCATCCAGTTTTTCCGTAACCCTCTCAACTATTTATCACATGCTATGTGGGTGAAATGATGATACCATGACAACTTTCAACCTTTTCAGAGTTCATTTGTACTGCTTTTCAATTTCAGGGTCATTTAGCGCAAAAAAATCATTAAATGCATGAAAAATATTAAATGAAGTTAGAAATGTTTGAAATTTGAGGATGTGGCTTTGAATGGTGCATATTTAATGCAGAAAAAGTCTGGAGTTGAAATAAGTTTAAAAAAATGAAATGCCATTGTAACAGATGAGTTTTCGTCTGAAACCCTCATACTTCGAAGGAGATGGTCCAGTTTGTACACGAAGTGCATCTAGTTTTTGCCGTAAACCACTCAACTTTTTAGCACATGCTATGTGTGTGAAATGATGATACCATGGCAAGTTCCAACCTTTTCAGAGTTGATTTGTACTGCTTTTCAATTTCAGGGTCATTCAGCGCAAAAAAATCATTAAATGCGTGAAAAATAGCAAATGAAGTTACAAATGTTTGAAATTTGAGGATGTGGCTTTGAATGTTGCATATTTAATGCACAAAAAGTCTGGAGTTGAAATAAGTTTAAAAAAATGAAATGCCTTTGTAACAGATGAGTTTTCGTTCGGAACCCTCATACTTCGAAGGAGATGGTCCAGTTTGTACACGAAGTGCAACCAGTTCTTGTCGTAACCCTCTCAACATTTTATCACATGCTATGTCTGTGAAATGATGATACCATGCGAAGTTTCAACCTTTTCAGAGTTCATTTGTACTGATTTTCAATTTCAGGGTCATTCGGCACAAATAAATCATTAAATGCATGAAAAATAGCAAACGAAGTTAGAAATGTTTGAAATTTGAGGATGTGGCTTTCAATGGTGCATATTGAATGCACAAAAAGTCTGGAGTTGAAATAAGTTTAAAAAATGAAATGCCTTTGTAAAAGATGAGCTTTCGTCCGAAACCCTCATACTTCGAAGGAGATAGTCCAGTTTGTGCACGAAGTGCATCCAGTTTTTGCCGTAACACTATCAACTTTTTATCACATGCTATGTGGGTGAAATGATGATACCATCCCAAGTTTCATCCTTTTCAGAGTTCATTTGTACTGCTTTTCAATTTCAGGGTCATTCAGCGCAAAAAAATCATTAAAGGCATGAAAAATAGCAAATGAAGTTAGAAATGTTTCAAATTTGAGGATGTGGCTTTGAATGGTGCATATTGAATGCACAAAAAGTCTGGAGTTGAAATAAGTTTAAAAAAATGAAATGCCTTTGTAAAAGATGAGTTTTCGTCCGAAACCCTCATACTTCGAAGGAGATGGTCCAGTTTGTGCACGAAGTGCATCCAGTTTTTGCCGTAACCCTCTAAACTTTTTATCACATGCTATGTGGTTGAAATGATGATACCATGCCAAGTTTCAACCTTTTCAGAGTTCATTTGTACTGCTTTTCAATTTCAGGGTCATTCAGCGCAAAAAATCATTAAATGCATGAAAAATAGCAAATGAAGTTAGAAATGTTTGAAATTTGAGGATGTGGCTTTGAATGGTGCCTATTGAATGCACAAAAAGTCTGGAGTTCAAATAAGTTTAAAAAATGAAATGCCTTTGTAACAGATGAGTTTTCGTCCGAAACCCTCATACTTCGAAGGAGATGGTCCAGTTTGTACACGAAGTGCATTCAGTTTTTGCCGTAACCCTCTCAACTTTTTATCACATGCTATGTCGGTGAAATGATGATAACATTCCAAGTTTCAACCTTTTCAGAGTTCATTTGTACTGCTTTTCAATTTCAGGGTCATTTAGTGCAACAAAATCATTAAATGTATGAAAAATAGCAAATGAAGTTAGAAATGTTTGAAATTTGAGGATGTGGCTTTGAATGGTGCATATTGTATGCACAAAAAGTCTGGAGTTGAAATAAGTTTAAAAAATGAAAGGCCTTTGTAACAGATGAGGTTTCGTCCGAAACCCTCATACTTCGAAGGAGATGGTCCAGTTTGTGCACGAAGTGCATCCAGTTTTTGCCGTAACCCTCTCAACTTTTTATCACATGCTATGTGGGAGAAATGATGATACCATGCCAAGTTTCAACCTTTTCAGAGTTCATTTGTACTGCTTTTCAATTTCAGGGTCATTCAGCGCAAAAAAAACATTAAATGCATGAAAAATAGCAAATGAAGTTAGAAATGTTTGAAATTTGAGGATGTGGCTTTGAATGGTGCATATTGAATGCACAAAAAGTCTGGAGTTGAAATCAGTTTTAAAAAATGAAATGCCTTTGTAACAGATGAGTTTTCGTCTGAAACCCTCATACTTCGAAAGAGATGGTCCAGTTTGTACACGAAGTGCATTTAGTTTTTGCCGTAACCCTCTCAACTTTGTATCACATGCTATGTCGGTGAAATGATGATACCATGCCAAGTTTCAACTTTTTCAGAGTTCATTTGTACTGCTTTTCAATTTCAGGGTCATTCAGCGCAACAAAATCATTAAATGTATGAAAAATAGCAAATGAAGTTAGAAATGTTTGAAATTTCAGGATGTGGCTTTGAATGGTGCATATTGAATGCACAAAAAGTCTGTAGTTGAAATAAGTTAAAAAATGAAATGCCTTTGTAACAGATGAGTTTTCGTCCGAAACCCTCATACTTCGAAGGAGATGGTCCAGTTTGTGCACGAAGTGTATCCAGTTTTTGCCGTAACCCTCTCAACTTTTTATCACATGCTATGTCGGTGAAATGATGATACCATGCCAAGTTTCAACCTTTTCAGAGTTCATTTGTACTGCTTTTCAATTTCAGGGTCGTTCAGCGCAAAAAAAATCATTAAATGCATGAAAAATAGCAAATGAAGTTAGAAATGTTTGAAATTTGAGGATGTCGCTTTGAATGGTGCATATTTAATGCAGAAAAAGTCTGGAGTTGAAATAAGTTTAAAAAATGAAATGCCTTTGTAACAGATGAGTTTTCGTCTGAAACCCTCATACTTCGAAGGAGATGGTCCAGTTTGTACACGAAGTGCAACCAGTTCTTGTCGTAACCCTCTCAACTTCTTAGCACATGCTATGTCTGTGAAATGATGATACCATGCGAAGTTTCAACCTTTTCAGAGTTCATTTGTACTGCATTTCAATTTCAGGGTCATTCAGCGCAAAAAAATCATTAAATGCATGAAAAATAGCAAACGAAGTTAGAAATGTTTGAAATTTGAGGATGTGGCTTTCAATGGTGCATATTGAATGCACAAAAAGTCTGGAGTTGAAATAAGTTTAAAAAATGAAATGCCTTTGTAACAGATGAGTTTTCGTCCGAAACCCTCATACTTCGAAGGAGATGGTCTAGTTTGTGCACGAAGTGCATCCAGTTTTTGCCGTAACCCTATCAACTTTTTATCACATGCTATGTGTGTGAAATGATGATACCATGCCAAGTTTCAACCTTTTCAAAGTTCATTTGTACTGCTTTTCAATTTCAGGGTCGTTCAGCGCAAAAAATCATTAAATGTATGAAAAATAGCAAATGAAGTTAGAAATGTTTCAAATTTGAGGATGTGGCTTTGAATGGTGCATATTGTATGCACAAAAAGTCTGGAGTTGAAATAAGTTTAAAAAAATGAAATGCCTTTGTAAAAGATGAGTTTTCGTCCGAAACCCTCATACTTCGAAGGAGATGGTCCAGTTTGTGCACGAAGTGCATCCAGTTTTTGCTGTAACCCTCTAAACTTTTTATCACATTCTATGTGGGTGAAATGATGATACCATGCCAAGTTTCAATCTTTTCAGAGTTCATTTGTACTGCTTTTCAATTTCAAGGTCATTTAGCGCAAAAAAAATCATTAAATGCATGAAAAATAGCAAATGAAGTTAGAAATGTTTGAAATTTGAGGATGTGGCTTTGAATGGTGTATATTGAATGCACAAAAAGTCTGGAGTTCAAATAAGTTTAAAAAATGAAATGCCTTTGTAACAGATGAGTTTTCGTCTGAAACCCTCATACTTCGAAAGAGATGGTCCAGTTTGTACACGAAGTGCATTTAGTTTTTGCCGTAACCCTCTCAACTTTGTATCACATGCTATGTCGGTGAAATGATGATAACATTCCAAGTTTCAACCTTTTCAGAGTTCATTTGTACTGCTTTTCAATTTCAGCGTCATTTAGTGCAACAAAATCATTAAATGTATGAAAAATAGCAAATGAAGTTAGAAATGTTTGAAATTTGAGGATGTGGCTTTGAATGGTGCATATTGTATGCACAAAAAGTCTGGAGTTGAAATAAGTTTAAAAAATGAAAGGCCTTTGTAACAGATGAGGTTTCGTCCGAAACCCTCATACTTCGAAGGAGATGGTCCAGTTTGTGCACGAAGTGCATCCAGTTTTTGCCGTAACCCTCTCAACTTTTTATCACATGCTATGTGGGTGAAATGATGATACCATGCCAAGTTTCAACCTTTTCAGAGTTCATTTGTACTGCTTTTCAATTTCAGGGTCATTCAGCGCAAAAAAATCATTAAATGCATGAAAAATAGCAAATGAAGTTAGAAATGTTTGAAATTTGAGGATGTGGCTTTGAATGGTGCATATTGAATGCACAAAAAGTCTGGAGTTGAAATCAGTTTAAAAAAATGAAATGCCTTTGTAACAGATGAGTTTTCGTCTGAAACCCTCATACTTCGAAAGAGATGGTCCAGTTTGTACACGAAGTGCATTTAGTTTTTGCCGTAACCCTCTCAACTTTGTATCACATGCTATGTCGGTGAAATGATGATACCATGCCAAGTTTCAACTTTTTCAGAGTTCATTTGTACTGCTTTTCAATTTCAGGGTCATTCAGCGCAACAAAATCATTAAATGTATGAAAAATAGCAAATGAAGTTAGAAATGTTTGAAATTTGAGGATGTGGCTTTGAATGGTGCATATTGAATGCACAAAAAGTCTGTAGTTGAAATAAGTTAAAAAATGAAATGCCTTTGTAACAGATGAGTTTTCGTCCGAAACCCTCATACTTCGAAGGAGATGGTCCAGTTTGTGCACGAAGTGTATCCAGTTTTTGCCGTAACCCTCTCAACTTTTTATCACATGCTATGTCGGTGAAATGATGATACCATGCCAAGTTTCAACCTTTTCAGAGTTCATTTGTACTGCTTTTCAATTTCAGGGTCGTTCAGCGCAAAAAAAATCATTAAATGCATGAAAAATAGCAGATGAAGTTAGAAATGTTTGAAATTTGAGGATGTCGCTTTGAATGGTGCATATTTAATGCAGAAAAAGTCTGGAGTTGAAATAAATTTAAAAAATGAAATGCCTTTGTAACAGATGAGTTTTCGTCTGAAACCATCATACTTCGAAGGAGATTGTCCAGTTTGTACACGAAGTGCATCTAGTTTTTGCCATAACCCACTCAACTTCTTAGCACATGCGATGTGTGTGAAATGATGATACCATCCGAAGCTTCAACCTTTTCAGAGTTCATTTGTACTACATTTCAATTTCAAGGTCATTCAGCGCAAAAAAAATCATTAAATGCATGAAAAATAGCAAATGAAGTTAGAAATGTTTGAAATTTGAGGATGTGGCTTTGAATGGTGCATATTGAATGCACAAAAAGTCAGGAGTTGAAATAAGTTTAAAAAATGAAATGGCTTTGTAACAGATGAGTTTTCGTCTGAAACCCTCATACTTCGAATGAGATGGTCCAGTTTGTACACGAAGTGCATCCAGTTTTTGCCGTAACCCTCTCAACTTTTTATCACATGCCATGTGTGTGAAATGATGATACCATGCCAAGTTTCAACCTTTTCAAAGTTCATTTGTACTGCTTTTCAATTTCAGGGTCGTTCAGCGCAAAAAATCATTAAATGTATGAAAAATAGCAAATGAAGTTAGAAATGTTTGAAATTTGAGGATGTGGCTTTGAATGGTGCATATTGTATGCACAAAAAGTCTGGAGTTGAAATAAGTTTAAAAAATGAAAGGCCTTTGTAACTGATGAGGTTTCGTCCGAAACCCTCATACTTCGAAGGAGATGGTCCAGTTTGTGCACGAAGTGCATCCAGTTTTTGCTGTAACCCTCTCAACTTTTTATCACATGCTATGTGGGTAAAATGATGATACCATGCCAAGTTTCAACCTTTTCAGAGTTCATTTGTACTGCTTTTCAATTTCAAGGTCATTTAGCGCAAAAAAAATCATTAAATGCATGAAAAATAGCAAATGAAGTTAGAAATGTTTGAAATTTGAGGATGTGGCTTTGAATGGTGTATATTGAATGCACAAAAAATCTGGAGTTGAAACCAGTTTTAAAAAATGAAATGCCTTTGTAACAGATGAGTTTTCGTCTGAAACCCTCATACTTCGAAAGAGATGGTCCAGTTTGTACACGAAGTGCATTCAGTTTTTGACGTAACCCTCTCAACTTTGTATCACATGCTATGTCGGTGAAATGATGATACCATGCCAAGTTTCAACTTTTTCAGAGTTCATTTGTACTGCTTTTCAATTTCAGGGTCATTCAGCGCAACAAAATCATTAAATGTATGAAAAATAGCAAATGAAGTTAGAAATGTTTGAAATTTGAGGATGTGGCTTTGAATGGTGCATATGGAATGCACAAAAAGTCTGTAGTTGAAATAAGTTAAAAAATGAAATGCCTTTGTAACAGATTAGTTTTCGTCCGAAACCCTCATACTTCGAAGGAGATGGTCCAGTTTGTGCACGAAGTGTATCCAGTTTTTGCCGTAACCCTCTCAACTTTTTATCACATGCTATGTCGGTGAAATGATGATACCATGCCAAGTTTCAACCTTTTCAGAGTTCATTTGTACTGCTTTTCAATTTCAGGGTCGTTCAGCGAAAAAAAACCCATTAAATGCATGAAAAATAGCAAATGAAGTTAGAAATGTTTGAAATTTGAGGATGTCGCTTTGAATGGTGCATATTGAATGCAGAAAAATTCTGGAGTTGAAATAAGTTTAAAAAATGAAATGCCTTTGTAACAGATGAGTTTTCGTCTGAAACCATCATACTTTGAAGGAGATGGTCCAGTTTGTACACGAAGGGCATCTAGTTTTTGCCATAACCCACTCAACTTTTTAGCACATGCGATGTGTGTGAAATGATGATACCATGCCAAGTTTCAACCTTTTCAGAGTTCATTTGTACTGCATTTCAATTTCAGGGTCATTCAGCGCAAAAAAAATCATTAAATGCATGAAAAATAGCAAATGAAGTTAGAAATGTTTGAAATTTGAGGATGTGGCTTTGAATGGTGCATATTGAATGCACAAAAAGTCAGGAGTTGAAATAAGTTTAAAAAATGAAATGCCTTTGTAACAGATGAGTTTTCGTCTGAAACCCTCATACTTCGAATGAGATGGTCCAGTTTGTACACGAAGTGCATCCAGTTTTTGCCGTAACCCTCTCAACTTTTTATCACATGCCATGTGTGTGAAATGATGATACCATGGCAAGTTTCAACCTTTTCAGAGTTCATTTGTACTGCTTTTCAATTTCAGAGTCATTCGGCACAAAAAAATCATTAAATGCATGAAAAATAGCAAACGAAGTTAGAAATGTTTGAAATTTGAGGATGTAGCTTTGAATGGTGCATATTGAATGCAGACAAAGTCTGGAGTTGAAATAAGTTTAAAAAATGAAATGCCTTTGTAAAAGATGAGTTTTCGTCCGAAACCCTCATACTTCGAAGGAGATGGTCCAGTTCGTGCACGAAGTGCATCCAGTTTTTGCCGTAACCCTCTCAACTTTTTATCACATGCTATGTGGGTGAAATGATGATACCATCCCAAGTTTCATCCTTTTCAGAGTTCATTTGTACTGCTTTTCAATTTCAGGGTCATTCAACAAAAAAAATCATTAAATGCATGAAAAATAGCAAATGAAGTTAGAAATGTTTGAAATTTGAGGATGTGGCTTTGAATGGTGCATATTGAATGCACAAAAAGTCTGGAGTTGAAATAAGTTTAAAAAATGAAATGCCCTTGTAACAGATGAGTTTTCGTCCGAAACCCTCATACTTGGAAGGAGATGGTCCAGTTTGTGCACGAAGTGCATCCAGTTTTTGCCGTAACCCTCTCAACTTTTTATCACATGCTATGTGGGTGAAATTATGATACCATCCCAAGTTTCATCCTTTTCAGAGTTCATTTGTACTGCTTTTCAATTTCAGGGTCATTCAGCACAAAAAAATCATTAAATTCATGAAAAGTAGCAAATGAAGTTAGAAATGTTTCAAATTTGAGGATGTGGCTTTGAATCGTGCATATTGAATGCACAAAAAGTCTGGAGTTGAAATAAGTTTAAAAAAATGAAATGCCTTTGTAAAAGGTGAGCTTTCGTCCCAAACCCTCATACTTAGAAGGAGATGGTCCAGTTTGTGCACGAAGTGCATCCAGTTTTTGCCGTAACCCTCTAAACTTTTTATCACATGCTATGTGGGTGAAATGATGATAGCATGCCAAGTTTCAACCTTTTCAAAGTTCATTTGTACTGCTTTTCAATTTCAGGGTTATTTAGCGAAACAAAATCATTAAATGTATGAAAAATAGCAAATGAAGTTAGAAATGTTTGAAATTTCTGGATGCGGCTTTGAATGGTGCATATTGTATGCACAAAAAGTCTGGAGTCGAAATAAGTTTAAAAAATGAAATGCCTTTGTAACAGATGAGTTTTCGTCCGAAACCCTCATACTTCGAAGGAGATGCTCCAGTTTGTGCACGAAGTGCGTCCAGTTATTGCGGTAACCCTCTCAACTATTTATCACATGCTATGTGGGTGAAATGATGATACCATGACAAGTTTCAACCTTTTCAGAGTTCATTTGTACTGCTTTTCAATTTCAGGGTCATTTAGCGCAAAAAAAATCATTAAATGCATGAAAAATATTAAGTGAAGTTAGAAATGTTTGAAATTTGAGGATGTGGCTTTGAATGGTGCATATTTAATGCAGAAAAAGTCTGGAGTTGAAATAAGTTTAAAAAAATGAAATGCCGTTGTAACAGATGAGTTTTTGTCTGAAACCCTCATACTTCGAAGGAGATGGTCCAGTTTGTACGCGAAGTGCATCTAGTTTTTGCCGTAACCCACTCAACTTTTTAGCACATGCTATGTGTGTGAAATGATGATACCATGGCAAGTTCCAACCTTTTCAGAGTTCATTTGTACTGCTTTTCAATTTCAGGGTCATTCAGCGCAAAAAAATCATTAAATGCGTGAAAAATAGCAAATGAAGTTACAAATGTTTGAAATTTGAGGATGTGGCTTTGAATGTTGCATATTGAATGCACAAAAAGTCTGTAGTTGAAATAAGTTAAAAATGAAATGCCTTTGTAACAGATGAGTTTTCGTTCGGAACCCTCATACTTCGAAGGAGATGGTCCAGTTTGTACACGAAGTGCAACCAGTTCTTGTCGTAACCCTCTCAACATTTTATCACATGCTATGTGTGTGAAATGATGATACCATGCGAAGTTTTAACCTTTTCAGAGTTCATTTGTACTGCTTTTCAATTTCAGGGTCATTCGGCACAAAAAAATCATTAAATTCATGAAAAATAGCAAATGAAGTTAGAAATGTTTGAAATTTGAGGATGTGGCTTTGAATGGTGCATATTGAATGCACAAAAAGTCTGGAGTTGAAATAAGTTTAAAAACTGAAATGCCTTTGTAAAAGATGAGTTTTCGTCCGAAACCCTCATACTTCGAAGGAGATGGTCCAGTTTGTGCACGAAGTGCATCCAGTTTTTGCCGTAACCCTGTCAACTTTTTATCACATGCTATGTGGGTGAAATGATGATACCATCCCAAGTTTCATACTTTTCAGAGTTCATTTGTACTGCTTTTCAATTTCAGGGTCATTCGGCGCAAAAAATCATTAATGGCATGAAAAATAGCAAATGAAGTTAGAAATGTTTCAAATTTGAGGATGTGGCTTTGAATGGTGCCTATTGTATGCACAAAAAGTCTGGAGTTCAAATAAGTTTAAAAAATGAAATGCCTTTGTAACAGATGAGTTTTCGTCCGAAACCCTCATACTTCGAAGGAGATTGTCCAGTTTGTACACGAAGTGCATTCAGTTTTTGCCGTAACCCTGTCAACTTTTTATCACAAGCTATGTCGGTGAAATGATGATAACATGCCAAGTTTCAACCTTTTCAGAGTTCATTTGTACTGCTTTTCAATTTCAGGGTCATTTAGCGCAACAAAATCATTAAATGTATGAAAAATAGCAAATGAAGTTAGAAATGTTTGAAATTTGAGGATGTGGCTTTGAATGGTGCATATTGTATGCACAAAAAGTCTGGAGTTGAAATAAGTTTAAAAAATGAAAGGCCTTTGTAACAGATGAGTTTTCGTCCGAAACCCTCATACTTCGAAGGAGATGGTCCAGTTTGTGCACGAAGTGCATCCAGTTTTTGCTGTAACCCTCTCAACTTTTTATCACATGCTATGTGGGTGAAATGATGATACCATGCCAAGTTTCAACCTTTTCAGAGTTCATTTGTACTGCTTTTCAATTTCAGGGTCATTCAGCGCAAAAAATCATTAAATGCATGAAAAATAGCAAATGAAGTTAGAAATGTTTGAAATTTGAGGATGTGGCTTTGAATTTTGCCTATTGAATGCACAAAAAGTCTGGAGTTCAAATAAGTTTAAAAAATGAAATGCCTTTGTAACAGATGAGTTTTCGTCTGAAACCATCATACTTCGAAGGAGATGGTCCAGTTTGTACACGAAGTGCATCTAGTTTTTGCCATAACCCACTGAAATTTTTAGCACATGTGATGTGTGTGAAATGATGATACCATGCCAAGTTTCAACCTTTTCAGAGTTCATTTGTACTACATTTCAATTTCAGGGTCATTCAGCGCAAAAAAATCATTAAATGCATGAAAAATAACAAATGAAGTTAGAAATGTTTGAAGTTTGAGGATGTGGCTTTGAATGGTGCATATTGAATGCACAAAAAGTCTGTAGTTGAAATAAGTTAAAAAATGAAATGCCTTTGTAACAGATGAGTTTTCGTCCGAAACCCTCATACTTCGAAGGAGATGGTCCAGTTTGTGCACGAAGTGTATCCAGTTTTTGCCGTAACCCTCTCAACTTTGTATCACATGCTATGTCGGTGAAATGATGATACCATGCCAAGTTTCAACTTTTTCAGAGTTCATTTGTACTGCTTTTCAATTTCAGGGTCATTCAGCGCAACAAAATCATTAAATGTATGAAAAATAGCAAATGAAGTTAGAAATGTTTGAAATTTGAGGATGTGGCTTTGAATGGTGCATATTGAATGCACAAAAAGTCTATAGTTGAAATAAGTTAAAAACTGAAATGCCTTTGTAACAGATGAGTTTTCGTCCGAAACCCTCATACTTCGAAGGAGATGGTCCAGTTTGTGCACGAAGTGTATCCAGTTTTTGCCGTAACCCTCTCAACTTTTTATCACATGCTATGTCGGTGAAATGATGATACCATGCCAAGTTTCAACCTTTTCAGAGTTCATTTGTACTGCTTTTCAATTTCAGGGTCATTCAGCGCAAAAAAATCATTAAATACATGAAAAATAGCAAATGAAGTTAGAAATGTTTGAAATTTGAGGATGTGGCTTTGAATGGTGCATATTGAATGCACAAAAAGTCAGGAGTTGAAATAAGTTTAAAAAATGAAATGCCTTTGTAACAGATGAGTTTTCGTCTGAAACCCTCATACTTCGAATGAGATGGTCCAGTTTGTACACGAAGTGCATCCAGTTTTTGCCGTAACCCTCTCAACTTTTTATCACATGCCATGTGTGTGACATGATGATACCATGCCAAGTTTCAACCTTTTCAAAGTCCATTTGTACTGCTTTTCAATTTCAGGGTCGTTCAGCGCAAAAAAGCATTAAATGCCTGAAAAATAGCAAATGAAGTTAGAAATGTTTTAAATTTGAGGATGTGGCTTTGAATGGTGCATATTGAATGCATAAAAAGTCTGGAGTTGAAATAAGTTTAAAAAATGAAATGCCTTTGTAACAGATGAGGTTTCGTCCGAAACCCTCATACTTCTAAGGAGATGGTCCTGTTTGTACACGAAGTGCATTCAGTTTTTGCCGTAACCCTCTCAACTTTTTATCACATGCTATGTCGGTGAAATGATGATAACATGCCAAGTTTCAACCATTTCAGTGTTCATTTGTACTGCTATTCAATTTCAGGGTCATTTAGCGCAACAAAATCATTAAAGGTATGAAAAATAGCAAATGAAGTTAGAAATGTTTGAAATTTGAGGATGTGGCTTTGAATGGTGCATATTGTATGCACAAAAAGTCTGGATTTGAAATAAGTTTAAAAAATGAAATGCCTTTGTAACAGATGAGTTTTCGTCCGAAACCCTCATACTTCGAAGGAGATGGTCCTGTTTGTGCACGAAGTGCATCCAGTTTTTGCCATAACCCTCTCAACTTTTTATCACAAGCTATGTGGGTGAAATGATGATACCATGCCAAGTTTCAATCTTTTCAGAGTTCATTTGTACTGCTTTTCAATTTCAGGGTCATTTAGCGCAAAAAAATCATTAAATGCATGAAAAATAGCAAATGAAGTTAGAAATGTTTGAAATTTGAGGATGTGGCTTTGAATGGTGCATATTGTATGCACAAAAAGTCTGGAGTTGAAATAAGTTTAAAAAATGAAAGGCCTTTGTAACAGATGAGTTTTCGTCCGAAACCCTCATACTTCGAAGGAGATGGTCCAGTTTGTGCACGAAGTGCATCCAGTTTTTGCCGTAACCCTCTCAACTTTTTATCACATGCTATGTGGGTGAAATGATGATACCATGCCAAGTTTCAACCTTTTCAGAGTTCATTTGTACTGCTTTTCAATTTCAGGGTCATTCAGCGCAAAAAATCATTAAATGCATGAAAAATAGCAAATGAAGTTAGAAATGTTTGAAATTTGAGGATGTGGCTTTGAATTTTGCCTATTGAATGCACAAAAAGTCTGGAGTTCAAATAAGTTTAAAAAATGAAATGCCTTTGTAACAGATGAGTTTTCGTCTGAAACCATCATACTTCGAAGGAGATGGTCCAGTTTGTACACGAAGTGCATCTAGTTTTTGCCATAACCCACTGAAATTTTTAGCACATGTGATGTGTGTGAAATGATGATACCATGCCAAGTTTCAACCTTTTCAGAGTTCATTTGTACTACATTTCAATTTCAGGGTCATTCAGCGCAAAAAAATCATTAAATGCATGAAAAATAACAAATGAAGTTAGAAATGTTTGAAGTTTGAGGATGTGGCTTTGAATGGTGCATATTGAATGCACAAAAAGTCTGTAGTTGAAATAAGTTAAAAAATGAAATGCCTTTGTAACAGATGAGTTTTCGTCCGAAACCCTCATACTTCGAAGGAGATGGTCCAGTTTGTGCACGAAGTGTATCCAGTTTTTGCCGTAACCCTCTCAACTTTGTATCACATGCTATGTCGGTGAAATGATGATACCATGCCAAGTTTCAACTTTTTCAGAGTTCATTTGTACTGCTTTTCAATTTCAGGGTCATTCAGCGCAACAAAATCATTAAATGTATGAAAAATAGCAAATGAAGTTAGAAATGTTTGAAATTTGAGGATGTGGCTTTGAATGGTGCATATTGAATGCACAAAAAGTCTATAGTTGAAATAAGTTAAAAACTGAAATGCCTTTGTAACAGATGAGTTTTCGTCCGAAACCCTCATACTTCGAAGGAGATGGTCCAGTTTGTGCACGAAGTGTATCCAGTTTTTGCCGTAACCCTCTCAACTTTTTATCACATGCTATGTCGGTGAAATGATGATACCATGCCAAGTTTCAACCTTTTCAGAGTTCATTTGTACTGCTTTTCAATTTCAGGGTCATTCAGCGCAAAAAAATCATTAAATACATGAAAAATAGCAAATGAAGTTAGAAATGTTTGAAATTTGAGGATGTGGCTTTGAATGGTGCATATTGAATGCACAAAAAGTCAGGAGTTGAAATAAGTTTAAAAAATGAAATGCCTTTGTAACAGATGAGTTTTCGTCTGAAACCCTCATACTTCGAATGAGATGGTCCAGTTTGTACACGAAGTGCATCTAGTTTTTGCCGTAACCCTCTCAACTTTTTATCACATGCCATGTGTGTGACATGATGATACCATGCCAAGTTTCAACCTTTTCAAAGTCCATTTGTACTGCTTTTCAATTTCAGGGTCGTTCAGCGCAAAAAAGCATTAAATGCCTGAAAAATAGCAAATGAAGTTAGAAATGTTTTAAATTTGAGGATGTGGCTTTGAATGGTGCATATTGAATGCATAAAAAGTCTGGAGTTGAAATAAGTTTAAAAAATGAAATGCCTTTGTAACAGATGAGGTTTCGTCCGAAACCCTCATACTTCTAAGGAGATGGTCCTGTTTGTACACGAAGTGCATTCAGTTTTTGCCGTAACCCTCTCAACTTTTTATCACATGCTATGTCGGTGAAATGATGATAACATGCCAAGTTTCAACCTTTTCAGTGTTCATTTGTACTGCTATTCAATTTCAGGGTCATTTAGCGCAACAAAATCATTAAAGGTATGAAAAATAGCAAATGAAGTTAGAAATGTTTGAAATTTGAGGATGTGGCTTTGAATGGTGCATATTGTATGCACAAAAAGTCTGGATTTGAAATAAGTTTAAAAAATGAAATGCCTTTGTAACAGATGAGTTTTCGTCCGAAACCCTCATACTTCGAAGGAGATGGTCCTGTTTGTGCACGAAGTGCATCCAGTTTTTGCCATAACCCTCTCAACTTTTTATCACAAGCTATGTGGGTGAAATGATGATACCATGCCAAGTTTCAATCTTTTCAGAGTTCATTTGTACTGCTTTTCAATTTCAGGGTCATTTAGCGCAAAAAAATCATTAAATGCATGAAAAATAGCAAATGAAGTTAGAAATGTTTGAAATTTGAGGATGTGGCTTTGAATGGTGAATATTGAATGCACAAAAAGTCTGGAGTTGAAATAAGTTTTAAAAAATGAAATGCCTTTGTAACAGATGAGTTTTCGTCTGAAACCCTCATACTTCGATGGAGATGGTCCAGTTTGTACACGAAGTGCATTCAGTTTTTGCCGTAACCCTCTCAACTTTGTATCACATGCTATGTGGGTGAAATGATGATCCCATTCCAAGTTTCAACTTTTTCAGAGTTCATTTGTACTGCTTTTCAATTTTGGGGTCATTCAGCGCAACAAAATCATTAAATGTATGAAAAATAGCAAATGAAGTTAGAAATGTTTGAAATTTGAGGATGTGGCTTTGAATGGTGCATATTGAATGCACAAAAAGTCTGTAGTTGAAATAAGTTAAAAAATGAAATGCCTTTGTAACAGATGAGTTTTCGTCCGAAACCCTCATACTTCGAAGGAGATGGTGCAGTTTGTGCACGAAGTGCATCCAGTTTTTGCCGTACCCCTCTCATCTTTTTATCACATGCTATGTCGGTGAAATGATGATACCATGCCAAGTTTCAACCTTTTCAGAGTTCATTTGTACTGCTTTTCAATTTCAGGGTCATTCAGCGCAAAAAAAATCATTAAATGCATGAAAAATAGCAAATGATGTTAGAAATGTTTCAAATTTGAGGATGTGGCTTTGAATGGTGCATATTTAATGCAGAAAAAGTCTGGAGTTGAAATAAGTTTAAAAAATGTAATAACTTTGTAAAAGATGAGCTTTCGTCTCAAACCCTCATACTTCGAAGGAGATGGTCCAGTTTGTGCACGAAGTGCATCCAGTTTTTGCCGTAACCCTCTAAACTTTTTATCACATGCTATGTGGTTGAAATGATGATACCATGCCAAGTTCAACCTTTTCAGAGTTCATTTGTACTGCTTTTCAATTTCAGGGTCATTCAGCGCAAAAAATCATTAAATGCATGAAAAATAGCAAATGAAGTTAGAAATATTTGAAATTTGAGGATGTGGCTTTGAATGGTGCCTATTGAATGCACAAAAAGTCTGGAGTTCAAATAAGTTTAAAAAATGAAATGCCTTTGTAACAGATGAGTTTTCGTCCGAAACCCTCATACTTCGAAGGAGATGGTCCAGTTTGTACACGAAGTGCATTCAGTTTTTGCCGTAACCCTGTCAACTTTTTATCACATGCTATGTCGGTGAAATGATGATAACATGCCAAGTTTCAACCTTTTCAGAGTTCATTTGTACTGCTTTTCAATTTCAGGGTCATTTAGCGCACCAAAATCATTAAATGTATGAAAAATAGCAAATGAAGTTAGAAATGTTTGAAATTTGAGGATGTGGCTTTGAATGGTGCATATTGTATGCACAAAAAGTCTGGAGTTGAAATAAGTTTAAAAAATGAAAGGCCTTTGTGACAGATGAGTTTTCGTCCGAAACCCTCATACTTCGAAGGAGATTGTCCAGTTTGTGCACGAAGTGCATCCAGTTTTTGCCGTAACCCTCTCAACTTTTTATCACATGCTATGTGGGTGAAATGATGATACCATGCCAAGTTTCAACCTTTTCAGAGTTCATTTGTACTGCTTTTCAATTTCAGGGTCATTCAGCGCAAAAAATCATTAAATGCATGAAAAATAGCAAATGAAGTTAGAAATGTTTGAAATTTGAGGATGTGGCTTTGAATGGTGCATATTGAATGCACAAAAAGTCTGGAGTTGAAATAAGTTTAAAAAAATGAAATGCCTTTGTAACAGATGAGTTTTCGTCTGAAACCATCATACTTCGAAGGAAATGGTCCAGTTTGTACACGAAGTGCATCTAGTTTTTGCCATAACCCACTCAACTTTTTAGCACATGCGATGTGTGTGAAATGATGATACCATGCCAAGTTTCAACCTTTTCAGAGTTCATTTGTACTGCATTTCAATTTCAGGGTCATTCAGCGCAAAAAAATCATTAAATGCATGAAAAATAGCAAATGAAGTTAGAAATGTTTGAAATTTGAGGTTGTGGCTTTGAATCGTGCCTATTTAATGCACAAAAAGTCTGGAGTTCAAATAAGTTTAAAAAATGAAATGCCTTTGTAACAGATGAATTTTCGTGTGAAACCATCATACTTCGAAGGAGATGGTCCAGTTTGTACACGAAGTGCATCTAGTTTTTGCCATAACCCACTCAACTTTTTAGCACATGCGATGTGTGTGAAATGATGATACCATGCCAAGTTTCAACCTTTTCAGAGTTCATTTGTACTGCATTTCAATTTCAGGGTCATTCAACGCAAAAAAATCATTAAATGCATGAAAAATAGCAAATGAAGTTAGAAATGTTTGAAATTTGAGGATGTGGCTTTGAATGGTGCATATTGAATGCACAAAAAGTCTGTAGTTGAAATAAGTTAAAAAATGAAATGCCTTTGTAACAGATGAGTTTTCGTCCGAAACCCTCATACTTCGAAGGAGATGGTCCAGTTTGTGCACGAAGTGTATCCAGTTTTTGCCGTAACCCTCTCAACATTTTATCACATGCTATGTCGGTGAAATGATGATACCATGCCAAGTTTCAACCTTTTCAGAGTTCATTTGTACTGCTTTTCAATTTCAGGGTCATTCAGCGCAAAAAAATCATTAAATGCATGAAAAATAGCAAATGAAGTTAGAAATGTTTGAAATTTGAGGATGTGGCTTTGAATGGTGCATATTGAATGCACAAAAAGTCAGGAGTTGAAATAAGTTTAAAAAATGAAATGCCTTTGTAACAAATGAGTTTTCGTCTGAAACCCTCATACTTCGAATGAGATGGTCCAGTTTGTACACGAAGTGCATCCAGTTTTTGCCGTAACCCTCTCAACTTTTTATCACATGCCATGTGTGTGACATGATGATACCATGCCAAGTTTCAACCTTTTCAAAGTCCATTTGTACTGCTTTTCAATTTCAGGGTCGTTCAACGCAAAAAAGCATTAAATGCATGAAAAATAGCAAATGAAGTTACAAATGTTTTAAATTTGAGGATGTGGCTTTGAATGGTGCATATTGAATGCACAAAAAGTCTGGAGTTGAAATAAGTTTAAAAAATGAAATGCCTTTGTAACAGATGAGTTTTCGTCCGAAACCCTCATACTTCTAAGGAGATGGTCCTGTCTGTACACGAAGTGCATTCAGTTTTTGCCGTAACCCTCTCAACTTTTTATCACATGCTATGTCGGTGAAATGATGATAACATGCCAAGTTTCAACCTTTTCAGTGTTCATTTGTACTGCTATTCAATTTCAGGGTCATTTAGCGCAACAAAATCATTAAAGGTATGAAAAATAGCAAATGAAGTTACAAATGTTTTAAATTTGAGGATGTGGCTTTGAATGGTGCATATTGAATGCACAAAAAGTCTGGATTTGAAATAAGTTTAAAAAATGAAATGCCTTTGTAACAGATGAGTTTTCGTCCGAAACCCTCATACTTCGAAGGAGATGGTCCAGTTTGTACACGTAGTGCATTCAGTTTTTGCCGTAACCCTCTCAACTTTTTATCACATGCTATGTCGGTGAAATGATGATAACATGCCAAGTTTCAACCTTTTCAGAGTTCATTTGTACTGCTTTTCAATTTCAGGGTCATTTAGCGCAACAAAATCATTAAAGGTATGAAAAATAGCAAATGAAGTTAGAAATGTTTGAAATTTGAGGATGTGGCTTTGAATGGTGCATAATGTATACACAAAAATTCTGGAGTTGAAATAAGTTTAAAAAATGAAGTGCCTTTGTAACAGATGAGTTTTCGTCCGAAACCCTCATACTTGGAAGGAGATGGTCCAGTTTGTGCACGAAGTGCATCCAGTTTTTGCCGTAACCCTCTCAACTTTTTATCACATGCTATGTGGGTGGAATGATGATACCATGCCAAGTTTCAACCTTTTCAGAGTTCATTTGTACTGCTTTTCAATTTCAGGGTCATTTAGCGCAAAAAAATCATTAAATGCATGAAAAATAGCAAATGAAGTTAGAAATGTTTGAAATTTGAGGATGTGGCTTTGAATGGTGAATATTGAATGCACAAAAAATCTGGAGTTGAAATAAGTTTTAAAAAATGAAATGCCTTTGAAACAGATGAGTTTTCGTCCGAAACCCTCATACTTCGAAGGAGATGGTGCAGTTTGTGCACGAAGTGCATCCAGTTTTTGCCGTACCCCTCTCATCTTTTTATCACATGCTATGTCGGTGAAATGATGATACCATGCCAAGTTTCAACCTTTTCAGAGTTCATTTGTACTGCTTTTCAATTTCAGGGTCATTCAACGCAAAAAAATCATTAAATGCATGAAAAATAGCAAATGAAGTTAGAAATGTTTCAAATTTGAGGATGTGGCTTTGAATGGTGCATATTTAATGCAGAAAAAGTCTGGAGTTGAAATAAGTTTAAAAAATGAAATAACTTTGTAAAAGATGAGCTTTCGTCCCAAACCCTCATACTTCGAAGGAGATGGTCCAGTTTGTGCACGAAGTGCATCCAGTTTTTGCCGTAACCCTCTAAACTTGTTATCACATGCGTTGTGTGTGAAATGATGATACCATGCCATGTTTCAACCTTTTCAGAGTTCATTTGTACTGCTTTTCAATTTCGGGGTCATTCAGCGCAAAAAAATCATTAAATGCATGAAAAATAGCAAATGAAGTTAGAAATGTTTAAAATTTGAGGATGTGGCGTTGAATGGTGCATATTGAATGCACAAAAAGTCAGGAGTTGAAATAAGTTTAAAAAATGAAATGCCTTTGCAACAGATGAGTTTTCGTTCGGAACCCTCATACTTCGAAGGAGATGGTCCAGTTTGTACACGAAGTGCAACCAGTTCTTGTCGTAACCCTCTCAACATTTTATCACATGCTATGTGTGTGAAATGATGATACCATGCGAAGTTTCAACCTTTTCAGAGTTCATTTGTACTGATTTTCAATTTCAGGGTCATTCGGCACAAAAAAATCATTAAATGCATGAAAAATAGCAAATGAAGTTAGAAATGTTTGAAATTTGAGGATGTGGCTTTCAATGGTGCATATTTAATGCACAAAAAGTCTGGAGTTGAAATAAGTTTAAAAAATGAAATGCCTTTGTAAAAGATGAGTTTTCGTCCGAAACCCTCATACTTCGAAGGACATGGTCCGTTTGTGCACGAAGTGCATCCAGTTTTTGCCGTAACCCTATCAACTTTTTATCACATGCTATGTGGGTGAAATGATGATACCATCCCAAGTTTCATCCTTTTCAGAGTTCATTTGTACTGCTTTTCAATTTCAGGGTCATTCAGCGCAAAAAAATCATTAAAGGCATGAAAAATAGCAAATGAAGTTAGAAATGTTTCAAATTTGAGGATGTGGCTTTGAATGGTGCATATTGAATGCACAAAAAGTCTGGAGTTGAAATAAGTTTAAAAAATGAAATGCCTTTGTAAAAGATGAGTTTTCGTCCGAAACCCTCATACTTCGAAGGAGATGGTCCAGTTTGTGCACGAAGTGCATCCAGTTTTTGCCGTAACCCTCTAAACTTTTTATCACAAGCTATGTGGTTGAAATGATGATACCATGGCAAGTTTCAACCTTTTCAGAGTTCATTTGTACTGCTTTTCAATTTCAGGGTCATTCAGCGCAAAAAATCATTAAATGCATGAAAAATAGCAAATGAAGTTAGAAATGTTTGAAATTTGAGGATGTGGCTTTGAATGGTGCCTATTGAATGCACAAAAAGTCTGGAGTTCAAATAAGTTTAAAAAATGAAATGCCTTTGTAACAGATGAGTTTTCGTCCGAAACCCTCATACTTCGAAGGAGATGGTCCAGTTTGTACACGTAGTGCATTCAGTTTTTGCCGTAACCCTCTCAACTTTTTATCACATGTTATGTCGGTGAAATGATGATAACATGCCAAGTTTCAACCTTTTCAGAGTTCATTTGTACTGCTTTTCAATTTCAGGGTCATTTAGCGCAACAAAATCATTAAATGTATGAAAAATAGCAAATGAAGTTAGAAATGTTTGAAATTTGAGGATGTGGCTTTGAGTGGTGCATATTGTATGCACAAAAAGTCTGGAGTTGAAATAAGTTTAAAAAATGAAAGGCCTTTGTAACAAATGAGGTTTCGTCCGAAACCCTCATACTTCGAAGGAGATGGTCCAGTTTGTGCACGAAGTGCATCCAGTTTTTGCCGTAACCCTCTCAACTTTTTATCACATGCTATGTGGGTGAAATGATGATACCATGCCAAGTTTCAACCTTTTCAGAGTTCATTTGTACTGCTTTTCAATTTCAAGGTCATTTAGCGCAAAAAAAATCATTAAATGCATGAAAAATAGCAAATGAAGTTAGAAATGTTTGAAATTTGAGGATGTGGCTTTGAATGGTGCATATTGAATGCACAAAAAGTCTGGAGTTGAAATCAGTTTTAAAAAATGAAATGCCTTTGTAACAGATGAGTTTTCGTCTGAAACCCTCATACTTCGAAAGACATGGTCCAGTTTGTACACGAAGTGCATTCTGTTTTTGCCGTAACCCTCTCAACTTTGTATCACATGCTATGTCGGTGAAATGATGATACCATGCCAAGTTTCAACTTTTTCAGAGTTCATTTGTACTGCTTTTCAATTTCAGGGTCATTCAGCGCAACAAAATCATTAAATGTATGAAAAATAGCAAATGAAGTTAGAAATGTTTGAAATTTGAGGATGTGGCTTTGAATGGTGCATATTGAATGCACAAAAAGTCTGTAGTTGAAATAAGTTAAAAAATGAAATGCCTTTGTAACAGATGAGTTTTCGTCCGAAACCCTCATACTTCGAAGGAGATGGTCCAGTTTGTGCACGAAGTGTATCCAGTTTTTGCCGTAACCCTCTCAACTTTTTATCACATGCTATGTCGGTGAAATGACGATACCATGCCAAGTTTCAACCTTTTCAGAGTTCATTTGTACTGCTTTTCAATTTCAGGGTCGTTCAGCGCAAAAAAAAATCATTAAATGCATGAAAAATAGCAAATGAAGTTAGAAATGTTTGAAATTTGAGGATGTCGCTTCGAATGGTGCATATTTAATGCAGAAAAAGTCTGGAGTTGAAATAAGTTTAAAAAATGAAATGCCTTTGTAACAGATGAGTTTTCGTCTGAAACCATCATACTTCGAAGGAGATGGTCCAGTTTGTACACGAAGTGCATCTAGTTTTTGCCATAACCCACTCAACTTTTTAGCACATGCGATGTGTGTGAAATGATGATACCATGCGAAGTTTCAACCTTTTCAGAGTTCATTTGTACTGCATTTCAATTTCAGGGTCATTCAGCGCAAAAAAATCATTAAATGCATGAAAAATAGCAAATGAAGTTAGAAATGTTTGAAATTTGAGGATATGGCTTTGAATGGTGCATATTGAATGCACAAAAAGTCAGGAGTTGAAATAAGTTTAAAAAATGAAATGGCTTTGTAACAGATGAGTTTTCGTCTGAAACCCTCATACTTCGAAGGAGATGGTCCAGTTCGTGCACGAAGTGCATCCAGTTTTTGCCGTAACCCTCTCAACTTTTTATCACATGCTATGTGGGTGAAATGATGATACCATCCCAAGTTTCATCCTTTTCAGAGTTCATTTGTACTGCTTTTCAATTTCAGGGTCATTCAGCGCAAAAAAATCATTAAATGCATGAAGAATAGCAAATGAAGTTAGAAATGTTTCAAATTTGAGGATGTGGCTTTGAATGGTGCATATTGAATGCAAAAAAAGTCTGGAGTTGAAATAAGTTTAAAAAAATGAAATGCCTTTGTAAAAGATGAGTTTTCGTCCGAAACCCTCATCCTTCGAAGGAGATGGTCCAGTTTGTGCACGAAGTGCATCCAGTTTTTGCCGTAACCCTCTAAACTTTTTATCACATGCTATGTGGGTGAAATGATGATACCATGCCAAGTTTCAACCTTTCCAGAGTTCATTTGTACTGCTTTTCAATTTCAGGTTCATTCAACGCAAAAAATCATTAAATGCATGAAAAATAGCAAATGAAGTTAGAAATGTTTAAAATTTGAGGATGTGGCTTTGAATGGTGCATATTGAATGCACAAAAAGTCTGGAGTTGAAATAAGTTTAAAAAATGAAATGCCCTTGTAACAGATGAGTTTTCGTCCGAAACCCTCATACTTGGAAGGAGATGGTCCAGTTTGTGCACGAAGTGCATCCAGTTTTTGCCGTAACCCTCTTAACTTTTTATCACATGCTATGTGGGTGAAATTATGATACCATCCCAAGTTTCATCCTTTTCAGAGTTCATTTGTACTGCTTTTCAATTTCAGGGTCATTCAGCGCAAAAAAATCATTAAATTCATGAAAAGTAGCAGATGAAGTTAGAAATGTTTCAAATTTGAGGATGTGGCTTTGAATGGTGCATATTGAATGAACAAAAATTCTGGAGTTGAAATAAGTTTAAAAAAATGAAATGCCTTTGTAAAAGGTGAGCTTTCTTCCCAAACCATCATACTTCGAAGGAGATGGTCCAGTTTGTGCACGAAGTGCATCCAGTTTTTGCCGTAACCCTCTAAACTTTTTATCACATGCTATGTGGGTGAAATGATGATAGCATGCCAAGTTTCAACCTTTTCAAAGTTCATTTGTACTGCTTTTCAATTTCAGGGTTATTTAGCGAAACAAAATCATTAAATGTATGAAAAATAGCAAATGAAGTTAGAAATGTTTGAAATTTCTGGATGTGGCTTTGAATGGTGCATATTGTATGCACAAAAAGTCTGGAGTCGAAATAAGTTTAAAAAATGAAATGCCTTTGTAACAGATGAGTTTTCGTCCGAAACCCTCATACTTCGAAGGAGATGCTCCAGTTTGTGCACGAAGTGCATCCAGTTTTTGCCGTAACCCTCTCAACTTTTTATCACATGCTATGTGGGTGAAATGATGATACCATGCCAAGTTTCAACCTTTTCAGAGTTCATTTGTACTGCTTTTCTATTTCAGGGTCATTCAGCGCAAAAAATCATTAAATGCATGAAAAATAGCAAATGAAGTTAGAAATGTTTGAAATTTGAGGATGTGGCTTTGAATTGTGCCTATTGAATGCACAAAAAGTTTGGAGTTCAAATAAGTTTAAAAAATGAAATGCCTTTGTAACAGATGAGTTTTCGTCTGAAACCATCATACTTCGAAGGAGATGGTCCAGTTTGTACACGAAGTGCATCTAGTTTTTGCCATAACCCACTCAACTTTTTAGCACATGTGATGTGTGTGAAATGATGACACCATGCCAAGTTTCAACCTTTTCAGAGTTCATTTGTACTACATTTCAATTTCAGGGTCATTCAGCGCAAAAAAATCATTAAATGCATGAAAAATAGCAAATGAAGTTAGAAATGTTTGAAGTTTGAGGATGTGGCTTTGAATGGTGCATATTGAATGCACAAAAAGTCTGTAGTTGAAATAAGTTAAAAAATGAAATGCCTTTGTAACAGATGAGTTTTCGTCCGAAACCCTCATACTTCGAAGGAGATGGTCACTACTGGAATCAGCTTCTTTGCCGTCTGCCATAGCAGACGGCAAAGGCATGCTTGGCGGACGGCAAAGGCTTTGCCGTCAGCCAGCAGACGGCAAACACTCCGGCCGAACGGCTGCCGGCAAAGGCGGCTTTGCCGTCTGCTGGCAGACGGCAAAGGACTTTCCTTCTTTGCCGTCTGCCAGCAGACGGCAAAGAGCGTGGATGGCACAGAAAAGGTTCCATCTCCGTTAGGTGGCTAACGGCGCTCTTTGCCGTCTGCCGGCAGACGGCAAAGAACTTTCCTTCTTTGCCGTCTGCCAGCAGACGGCAAAGAGCTGTAGATGACGTCAGCTGACGTCAGGCTTCAGCTGGGCCAGGCAGGCTCTTTGCCGTCTGCTGGCAGACGGCAAAGAACTTTCCTTCTTTGCCGTCTGCCAGTAGACGGCAAAGAGGCCACATAGGCCAGCCCAGTTTGTACAGGCTGCTGCCACGTGGCCTCTTTGCCGTCTGCCAGCAGACGGCAAAGAGCTTTGCCGTCTGCTAGCAGACGGCAAAGTGGCTATACAGCCCCTGTTTTTTCTGTTTTTTGTTATATCAATTCATTTTCACAGAAATTCAAACACATATATATATATATTCAGAATCACATAGTTTCAAACATCAAACATCATACATCAAACGTAGTTTCAAACATCAAACATAGTTTCACCATCGTCATCAAACATCACACATCCAATTCATATATACATAGTTTCACAAACATCTAATATGTAAACAGTAGCATTCTGCCCTTCCATGAAGTGAATCAAACCTGCAAAAATGGGAGTAAGAAATTAGAAGAAGAAGAAGAAGACTAGAAGAAGAGGAAGAAAAAGAAGAAGAAGAAGAAGAAGAAGAAGAAGAAGAAGAAGAAGAAGAAGACTAGAAGAAGAAGAAGAAAAAGAAGAAAAAGAAGAAAAAGAAGAAGAAGAAGAAGAAGAGGAAGAAGAAGAAGAGGAAGAAGAAGGAGAAGAAGGAGAAGGAGAAGGAGAAGGAGAAGACTAGAAGAAGAAGAAGAAGAGGAGAAGAAGAGGAAGAAAAAGAAGAAGAAGGAGAAGAAGAAGAGGAAGAAGAAGAAGACTAGAAGAAGAAGAAGAAAAAGAAGAAAAAGAAGAAAAAGAAGAAGAAGAAGGAGAAGAAGAAGAAGGAGAAGGAGAAGGAGAAGGAGAAGGAGAAGAAGGAGGAGGAGGAGAAGGAGAAGGAGAAGGAGAAGGAGAAGAGGAAGAAGAAGAAGAGGAAGCGGAAGAAGAAGAAGAAGAAGAAGAAGAAGAAGAAGGAGAAGGAGAAGGAGAAGGAGAAGGAGAAGGAGAAGGAGAAGAAGAGGAAGAAGAAGGAGGAGAAGGAGGAGGAGGAGGAGGAGGAGGAGGAGGAGGAGAAGAGGAAGAAGAGGAAGAGGAAGAGGAAGAGGAAGAGGAAGAAGAAGAAGAAGAAGAAGGAGAAGAAGAAAGAAGAAGAAGAAGAAGAAGGAGAAGAAGAAAGAAGAAGAAGAAGAAGAAGAAGAAGAAGAAGGAATAGAGGAGAAGAAGAAGAAGAAGAAGTGCTTTGTTTGATTTCGACTAGCCCTAGATGTTCATGAGTCCTTCTAGTCTCCTTCGGCTGGAACCAATAACATTTGAAGACTACGACTTTCGGTGGGTTTGCACCATAGAATAGAAGTTCATAAATTGCTTCAACTCTTCCATAATACTCGGTACCTCCTTCGCCGATAGCAGAGACACAACAATTTGTAGACTTTCGGTCGGCCATAGATAGCTCTTTGCCATAGGTACGAAAGCGATACCCGTTGATGTCGTATTTGTCAAATGAACGGACCTTATAGTCAAAACCATTTGCGACTTGTCTCAATTCGGAGTCCATAGACTCTGCATTAGCCTACAAGTTTAATACGAAAGGATTGTTGCATTAGCCGCAAACTAGACGAAGAAATGAAATGGTCTAATGGAAATTACCGTTTGTTTGAACCAAGAGATGAAACCGGGATAGCCTCCTACATGCTTTGCCAGAAGCTCATACTCTTCGATGGAATCCTTTTGGATCACCGCTCCATCCGAGAATTTGGCGACGTATCGACTGTATCACATATCCGGGAATAAGAGCATTTCAAAGGAATTAGAAGTTGCGGAACAATGTACCGAGAACTTACTCGATGTACGGCCGCACTTCTGTTAGGTTGTTGAAGATATACAACGAAATGGTCCGCCATTCTTCGACATCCAACGGTATTGCTTTCGAAGCACCGGCTGGTGCGAGGTTCCCTTTGAATAGGCTGAGGTTGGATCGACCTTTTTCACGGTCGCCATCATTGTACCGAGGCTTCGGATTATGCAAATGACGATTCTTGGCTTTGTAGTGTGCTGTCACGAAGTTTGCGGCCTCCTCAGTAATGAATGCCTCGGCCATCGATGCTTCAATTCTACGTTTATTTTTACATTTTGCTCGAAGCGTCTTCTGCATCCTCTCAGTTGCGAAGCACCAACGATTTTGCACGGGCCCCCCCAATCTTGCCTCGGTCGGGAGATGCAAAATCAAATGCTGCATTGGATTAAAGAATCCCGGTGGAAAGATCTTTTCTAACTTGCAGATCAACTCCGGCGCCAACTCTTCCAGTTCGTCTAGCACGTCAGGCGATAGTTCTTTCGCACAAAGAGCACGGAAGAAATAGCTCAGCTCTGCCAGTACTAGCCATTCATCCTCAGGGATAAAGCCACGCAACATCACCGGCATTACCCGCTCAAGCCATATGTGCCAATCATGACTCTTCATACCAAATATTTTCAATTTGTCAAGACTCGCTCCCCTCTTTAGATTCGTTGCATACCCATCGGGGAACATCAACTGCATTTTCACCCACAAGATCATTTCCCTCATAGCTGGCCTTCCAAGATTGAACCATGCCTTTGGCTTCCTCCAGTTCTTCTTTTCTTTCGGTTGTCGCATGTTTTGTAACGGTCTATCACATAGAGCCTCTTGATCGACTCTAGCCTTAGGGTTATCCTTTGACTTCCCCTCTATGCCGAACAATGTACCAAAAAGGGCCTCGGCGATATTCTTTTCAGTGTGCATCACGTCGATGTTGTGTGGGCAAATGAGGTCTTTAAAGTAAGGCAGATCCCACAAGCATATCTTGTGAGTCCAGGCGTGTTCCGAATTATACCCTTTGAAATATCCTGGACGCTCTGGATTAGGCTCGAGAGCGTTTAACTGATCCAGGGCCTGTTGGCCTGTCAATGCAGGTGGTGCAGAGTTTTTGACAACTCTACCTTTCATGAAATTTTTCTTGTCTTTTCTGAACTTATGGCCAGGATCCAGGAACTGTCTATGCAAGTCGAAGCAAGAATACTTGCGACCCGCCTGCAGCCAACGGAACTGAAGAGCTGCCTTGCATGTGGGGCACGGGAACCTTCCATGCACACACCAGCCAACGAATAGCGCATACGCAGGCAAGTCATGCGTCGAGTACATGTACCACACATGCATTTTGAAGTTTTGTTTTGTAGCGGCGTCATATGTCTTGATCCCATTATCCCAAGCTTCTTGCAATTCATCCTTAAGCGGCTGCATGTACACATTCATATTCTTCCCCGGGTAGTTGGGCCCTGGAATTATCAACGTCAAGAAAATGTTCTTTCTTTTCATAATCTCTCCGGGGGGGAGATTGAGTGGAATGACAAATACAGGCCAGCAACTGTATTGGGTTGCCGTCATACCAAACACTTGGAACCCATCCGTGCTGATGGCGACTCGAGGATGCCTTGGATCTGCCGCTTTGTCCTTATGTAAAGCATCGAAGTGCTTCCACGCAAAAGCGTCTGAAGTGTGTCCCAACATCGGATTCCCATCTGCATCTAGTTCGGTTCTTTTGCCCAATTTATGCCACGTCATCTGTCTGGCCGTCTCTTCGACCATGAAAAGACGTTGAAGTCTTGGTATGATTGGCATATACCGAAGAACATTAACTAGGATTTTGGTCTGACTCTTCTCACCCATACCATTGTCTACCACAACATACCTGGAAGACTTGCAAATGGGACAATAGTTGAAGCCCGCATACTCAAGCCTAAATAAGGCACATCCATTCTCACAGGCATCTATCTTCTCATAGGGCATCTTAAGCGCACGTAGGATTTTGTCCGACTGGTACAGGTTTGCTGGCAATACATGGCCTTTGGGTAGAAAGCGTCCAAATATCGTCATCATCGCGTCGTAGCATTCTCTGCCCAGGTTGAACTGAGCCTTGAGAGCCATTACTTGCGCGATGACATCCAGCTGACAAAGCTCAGTGTGCTCGTGGAGAGGACGTTTTGAAGACTCCAACATTTCATAGAAGGCCTTTGCAGATTCCTCCATCTCATCATCCGAATCCCGAGCATCATCAAAGTCTTGCACCATGTCTTCGATCCCGGTACCATGCTCGTCGGTGCGACGACGAACCACCTCAGCTCTGGCACGTTGGGCAGACTCACCATGAAATCTCCACACCGTATAATCAGTCGTAAAACCCCACTTCTGCAAGTGTTTACCCATTTCATCCCGTGTCCACTTTTTATGGTTGTCGCACCGGACACAAGGGCACCAGTTTGTTTCCTGTCCATTTGCAAATGCGGCTCTCACAAACCCCTTGGTTTTTCTTAGCCATTCATGGGTCATGTCTTTCTGACTAGTGTGACCGGTGTACATCCACGCACGATCACTCATCTTGCCTAGCTACTGGACACACAAGAAATATATACATAATTCAGCAAACCATATTCATCAGTTAATAGAGTTTGTCAGTTTTATTACGTCCATGCAACCTAGACGCTAGTAGGTAAAGATAGGTCCTAATCCCACCCGAGTATGTGTAGATTGGGTTCGTTTTCCCATGCTCTGCTCCGGATCCGACGCAAAATTTCGGCAGCACCTCCCCGCTGTTCTCCTGATACACGTCTCGGCAATAAGCAGAGAGGATGTGTACCCGGAGAACAACAGGGAGGCACTGACGAAATTCTGCATCGGATCCGGAGCAGAGCATATGGGAAAACGAACCCAATCTACACATACTCGGGCTGTCCATGGATAACGTTGGACAATTCGAAAGAATCACGGTTATAAATATGCAAATGCATGCATATTTATAGATGTAACCCTTTCGAACGAGAGACGCATAGTGGTCACGCATACTGATGATTGACACCTATAGCTAGCAAGTTTCATCGGCACGAAGACCGGAACAGAGCAAATGAAGGGGGGAGGAGGAGATGTCATTTGTGCTCACCCACGAACGCAGGGGCGGAGCTCGTCGAACGCACGGGGAGGTCGTCGAACACCAGACCCTCGCAGCCCCGAAAGAACTGCACATTTAAATCCACCCGATCAACACAAATATATATGATGTTTTTCTTAACAAAATCGGGAAATATACTTCCTAACTCATAATTCACAAATATATGACCCCGTCGGCCTCTGGAAGGCCGAAGAGCACCTTTTTGGTCAACAGGAGGCCGAAGATGTGTCGGGGGTCAGGGCTGTCGTGTCTGGGTGGCGTGGTGTCGGGGTGTCGTGGTGTCGGGGTGTCGTGTCGGGGTCGGGGTGTCGGGGGGTGTCGTGTCTGGGTGTCGTGGTGTCGGGTTGTCGGGGTCGGGGTGTCGTGTCGGTGTCGGGGTGTCGGGGGGTGTCGTGTCTGGGTGTCGTGGTGTCGGGGTGTTAGGGGTGTCGGGGTCGGGGTGTCGTGTCGGGGTCGGGGTGCCGTGTCGGTGTCGGGGTGTCGGGTCGGGGTCGGGGTGCCGTGTCGGGGTCGGGATCGAGGTCGGGGTGTCGGGGTCGGCGTGTCGGGTCGTTGTCGGGTTGGGGTCGGGGTCGAGGTGCCGTGTCGGGGTCGGGATCGAGGTCGGGGTGTCGGGGTCGGCGTGTCGGGTCGTTGTCGGGTTGGGGTCGGGGTCGAGGTGCCGTGTCGGGGTCGGGGTTTTTCCTCTTTTTTTCTTTTCTTCTTCTTCCTCTTCTTCCTCTTCTTTCTTTTCTTCCTTTTCTTCCTTTTTTTTCCTTCTTCTTCTTCTTCTTCCTCCTTTCCTTTTTCCTCTTCTTCTTCTCCTCCTCTCCTCTTTTTTCTTCTTCTTCTTCCTCTTCTTCTTTTTTCTTCTCCTCCTCCTCCTCTTCTTCTTCTTCCTTTCCTTTTTTCCTCTTCTTCTTCTCCTCCTCTCCTCTTTTTTTCTTCTTCTTCTTCTTCTTTTTTCTTCTCCTCCTCCTCTTCTTCTGTTTCTTCTTATTATTATTATTTTTTGTTCTTTTTCTTTTTTCTTTTTCCTTTTTTTTCTTCTTCTTTTCTTCTTTTTTTTCTTCTAGGTTTTTTCTTTTCTTCTTTTCTATCTAAGTTTTTTCTACCTAATAAAAACTAACTAATATGAACTAATAACTAACTAATATAAACTAACTAAATGAACTAATAAAAACAGGAAAAAAAACAGGAAAAAAACAAAAAAGGGGGGGAATGGTGGAGCTCACCGGAGGGTGGTCGAGGCGGCGGCGCTGGGGAGGAGGGGGGCGGCGGCGTTCGGCGGGGAGGAGGGGGCGGCGGCGGTCGGCGGGGAGGAGGGGGTCGGCGGGGAGGGGGCGGCGGCGGCGCTGTGGAGGAGGGAAGGGGGCGGCGGCGGCACTGTGGAGGAGGGGAGGGGGCGGCGGCGGCGCTGTGGAGGAGGGGAGGGGGCGGCGGCGGGGAGGAGGGGGGCGGCGGGGGTCGGCGGGGAGGAGGGGGTCGGCGGGGAGGGGGCGGCGGCGGCGCGCAGAGAGAGAGAGAGAGAGATGTGAGAGAGAGAGAGGGGGTTTGGGCGCGGGGGGCGAAAATTAAGCCCCCCTCTTTGCCGTCTGCTGGCAGACGGCAAAGAATTCTTTGCCGTCTGCCAGCAGACGGCAAAGAGGGGGGCCGTTAGCCCGTCCCCGCCGTTACACTGTGGGCCCCCCTCACCTCTTTGCCGTCTGCTGGCAGACGGCAAAGAGTTCTTTGCCGTCTGCCAGCAGACGGCAAAGAAGTGGCCCGTGTGACCTAGCCAACGCAGGGCCCCGTGGGCCCCACTTTGGTCTTTGCCGTCTGCTGGCAGACGGCAAAGAACTCTTTGCCATCTGCCAGCAGATGGCAAAGAAGTGCAGATGGCAAAGAGCCTCTTTGCCATCAGTAAGTTCTTTGCCGTCTGCTTTATAAAAGCGGACGGCAAAGAGCCTCTTTGCCATCTGCCAGCAGACGGCAAAGAGCTGGCAGATGGCAAAGTCCCTGATTCCAGTAGTGGGTCCAGTTTGTGCACGAAGTGTATCCAGTTTTTGCCGTAACCCTCTCAACTTTGTATCACATGCTATGTCGGTGAAATGATGATACCATGCCAAGTTTCAACTTTTTCAGAGTTCATTTGTACTGCTTTTCAATTTCAGGGTCATTCAGCGCAACAAAATCATTAAATGTATGAAAAATAGCAAATGAAGTTAGAAATGTTTGAAATTTGAGGATGTGGCTTTGAATGGTGCATATTGAATGCACAAAAAGTCTGTAGTTGAAATAAGTTAAAAAATGAAATGCCTTTGTAACAGATGAGTTTTCGTCCGAAACCCTCATACTTCGAAGGAGATGGTCCAGTTTGTGCACGAAGTGTATCCAGTTTTTGCCGTAACCCTCTCAACTTTTTATCACATGCTATGTCGGTGAAATGATGATACCATGCCAAGTTTCAACCTTTTCAGAGTTCATTTGTACTGCTTTTCAATTTCAGGGTCATTCAGCGCAAAAAAATCATTAAATACATGAAAAATAGCAAATGAAGTTAGAAATGTTTGAAATTTGAGGATGTGGCTTTGAATGGTGCATATTGAATGCACAAAAAGTCAGGAGTTGAAATAAGTTTAAAAAATGAAATGCCTTTGTAACAGATGAGTTTTCGTCTGAAACCCTCATACTTCGAATGAGATGGTCCAGTTTGTACACGAAGTGCATCCAGTTTTTGCCGTAACCCTCTCAACTTTTTATCACATGCCATGTGTGTGACATGATGATACCATGCCAAGTTTCATCCTTTTCAAAGTCCATTTGTACTGCTTTTCAATTTCAGGGTCGTTCAGCGCAAAAAAGCATTAAATGCATGAAAAATAGCAAATGAAGTTAGAAATGTTTTAAATTTGAGGATGTGGCTTTGAATGGTGCATATTGAATGCACAAAAAGTCTGGAGTTGAAATAAGTTTAAAAAATGAAATGCCTTTGTAACAGATGAGGTTTCGTCCGAAACCCTCATACTTCTAAGGAGATGGTCCTGTTCGTACACGAAGTGCATTCAGTTTTTGCCGTAACCCTCTCAACTTTTTATCACATGCTATGTCGGTGAAATGATGATAACATGCCAAGTTTCAACCTTTTCAGTGTTCATTTGTACTGCTTTTCAATTTCAGGGTCATTTAGCGCAACAAAATCATTAAAGGTATGAAAAATAGCAAATGAAGTTAGAAATGTTTGAAATTTGAGGATGTGGCTTTGAATGGTGCATATTGTATGCACAAAAAATCTGGATTTGAAATAAGTTTAAAAAATAAAATGCCTTTGTAACAGATGAGTTTTCGTCCGAAACCCTCATACTTCGAAGGAGATGGTCCAGTTTTGTGCACGAAGTGCATCCAGTTTTTGCCGTAACCCTCTCAACTTTTTATCACAAGCTATGTGGGTGAAATGATGATACCATGCCAAGTTTCAACCTTTTCAGAGTTCATTTGTACTGCTTTTCAATTTCAGGGTCATTTAGCGCAAAAAAATCATTAAATGCATGAAAAATAGCAAATGAAGTTAGAAATGTTTGAAATTTGGGGATGTGGCTTTGAATGGTGAATATTGAATGCACAAAATGTCTGGAGTTGAAATAAGTTTAAAAAATGAAATGCCTTTGTAACAGATGAGTTTTCGTCTGAAACCCTCATACTTCGAAGGAGATGGTCCAGTTTGTACACGAAGTGCATTCAGTTTTGGCCGTAACCCTCTCAACTTTGTATCACATGCTATGTGGGTGAAATGATGATACCATGCCAAGTTTGAACTTTTTCAGAGTTCATTTGTACTGCTTTTCAATTTCGGGGTCATTCAGCGCAACAAAATCATTAAATGTATGAAAAATAGCAAATGAAGTTAGAAATGTTTGAAATTTGAGGATGCGGCTTTGAATGGTGCATATTGAATGCACAAAAAGTCTGTAGTTGAAATAAGTTAAAAAATGAAATGCCTTTGTAACAGATGTGTTTTCGTCCGAAACCCTCATACTTCGAAGGAGATGGTGCAGTTTGTGCACGAAGTGCATCCAGTTTTTGCCGTACCCCTCTCATCTTTTTATCACATGCTATGTCGGTGAAATGATGATACCATGCCAAGTTTCAACCTTTTCAGAGTTCATTTGTACTGCTTTTCAATTTCAGGGTCATTCAGCGCAAAAAAAAATCATTAAATGCATGAAAAATAGCAAATGAAGTTAGAAATGTTTCAAATTTGAGGATGTGGCTTTGAATGGTGCATATTTAATGCAGAAAAAGTCTGGAGTTGAAATAAGTTTAAAAAATGTAATAACTTTGTAAAAGATGAGCTTTCGTCTCAAACCCTCATACTTCGAAGGAGATGGTCCAGTTTGTGCACGAAGTGCATCCAGTTTTTGCCGTAACCCTCTAAACTTTTTATCACATGCTATGTGGTTGAAATGATGATACCATGCCAAGTTCAACCTTTTCAGAGTTCATTTGTACCGCTTTTCAATTTCAGGGTCATTCAGCGCAAAAAATCATTAAATGCATGAAAAATAGCAAATGAAGTTAGAAATGTTTGAAATTTGAGGATGTGGCTTTGAATGGTGCCTATTGAATGCACAAAAAGTCTGGAGTTCAAATAAGTTTAAAAAATGAAATGCCTTTGTAACAGATGAGTTTTCGTCCGAAACCCTCATACTTCGAAGGAGATGGTCCAGTTTGTACACGAAGTGCATTCAGTTTTTGCCGTAACCCTGTCAACTTTTTATCACATGCTATGTCGGTGAAATGATGATAACATGCCAAGTTTCAACCTTTTCAGAGTTCATTTGTACTGCTTTTCAATTTCAGGGTCATTTAGCGCAACAAAATCATTAAATGTATGAAAAATAGCAAATGAAGTTAGAAATGTTTGAAATTTGAGGATGTGGCTTTGAATGGTGCATATTGTATGCACAAAAAGTCTGGAGTTGAAATAAGTTTAAAAAATGAAAGGCCTTTGTGACAGATGAGTTTTCGTCCGAAACCCTCATACTTCGAAGGAGATGGTCCAGTTTGTGCACGAAGTGCATCCAGTTTTTGCCGTAACCCTCTCAACTTTTTATCACATGCTATGTGGGTGAAATGATGATACCATGCCAAGTTTCAACCTTTTCAGAGTTCATTTGTACTGCTTTTCAATTTCAGGGTCATTCAGCGCAAAAAATCATTAAATGCATGAAAAATAGCAAATGAAGTTAGAAATGTTTGAAATTTGAGGATGTGGCTTTGAATGGTGCATATTGAATGCACAAAAAGTCTGGAGTTGAAATAAGTTTAAAAAAATGAAATGCCTTTGTAACAGATGAGTTTTCGTCTGAAACCCTCATACTTCGAAGGAGATGGTCCAGTTTGTACACGAAGTGCATTCAGTTTTTGCCGTAACCCTCTCAACTTTGTATCACATGCTATGTCGGTGAAATGATGATACCATGCCAAGTTTCAACTTTTTCAGAGTTCATTTGTACTGCTTTTCAATTTCAGGGTCATTCAACGCAACAAAATCATTAAATGTATGAAAAATAGCAAATGAAGTTAGAAATGTTTGAAATTTGAGGATGTGGCTTTGAATGGTGCATATTGAATGCACAAAAAGTCTGTAGTTGAAATAAGTTAAAAAATGAAATGCCTTTGTAACAGATGAGTTTTCGTCCGAAACCCTCATACTTCGAAGGAGATGGTCCAGTTTGTGCACGAAGTGTATCCAGTTTTTGCCGTAACCCTCTCAACTTTTTATCACATGCTATGTCGGTGAAATGATGATACCATGCCAAGTTTCAACCTTTTCAGAGTTCATTTGTACTGCTTTTCAATTTCAGGGTCGTTCAGCGCAAAAAAAAATCATTAAATGCATGAAAAATAGCAAATGAAGTTAGAAATGTTTGAAATTTGAGGATGTCGCTTTGAATGGTGCATATTTAATGCAGAAAAAGTCTGGAGTTGAAATAAGTTTAAAAAATGAAATGCCTTTGTAACAGATGAGTTTTCGTCTGAAACCATCATACTTCGAAGGAGATGGTCCAGTTTGTACACGAAGTGCATCTAGTTTTTGCCATAACCCACTCAACTTTTTAGCACATGCGATGTGTGTGAAATGATGATACCATGCCAAGTTTCAACCTTTTCAGAGTTCATTTGTACTGCATTTCAATTTCAGGGTCATTCAGCGCAAAAAAATCATTAAATGCATGAAAAATAGCAAATGAAGTTAGAAATGTTTGAAATTTGAGGATGTGGCTTTGAATGGTGCATATTGAATGCACAAAAAGTCTGGAGTTGAAATAAGTTTTAAAAAATGAAATGCCTTTGTAACAGATGAGTTTTCGTCTGAAACCCTCATACTTCGAAGGAGATGGTCCAGTTTGTACACGAAGTGCATTCAGTTTTTGCCGTAACCCTCTCAACTTTGTATCACATGCTATGTGGGTGAAATGATGATACCATGCCAAGTTTGAACTTTTTCAGAGTTCATTTGTACTGCTTTTCAATTTCGGGGTCATTCAGCGCAACAAAATCATTAAATGTATGAAAAATAGCAAATGAAGTTAGAAATGTTTGAAATTTGAGGATGTGGCTTTGAATGGTGCATATTGAATGCACAAAAAGTCTGTAGTTGAAATAAGTTAAAAAATGAAATGCCTTTGTAACAGATGTGTTTTCGTCCGAAACCCTCATACTTCGAAGGAGATGGTGCAGTTTGTGCACGAAGTGCATCCAGTTTTTGCCGTACCCCTCTCATCTTTTTATCACATGCTATGTCGGTGAAATGATGATACCATGCCAAGTTTCAACCTTTTCAGAGTTCATTTGTACTGCTTTTCAATTTCAGGGTCATTCAGCGCAAAAAAAAATCATTAAATGCATGAAAAATAGCAAATGAAGTTAGAAATGTTTCAAATTTGAGGATGTGGCTTTGAATGGTGCATATTTAATGCAGAAAAAGTCTGGAGTTGAAATAAGTTTAAAAAATGTAATAACTTTGTAAAAGATGAGCTTTCGTCTCAAACCCTCATACTTCGAAGGAGATGGTCCAGTTTGTGCACGAAGTGCATCCAGTTTTTGCCGTAACCCTCTAAACTTTTTATCACATGCTATGTGGTTGAAATGATGATACCATGCCAAGTTCAACCTTTTCAGAGTTCATTTGTACCGCTTTTCAATTTCAGGGTCATTCAGCGCAAAAAATCATTAAATGCATGAAAAATAGCAAATGAAGTTAGAAATGTTTGAAATTTGAGGATGTGGCTTTGAATGGTGCCTATTGAATGCACAAAAAGTCTGGAGTTCAAATAAGTTTAAAAAATGAAATGCCTTTGTAACAGATGAGTTTTCGTCCGAAACCCTCATACTTCGAAGGAGATGGTCCAGTTTGTACACGAAGTGCATTCAGTTTTTGCCGTAACCCTGTCAACTTTTTATCACATGCTATGTCGGTGAAATGATGATAACATGCCAAGTTTCAACCTTTTCAGAGTTCATTTGTACTGCTTTTCAATTTCAGGGTCATTTAGCGCAACAAAATCATTAAATGTATGAAAAATAGCAAATGAAGTTAGAAATGTTTGAAATTTGAGGATGTGGCTTTGAATGGTGCATATTGTATGCACAAAAAGTCTGTAGTTGAAATAAGTTTAAAAAATGAAAGGCCTTTGTGACAGATGAGTTTTCGTCCGAAACCCTCATACTTCGAAGGAGATGGTCCAGTTTGTGCACGAAGTGCATCCAGTTTTTGCCGTAACCCTCTCAACTTTTTATCACATGCTATGTGGGTGAAATGATGATACCATGCCAAGTTTCAACCTTTTCAGAGTTCATTTGTACTGCTTTTCAATTTCAGGGTCATTCAGCGCAAAAAATCATTAAATGCATGAAAAATAGCAAATGAAGTTAGAAATGTTTGAAATTTGAGGATGTGGCTTTGAATGGTGCATATTGAATGCACAAAAAGTCTGGAGTTGAAATAAGTTTTAAAAAATGAAATGCCTTTGTAACAGATGAGTTTTCGTCTGAAACCCTCATACTTCGAAGGAGATGGTCCAGTTTGTACACGAAGTGCATTCAGTTTTTGCCGTAACCCTCTCAACTTTGTATCACATGCTATGTCGGTGAAATGATGATACCATGCCAAGTTTCAACTTTTTCAGAGTTCATTTGTACTGCTTTTCAATTTCAGGGTCATTCAACGCAACAAAATCATTAAATGTATGAAAAATAGCAAATGAAGTTAGAAATGTTTGAAATTTGAGGATGTGGCTTTGAATGGTGCATATTGAATGCACAAAAAGTCTGTAGTTGAAATAAGTTAAAAAATGAAATGCCTTTGTAACAGATGAGTTTTCGTCCGAAACCCTCATACTTCGAAGGAGATGGTCCAGTTTGTGCACGAAGTGTATCCAGTTTTTGCCGTAACCCTCTGAACTTTTTATCACATGCTATGTCGGTGAAATGATGATACCATGCCAAGTTTCAACCTTTTCAGAGTTCATTTGTACTGCTTTTCAATTTCAGGGTCGTTCAGCGCAAAAAAAAATCATTAAATGCATGAAAAATAGCAAATGAAGTTAGAAATGTTTGAAATTTGAGGATGTCGCTTTGAATGGTGCATATTTAATGCAGAAAAAGTCTGGAGTTGAAATAAGTTTAAAAAATGAAATGCCTTTGTAACAGATGAGTTTTCGTCTGAAACCATCATACTTCGAAGGAGATGGTCCAGTTTGTACACGAAGTGCATCTAGTTTTTGCCATAACCCACTCAACTTTTTAGCACATGCGATGTGTGTGAAATGATGATACCATGCCAAGTTTCAACCTTTTCAGAGTTCATTTGTACTGCATTTCAATTTCAGGGTCATTCAGCGCAAAAAAATCATTAAATGCATGAAAAATAGCAAATGAAGTTAGAAATGTTTGAAATTTGAGGATGTGGCTTTGAATGGTGCCTATTGAATGCACAAAAAGTCTGGAGTTCAAATAAGTTTAAAAAATGAAATGCCTTTGTAACAGATGAGTTTTCGTCTGAAACCATCATACTTCGAAGGAGATGGTCCAGTTTGTACACGAAGTGCATCTAGTGTTTGCCATAACCCACTCAACTTTTTAGCACATGCGATGTGTGTGAAATGATGATACCATGCCAAGTTTCAACCTTTTCAGAGTTCATTTGTACTGCATTTCAATTTCAGGGTCATTCAGCGCAAAAAAATCATTAAATGCATGAAAAATAGCAAATGAAGTTAGAAATGTTTGAAATTTGAGGATGTGGCTTTGAATGGTGCATATTGAATGCACAAAAAGTCTGTAGTTGAAATAAGTTAAAAAATGAAATGCCTTTGTAACAGATGAGTTTTCGTCCGAAACCCTCATACTTCGAAGGAGATGGTCCAGTTTGTGCACGAAGTGTATCCAGTTTTTGCCGTAACCCTCTCAACTTTGTATCACATGCTATGTCGGTGAAATGATGATACCATGCCAAGTTTCAACTTTTTTAGAGTTCATTTGTACCGCTTTTCAATTTCAGGGTCATTCAGCGCAACAAAATCATTAAATGTATGAAAAATAGCAAATGAAGTTAGAAATGTTTGAAATTTGAGGATGTGGCATTGAATGGTGCATATTGAATGCACAAAAAGTCTGTAGTTGAAATAAGTTAAAAAATGAAATGCCTTTGTAACAGATGAGTTTTCGTCCGAAACCCTCATACTTCGAAGGAGATGGTCCAGTTTGTGCACGAAGTGTATCCAGTTTTTGCCGTAACCCTCTCAACTTTTTATCACATGCTATGTCGGTGAAATGATGATACCATGCCAAGTTTCAACCTTTTCAGAGTTCATTTGTACTGCTTTTCAATTTCAGGGTCATTCAGCGCAAAAAAATCATTAAATGCATGAAAAATAGCAAATGAAGTTAGAAATGTTTGAAATTTGAGGATGTGGCTTTGAATGGTGCATATTGAATGCACAAAAAGTCAGGAGTTGAAATAAGTTTAAAAAATGAAATGCCTTTGTAACAAATGAGTTTTCGTCTGAAACCCTCATACTTCGAATGAGATGGTCCAGTTTGTACACGAAGTGCATCCAGTTTTTGCCGTAACCCTCTCAACTTTTTATCACATGCCATGTGTGTGACATGATGATACCATGCCAAGTTTCAACCTTTTCAAAGTCCATTTGTACTGCTTTTCAATTTCAGGGTCGTTCAACGCAAAAAAGCATTAAATTCATGAAAAATAGCAAATGAAGTTAGAAATGTTTTAAATTTGAGGATGTGGCTTTGAATGGTGCATATTGAATGCACAAAAAGTCTGGAGTTGAAATAAGTTTAAAAAATGAAATGCCTTTGTAACAGATGAGTTTTCGTCCGAAACCCTCATACTTCTAAGGAGATGGTCCTGTCTGTACACGAAGTGCATTCAGTTTTTGCCGTAACCCTCTCAACTTTTTATCACATGCTATGTCGGTGAAATGATGATAACATGCCAAGTTTCAACCTTTTCAGTGTTCATTTGTACTGCTTTTCAATTTCAGGGTCATTTAGCGCAACAAAATCATTAAAGGTATGAAAAATAGCAAATGAAGTTAGAAATGTTTGAAATTTGAGGATGTGGCTTTGAATGGTGCATATTGTATGCACAAAAAGTCTGGAGTTGAAATAAGTTTAAAAAATGAAATGCCTTTGTAACAGATGAGTTTTCGTCCGAAACCCTCATACTTGGAAGGAGATGGTCCAGTTTGTGCACGAAGTGCATCCAGTTTTTGCCGTAACCCTCTCAACTTTTTATCACATGCTATGTGGGTGAAATGATGATACCATGCCAAGTTTCAACCTTTTCAGAGTTCATTTGTACTGCTTTTCAATTTCAGGGTCATTTAGCGCAAAAAAATCATTAAATGCATGAAAAATAGCAAATGAAGTTAGAAATGTTTGAAATTTGAGGATGTGGCTTTGAATGGTGAATATTGAATGCACAAAAAGTCTGGAGTTGAAATAAGTTTAAAAAAATGAAATGCCTTTGTAACAGATGAGTTTTCGTCCGAAACCCTCATACTTCGAAGGAGATGGTCCAGTTTGTACACGAAGTGCATTCAGTTTTTGCTGTAACCCTCTCAACTTTGTATCACTTGCTATGTGGGTGAAATGATGATACCATGCCAAGTTTCAACTTTTTCAGAGTTCATTTGTACTGCTTTTCAATTTCAGGGTCATTCAGCGCAACAAAATCATTAAATGTATGAAAAATAGCAAATGAAGTTAGAAATGTTTGAAATTTGAGGATGTGGCTTTGAATGGTGCATATTGAATGCACAAAAAGTCTGTAGTTGAAATAAGTTAAAAAATGAAATGCCTTTGTAACAGATGAGTTTTCGTCCGAAACCCTCATACTTCGAAGGAGATGGTGCAGTTTGTGCACGAAGTGCATCCAGTTTTTGCCGTACCCCTCTCATCTTTTTATCACATGCTATGTCGGTGAAATGATGATACCATGCCAAGTTTCAACCTTTTCAGAGTTCATTTGTACTGCTTTTCAATTTCAGGGTCATTCAGCGCAAAAAAATCATTAAATGCATGAAAAATAGCAAATGAAGTTAGAAATGTTTCAAATTTGAGGATGTGGCTTTGAATGGTGCAAATTTAATGCAGAAAAAGTCTGGAGTTGAAATAAGTTTAAAAAATGAAATAACTTTGTAAAAGATGAGCTTTCGTCCCAAACCCTCATACTTCGAAGGAGATGGTCCAGTTTGTGCACGAAGTGCATCCAGTTTTTGCCATAAGCCTCTAAACTTTTTATCACATGCGATGTGTGTGAAATGATGATACCATGCCATGTTTCAACCTTTTCAGAGTTCATTTGTACTGCTTTTCAATTTCGGGGTCATTCAGCGCAAAAAAATCATTAAATGCATGAAAAATAGCAAATGAAGTTAGAAATGTTTGAAATTTGAGGATGTGGCTTTGAATGGTGCATATTGAATGCACAAAAAGTCTGGAGTTGAAATAAGTTTAAAAAATGAAATGCCTTTGTAACTGATGAGTTTTCGTCTGAAACCCTCATACTTCGAAGGAGATGGTCCAGTTTGTACACGAAGTGCATTCAGTTTTTGCCGTAACCCTCTCAACTTTGTATCACATGCTATGTCGGTGAAATGATGATACCATGCCTAGTTTCAACTTTTTCAGAGTTCATTTGTACTGCTTTTCAATTTCAGGGTCATTCAGCGCAACAAAATCATTAAATGTATGAAAAATAGCAAATGAAGTTAGAAATGTTTGAAATTTGAGGATGTGGCTTTGAATGGTGCATATTGAATGCACAAAAAGTCTATAGTTGAAATAAGTTAAAAAATGAAATGCCTTTGTAACAGATGAGTTTTCGTCCGAAACCCTCATACTTCGACGGAGATGGTGCAGTTTGTGCACGAAGTGCATCTAGTTTTTGCCGTACCCCTCTCATCTTTTTATCACATGCTATGTCGGTGAAATGATGATACCATGCCAAGTTTCAACCTTTTCAGAGTTCATTTGTACTGCTTTTCAATTTCAGGGTCATTCAGGGCAAAAAAATCATTAAATGCATGAAAAATAGCAAATGAAGGTAGAAATGTTTGAAATTTGGGGATGTGGCTTTGAATGGTGCATATTTAATGCAGAAAAAGTCTGGAGTTGAAATAAGTTTAAAAAATGAAATGCCTTTGTAAAAGATGAGTTTTCGTCTGAAACCCTCATACTTCGAAGGAGATGGTCCAGTTTGTACACGAAGTGCATCTAGTTTTTGCCATAACCCACTCAACTTTTTAGTACATGCGATGTGTGTGAAATGATGATACCATGCCAAGTTTCAACCTTTTCAGAGTTCATTTGTACTGCTTTTCAATTTCAGGGTCATTCAGCGCAAAAAAATCATTAAAAGCATGAAAAATAGCAAATGAAGTTAGAAATGTTTGAAATTTGAGGATGTGGCGTTGAATAGTGCATATTGAATGCACAAAAAGTCTGGAGTTGAAATAAGTTTAAAAAATGAAATGCCCTTGTAACAGATGAGTTTTCGTCCGAAACCCTCATACTTGGAAGGAGATGGTCCAGTTTGTGCACGAAGTGCATCCAGTTTTTGCCGTAACCCTCTCAACTTTTTATCACATGCCATGTGTGTGAAATGATGATACCATGCGAAGTTTCAACCTTTTCAGAGTTCATTTGTACTGCTTTTCAATTTCAGAGTCATTCGGCACAAAAAAATCATTAAATGCATGAAAAATAGCAAACGAAGTTAGAAATGTTTGAAATTTGAGGATGTAGCTTTGAATGGTGCATATTGAATGCAGACAAAGTCTGGAGTTAAAATAAGTTTAAAAAATGAAATGCCTTTGTAAAAGATGAGTTTTCGTCCGAAACCCTCATACTTCGAAGGAGATGGTCCAGTTCGTGCACAAAGTGCATCCAGTTTTTGCCGTAACCCTCTCAACTTTTTATCACATGCTATGTGGGTGAAATGATGATACCATCCCAAGTTTCATCCTTTTCAGAGTTCATTTGTACTGCTTTTCAATTTCAGGGTCATTCAGCGCAAAAAAATCATTAAATGCATGAAAAATAGCAAATGAAGTTAGAAATGTTTGAAATTTGAGGATGTGGCTTTGAATGGTGCATATTGAATGCAAAAAAAGTCTAGAGTTGAAATAAGTTTAAAAAAATGAAATGCCTTTGTAAAAGATGAGTTTTCGTCCGAAACCCTCATACTTCGAAGGAGATGGTCCAGTTTGTGCACGAAGTGCATCCAGTTTTTGCCGTAACCCTCTAAACTTTTTATCACATGCTATATGGGTGAAATGATGATACCATGCCAAGTTTCAACCTTTTCAGAGTTCATTTGTACTGCTTTTCAATTTCAGGGTCATTCAACGCAAAAAATCATTAAATGCATGAAAAATAGCAAATGAAGTTAGAAATGTTTGAAATTTGAGGATGTGGCTTTGAATGGTGCATATTGAATGCACAAAAAGTCTGGAGTTGAAATAAGTTTAAAAAATGAAATGCCCTTGTAACAGATGAGTTTTCGTCCGAAACCCTCATACTTGGAAGGAGATGGTCCAGTTTGTGCACGAAGTGCATCCAGTTTTTGCCGTAACCCTCTCAACTTTTTATCACATGCTATGTGGGTGAAATTATGATACCATCCCAAGTTTCATCCTTTTCAGAGTTCGTTTGTACTGCTTTTCAATTTCAGGGTCATTCAGCGCAAAAAAATCATTAAATTCATGAAAAGTAGCAAATGAAGTTAGAAATGTTTCAAATTTGAGGATGTGGCTTTGAATGGTGCATATTGAATGCACAAAAAGTCTGGAGTTGAAATAAGTTTAAAAAAATGAAATGCCTTTGTAAAAGATGAGCTTTCGTCCCAAACCCTCATACTTCGAAGGAGATGGTCCAATTTGTGCACGAAGTGCATCCAGTTTTTGCCGTAACCCTCTAAACTTTTTATCACATGCTATGTGGGCGAACTGATGATAGCTTGCCAAGTTTCAACCTTTTCAGAGTTCATTTGTACTGCTTTTCAATTTCAGGGTTATTTAGCGAAACAAAATCATTAAATGTATGAAAAATAGCAAATGAAGTTAGAAATGTTTGAAATTTGTGGATGTGGCTTTTAATGGTGCATATTGTATGCACAAAAAGTCTGGAGTCGAAATAAGTTTAAAAAATGAAATGCCTTTGTAACAGATGAGTTTTCGTCCGAAACCCTCATACTTCGAAGGAGATGCTCCAGTTTGTGCACGAAGTGCATCCAGTTTTTGTCGTAACCCTCTCAACTATTTATCACATGCTATGTGGGTGAAATGATGATACCATGACAAGTTTCAACCTTTTCAGAGTTCATTTGTACTGCTTTTCAATTTCAGGGTCATTTAGCGCAAAAAAAATCATTAAATGCATGAAAAATATTAAATGAAGTTAGAAATGTTTGAAATTTGAGGATGTGGCTTTGAATGGTGCATATTTAATGCAGAAAAAGTCTGGAGTTGAAATAAGTTTAAAAAAATGAAATGCCGTTGTAACAGATGAGTTTTCGTCTGAAACCCTCATACTTCGAAGGAGATGGTCTAGTTTGTACACGAAGTGCATCTAGTTTTTGCCGTAACCCACTCAACTTTTTAGCACATGCTATGTGTGTGAAATGATGATACCATGGCAAGTTCCAACCTTTTCAGAGTTCATTTGTACTGCTTTTCAATTTCAGGGTCATTCAGCGCAAAAAAATCATTAAATGCATGAAAAATAGCAAATGAAGTTAGAAATGTTTGAAATTTGAGGATGTGGCTTTGAATGTTGCATATTTAATGCACAGAAAGTCTGGAGTTGAAATAAGTTTAAAAAATGAAATGGCTTTGTAACAGATGAGTTTTCATTCGGAACCCTCATACTTCGAAGGAGATGGTCCAGTTTGTACACGAAGTGCATCCAGTTTTTGTCGTAACCCTCTCAACATTTTATCACATGCTATGTGTGTGAAATGATGATACCATGCGAAGTTTCAACCTTTTCAGAGTTCATTTGTACTGCTTTTCAATTTCAGGGTCATTCGGCACAAAAAAAATCATTAAATGCATGGAAAATAGCAAACGAAGTTAGAAATGTTTGAAATTTGAGGATGTGTCTTTCAATGGTGCATATTGAATGCACAAAAAGTCCGGAGTTGAAATAAGTTTAAAAAATGAAATGCCTTTGTAAAAGATGAGTTTTCGTCCGAAACGCTCATACTTCGAAGGAGATGGTCCAGTTTGTGCACGAAGTGCATCCAGTTTTTGCCGTAACCCTGTCAACTTTTTATCACATGCTATGTGGGTGAAATGATGATACCATCCCAAGTTTCATACTTTTCAGAGTTCATTTGTACTGCTTTTCAATTTCAGGGTCATTCAGCGCAAAAAAATCATTAAAGGCATGAAAAATAGCAAATGAAGTTAGAAATGTTTCAAATTTGAGGATGTGGCTTTGAATGGTGCATATTGAATGCACAAAAAGTCTGGAGTTGAAATAAGTTTAAAAAAATGAAATGCCTTTGTAAAAGATGAGTTTTCGTCCGAAACCCTCATACTTCGAAGGAGATGGTCCAGTTTGTGCACGAAGTGCATCCAGTTTTTGCTGTAACCCTCTTAACTTTTTATCACATGCTATGTGGTTGAAATGATGATACCATGCCAAGTTTCAACCTTTTCAGAGTTCATTTGTACTGCTTTTCAATTTCAGGGTCATTCGGCGCAAAAAATCATTAAATGCATGAAAAATAGCAAATGAAGTTAGAAATGTTTGAAATTTGAGGATGTGGCTTTGAATGGTGCCTATTGAATGCACAAAAAGTCTGGAGTTCAAATAAGTTTAAAAAATGAAATGCCTTTGTAACAGATGAGTTTTCGTCCGAAACCCTCATACTTCGAAGGAGATTGTCCAGTTTGTACACGAAGTGCATTCAGTTTTTGCCGTAACCCTGTCAACTTTTTATCACATGCTATGTCGGTGAAATGATGATAACATGCCAAGTTTCAACCTTTTCAGAGTTCATTTGTACTGCTTTTCAATTTCAGGGTCATTTAGCGCAACAAAATCATTAAATGTATGAAAAATAGCAAATGAAGTTAGAAATGTTTGAAATTTGAGGATGTGGCTTTGAATGGTGCATATTGTATGCACAAAAAGTATGGAGTTGAAATAAGTTTAAAAAATGAAAGGCCTTTGTAACAGATGAGTTTTCGTCCGAAACCCTTGTACTTCGAAGGAGATGGTCCAGTTTGTACACGAAGTGCATCCAGTTTTTGCCGTAACCCTCTCAACTTTTTATCACATGCTATGTGGGTGAAATGATGATACCATGCCAAGTTTCAACCTTTTCAGAGTTCATTTGTACTGCTTTTCAATTTCAGGGTCATTCAGCGCAAAAAATCATTAAATGCATGAAAAATAGCAAATGAAGTTAGAAATGTTTGAAATTTGAGGATGTGGCTTATAATTGTGCCTATTGAATGCACAAAAAGTCTGGAGTTCAAATTAGTTTAAAAAATGAAATGCCTTTGTAACAGATGAGTTTTCGTCTGAAACCATCATACTTCGAAGGAGATGGTCCAGTTTGTACACGAAGTGCATCTAGTTTTTGCCATAACCCACTCAACTTTTTAGCACATGCGATGTGTGTGAAATGATGATACCATGCCAAGTTTCAACCTTTTCAGAGTTCATTTGTACTGCATTTCAATTTCAGGGTCATTCAGCGCAAAAAAATCATTAAATGCATGAAAAATAGCAAATGAAGTTAGAAATGTTTGAAATTTGAGGATGTGGATTTGAAAGGTGCATATTGAATGCACAAAAAGTCTGTAGTTGAAATAAGTTAAAAAATGAAATGCCTTTGTAACAGATGAGTTTTCGTCCGAAACCCTCATACTTCGAAGGAGATGGTCCAGTTTGTGCACGAAGTGTATCCAGTTTTTGCCGTAACCCTCTCAACTTTGTATCATATGCTATGTCGGTGAAATGATGATACCATGCCAAGTTTCAACTTTTTCAGAGTTCATTTGTACTGCTTTTCAATTTCAGGGTCATTCAGCGCAACAAAATCATTAAATGTATGAAAAATAGCAAATGAAGTTAGAAATGTTTGAAATTTGAGGATGTGGCTTTGAATGGTGCATATTGAATGCACAAAAAGTCTGTAGTTGAAATAAGTTAAAAAATGAAATGCCTTTGTAACAGATGAGTTTTCGTCCGAAACCCTCATACTTCGAAGGAGATGGTCCAGTTTGTGCACGAAGTGTATCCAGTTTTTGCCGTAACCCTCTCAACTTTTTATCACATGCTATGTCGGTGAAATGATGATACCATGCCAAGTTTCAACCTATTCAGAGTTCATTTGTAATGCTTTTTAATTTCAGGGTCATTCAGTGCAAAAAAATCATTAAATGCATGAAAACTAGCAAATGAAGTTAGAAATGTTTGAAATTTGAGGATGTGGCTTTGAATGGTGCATATTGAATGCACAAAAAGTCAGGAGTTGAAATAAGTTTAAAAAATGAAATGCCTTTGTAACAGATGAGTTTTCGTCTGAAACCCTCATACTTCGAATGAGATGGTCCAGTTTGTACACGAAGTGCAAGCAGTTTTTGCCGTAACCCTCTCAACTTTTTATCACATGCCATGTGTGTGACATGATGATACCATGCCAAGTTTCAACCTTTTCAAAGTCCATTTGTACTGCTTTTCAATTTCAGGGTCGTTCAGCGCAAAAAAGCATTAAATGCATGAAAAATAGCAAATGAAGTTAGAAATGTTTTAAATTTGAGGATGTGGCTTTGAATGGTGCATATTGAATGCACAAAAAGTCTGGAGTTGAAATAAGTTTAAAAAATGAAATGCCTTTGTAACAGATGAGGTTTCGTCCGAAACCCTCATACTTCTAAGGAGATGGTCCTGTTTGTACACGAAGTGCATTCAGTTTTTGCCGTAACCCTCTCAACTTTTTATCACATGCTATGTCGGTGAAATGATGATAACATGCCAAGTTTCAACCTTTTCAGTGTTCATTTGTACTGCTTTTCAATTTCAGGGTCATTTAGCGCAACAAAATCATTAAAGGTATGAAAAATAGCAAATGAAGTTAGAAATGTTTGAAATTTGAGGATGTGGCTTTGAATGGTGCATATTCTATGCACAAAAAGTCTGGATTTGAAATAAGTTTAAAAAATGAAATGCCTTTGTAACAGATGAGTTTTCGTCCGAAACCCTCATACTTCGAAGGAGATGGTCCAGTTTGTGCACGAAGTGCATCCAGTTTTTGCCGTAACCCTCTCAACTTTTTATCACATGCTATGTGGGTGAAATGATGATACCATGCCAAGTTTCAACCTTTTCAGAGTTCATTTGTACTGCTTTTCAATTTCAGGGTCATTCAGCGCAAAAAAAAATCATTAAATGCATGAAAAATAGCAAATGAAGTTAGAAATGTTTCAAATTTGAGGATGTGGCTTTGAATGGTGCATATTTAATGCAGAAAAAGTCTGGAGTTGAAATAAGATTAAAAAATTTAATAACTTTGTAAAAGATGAGCTTTCGTCTCAAACCCTCATACTTCGAAGGAGATGGTCCAGTTTGTGCACGAAGTGCATCCAGTTTTTGCCGTAACCCTCAAAACTTTTTATCACATGCTATGTGGTTGAAATGATGATACCATGCCAAGTTCAACCTTTTCAGAGTTCATTTGTACTGCTTTTCAATTTCAGGGTCATTCAGCGCAAAAAATCATTAAATGCATGAAAAATAGCAAATGAAGTTAGAAATGTTTGAAATTTGAGGATGTGGCTTTGAATGGTGCCTATTGAATGCACACAAAGTCTGGAGTTCAAATAAGTTTAAAAAATGAAATGCCTTTGTAACAGATGAGTTTTCGTCCGAAACCCTCATACTTCGAAGGAGATGGTCCAGTTTGTACACGAAGTGCATTCAGTTTTTGCCGTAACCCTGTCAACTTTTTATCACATGCTATGTCGGTGAAATGATGATAACATGCCAAGTTTCAACCTTTTCAGAGTTCATTTGTACTGCTTTTCAATTTCAGGGTCATTTAGCGCAACAAAATCATTAAATGTATGAAAAATAGCAAATGAAGTTAGAAATGTTTGAAATTTGAGGATGTGGCTTTGAATGGTGCATATTGTATGCACAAAAAGTCTGGAGTTGAAATAAGTTTAAAAAATGAAAGGCCTTTGTGACAGATGAGTTTTCGTCCGAAACCCTCATACTTCGAAGGAGATGGTCCAGTTTGTGCACGAAGTGCATCCAGTTTTTGCCGTAACCCTCTCAACTTTTTATCACATGCTATGTGGGTGAAATGATGATACCATGCCAAGTTTCAACCTTTTCAGAGTTCATTTGTACTGCTTTTCAATTTCAGGATCATTTAGCGCAAAAAAATCATTAAATGCATGAAAAATAGCAATTGAAGTTAGAAATGTTTGAAATTTGAGGATGTGGCTTTGAATGGTGAATATTGAATGCACAAAAAGTCTTGAGTTGAAATAAGTTTTAAAAAATGAAATGCCTTTGTAACAGATGAGTTTTCGTTTGAAAACCTCATACTTCGAAGGAGATGGTCCAGTTTGTACACGAAGTGCATTCAGTTTTTGCCGTAACCCTCTCAACTTTGTATCACATGCTATGTCGGTGAAATGAAGATACCAAGCCAAGTTTCAACTTTTTCAGAGTTCATTTGTACTGCTTTTCAATTTCACGGTCATTCAGCACAACAAAATCATTAAATGTATGAAAAATAGCAAATGAAGTTAGAAATTTTTGAAATTTGAGGATGTGGCTTTGAATGGTGCATATTGAATGCACAAAAAGTCTGTAGTTGAAATAAGTTAAAAAATGAAATGCCTTTGTAACAGATGAGTTTTCGTCCGAAACCCTCATACTTCGAAGGAGATGGTCCAGTTTGTGCACGAAGTGTATCCAGTTTTTGCCGTAACCCTCTCAACTTTTTATCACGTGCTATGTCGGTGAAATGATGATACCATGCCAAGTTTCAACCTTTTCAGAGTTCATTTGTACTGCTTTTCAATTTCAGGGTCGTTCAGCGCAAAAAAAAATCATTAAATGCATGAAAAATATTAAATGAAGTTAGAAATGTTTGAAATTTGAGGATGTCGCTTTGAATGGTGCATATTTAATGCAGAAAAAGTCTGGAGTTGAAATAAGTTTAAAAAATGAAATGCCTTTGTAACAGATGAGTTTTCGTCTGAAACCATCATACTTCGAAGGAGATGGTCCAGTTTGTACACGAAGTGCATCTAGTTTTTGCCATAACCCACTCAACTTTTTAGCACATGTGATGTGTGTGAAATGATGTTACCATGCCAAGTTTCAACCTTTTCAGAGTTCATTTGTACTGCATTTCAATTTCAGGGTCATTCAGCGCAAAAAAATCATTAAATGCATGAAAAATAGCAAATGAAGTTAGAAATGTTTGAAATTTGAGGATGTAGCTTTGAATGGTGCCTATTGAATGCACAAAAAGTCTAGAGTTCAAATAAGTTTAAAAAATGAAATGCCTTTGTAACAGATGAGTTTTCGTCTGAAACCATCATACTTCGAAGGAGATGGTCCAGTTTGTACACGAAGTGCATCTAGTTTTTGCCATAACCCACTCAACTTTTTAGCACATGCGATGTGTGTGAAATGATGATACCATGCCAAGTTTCAACCTTTTCAGAGTTCATTTGTACTGCATTTCAATTTCAGGGTCATTCAGCGCAAAAAAATCATTAAATGCATGAAAAATAGCAAATGAAGTTAGAAATGTTTGAAATTTGAGGATGTGGCTTTGAATGGTGCATATTGAATGCACAAAAAGTCTGTAGTTGAAATAAGTTAAAAAATGAAATGCCTTTGTAACAGATGAGTTTTCGTCCGAAACCCTCATACTTCGAAGGAGATGGTCCAGTTTGTGCACGAAGTTTATCCAGTTTTTGCCGTAACCCTCTCAACTTTTTATCACATGCTATGTCGGTGAAATGATGATACCATGCCAAGTTTCAACCTTTTCAGAGTTCATTTGTACTGCTTTTCAATTTCAGGGTCATTCAGCGCAAAAAAATCATTAAATGCATGAAAAATAGCAAATGAAGTTAGAAATGTTTGAAATTTGAGGATGTGGCTCTGAATGGTGCATATTGAATGCACAAAAAGTCAGGAGTTGAAATAAGTTTAAAAAATGAAATGCCTTTGTAACAGATGAGTTTTCGTCTGAAACCCTCATACTTCGAATGAGATGGTCCAGTTTGTACACGAAGTGCATCCAGTTTTTGCCGTAACCCTCTCAACTTTTTATCACATGCCATGTGTGTGACATGATGATACCATGCCAAGTTTCAACCTTTTCAAAGTCCATTTGTACTGCTTTTCAATTTCAGGGTCGTTGAGCGCAAAAAAGCATTAAATGCATGAAAAATAGCAAATGAAGTTAGAAATGTTTTAAATTTGAGGATGTGGCTTTGAATGGTGCATATTGAATGCACAAAAAGTCTGGAGTTGAAATAAGTTTAAAAAATGAAATGCCTTTGTAACAGATGAGTTTTCGTCCGAAACCATCATACTTCGAAGGAGATGGTCCAGTTTGTGCACGAAGTGCATCCAGTTTTTGCCGTAACCCTCTCAACTTTTTATCACATGCTATGTGGGTGAAATGATGATACCATCCCAAGTTTCATCCTTTTCGGAGTTCATTTGTACTGCTTTTCAATTTGAGGGTCATTCAGCGCAAAAAAATCATTAAATGCATGAAAAATAGCAAATGAAGTTAGAAATGTTTCAAATTTGAGGATGTGGCTTTGAATGGTGCATATTGAATGCACAAAAAGTCTGGAGTTGAAATAAGTTTAAAAAAATGAAATGCCTTTGTAAAAGATGAGTTTTCGTCCGAAACCCTCATACTTCGAAGGAGATGGTCCAGTTTGTGCACGAAGTGCATCCAGTTTTTGCCGTAACCCTCTAAACTTTTTATCACATGCTATGTGGGTGACATGATGATACCATGCCAAGTTTCAATCTTTTCAGAGTTCATTTGTACTGCTTTTCAATTTCAGGGTCATTCAGCGCAAAAAATCATTAAATGCATGAAAAATAGCAAATGAAGTTAGAAATGTTTGAAATTTGAGGATGTGGCTTTGAATGGTGCATATTGAATGCACAAAAAGTCTGGAGTTGAAATAAGTTAAAAAATGAAATGCCTTTGTAACAGATGAGTTTTCGTCCGAAACCCTCATACTTCGAAGGAGATGGTCCAGTTTGTGCACGAAGTGTATCCAGTTTTTGCCGTAACCCTCTCAACTTTTTATCACATGCTATGTCGGTGAAATGATGATACCATGCCAAGTTTCAACCTTTTCAGAGTTCATTTGTACTGCTTTTCAATTTCAGGGTCATTCAGCGCAAAAAAATCATTAAATACATGAAAAATAGCAAATGAAGTTAGAAATGTTTGAAATTTGAGGATGTGGCTTTGAATGGTGCATATTGAATGCACAAAAAGTCTGTAGTTGAAATAAGTTAAAAAATGAAATGCCTTTGTAACAGATGAGTTTTCGTCCGAAACCCTCATACTTCGAAGGAGATGGTCCAGTTTGTGCACGAAGTTTATCCAGTTTTTGCCGTAACCCTCTCAACTTTTTATCACATGCTATGTCGGTGAAATGATGATACCATGCCAAGTTTCAACCTTTTCAGAGTTCATTTGTACTGCTTTTCAATTTCAGGGTCATTCAGCGCAAAAAAATCATTAAATGCATGAAAAATAGCAAATGAAGTTAGAAATGTTTGAAATTTGAGGATGTGGCTCTGAATGGTGCATATTGAATGCACAAAAAGTCAGGAGTTCAAATAAGTTTAAAAAATGAAATGCCTTTGTAACAGATGAGTTTTCGTCTGAAACCCTCATACTTCGAATGAGATGGTCCAGTTTGTACACGAAGTGCATCCAGTTTTTGTCGTAACCCTCTCAACTTTTTATCACATGCCATGTGTGTGACATGATGATACCATGCCAAGTTTCAACCTTTTCAAAGTCCATTTGTACTGCTTTTCAATTTCAGGGTCGTTGAGCGCAAAAAAGCATTAAATGCATGAAAAATAGCAAATGAAGTTAGAAATGTTTTAAATTTGAGGATGTGGCTTTGAATGGTGCATATTGAATGCACAAAAAGTCTGGAGTTGAAATAAGTTTAAAAAATGAAATGCCTTTGTAACAGATGAGTTTTCGTCCGAAACCATCATACTTCGAAGGAGATGGTCCAGTTTGTGCACGAAGTGCATCCAGTTTTTGCCGTAACCCTCTCAACTTTTTATCACATGCTATGTCGGTGAAATGATGATAACATGCCAAGTTTCAACCTTTTCAGTGTTCATTTGTACTGCTTTTCAATTTCAGGGTCATTTAGCGCAACAAAATCATTAAAGGTATGAAAAATAGCAAATGAAGTTAGAAATGTTTGAAATTTGAGGATGTGGCTTTGAATGGTGCATATTCTATGCACAAAAAGTCTGGATTTGAAATAAGTTTAAAAAATGAAATGCCTTTGTAACAGATGAGTTTTCGTCCGAAACCCTCATACTTCGAAGGAGATGGTCCAGTTTGTGCACGAAGTGCATCCAGTTTTTGCCGTAACCCTCTCAACTTTTTATCACATGCTATGTGGGTGAAATGATGATACCATGCCAAGTTTCAACCTTTTCAGAGTTCATTTGTACTGCTTTTCAATTTCAGGGTCATTTAGCGCAAAAAAATCATTAAATGCATGAAAAATAGCAATTGAAGTTAGAAATGTTTGAAATTTGAGGATGTGGCTTTGAATGGTGAATATTGAATGCACAAAAAGTCTTGAGTTGAAATAAGTTTTAAAAAATGAAATGCCTTTGTAACAGATGAGTTTTCGTCTGAAAACCTCATACTTCGAAGGAGATGGTCCAGTTTGTACACGAAGTGCATTCAGTTTTTGCCGTAACCCTCTCAACTTTGTATCACATGCTATGTCGGTGAAATGAAGATACCAAGCCAAGTTTCAACTTTTTCAGAGTTCATTTGTACTGCTTTTCAATTTCACGGTCATTCAGCGCAACAAAATCATTAAATGTATGAAAAATAGCAAATGAAGTTAGAAATTTTTGAAATTTGAGGATGTGGCTTTGAATGGTGCATATTGAATGCACAAAAAGTCTGTAGTTGAAATAAGTTAAAAAATGAAATGCCTTTGTAACAGATGAGTTTTCGTCCGAAACCCTCATACTTCGAAGGAGATGGTCCAGTTTGTGCACGAAGTGTATCCAGTTTTTGCCGTAACCCTCTCAACTTTTTATCACGTGCTATGTCGGTGAAATGATGATACCATGCCAAGTTTCAACCTTTTCAGAGTTCATTTGTACTGCTTTTCAATTTCAGGGTCGTTCAGCGCAAAAAAAATCATTAAATGCATGAAAAATATTAAATGAAGTTAGAAATGTTTGAAATTTGAGGATGTCGCTTTGAATGGTGCATATTTAATGCAGAAAAAGTCTGGAGTTGAAATAAGTTTAAAAAATGAAATGCCTTTGTAACAGATGAGTTTTCGTCTGAAACCATCATACTTCGAAGGAGATGGTCCAGTTTGTACACGAAGTGCATCTAGTTTTTGCCATAACCCACTCAACTTTTTAGCACATGTGATGTGTGTGAAATGATGTTACCATGCCAAGTTTCAACCTTTTCAGAGTTCATTTGTACTGCATTTCAATTTCAGGGTCATTCAGCGCAAAAAAATCATTAAATGCATGAAAAATAGCAAATGAAGTTAGAAATGTTTGAAATTTGAGGATGTAGCTTTGAATGGTGCCTATTGAATGCACAAAAAGTCTAGAGTTCAAATAAGTTTAAAAAATGAAATGCCTTTGTAACAGATGAGTTTTCGTCTGAAACCATCATACTTCGAAGGAGATGGTCCAGTTTGTACACGAAGTGCATCTAGTTTTTGCCATAACCCACTCAACTTTTTAGCACATGCGATGTGTGTGAAATGATGATACCATGCCAAGTTTCAACCTTTTCAGAGTTCATTTGTACTGCATTTCAATTTCAGGGTCATTCAGCGCAAAAAAATCATTAAATGCATGAAAAATAGCAAATGAAGTTAGAAATGTTTGAAATTTGAGGATGTGGCTTTGAATGGTGCATATTGAATGCACAAAAAGTCTGTAGTTGAAATAAGTTAAAAAATGAAATGCCTTTGTAACAGATGAGTTTTCGTCCGAAACCCTCATACTTCGAAGGAGATGGTCCAGTTTGTGCACGAAGTTTATCCAGTTTTTGCCGTAACCCTCTCAACTTTTTATCACATGCTATGTCGGTGAAATGATGATACCATGCCAAGTTTCAACCTTTTCAGAGTTCATTTGTACTGCTTTTCAATTTCAAGGTCATTCAGCGCAAAAAAATCATTAAATGCATGAAAAATAGCAAATGAAGTTAGAAATGTTTGAAATTTGAGGATGTGGCTCTGAATGGTGCATATTGAATGCACAAAAAGTCAGGAGTTGAAATAAGTTTAAAAAATGAAATGCCTTTGTAACAGATGAGTTTTCGTCTGAAACCCTCATACTTCGAATGAGATGGTCCAGTTTGTACACGAAGTGCATCCAGTTTTTGCCGTAACCCTCTCAACTTTTTATCACATGCCATGTGTGTGACATGATGATACCATGCCAAGTTTCAACCTTTTCAAAGTCCATTTGTACTGCTTTTCAATTTCAGGGTCGTTGAGCGCAAAAAAGCATTAAATGCATGAAAAATAGCAAATGAAGTTAGAAATGTTTTAAATTTGAGGATGTGTCTTTGAATGGTGCATATTGAATGCACAAAAAGTCTGGAGTTGAAATAAGTTTAAAAATGAAATGCCTTTGTAACAGATGAGTTTTCGTCCGAAACCATCATACTTCGAAGGAGATGGTCCAGTTTGTGCACGAAGTGCATCCAGTTTTTGCCGTAACCCTCTCAACTTTTTATCACATGCTATGTGGGTGAAATGATGATACCATCCCAAGTTTCATCCTTTTCGGAGTTCATTTGTACTGCTTTTCAATTTGAGGGTCATTCAGCGCAAAAAAATCATTAAATGCATGAAAAATAGCAAATGAAGTTAGAAATGTTTCAAATTTGAGGATGTGGCTTTGAATGGTGCATATTGAATGCACAAAAAGTCTGGAGTTGAAATAAGTTTAAAAAAATGAAATGCCTTTGTAAAAGATGAGTTTTCGTCCGAAACCCTCATACTTCGAAGGAGATGGTCCAGTTTGTGCACGAAGTGCATCCAGTTTTTGCCGTAACCCTCTAAACTTTTTATCACATGCTATGTGGGTGACATGATGATACCATGCCAAGTTTCAATCTTTTCAGAGTTCATTTGTACTGCTTTTCAATTTCAGGGTCATTCAGCGCAAAAAATCATTAAATGCATGAAAAATAGCAAATGAAGTTAGAAATGTTTGAAATTTGAGGATGTGGCTTTGAATGGTGCATATTGAATGCACAAAAAGTCTGGAGTTGAAATAAGTTAAAAAATGAAATGCCTTTGTAACAGATGAGTTTTCGTCCGAAACCCTCATACTTCGAAGGAGATGGTCCAGTTTGTGCACGAAGTGTATCCAGTTTTTGCCGTAACCCTCTCAACTTTTTATCACATGCTATGTCGGTGAAATGATGATACCATGCCAAGTTTCAACCTTTTCAGAGTTCATTTGTACTGCTTTTCAATTTCAGGGTCATTCGGCGCAAAAAAAATCATTAAATGCATGAAAAATAGCAAATGAAGTTAGAAATGTTTGAAATTTGAGGATGTGGCTTTGAATGGTGCATATTGAATGCACAAAAAGTCTGTAGTTGAAATAAGTTAAAAAATGAAATGCCTTTGTAACAGATGAGTTTTCGTCCGAAACCCTCATACTTCGAAGGAGATGGTCCAGTTTGTGCACGAAGTTTATCCAGTTTTTACCGTAACCCTCTCAACTTTTTATCACATGCTATGTCGGTGAAATGATGATACCATGCCAAGTTTCAACCTTTTCAGAGTTCATTTGTACTGCTTTTCAATTTCAGGGTCATTCAGCGCAAAAAAATCATTAAATGCATGAAAAATAGCAAATGAAGTTAGAAATGTTTGAAATTTGAGGATGTGGCTCTGAATGGTGCATATTGAATGCACAAAAAGTCAGGAGTTGAAATAAGTTTAAAAAATGAAATGCCTTTGTAACAGATGAGTTTTCGTCTGAAACCCTCATACTTCGAATGAGATGGTCCAGTTTGTACACGAAGTGCATCCAGTTTTTGCCGTAACCCTCTCAACTTTTTATCACATGCCATGTGTGTGACATGATGATACCATGCCAAGTTTCAACCTTTTCAAAGTCCATTTGTACTGCTTTTCAATTTCAGGGTCGTTGAGCGCAAAAAAGCATTAAATGCATGAAAAATAGCAAATGAAGTTAGAAATGTTTTAAATTTGAGGATGTGGCTTTGAATGGTGCATATTGAATGCACAAAAAGTCTGGAGTTGAAATAAGTTTAAAAAATGAAATGCCTTTGTAACAGATGAGTTTTCGTCCGAAACCATCATACTTCGAAGGAGATGGTCCTGTTTGTGCACGAAGTGCATCCAGTTTTTGCCGTAACCCTCTCAACTTTTTATCACATGCTATGTGGGTGAAATGATGATACCATCCCAAGTTTCATCCTTTTCGGAGTTCATTTGTACTGCTTTTCAATTTGAGGGTCATTCAGCGCAAAAAAATCATTAAATGCATGAAAAATAGCAAATGAAGTTAGAAATGTTTCAAATTTGAGGATGTGGCTTTGAATGGTGCATATTGAATGCACAAAAAGTCTGGAGTTGAAATAAGTTTAAAAAAATGAAATGCCTTTGTAAAAGATGAGTTTTCGTCCGAAACCCTCATACTTCGAAGGAGATGGTCCAGTTTGTGCACGAAGTGCATCCAGTTTTTGCCGTAACCCTCTAAACTTTTTATCACATGCTATGTGGGTGACATGATGATACCATGCCAAGTTTCAATCTTTTCAGAGTTCATTTGTACTGCTTTTCAATTTCAGGGTCATTCAGCGCAAAAAATCATTAAATGCATGAAAAATAGCAAATGAAGTTAGAAATGTTTGAAATTTGAGGATGTGGCTTTGAATGGTGCATATTGAATGCACAAAAAGTCAGGAGTTGAAATAAGTTTAAAAAATGAAATGCCTTTGTAACAGATGAGTTTTCGTCTGAAACCCTCATACTTCGAATGAGATGGTCCAGTTTGTACACGAAGTGCATCCAGTTTTTGCCGTAACCCTCTCAACTTTTTATCACATGCCATGTGTGTGACATGATGATACCATGCCAAGTTTCAACCTTTTCAAAGTCCATTTGTACTGCTTTTCAATTTCAGGGTCGTTCAGCGCAAAAAAGCATTAAATGCATGAAAAATAGCAAATGAAGTTAGAAATGTTTTAAATTTGAGGATGTGGCTTTGAATGGTGCATATTGAATGCACAAAAAGTCTGGAGTTGAAATAAGTTTAAAAAATGAAATGCCTTTGTAACAGATGAGTTTTCGTCCGAAACCCTCATACTTCTAAGGAGATGGTCCTGTCTGTACACGAAGTGCATTCAGTTTTTGCCGTAACCCTCTCAACTTTTTATCACATGCTATGTCGGTGAAATGATGATAACATGCCAAGTTTCAACCTTTTCAGTGTTCATTTGTACTGCTTTTCAATTTCCGGGTCATTTAGCACAACAAAATCATTAAAGGTATGAAAAATAGAAAATGAAGTTAGAAATGTTTGAAATTTGAGGATGTGGCTTTGAATGGTGCATATTGTATGCACAAAAATTCTGGAGTTGAAATAAGTTTAAAAAATGAAATGCCTTTGTAACAGATGAGTTTTCGTCCGAAACCCTCATACTTCGAAGGAGATGGTCCAGTTTGTGCACGAAGTGCATCCAGTTTTTGCCGTAACCCTCTCAACTTTTTATCACATGCTATGTGGGTGAAATGATGATACCATGCCAAGTTTCAACCTTTTCAGAGTTCATTTGTACTGCTTTTCAATTTCAGGGTCATTTAGCGCAAAAAAATCATTAAATGCATGAAAAATAGCAAATGAAGTTAGAAATGTTGGAAATTTGAGGATGTGGCTTTGAATGGTGAATATTGAATGCACAAAAAGTCTGGAGTTGAAATAAGTTTTAAAAAATGAAATGCCTTTGTAACAGATGAGTTTTCGTCTGAAACCCTCATACTTCGAAGGAGATGGTCCAGTTTGTACACGAAGTGCATCCAGTTTTTGCCGTAACCCTCTCAACTTTGTATCACATGCTATGTGGGTGAAATGATGATACCATGCCAAGTTTCAACTTTTTCAGAGTTCATTTGTACTGCTTTTCAATTTCAGGGTCATTCAGCGCAACAAAATCATTAAATGTATGAAAAATAGCAAATGAAGTTAGAAATGTTTGAAATTTGAGGATGTGGCTTTGAATGGTGCATATTGAATGCACAAAAAGTCTGTAGTTGAAATAAGTTAAAAAATGAAATGCCTTTGTAACAGATGAGTTTTCGTCCGAAACCCTCATACTTCGAAGGAGATGGTGCAGTTTGTGCACGAAGTGCATCCAGTTTTTGCCGTACCCCTCTCATCTTTTTATCACATGCTATGTCGGTGAAATGATGATACCATGCCAAGTTTCAACCTTTTCAGAGTTCATTTGTACTGCTTTTCAATTTCAGGGTCATTCAGCGCAAAAAAATCATTAAATGCATGAAAAATAGCAAATGAAGTTAGAAATGTTTCAAATTTGAGGATGTGGCTTTGAATGGTGCATATTTAATGCAGAAAAAGTCTGGAGTTGAAATAAGTTTAAAAAATGAAATAACTTTGTAAAAGATGAGCTTTCGTCCCAAACCCTCATACTTCGAAGGAGATGGTCCAGTTTGTGCACGAAGTGCATCCAGTTTTTGCCGTAACCCTCTAAACTTTTTATCACATGCGATGTGTGTGAAATGATGATACCATGCCATGTTTCAACCTTTTCAGAGTTAATTTGTACTGCTTTTCAATTTCGGGGTCAATCAGCGCAAAAAAATCATTAAATGCATGAAAAATAGCAAATGAAGTTAGAAATGTTTGAAATTTGAGGATGTGGCGTTGAATGGTGCATATTGAATGCACAAAAAGTCAGGAGTAGAAATAAGTTTAAAAAATGAAACGCCTTTGTAACAGATGAGTTTTCGTCTGAAACCCTCATACTTCGAATGAGATGGTGCAGTTTGTACACGAAGTGCATCCAGTTTTTGCCGTAACCCTCTCAACTTTTTATCACATGCCATGTGTGTGAAATGATGATACCATGCGAAGTTTCAACCTTTTCAGAGTTCATTTGTACTGCTTTTCAATTTCAGGGTCATTCGGCGCAAAAAAAATCATTAAATGCATGAAAAATAGCAAATGAAGTTAGAAATGTTTGAAATTTGAGGATGTGGCTTTGAATGGTGCATATTGAATGCACAAAAAGTCTGTAGTTGAAATAAGTTAAAAAATGAAATGCCTTTGTAACAGATGAGTTTTCGTCCGAAACCCTCATACTTCGAAGGAGATGGTGCAATTTGTACACGAAGTGCATCCAGTTTTTGCCGTAACCCTCTCAACTTTTTATCACATGCCATGTGTGCGAAATGATGATACCATGCGAAGTTTCAACCTTTTCAGAGTTCATTTGTACTGCTTTTCAATTTCAGGGTCATTCGGCGCAAAAAAAATCATTAAATGCATGAAAAATAGCAAATGAAGTTAGAAATGTTTGAAATTTGAGGATGTGGCTTTGAATGGTGCATATTGAATGCACAAAAATTCTGGAGTTGAAATAAGTTTAAAAAATGAAATGCCTTTGTAACAGATGAGTTTTCGTCCGAAACCATCATACTTCGAAGGAGATGGTCCAGTTTGTGCACGAAGTGCATCCAGTTTTTGCCGTAACCCTCTCAACTTTTTATCACATGCTATGTGGGTGAAATAATGATACCATCCCAAGTTTCATCCTTTTCGGAGTTCATTTGTACTGCTTTTCAATTTGAGGGTCATTCTGCGCAAAAAAATCATTAAATGCATGAAAAATAGCAAATGAAGTTAGAAATGTTTCAAATTTGAGGATGTGGCTTTGAATGGTGCATATTGAATGCACAAAAAGTCTGGAGTTGAAATAAGTTTAAAAAAATGAAATGCCTTTGTAAAAGATGAGTTTTCGTCCGAAACCCTCATACTTCGAAGGAGATGGTCCAGTTTGTGCACGAAGTGCATCCAGTTTTTGCCGTAACCCTCTAAACTTTTTATCACATGCTATGTGGGTGAAATGATGATACCATGCCAAGTTTCAATCTTTTCAGAGTTCATTTGTACTGCTTTTCAATTTCAGGGTCATTCAGCGCAAAAAATCATTAAATGCATGAAAAATAGCAAATGAAGTTAGAAATGTTTGAAATTTGAGGATGTGGCTTTGAATGGTGCATATTGAATGCACAAAAAGTCTGGAGTTGAAATAAGCTTAAAAAATGAAATGCCCTTGTAACAGATGAGTTTTCGTCCGAAACCCTCATACTTGGAAGGAGATGGTCCAGTTTGTGCACGAAGTGCATCCAGTTTTTGCCTTAACCCTGTCAACTTTTTATCACATGCTATGTGGGTGAAATTATGATACCATCCCATGTTTCATCCTTTTCAGAGTTCATTTGTACTGCTTTTCAATTTCAGGGTCATTCAGCGCAAAAAAATCATTAAATGCATGAAAAATAGCAAATGAAGTTAGAAATGTTTCAAATTTGAGGATGTGGCTTTGAATGGTGCATATTGAATGCACAAAATGTCTGGAGTTGAAATAAGTTTAAAAAAATGAAATGCCTTTGTAAAAGATGAGCTTTCGTCCCAAAACCTCATACTTCGAAGGAGATGGTCCAGTTTGTGCACGAAGTGCATCCAGTTTTTGCCGTAACCCTCTAAACTTTTTATCACATGCTATGTGGGTGAAATGATGATAGCGTGCCAAGTTTCAACCTTTTCAGAGTTCATTTGTACTGCTTTTCAATTTCAGGGTCATTTAGCGAAACAAAATCATTAAATGTATGAAAAATAGCAAATGAAGTTAGAAATGTTTGAAATTTGAGGATGTGGCTTTGAATGGTGCATATTGTATGCACAAAAAGTCTGGAGTTGAAATAAGTTTAAAAAATGAAATGCCTTTGTAACAGATGAGTTATCGTCCGAAACCCTCATACTTCGAAGGAGATGCTCCAGTTTGTGCACGAAGTGCATCCAGTTTTTCCGTAACCCTCTCAACTATTTATCACATGCTATGTGGGTGAAATGATGATACCATGACAACTTTCAACCTTTTCAGAGTTCATTTGTACTGCTTTTCAATTTCAGGGTCATTTAGCACAAAAAAATCATTAAATGCATGAAAAATATTAAATGAAGTTAGAAATGTTTCAAATTTGAGGATGTGGCTTTGAATGGTGCATATTTAATGCAGAAAAAGTCTGGAGTTGAAATAAGTTTAAAAAAAAGAAATGCCGTTGTAACAGATGAGTTTTCGTCTGAAACCCTCATACTTCGAATGAGATGGTCCAGTTTGTACACGAAGTGCATCCAGTTTTTGCCGTAACCCTCTCAACTTTTTATCACATGCCATGTGTGTGAAATGATGATACCATGCCAAGTTTCAACCTTTTCAAAGTTCATTTGTACTGCTTTTCAATTTCAGGGTCGTTCAGCGCAAAAAATCATTAAATGTATGAAAAATAGCAAATGAAGTTAGAAATGTTTGAAATTTGAGGATGTGGCTTTGAATGGTGCATATTGTATGCACAAAAAGTCTGGAGTTGAAATAAGTTTAAAAAATGAAAGCCTTTGTAACAGATGAGGTTTCTTCCGAAACCCTCATACTTCGAAGGAGATGGTCCAGTTTGTGCACGAAGTGCATCCAGTTTTTGCCGTAACCCTCTCAACTTTTTATCACATGCTATGTGGGTGAAATGATGATACCATGCCAAGTTTCAACCTTTTCAGAGTTCATTTGTACTGCTTTTCAATTTCAAGGTCATTTAGCGCAAAAAAAATCATTAAATGCATGAAAAATAGCAAATGAAGTTAGAAATGTTTGAAATTTGAGGATGTGGCTTTGAATGGTGCATATTGAATGCACAAAAAGTCTGGAGTTGAAATAAGTTTAAAAAATGAAATGCCTTTGTAACAGATGAGTTTTCGTCTGAAACCCTCATACTTCGAATGAGATGGTCCAGTTTGTACACGAAGTGCATCCAGTTTTTGCCGTAACCCTCTCAACTTTTTATCACATGCCATGTGTGTGACATGATGATACCATGCCAAGTTTCAACCTTTTCAAAGTCCATTTGTACTGCTTTTCAATTTCAGGGTCGTTCAGCGCAAAAAAGCATTAAATGCATGAAAAATAGCAAATGAAGTTAGAAATGTTTTAAATTTGAGGATGTGGCTTTGAATGGTGCATATTGAATGCACAAAAAGTCTGGAGTTGAAATAAGTTTAAAAAATGAAATGCCTTTGTAACAGATGAGTTTTCGTCCGAAACCCTCATACTTCTAAGGAGATGGTCCTGTCTGTACACGAAGTGCATTCAGTTTTTGCCGTAACCCTCTCAACTTTTTATCACATGCTATGTCGGTGAAATGATGATAACATGCCAAGTTTCAACCTTTTCAGTGTTCATTTGTACTGCTTTTCAATTTCCGGGTCATTTAGCACAACAAAATCATTAAAGGTATGAAAAATAGCAAATGAAGTTAGAAATGTTTGAAATTTGAGGATGTGGCTTTGAATGGTGCATATTGTATGCACAAAAAGTCTGGAGTTGAAATAAGTTTAAAAAATGAAATGCCTTTGTAACAGATGAGTTTTCGTCCGAAACCCTCATACTTCGAAGGAGATGGTCCAGTTTGTGCACGAAGTGCATCCAGTTTTTGCCGTAACCCTCTCAACTTTTTATCACATGCTATGTGGGTGAAATGATGATACCATGCCAAGTTTCAACCTTTTCAGAGTACATTTGTACAGCTTTTCAATTTCAGGGTCATTCAGCGCAAAAAATCATTAAATGCATGAAAAATAGCAAATGAAGTTAGAAATGTTGGAAATTTGAGGATGTGGCTTTGAATGGTGAATATTGAATGCACAAAAAGTCTGGAGTTGAAATAAGTTTTAAAAAATGAAATGCCTTTGTAACAGATGAGTTTTCGTCTGAAACCCTCATACTTCGAAGGAGATGGTCCAGTTTGTACACGAAGTGCATTCAGTTTTTGCCGTAACCCTCTCAACTTTGTATCACATGCTATGTGGGTGAAATGATGATACCATGCCAAGTTTCAACTTTTTCAGAGTTCATTTGTACTGCTTTTCAATTTCAGGGTCATTCAGCGCAACAAAATCATTAAATGTATGAAAAATAGCAAATGAAGTTAGAAATGTTTGAAATTTGAGGATGTGGCTTTGAATGGTGCATATGGAATGCACAAAAAGTCTGTAGTTGAAATAAGTTAAAAAATGAAATGCCTTTGTAACAGATTAGTTTTCGTCCGAAACCCTCATACTTCGAAGGAGATGGTCCAGTTTGTGCACGAAGTGTATCCAGTTTTTGCCGTAACCCTCTCAACTTTTTATCACATGCTATGTCGGTGAAATGATGATACCATGCCAAGTTTCAACCTTTTCAGAGTTCATTTGTACTGCTTTTCAATTTCAGGGTCATTCAGCGCAAAAAAATCATTAAATGCATGAAAAATAGCAAATGAAGTTAGAAATGTTTCAAATTTGAGGATGTGGCTTTGAATGGTGCATATTTAATGCAGAAAAAGTCTGGAGTTGAAATAAGTTTAAAAAATGAAATAACTTTGTAAAAGATGAGCTTTCGTCCCAAACCCTCATACTTCGAAGGAGATGGTCCAGTTTGTGCACGAAGTGCATCCAGTTTTTGCCGTAACCCTCTAAACTTTTTATCACATGCGATGTGTGTGAAATGATGATACCATGCCATGTTTCAACCTTTTCAGAGTTAATTTGTACTGCTTTTCAATTTCGGGGTCAATCAGCGCAAAAAAATCATTAAATGCATGAAAAATAGCAAATGAAGTTAGAAATGTTTGAAATTTGAGGATGTGGCGTTGAATGGTGCATATTGAATGCACAAAAAGTCAGGAGTAGAAATAAGTTTAAAAAATGAAATGCCTTTGTAACAGATGAGTTTTCGTCTGAAACCCTCATACTTCGAATGAGATGGTGCAGTTTGTACACGAAGTGCATCCAGTTTTTGCCGTAACCCTCTCAACTTTTTATCACATGCCATGTGTGTGAAATGATCATACCATGCGAAGTTTCAACCTTTTCAGAGTTCATTTGTACTGCTTTTCAATTTCAGGGTCATTCGGCGCAAAAAAAATCATTAAATGCATGAAAAATAGCAAATGAAGTTAGAAATGTTTGAAATTTGAGGATGTGGCTTTGAATGGTGCATATTGAATGCACAAAAAGTCTATAGTTGAAATAAGTTAAAAAATGAAATGCCTTTGTAACAGATGAGTTTTCGTCCGAAACCCTCATACTTCGAAGGAGATGGTGCAATTTGTACACGAAGTGCATCCAGTTTTTGCCGTAACCCTCTCAACTTTTTATCACATGCCATGTGTGTGAAATGATGATACCATGCGAAGTTTCAACCTTTTCAGAGTTCATTTGTACTGCTTTTCAATTTCAGGGTCATTCGGCGCAAAAAAAATCATTAAATGCATGAAAAATAGCAAATGAAGTTAGAAATGTTTAAATTTGAGGATTTGGCTTTGAATGGTGCATATTGAATGCACAAAAATTCTGGAGTTGAAATAAGTTTAAAAAATGAAATGCCTTTGTAACAGATGAGTTTTCGTCCGAAACCATCATACTTCGAAGGAGATGGTCCAGTTTGTGCACGAAGTGCATCCAGTTTTTGCCGTAACCCTCTCAACTTTTTATCACATGCTATGTGGGTGAAATAATGATACCATCCCAAGTTTCATCCTTTTCGGAGTTCATTTGTACTGCTTTTCAATTTGAGGGTCATTCAGCGCAAAAAAATCATTAAATGCATGAAAAATAGCAAATGAAGTTAGAAATGTTTCAAATTTGAGGATGTGGCTTTGAATGGTGCATATTGAATGCACAAAAAGTCTGGAGTTGAAATAAGTTTAAAAAAATGAAATGCCTTTGTAAAAGATGAGTTTTCGTCCGAAACCCTCATACTTCGAAGGAGATGGTCCAGTTTGTGCACGAAGTGCATCCAGTTTTTGCCGTAACCCTCTAAACTTTTTATCACATGCTATGTGGGTGAAATGATGATACCATGCCAAGTTTCAATCTTTTCAGAGTTCATTTGTACTGCTTTTCAATTTCAGGGTCATTCAGCGCAAAAAATCATTAAATGCATGAAAAATAGCAAATGAAGTTAGAAATGTTTGAAATTTGAGGATGTGGCTTTGAATGGTGCATATTGAATGTACAAAAAGTCTGGAGTTGAAATAAGTTTAAAAAATGAAATGCCCTTGTAACAGATGAGTTTTCGTCCGAAACCCTCATACTTGAAAGGAGATGGTCCAGTTTGTGCACGAAGTGCATCCAGTTTTTGCCTTAACCCTGTCAACTTTTTATCACATGCTATGTGGGTGAAATTATGATACCATCCCATGTTTCATCCTTTTCAGAGTTCATTTGTACTGCTTTTCAATTTCAGGGTCATTCAACGCAAAAAAATCATTAAATGCATGAAAAATAGCAAATGAAGTTAGAAATGTTTCAAATTTGAGGATGTGGCTTTGAATGGTGCATATTGAATGCACAAAATGTCTGGAGTTGAAATAAGTTTAAAAAAATGAAATGCCTTTGTAAAAGATGAGCTTTCGTCCCAAACCCTCATACTTCGAAGGAGATGGTCCAGTTTGTGCACGAAGTGCATCCAGTTTTTGCCGTAACCCTCTAAACTTTTTATCACATGCTATGTGGGTGAAATGATGATAGCGTGCCAAGTTTCAACCTTTTCAGAGTTCATTTGTACTGCTTTTCAATTTCAGGGTCATTTAGCGAAACAAAATCATTAAATGTATGAAAAATAGCAAATGAAGTTAGAAATGTTTGAAATTTGAGGATGTGGCTTTGAATGGTGCATATTGTATGCACAAAAAGTCTGGAGTTGAAATAAGTTTAAAAAATGAAATGCCTTTGTAACAGATGAGTTATCGTCCGAAACCCTCATACTTCGAAGGAGATGCTCCAGTTTGTGCACGAAGTGCATCCAGTTTTTCCGTAACCCTCTCAACTATTTATCACATGCTATGTGGGTGATAAGATGATACCATGACAACTTTCAACCTTTTCAGAGTTCATTTGTACTGCTTTTCAATTTCAGGGTCATTTAGCACAAAAAAATCATTAAATGCATGAAAAATATTAAATGAAGTTAGAAATGTTTCAAATTTGAGGATGTGGCTTTGAATGGTGCATATTTAATGCAGAAAAAGTCTGGAGTTGAAATAAGTTTAAAAAAAAGAAATGCCGTTGTAACAGATGAGTTTTCGTCTGAAACCCTCATACTTCGAATGAGATGGTCCAGTTTGTACACGAAGTGCATCCAGTTTTTGCCGTAACCCTCTCAACTTTTTATCACATGCCATGTGTGTGAAATGATGATACCATGCCAAGTTTCAACCTTTTCAAAGTTCATTTGTACTGCTTTTCAATTTCAGGGTCGTTCAGCGCAAAAAATCATTAAATGTATGAAAAATAGCAAATGAAGTTAGAAATGTTTGAAATTTGAGGATGTGGCTTTGAATGGTGCATATTGTATGCACAAAAAGTCTGGAGTTGAAATAAGTTTAAAAAATGAAAGGCCTTTGTAACAGATGAGGTTTCTTCCGAAACCCTCATACTTCGAAGGAGATGGTCCAGTTTGTGCACGAAGTGCATCCAGTTTTTGCCGTAACCCTCTCAACTTTTTATCACATGCTATGTGGGTGAAATGATGATACCATGCCAAGTTTCAACCTTTTCAGAGTTCATTTGTACTGCTTTTCAATTTCAAGGTCATTTAGCGCAAAAAAAATCATTAAATACATGAAAAATAGCAAATGAAGTTAGAAATGTTTGAAATTTGAGGATGTGGCTTTGAATGGTACATATTGAATGCACAAAAAGTCTGGAGTTGAAATCAGTTTAAAAAAATGAAATGCCTTTGTAACAGATGAGTTTTCGTCTGAAACCCTCATACTTCGAAAGAGATGGTCCAGTTTGTACACGAAGTGCATTCAGTTTTTGCCGTAACCCTCTCAACTTTGTATCACATGCTATGTCGGTGAAATGATGATACCATGCCAAGTTTCATCCTTTTCAGAGTTCATTTGTACTGCTTTTCAATTTCAGGGTCGTTCAGCGCAAAAAAAATCATTAAATGCATGAAAAATAGCAAATGAAGTTAGAAATGTTTGAAATTTGAGGATGTCGCTTTGAATGGTGCATATTGAATGCAGAAAAATTCTGGAGTTGAAATAAGTTTAAAAAATGAAATGCCTTTGTAACAGATGAGTTTTCGTATGAAACCATCATACTTCGAAGGAGATGGTCCAGTTTGTACACGAAGTGCATCTAGTTTTTGCCATAACCCACTCAACTTTTTAGCACATGCGATGTGTGTGAAATGATGATATCATGCCAAGTTTCAACCTTTTCAGAGTTCATTTGTACTGCATTTCAATTTCAGGGTCATTCAGCGCAAAAAAATCATTAAATGCATGAAAAATAGCAAATGAAGTTAGAAATGTTTGAAATTTGAGGATGTGGCTTTGAATGGTGCATATTGAATGCACAAAAAGTCAGGAGGTGAAATAAGTTTAAAAAATGAAATGCCTTTGTAACAGATGAGTTTTCGTCTGAAACCCTCATACTTCGAATGAGATGGTCCAGTTTGTACACGAAGTGCATCCAGTTTTTGCCGTAACCCTCTCAACTTTTTATCACATGCCATGTGTGTGAAATGATGATACCATGCCAAGTTTCAACCTTTTCAGAGTTCATTTGTACTGCTTTTCAATTTCAGAGTCATTCGGCACAAAAAAATCATTAAATGCATGAAAAATAGCAAACGAAGTTAGAAATGTTTGAAATTTGAGGATGTAGCTTTGAATGGTGCATATTGAATGCAGACAAAGTCTGGAGTTGAAATAAGTTTAAAAAATGAAATGCCTTTGTAAAAGATGAGTTTTCGTCCGAAACCCTCATACTTCGAAGGAGATGGTCCAGTTCGTGCACGAAGTGCATCCAGTTTTTGTCGTAACCCTCTCAACTTTTTATCACATGCTATGTGGGTGAAATGATGATACCATCCCAAGTTTCATCCTTTTCAGAGTTCATTTGTACTGCTTTTCAATTTCAGGGTCATTCAGCGCAAAAAAATCATTAAATGCATGAAAAATAGCAAATGAAGTTAGAAATGTTTCAAATTTGAGGATGTGGCTTTGAATGGTGCATATTGAATGCAAAAAAAGTCTGGAGTTGAAATAAGTTTAAAAAAATGAAATGCCTTTGTAATAGATGAGTTTTCGTCCGAAACCCTCATACTTCGAAGGAGATGGTCCAGTTTGTGCACGAAGTGCATCCAGTTTTTGCCGTAACCCTCTAAACTTTTTATCACATGCTATGTGGGTGAAATGATGATACCATGCCACGTTTCAACCTTTTCAGAGTTCATTTGTACTGCTTTTCAATTTCAGGGTCATTCAACGCAAAAAATCATTAAATGCATGAAAAATAGCAAATGAAGTTAGAAATGTTTAAAATTTGAGGATGTGGCTTTGAATGGTGCATATTGAATGCACAAAAAGTCTGGAGTTGAAATAAGTTTAAAAAATGAAATGCCCTTGTAACAGATGAGTTTTCGTCCGAAACCCTCATACTTGGAAGGAGATGGTCCAGTTTGTGCACGAAGTGCATCCAGTTTTTGCCGTAACCCTCTCAACTTTTTATCACATGCTATGTGGGTGAAATTATGATACCATCCCAAGTTTCATCCTTTTCAGAGTTCATTTGTACTGCTTTTCAATTTCAGGGTCATTCAGCGCAAAAAAATCATTAAATTCATGAAAAGTAGCAAATGAAGTTAGAAATGTTTCAAATTTGAGGATGTGGCTTTGAATGATGCATATTGAATGCACAAAAAGTCTGGAGTTGAAATAAGTTTAAAAAAATGAAATGCCTTTGTAAAAGATGAGCTTTCGTCCCAAACCCTCATACTTCGAAGGAGATGGTCCAGTTTGTGCACGAAGTGCATCCAGTTTTTGCCGTAACCCTCTATACTTTTTATCACATGCTATGTGGGTGAAATGATGATAGGATGCCAAGTTTCAACCTTTTCAGAGTTCATTTGTACTGCTTTTCAATTTCAGGGTTATTTAGCGAAACAAAATCATTAAATGTATGAAAAATAGCAAATGAAGTTAGAAATGTTTGAAATTTGTGGATGTGGCTTTGAATGGTGCATATTGTATGCACAAAAAGTCCGGAGTCGAAATAAGTTTAAAAAATGAAATGCCTTTGTAACAGATGAGTTTTTGTCCGAAACCCTCATACTTCGAAGGAGATGGTCCAGTTTGTGCACGAAGTGCATCCAGTTTTTGCCGTAACCCTGTCAACTTTTTATCACATGCTATGTGGGTCAAATGATGATACCATGACAAGTTTCAACCTTTTCAGAGTTCATTTGTACTGCTTTTCAATTTCAGGGTCATTTAGTGCAAAAAAAATCATTAAATACATGAAAAATATTAAATGAAGTTAGAAATGTTTGAAATTTGAGGATGTGGCTTTTAATGGTGCATATTTAATGCAGAAAAAGTCTGGAGTTGAAATAAGTTTAAAAAAATGAAATGCCGTTGTAACAGATTAGTTTTCGTTTGAAACCCTCATACTTCGAAGGAGATGGTCCAGTTTGTACACGAAGTGCATCTAGTTTTTGCCGTAAACCACTCAACTTTTTAGCACATGCTATGTGTGTGAAATGATGATACCATGGCAAGTTCCAACCTTTTCAGAGTTCATTTGTACTGCTTTCCAATTTCAGGGTCATTCAACGCAAAAAAATCATTAAATGCGTGAAAAATAGCAAATGAAGTTACAAATGTTTGAAATTTGAGGATGTGGCTTTGAATGTTGCATATTTAATGCACAAAAAGTCTGGAGTTGAAATAAGTTTAAAAAATGAAATGGCTTTGTAACAGATGAGTTTTCGTTCGGAACCCTCATACTTCGAAGGAGATGGTCCAGTTTGTACTCGAAGTGCATCCAATTTTTGTCGTAACCCTCTCAACATTTTATCACATGCTATGTGTGTGAAATGATGATACCATGCGAAGTTTCAACCTTTTCAGAGTTCATTTGTACTGCTTTTCAATTTCAGGGTCATTCGGCACAAAAAAATCATTAAATGCATGAAAAATAGCAAACGAAGTTAGAAATATTTGAAATTTGAGGATGTGGCTTTCAATGGTGCATATTGAATGCACAAAAAGTCTGGAGTTGAAATAAGTTTAAAAAATGAAATGCCTTTGTAAAAGATGAGTTTTCGTCCGAAACCCTCATACTTCGAAGGAGATGGTCCAGTTTGTGCACGAAGTGCATCCAGTTTTTGCCGTAACCCTGTCAACTTTTTATCACATGCTATGTGGGTGAAATGATGATACCATCCCAAGTTTCATACTTTTCAGAGTTCATTTGTACTGCTTTTAAATTTCAGGGTCATTCAGCGCAAAAAAATCATTAAAGGCATGAAAAATAGCAAATGAAGTTAGAAATGTTTCAAATTTGAGGATGTGGCTTTGAATGGTGCATATTGAATGCACAAAAAGTCTGGAGTTGAAATAAGTTTAAAAAAATGAAATGCCTTTGTAAAAGATGAGTTTTCGTCCGAAACCCTCATACTTCGAAGGAGATGGTCCAGTTTGTGCACGAAGTGCATCCAGTTTTTGCCGTAACCCTCTAAACTTTTTATCACATGCTATGTGGTTGAAATGATGATACCATGCCAAGTTTCAACCTTTTCAGAGTTCATTTGTACTGCTTTTCAATTTCAGGGTCATTCAGCGCAAAAAATCATTAAATGCATGAAAAATAGCAAATGAAGTTAGAAATGTTTGAAATTTGAGGATGTGGCTTTGAATGGTGCCTATTGAATGCACAAAAAGTCTGGAGTTCAAATAAGTTTAAAAAATGAAATGCCTTTGTAACAGATGAGTTTTCGTCCGAAACCCTCATACTTCGAAGGAGATTGTCCAGTTTGTACACGAAGTACATTAAGTTTTTGACGTAACCCTGTCAACTTTTTATCACATGCTATGTCGGTGAAATGATGATAACATGCCAAGTTTCAACCTTTTCAGAGTTCATTTGTACTGCTTTTCAATTTCAGGGTCATTTAGCGCAACAAAATCATTAAATGCATGAAAAATAGCAAATGAAGTTAGAAATGTTTGAAATTTGAGGATGTGGCTTTGAATTGTGCCTATTGAATGCACAAAAAGTCTGGAGTTCAAATAAGTTTAAAAAATGAAATGCCTTTGTAACATATGAGTTTTCGTCTGAAACCATCATACTTCGAAGGAGATGGTCCAGTTTGTACACGAAGTGCATCTAGTTTTTGCCATAACCCACTCAACTTTTTAGCACATGCGATGTGTGTGAAATGATGATACCATGCCAAGTTTCAACCTTTTCAGAGTTCATTTGTACTGCATTTCAATTTCAGGGTCATTCAGCGCAAAAAAATCATTAAATGCATGAAAAATAGCAAATGAAGTTAGAAATGTTTGAAGTTTGAGGATGTGGCTTTGAATGGTGCATATTGAATGCACAAAAAGTCTGTAGTTGAAATAAGTTAAAAAATGAAATGCCTTTGTAACAGATGAGTTTTCGTCCGAAACCCTCATACTTCGAAGGAGATGGTCCAGTTTGTGCACGAAGTGTATCCAGTTTTTGCCGTAACCCTCTCAACTTTTTATCACATGCTATGTCGGTGAAATGATGATACCATGCCAAGTTTCAACCTTTTCAGAGTTCATTTGTACTGCTTTTCAATTTCAGGGTCATTCAGCGCAAAAAAATCATTAAAGGCATGAAAAATAGCAAATGAAGTTAGAAATGTTTCAAATTTGAGGATGTGGCTTTGAATGGTGCATATTGAATGCACAAAAAGTCTGGAGTTGAAATAAGTTTAAAAAAATGAAATGCCTTTGTAAAAGATGAGTTTTCGTCCGAAACCCTCATACTTCGAAGGAGATGGTCCAGTTTGTGCACGAAGTGCATCCAGTTTTTGCCGTAACCCTCTAAACTTTTTATCACATGCTATGTGGTTGAAATGATGATACCATGCCAAGTTTCAACCTTTTCAGAGTTCATTTGTACTGCTTTTCAATTTCAGGGTCATTCAGCGCAAAAAATCATTAAATGCATGAAAAATAGCAAATGAAGTTAGAAATGTTTGAAATTTGAGGATGTGGCTTTGAATGGTGCCTATTGAATGCACAAAAAGTCTGGAGTTCAAATAAGTTTAAAAAATGAAATGCCTTTGTAACAGATGAGTTTTCGTCCGAAACCCTCATACTTCGAAGGAGATTGTCCAGTTTGTACACGAAGTACATTAAGTTTTTGACGTAACCCTGTCAACTTTTTATCACATGCTATGTCGGTGAAATGATGATAACATGCCAAGTTTCAACCTTTTCAGAGTTCATTTGTACTGCTTTTCAATTTCAGGGTCATTTAGCGCAACAAAATCATTAAATGTATGAAAAATAGCAAATGAAGTTAGAAATGTTTGAAATTTGAGGATGTGGCTTTGAATGGTGCATATTGTATGCACAAAAAGTCTGGAGTTGAAATAAGTTTAAAAAATGAAAGGCCTTTGTAACAGATGAGTTTTCGTCCGAAACCCTCATACTTCGAAGGAGATGGTCCAGTTTGTGCACGAAGTGCATCCAGTTTTTGCCGTAACCCTCTCAACTTTTTATCACATGCTATGTGGGTGAAATGATGATACCATGCCAAGTTTCAACCTTTTCAGAGTTCATTTGTACAGCTTTTCAATTTCAGGGTCATTCAGCGCAAAAAATCATTAAATGCATGAAAAATAGCAAATGAAGTTAGAAATGTTTGAAATTTGAGGATGTGGCTTTGAATTGTGCCTATTGAATGCACAAAAAGTCTGGAGTTCAAATAAGTTTAAAAAATGAAATGCCTTTGTAACATATGAGTTTTCGTCTGAAACCATCATACTTCGAAGGAGATGGTCCAGTTTGTACACGAAGTGCATCTAGTTTTTGCCATAACCCACTCAACTTTTTAGCACATGCGATGTGTGTGAAATGATGATACCATGCCAAGTTTCAACCTTTTCAGAGTTCATTTGTACTGCATTTCAATTTCAGGGTCATTCAGCGCAAAAAAATCATTAAATGCATGAAAAATAGCAAATGAAGTTAGAAATGTTTGAAGTTTGAGGATGTGGCTTTGAATGGTGCATATTGAATGCACAAAAAGTCTGTAGTTGAAATAAGTTAAAAAATGAAATGCCTTTGTAACAGATGAGTTTTCGTCCGAAACCCTCATACTTCGAAGGAGATGGTCCAGTTTGTGCACGAAGTGTATCCAGTTTTTGCCGTAACCCTCTCAACTTTTTATCACATGCTATGTCGGTGAAATGATGATACCATGCCAAGTTTCAACCTTTTCAGAGTTCATTTGTACTGCTTTTCAATTTCAGGGTCATTCAGCGCAAAAAAATCATTAAAGGCATGAAAAATAGCAAATGAAGTTAGAAATGTTTCAAATTTGAGGATGTGGCTTTGAATGGTGCATATTGAATGCACAAAAAGTCTGGAGTTGAAATAAGTTTAAAAAAATGAAATGCCTTTGTAAAAGATGAGTTTTCGTCCGAAACCCTCATACTTCGAAGGAGATGGTCCAGTTTGTGCACGAAGTGCATCCAATTTTTGCCGTAACCCTCTAAACTTTTTATCACATGCTATGTGGTTGAAATGATGATACCATGCCAAGTTTCAACCTTTTCAGAGTTCATTTGTACTGCTTTTCAATTTCAGGGTCATTCAGCGCAAAAAATCATTAAATGCATGAAAAATAGCAAATGAAGTTAGAAATGTTTGAAATTTGAGGATGTGGCTTTGAATGGTGCCTATTGAATGCACAAAAAGTCTGGAGTTCAAATAAGTTTAAAAAATGAAATGCCTTTGTAACAGATGAGTTTTCGTCCGAAACCCTCATACTTCGAAGGAGATTGTCCAGTTTGTACACGAAGTACATTCAGTTTTTGCCGTAACCCTGTCAACTTTTTATCACATGCTATGTCGGTGAAATGATGATAACATGCCAAGTTTCAACCTTTTCAGAGTTCATTTGTACTGCTTTTCAATTTCAGGGTCATTTAGCGCAACAAAATCATTAAATGTATGAAAAATAGCAAATGAAGTTAGAAATGTTTGAAATTTGAGGATGTGGCTTTGAATGGTGCATATTGTATGCACAAAAAGTCTGGAGTTGAAATAAGTTTAAAAAATGAAAGGCCTTTGTAACAGATGAGTTTTCATCCGAAACCCTCATACTTCGAAGGAGATGGTCCAGTTTGTGCACGAAGTGCATCCAGTTTTTGCCGTAACCCTCTCAACTTTTTATCACATGCTATGTGGGTGAAATGATGATACCATGCCAAGTTTCAACCATTTCAGAGTTCATTTGTACAGCTTTTCAATTTCAGGGTCATTCAGCGCAAAAAATCATTAAATGCATGAAAAATAGCAAATGAAGTTAGAAATGTTTGATATTTGAGGATGTGGCTTTGAATTGTGCCTATTGAATGCACAAAAAGTCTGGAGTTCAAATAAGTTTAAAAAATGAAATGCCTTTGTAACATATGAGTTTTCGTCTGAAACCATCATACTTCGAAGGAGATGGTCCAGTTTGTACACGAAGTGCATCTAGTTTTTGCCATAACCCACTCAACTTTTTAGCACATGCGATGTGTGTGAAATGATGATACCATGCCAAGTTTCAACCTTTTCAGAGTTCATTTGTACTGCATTTCAATTTCAGGGTCATTCAGCGCAAAAAAATCATTAAATGCATGAAAAATAGCAAATGAAGTTAGAAATGTTTGAAATTTGAGGATGTGGCTTTGAATGGTGCATATTGAATGCGCAAAAAGTCAGGAGTTGAAATAAGTTTAAAAAATGAAATGCCTTTGTAACAGATGAGTTTTCGTCTGAAACCCTCATACTTCGAATGAGATGGTCCAGTTTGTACACGAAGTGCATCCAGTTTTTGCCGTAACCCTATCAACTTTTTATCACATGATGATACCATGCCAAGTTTCAACCTTTTTAAAGTCCATTTGTACTGCTTTTCAATTTCAGGGTCGTTCAGCGCAAAAAAGCATTAAATGCATGAAAAATAGCAAATGAAGTTAGAAATGTTTTAAATTTGAGGATGTGGCTTTGAATGGTGCATATTGAATGCACAAAAAGTCTGGAGTTGAAATAAGTTTAAAAAATGAAATGCCTTTGTAACAGATGAGGTTTCGTCCGAAACCCTCATACTTCTAAGGAGATGGTCCTGTTTGTACACGAAGTGCATTCAGTTTTTGCCGTAACCCTCTCAACTTTTTATCACATGCTATGTCGGTGAAATGATGATAACATGCCAAGTTTCAACCTTTTCAGTGTTCATTTGTACTGCTTTTCAATTTCAGGGTCATTTAGCGCAACAAAATCATTAAAGGTATGAAAAATAGCAAATGAAGTTAGAAATGTTTGAAATTTGAGGATGTGGCTTTGAATGGTGCATATTGTATGCACAAAAAGTCTGGATTTGAAATAAGTTTAAAAAATGAAATGCCTTTGTAACAGATGAGTTTTCGTCCGAAACCCTCATACTTCGAAGGAGATGGTCCAGTTTGTGCACGAAGTGCATCCAGTTTTTGCCGTAACCCTCTCAACTTTTTATCACATGCTATGTGGGTGAAATGATGATACCATGCCAAGTTTCAACCTTTTCAGAGTTCATTTGTACTGCTTTTCAATTTCAGGGTCATTTAGCGCAAAAAATCATTAAATGCATGAAAAATAGCAAATGAAGTTAGAAATGTTTGAAATTTGAGGATGTGGCTTTGAATGGTGAATATTTAATGCAGAAAAAGTTTGGAGTTGAAATAAGTTTAAAAAAATGAAATGCCTTTGTAACAGATGAGTTTTCGTCTGAAACCCTCATACTTCGAAGGAGATGGTCCAGTTTGTACACGAAGTGCATTCAGTTTTTGCCATAACCCTCTCAACTTTGTATCACATGCTATGTGGGTGAAATGATGATACCATGCCAAGTTTCAACTTTTTCAGAGTTCATTTGTACTGCTTTTCAATTTCAGGGTCATTCAGCGCAACAAAATCATTAAATGTATGAAAAATAGCAAATGAAGTTAGAAATGTTTGAAATTTGAGGATGTGGCTTTGAATGGTGCATATTGAATGCACAAAAAGTCTGTAGTTGAAATAAGTTAAAAAATGAAATGCCTTTGTAACAGATGAGTTTTCGTCCGAAACCCTCATACTTCGAAGGAGATGGTGCAGTTTGTGCACGAAGTGCATCCAGTTTTTGCCGTACCCCTCTCATCTTTTTATCACATGCTATGTCGGTGAAATGATGATACCATGCCAAGTTTCAACCTTTTCAGAGTTCATTTGTACTGCTTTTCAATTTCAGGGTGATTCAGCGCAAAAAAATCATTAAATGCATGAAAAATAGCAAATGAAGTTAGAAATGTTTCAAATTTGAGGATGTGGCTTTGAATGGTGCATATTTAATGCAGAAAAATTCTGGAGTTGAAATAAGTTTAAAAAATGTAATAACTTTGTAAAAGATGAGCTTTCGTCTCAAACCCTCATACTTCGAAGGAGATGGTCCAGTTTGTGCACGAAGTGCATCCAGTTTTTGCCGTAACCCTCTAAACTTTTTATCACATGCTATGTGGTTGAAATGATGATACCATGCCAAGTTCAACCTTTTCAGAGTTCATTTGTACTGCTTTTCAATTTCAGGGTCATTCAGCGCAAAAAATCATTAAATGCATGAAAAATAGCAAATGAAATTAGAAATGTTTGAAATTTGAGGATGTGGCTTTGAATGGTGCCTATTGAATGCACAAAAAGTCTGGAGTTCAAATAAGTTTAAAAAATGAAATGCCTTTGTAACAGATGAGTTTTCGTCCGAAACCCTCATACTTCGAAGGAGATGGTCCAGTTTGTACACGAAGTGCATTCAGTTTTTGCCATAACCCTGTCAACTTTTTATCACATGCTATGTCGGTGAAATGATGATAACATGCCAAGTTTCAACCTTTTCAGAGTTCATTTGTACTGCTTTTCAATTTCAGGGTCATTTAGCGCAAAAAAATCATTAAATGTATGAAAAATAGCAAATGAAGTTAGAAATGTTTGAAATTTGAGGATGTGGCTTTGAATGGTGCATATTGTATGCACAAAAAGTCTGGAGTTGAAATAAGTTTAAAAAATGAAAGGCCTTTGTGACAGATGAGTTTTCGTCCGAAACCCTCATACTTCGAAGGAGATGGTCCAGTTTGTGCACGAAGTGCATCCAGTTTTTCCCGTAACCCTCTCAACTTTTTATCACATGCTATGTGGGTGAAACGATGATACCATGCCAAGTTTCAACCTTTTCAGAGTTCATTTGTACTGCTTTTCAATTTCAGGGTCATTCAGCGCAAAAAAATCATTAAATGCATGAAAAATAGCAAATGAAGTTAGAAATGTTTCAAATTTGAGGATGTGGCTTTGAATGGTGCATATTTAATGCAGAAAAATTCTGGAGTTGAAATAAGTTTAAAAAATGTAATAACTTTGTAAAAGATGAGCTTTCGTCTCAAACCCTCATACTTCGAAGGAGATGGTCCAGTTTGTGCACGAAGTGCATCCAGTTTTTGCCGTAACCCTCTAAACTTTTTATCACATGCTATGTGGTTGAAATGATGATACCATGCCAAGTTCAACCTTTTCAGAGTTCATTTGTACTGCTTTTCAATTTCAGGGTCATTCAGCGCAAAAAATCATTAAATGCATGAAAAATAGCAAATGAAATTAGAAATGTTTGAAATTTGAGGATGTGGCTTTGAATGGTGCCTATTGAATGCACAAAAAGTCTGGAGTTCAAATAAGTTTAAAAAATGAAATGCCTTTGTAACAGATGAGTTTTCGTCCGAAACCCTCATACTTCGAAGGAGATGGTCCAGTTTGTACACGAAGTGCATTCAGTTTTTGCCATAACCCTGTCAACTTTTTATCACATGCTATGTCGGTGAAATGATGATAACATGCCAAGTTTCAACCTTTTCAGAGTTCATTTGTACTGCTTTTCAATTTCAGGGTCATTTAGCGCAAAAAAATCATTAAATGTATGAAAAATAGCAAATGAAGTTAGAAATGTTTGAAATTTGAGGATGTGGCTTTGAATGGTGCATATTGTATGCACAAAAAGTCTGGAGTTGAAATAAGTTTAAAAAATGAAAGGCCTTTGTGACAGATGAGTTTTCGTCCGAAACCCTCATACTTCGAAGGAGATGGTCCAGTTTGTGCACGAAGTGCATCCAGTTTTTCCCGTAACCCTCTCAACTTTTTATCACATGCTATGTGGGTGAAACGATGATACCATGCCAAGTTTCAACCTTTTCAGAGTTCATTTGTACTGCTTTTCAATTTCAGGGTCATTCAGCGCAAAAAAATCATTAAATGCATGAAAAATAGCAAATGAAGTTAGAAATGTTTGAAATTTGAGGATTTGGCTTTGAATGGTGAATATTGAATGCACAAAAAGTCTGGAGTTGAAATAAGTTTTAAAAAATGAAATGCCTTTGTAACAGATGAGTTTTCGTCTGAAACCCTCATACTTCGAAGGAGATGGTCCAGTTTGTACACGAAGTGCATTCAGTTTTTGCCGTAACCCTCTCAACTTTGTATCACATGCTATGTCGGTGAAATGATGATACCATGCCAAGTTTCAACTTTTTCAGAGTTCATTTGTACTGCTTTTCAATTTCAGGGTCATTCAGCGCAACAAAATCATTAAATGTATGAAAAATAGCAAATGAAGTTAGAAATGTTTGAAATTTGAGGATGTGGCTTTGAATGGTGCATATTGAATGCACAAAAAGTCTGTAGTTGAAATAAGTTAAAAAATGAAATGCCTTTGTAACAGATGAGTTTTCGTCCGAAACCCTCATACTTCGAAGGAGATGGTCCAGTTTGTGCACGAAGTGTATCCAGTTTTTGCCGTAACCCTCTCAACTTTTTATCACATGCTATGTCGGTGAAATGATGATACCATGCCAAGTTTCAACCTTTTCAGAGGTCATTTGTACTGCTTTTCAATTTCAGGGTCGTTCAGCGCAAAAAAAAAATCATTAAATGCATGAAAAATAGCAAATGAAGTTAGAAATGTTTGAAATTTGAGGATGTCGCTTTGAATGGTGCATATTTAATGCAGAAAAAGTCTGGAGTTGAAATAAGTTTAAAAAATGAAATGCCTTTGTAACAGATGAGTTTTCGTCTGAAACCATCATACTTCGAAGGAGATGGTCCAGTTTGTACACGAAGTGCATCTAGTTTTTGCCATAACCCACACAACTTTTTAGCACATGCGATGTGTGTGAAATGATGATACCATGCCAAGTTTCAACCTTTTCAGAGTTCATTTGTACTGCATTTCAATTTCAGGGTCATTCAGCGCAAAAAAATCATTAAATACATGAAAAATAGCAAATGAAGTTAGAAATGTTTGAAATTTGAGAATGTGGCTTTGAATGGTGCCTATTGAATGCAGAAAAAGTCTGGAGTTGAAATAAGTTTAAAAAATGAAATGCCTTTGTAACAGATGAGTTTTCGTCTGAAACCATCATACTTCGAAGGAGATGGTCCAGTTTGTACACGAAGTGCATCTAGTTTTTGCTATAACCCACTCAACTTTTTAACACATGCGATGTGTGTGAAATGATGATACCATGCCAAGTTTCAACCTTTTCAGAGTTCATTTGTACTGCATTTCAATTTCAGGGTCATTCAGTGCAAAAAAATCATTAAATGCATGAAAAATAGCAAATGAAGTTAGAAATGTTTGAAATTTGAGGATGTGGCTTTGAATGGTGCATATTGAATGCACAAAAAGTCTGTAGTTGAAATAAGTTAAAAAATGAAATGCCTTTGTAACAGATAAGTTTTCGTCCGAAACCCTCATACTTCGAAGGAGATGGTCCAGTTTGTGCACGAAGTGTATCCAGTTTTTGCCGTAACCCTCTGAACTTTGTATCACATGCTATGTCGGTGAAATGATGATATCATGCCAAGTTTCAACTTTTTCAGAGTTCATTTGTACTGCTTTTCAATTTCAGGGTCATTCAGCGCAACAAAATCATTAAATGTATGAAAAATAGCAAATGAAGTTAGAAATGTTTGAAATTTGAGGATGTGGCTTTGAATGGTGCATATTGAATGCACAAAAAGTCTGTAGTTGAAATAAGTTAAAAAATGAAATGCCTTTGTAACAGATGAGTTTTCGTCCGAAACCCTCATACTTCGAAGGAGATGGTCCAGTTTGTGCACGAAGTGTATCCAGTTTTTGCCGTAACCCTCTCAACTTTTTATCACATGCTATGTCGGTGAAATGATGATACCATGCCAAGTTTCAACCTTTTCAGAGTTCATTTGTACTGCTTTTCAATTTCAGGGTCATTCAGCGCAAAAAAATCATTAAATGCATGAAAAATAGCAAATGAAGTTAGAAATGTTTGAAATTTGAGGATGTGGCTTTGAATGGTGCATATTGAATGCAAAAAAAGTCAGGAGTTGAAATAAGTTTAAAAAATGAAATGCCTTTGTAACAGATGAGTTTTCGTCTGAAACCCTCATAGTTCGAATGAGATGGTCCAGTTTGTACACGAAGTGCATCCAGTTTTTGCCGTAACCCTCTCAACTTTTTATCACATGCCATGTGTGTGACATGATGATACCATGCCAAGTTTCAACCTTTTCAAAGTCCATTTGTACTGCTTATCAATTTCAGGGTCGTTCAGCGCAAAAAAGCATTAAATGCATGAAAAATAGCAAATGAAGTTAGAAATGTTTTAAATTTGAGCATGTGGCTTTGAATGGTGCATATTGAATGCACAAAAAGTCTGGAGTTGAAATAAGTTTACAAAAATGAAATGCCTTTGTAACAGATGAGTTTTCGTCCGAAACCCTCATACTTCTAAGGAGATGGGCCTGTCTGTACACGAAGTGCATTCAGTTTTTGCCGTAACCCTCTCAACTTTTTATCACATGCTATGTCGGTGAAATGATGATAACATGCCAAGTTTCAACCTTTTCAGTGTTCATTTGTACTGCTTTTCAATTTCAGGGTCATTTAGCGCAACAAAATCATTAAAGGTATGAAAAATAGCAAATGAAGTTAGAAATGTTTGAAATTTGAGGATGTGGCTTTGAATGGTGCATATTGTATGCACAAAAAGTCTGGAGTTGAAATAAGTTTAAAAAATGAAATGCCTTTGTAACAGATGAGTTTTCGCCCGAAACCCTCATACTTCGAAGGAGATGGTCCAGTTTGTGCACGAAGTGCATCCAGTTTTTGCCGTAACCCTCTCAACTTTTTATCACATGCTATGTGGGTGAAATGATGTTACCATGCCAAATTTCAACCTTTTCAGAGTTCATTTGTACTGCTTTTCAATTTCACGGTCATTTAGCGCAAAAAAATCATTAAATGCATGAAAAATAGCAAATGAAGTTAGAAATGTTTGAAATTTGAGGATGTGGCTTTGAATGGTGAATATTGAATGCACAAAAAGTCTGGAGTTGAAATAAGTTTTAAAAAATGAAATGCCTTTGTAACAGATGAGTTTTCGTCTGAAACCCTCATACTTCGAAGGAGATGGTCCAGTTTGTACACGAAGTGCATTCAGTTTTTGCCGTAACCCTCTCAACTTTGTATCACATGCTATGTGGGTGAAATGATGATACCATGCCAAGTTTCAACTTTTTCAGAGTTCATTTGTACTGCTTTTCAATTTCAGGGTCATTCAGCGCAACAAAATCATTAAATGTATGGAAAATAGCAAATGAAGTTAGAAATGTTTGAAATTTGAGGATGTGGCTTTGAATGGTGCATATTGAATGCACAAAAAGTCTGTAGTTGAAATAAGTTAAAAAATGAAATGCCTTTGTAACAGATGAGTTTTCGTCCGAAACCCTCATACTTCGAAGGAGATGGTGCAGTTTATGCACGAAGTGCATCCAGTTTTTGCCGTACCCCTCTCATCTTTTTATCACATGCTATGTCGGTGAAATGAAGATACCATGCCAAGTTTCAACCTTTTCAGAGTTCATTTGTACTGCTTTTCAATTTCAGGGTCATTCAGCGCAAAAAAATCATTAAATGCATGAAAAATAGCAAATGAAGTTAGAAATGTTTCAAAGTTGAGGATGTGGCTTTGAATGGTGCATATTTAATGCAGAAAAAGTCTGGAGTTGAAATAAGTTTAAAAAATGAAATAACTTTGTAAAAGATGAGCTTTCGTCCCAAACCCTCATACTTCGAAGGAGATGGTCCAGTTTGTGCACGAAGTGCATCCAGTTTTTGCCGTAACCCTCTAAACTTTTTATCACATGCGATGTGTGTGAAATGATGATACCATGCCATGTTTCAACCTTTTCAGAGTTCATTTGTACTGCTTTTCAATTTCGGGGTCATTCAACGCAAAAAAAATCATTAAATGCATGAAAAATAGCAAATGAAGTTAGAAATGTTTGAAATTTGAGGATGTGGCGATGAATGGTGCATATTGAATGCACAAAAAGTCAGGAGTTGAAATAAGTTTAAAAAATGAAATGCCTTTGTAACAGATGAGTTTTCGTCTGAAACCCTCATACTTCGAATGAGATGGTCCAGTTTGTACACGAAGTGCATCCAGTTTGTGCCGTAACCCTCTCAACTTTTTATCACATGCCATGTGTGTGAAATGATGATACCATGCGAAGTTTCAACCTTTTCAGAGTTCATTTGTACTGCTTTTCAATTTCAGGGTCATTCGGCGCAAAAAAAATCATTAAATGCATGAAAAATAGCAAATGAAGTTAGAAATGTTTGAAATTTGAGGATGTGGCTTTGAATGGTGCATATTGAATGCACAAAAATTCTGGAGTTGAAATAAGTTTAAAAAATGAAATGCCTTTGTAACAGATGAGCTTTCGTCCGAAACCCTCATACTTCGAAGGAGATGGTCCAGTTTGTGCACGAAGTGCATCCAGTTTTTGCCGTAACCCTCTCAACTTTTTATCACATGCTATGTGGGTGAAATGATGATACCATCCCAAGTTTCATCCTTTTCGGAGTTCATTTGTACTGCTTTTCAATTTCAGGGTCATTCAGCGCAAAAAAATCATTAAATGCATGAAAAATAGCAAATGAAGTTAGAAATTTTTCAAATTTGAGGATGTGGCTTTGAATGGTGCATATTGAATGCACAAAAAGTCTGGAGTTGAAATAAGTTTAAAAAAATGAAATGCCTTTGTAAAAGATGAGTTTTCGTCCGAAACCCTCATACTTCGAAGGAGATGGTCCAGTTTATGCACGAAGTGCATCTAGTTTTTGCCGTAACCCTCTAAACTTTTTATCACATGCTATGTGGGTGAAATGATGATACCATGCCAAGTTTCAATCTTTTCAGAGTTCATTTGTACTGCTTTTCAATTTCAGGGTCATTCAGCGCAAAAAATCATTAAATGCATGAAAAATAGCAACTGAAGTTAGAAATGTTTGAAATTTGAGGATGTGGCTTTGAATGGTGCATATTGAATGCACAAAAAGTCTGGAGTTGAAATAAGTTTAAAAAATGAAATGCCCTTGTAACAGATGAGTTTTCGTCCGAAACCCTCATACTTGGAAGGAGATGGTCCAGTTTGTGCACGAAGTGCATCCAGTTTTTGCCGTAACCCTGTCAACTTTTTATCACATGCTATGTGGGTGAAATTATGATACCATCCCAAGTTTCATCCTTTTCAGAGTTCATTTGTACTGCTTTTCAATTTCAGGGTCATTCGGCGCAAAAAAATCATTAAATGCATGAAAAATAGCAAACGAAGTTAGAAATGTTTGAAATTTGAGGATGTGGCTTTCAATGGTGCATATTGAATGCACAAAAAGTCTGGAGTTGAAATAAGTTTAAAAAATGAAATGCCTTTGTAAAAGATGAGTTTTCGTCCGAAACCCTCATACTTCGAAGGAGATGGTCCAGTTTGTGCACGAAGTGCATCCAGTTTTTGCCGTAACCCTGTCAACTTTTTATCACATGCTATGTGGGTGAAATTATGATACCATCCCAAGTTTCATCCTTTTCAGAGTTCATTTGTACTGCTTTTCAATTTCAGGGTCATTCAGCGCAAAAAAATCATTAAAGGCATGAAAAATAGCAAATGAAGTTAGAAATGTTTCAAATTTCAGGATGTGGCTTTGAATGGTGCATATTGAAGGCACAAAAAGTCTGGAGTTGAAATAAGTTTAAAAAAATGAAATGCCTTAGTAAAAGATGAGTTTTCGTCCGAAACCCTCATACTTCGAAGGAGATGGTCCAGTTTGTGCACGAAGTGCATCCAGTTTTTTCCGTAACCCTCTAAACTTTTTATCACATGCTATGTGGTTGAAATGATGATACCATGCCAAGTTTCAACCTTTTCAGAGTTCATTTGTACTGCTTTTCAATTTCAGGGTCATTCAGCGCAAAAAATCATTAAATGCATGAAAAATAGCAAATGAAGTTAGAAATGTTTGAAATTTGAGGATGTGGCTTTGAATGGTGCCTATTGAATGCACAAAAAGTCTGGAGTTCAAATAAGTTTAAAAAATGAAATGCCTTTGTAACAGATGAGTTTTCGTCCGAAACCCTCATACTTCGAAGGAGATGGTCCAGTTTGTACACGAAGTGCATTCAGTTTTTGCCGTAACCCTCTCAACTTTTTATCACATGCTATGTCGGTGAAATGATGATAACATTCCAAGTTTTAACCTTTTCAGAGTTCATTTGTACTGCTTTTCAATTTCAGGGTCATTTAGCGCAACAAAATCATTAAATGTATGAAAAATAGCAAATGAAGTTAGAAATGTTTGAAATTTGAGGATGTGGCTTTGAATGGTGCATATTGTATGCACAAAAAGTCTGGAGTTGAAATAAGTTTAAAAAATGAAAGGCCTTTGTAACAGATGAGGTTTCGTCCGAAACCCTCATACTTCGAAGGAGATGGTCCAGTTTGTGCACGAAGTGCATCCAGTTTTTGCCGTAACCCTCTCAACTTTTTATCACATGCTATGTGGGTGAAATGATGATACCATGCCAAGTTTCAACCTTTTCAGAGTTCATTTGTACTGCTTTTCAATTTCAAGGTCATTTAGCGCAAAAAAAATCATTAAATGCATGAAAAATAGCAAATGAAGTTAGAAATGTGTGAAATTTGAGGATGTGGCTTTGAATGGTGCATATTGAATGCACAAAAAGTCTGGAGTTGAAATCAGTTTTAAAAAATGAAATGCCTTTGTAACAGATGAGTTTTCGTCTGAAACCCTCAAACTTCGAAAGAGATGGTCCAGTTTGTACACGAAGTGCATTCAGTTTTTGCCGTAACCCTCTCAACTTTGTATCACATGCTATGTCGGTGAAATGATGATACCATGCCAAGTTTCAACCTTTTCAGAGTTCATTTGTACTGCTTTTTAATTTCAGGGTCGTTCAGCGCAAAAAAATCATTAAATGCATGAAAAATAGCAAATGAAGTTAGAAATGTTTGAAATTTGAGTATGTGGCTTTGAATGGTGCATATTTAATGCAGAAAAAGTCTGCAGTTGAAATAAGTTTAAAAAATGAAATGCCTTTGTAACAGATGAGTTTTCGTCTGAAACCATCATACTTCGAAGGAGATGGTCCAGTTTGTACACGAAGTGCATCTAGTTTTTGCCATAACCCACTCAACTTTTTAGCACATGCGATGTGTGTGAAATGATGATACCATGCCAAGTTTCAACCTTTTCAGAGTTCATTTGTACTGCATTTCAATTTCAGGGTCATTCAGCGCAAATAAATCATTAAATGCATGAAAAATAGCAAATGAAGTTAGAAATGTTTGAAATTTGAGGATGTGGCTTTGAATGGTGCATATTGAATGCACAAAAAGTCTGTAGTTGAAATAAGTTTAAAAAATGAAATGGCTTTGTAACAGATGAGTTTTCGTCTGAAACCCTCATACTTCGAAGGAGATGGTCCAGTTTGTGCACGAAGTGTATCGAGTTTTTGCCGTAACCCTCTCAACTTTTTATCACAGTCTATGTCGGTGAAATGATGATACCATGCCAAGTTTCAACCTTTTCAAAGTTCATTTGTACTGCTTTTCAATTTCAGGGTCGTTCAGCGCAAAAAAAATCATTAAATGCATGAAAAATAGCAAATGAAGTTAGAAATGTTTGAAATTTGAGGATGTCGCTTTGAATGGTGCATATTTAATGCAGAAAAAATCTGGAGTTGAAATAAGTTTAAAAAATGAAATGCCTTTGTAACAGATGAGTTTTCGTCTGAAACCATCATACTTCGAAGGAGATGGTCCAGTTTGTACACGAAGTGCATCTAGTTTTTGCCATAACCCACTCTTCTTTTTAGCACATGCGATGTGTGTGAAATGATGATACCATGCCAAGTTTCAACCTTTTCAGAGTTCATTTGTACTGCATTTCAATTTCAGGGTCATTCACCTCAAAAAAATCATTAAATGCATGAAAAATAGCAAATGAAGTTAGAAATGTTTGAAATTTGAGGATGTGGCTTTGAATGGTGCATATTGAATGCACAAAAAGTTAGGAGTTGAAATAAGTTTAAAAAATGAAATGGCTTTGTAACAGATGAGTTTTCGTCTGAAACCCTCATACTTCGAATGAGATGGTCCAGTTTGTACACGAAGTGCATCCAGTTTTTGCCGTAACCCTCTCAACTTTTTATCACATGCCATGTGTGTGAAATGATGATACCATGCCAAGTTTCAACCTTTTCAAAGTTCATTTGTACTGCTTTTCAATTTCAGGGTCGTTCAGCGAAAAAAATCATTAAATGTATGAAAAATAGCAAATGAAGTTAGAAATGTTTGAAATTTGAGGATGTGGCTTTGAATGGTGCATATTGTATGCACAAAAAGTCTGGAGTTGAAATAAGTTTAAAAAATGAAAGGCCTTTGTAATAGATGAGGTTTCGTCCGAAACCCTCATACTTCGAAGGAGATGGTCCAGTTTGTGCACGAAGTGCATCCAGTTTTTGCCGTAACCCTCTCAACTTTTTATCACATGCTATGTGGGTGAAATGATGATACCATGCCAAGTTTCAAACTTTTCAGAGTTCATTTGTACTGCTTTTCAATTTCAAGGTCATTTAGCGCAAAAAAATCATTAAATGAATGAAAAATAGCAAATGAAGTTACAAATGTTTGAAATTTGAGGATGTGGCTTTGAATGGTGCATATTGAATGCACAAAAAGTCTGGAGTTGAAATCAGTTTTAAAAAATGAAATGCCTTTGTAACAGATGAGTTTTCGTCTGAAACCCTCATACTTCGAAAGAGATGGTCCAGTTTGTACACGAAGTGCATTCAGTTTTTGCCGTAACCCTCTCAACTTTGTATCACATGCTATGTCGGTGAAATGATGATACCAGGCCAAGTTTCAACTTTTTCAGAGTTCATTTGTACTGCTTTTCAATTTCAGGGTCATTCAGCGCAACAAAATCATTAAATGTATGAAAAATAGCAAATGAAGTTAGAAATGTTTGAAATTTGAGGTTGTGGCTTTGAATGGTGCATATGGAATGCACAAAAAGTCTGTAGTTGAAATAAGTTAAAAAATGAAATGTCTTTGTAACAGATTAGTTTTCGTCCGAAACCCTCATACTTCGAAGGAGATGGTCCAGTTTGTGCACGAAGTGTATCCAGTTTTTGCCGTAACCCTCTCAACTTTTTATCACATGCTATGTCGGTGAAATGATGATACCATGCCAAGTTTCAACCTTTTCAGAGTTCATTTGTACTGCTTTTCAATTTCAGGGTCGTTCAGCGCAAAAAAAATCATTAAATGCATGAAAAATAGCAAATGAAGTTAGAAATGTTTGAAATTTGAGGATGTCGCTTTGAATGGTGCATATTGAATGCAGAAAAATTCTGGAGTTGAAATAAGTTTAAAAAATGAAATGCCTTTGTAACAGATGAGTTTTCGTCTGAAACCATCATACTTCGAAGGAGATGGTCCAGTTTGTACACGAAGTGCATCTAGTTTTTGCCATAACCCACTCAACTTTTTAGCACATGCGATGTGTGTGAAATGATGATACCATGCCAAGTTTCAACCTTTTCAGAGTTCATTTGTACTGCATTTCAATTTCAGGGTCATTCAGCGCAAAAAAATCATTAAATGCATGAAAAATAGCAAATGAAGTTAGAAATGTTTGAATTTGCGGATGTGGCTTTGAATGGTGCATATTGAATGCACAAAAAGTCAGGAGTTGAAATAAGTTTAAAAAATGAAATGCCTTTGTAACAGATGAGTTTTCGTCTGAAACCCTCATACTTCGAATGAGATGGTCCAGTTTGTACACGAAGTGCATCCAGTTTTTGCCGTAACCCTCTCAACTTTTTATCACATGCCATGTGTGTGAAATGATGATACCATGCCAAGTTCAACCTTTTCAAATTTCATTTGTACTGCTTTTCAATTTCAGGGTCGTTCAGCGCAAAAAATCATTAAATGTATGAAAAATAGCAAATGAAGTTAGAAATGTTTGAAATTTGAGGATGTGGCTTTGAATGGTGCATATTGTATGCACAAAAAGTCTGGAGTTGAAATAAGTTTAAAAAATGAAAGGCCTTTGTAACATATGAGGTTTCGTCCGAAACCCTCATACTTCGAAGGAGATGGTCCAGTTTGTGCACGAAGTGCATCCAGTTTTTGCCGTAACCCTCTCAACTTTTTATCACATGCTATGTGGGTGAAATGATGATACCATGCCAAGTTTCAACCTTTTTAGAGTTCATTTGTACTGCTTTTCAATTTCAAGGTCATTTAGCGCAAAAAAATCATTAAATGCATGAAAAATAGCAAATGAAGTTAGAAATGTTTGAAATTTGAGGATGTGGCTTTGAATGGTGCATATTGAATGCACAAAAAGTCTGGAGTTGAAATCAGTTTTAAAAAATGAAATACCTTTGTAACAGATGAGTTTTCGTCTGAAACCCTCATACTTCGAAAGAGATGGTCCAGTTTGTACACGAAGTGCATTCAGTTTTTGCCGTAACCCTCTCAACTTTGTATCACATGCTATGTCGGTGAAATGATGATACCATGCCAAGTTTCAACTTTTTCAGAGTTCATTTGTACTGCTTTTCAATTTCAGGGTCATTCAGCGCAACAAAATCATTAAATGTATGAAAAATAGCAAATGAAGTTAGAAATGTTTGAAATTTGAGGATGTGGCTTTGAATGGTGCATATTGAATGCACAAAAAGTCTGTAGTTGAAATAAGTTAAAAAATGAAATGCCTTTGTAACAGATGAGTTTTCGTCCGAAACCCTCATACTTCGAAGGTGATGGTCCAGTTTGTGCACGAAGTGTATCCAGTTTTTGCCGTAACCCTCTCAACTTTTTATCACATGCTATGTCGGTGAAATGATGATACCATGCCAAGTTTCAACCTTTTCAGAGTTCATTTGTACTGCTTTTCAATTTCAGGGTCGTTCAGCGCAAAAAAAATCATTAAATGCATGAAAAATAGCAAATGAAGTTAGAAATGTTTGACATTTGAGGATGTCGCTTTGAATGGTGTATATTTAATGCAGAAAAAGTCTGGAGTTGAAATAAGTTTAAAAAATGAAATGCCTTTGTAACAGATGAGTTTTCGTCTGAAACCATCATACTACGAAGGAGATGGTCCAGTTTGTACACGAAGTGCATCTAGTTTTTGCCATAACCCACTCAACTTTTTAGCACATGCGATGTGTGTGAAATGATGATACCATGCCAAGTTTCAACCTTTTCAGAGTTCATTTGTACTGCATTTCAATTTCAGGGTCATTCAGCGCAAAAAAATCATTAAATGCATGAAAAATAGCAAATGAAGTTAGAAATGTTTGAAATTTGAGGATGTGGCTTTGAATGGTGCATATTGAATGCACAAAAAGTCAGGAGTTGAAATAAGTTTAAAAAATGAAATGCCTTTGTAACAGATGAGTTTTCGTCTGAAACACTCATACTTCGAATGAGATGGTCCAGTTTGTACACGAAGTGCATCCAGTTTTTGCCGTAACCCTCTCAACTTTTTATCACATGCCATGTGTGTGAAATGATGATACCATGCCAAGTTTCAACCTTTTCAAAGTTCATTTGTACTGCTTTTCAATTTCAGGGTCGTTCAGCGCAAAAAATCATTAAATGTATGAAAAATAGCAAATGAAGTTAGAAATGTTTGAAATTTGAGGATGTGGCTTTGAATGGTGCATATTGTATGCACAAAAAGTCTGGAGTTGAAATAAGTTTAAAAAATGAAAGGCCCTTGTAACAGATGAGGTTTCGTCCGAAACCCTCATACTTCGAAGGAGATGGTCCAGTTTGTGCACGAAGTGCATCCAGTTTTTGCCGTAACCCTCTCAACTTTTTATCACATGCTATGTGGGTGAAATGATGATACCATGCCAAGTTTCAACCTTTTCAGAGTTCATTTGTACTGCTTTTCAATATCAAGGTCATTTAGCGCAAAAAAAATCATTAAATGCATGAAAAATAGCAAATGAAGTTAGAAATGTTTGAAATTTGAGGATGTGGCTTTGAATGGTGCATATTGAATGCACAAAAAGTCTGGAGTTGAAATCAGTTTTCAAAAATGAAATGCCTTTGTAACAGATGAGTTTTCGTCTGAAACCCTCATACTTCGAAAGAGATGGTCCAGTTTGTATACGAAGTGCATTCAGTTTTTGCCGTAACCCTCTCAACTTTGTATCACATGCTATGTCGGTGAAATGATGATACCATGCCAAGTTTCAACTTTTTCAGAGTTCATTTGTACTGCTTTTCAATTTCAGGGTCGTTCAGCGCAAAAAAAATCATTAAATGCATGAAATATAGCAAATGAAGTTAGAAATGTTTGAAATTTGAGGATGTCGCTTTGAATGGTGCATATTGAATGCAGAAAAAGTCTGGAGTTGAAATAAGTTTAAAAAATGAAATGCCTTTGTAACAGATGAGTTTTCGTCTGAAACCATCATACTTCGAAGGAGATGATCCAGTTTGTACACGAAGTGCATCTAGTTTTTGCCATAACCCACTCAACTTTTTAACACATGCGATGTGTGTGAAATGATGATACCATGCCAAGTTTCAACCTTTTCAGAGTTCATTTGTACTGCATTTCAATTTCAGGGTCATTCAGCGCAAAAAAATCATTAAATGCATGAAAAATAGCAAATGAAGTTAGAAATGTTTGAAATTTGAGGATGTGGCTTTGAATGGTGCATATTGAATGCACAAAAAGTCAGGAGTTGAAATAAGTTTAAAAAATGAAATGCCTTTGTAACAGATGAGTTTTCGTCTAAAACCCTCATACTTCGAATGAGATGGTCCAGTTTGTACACGAAGTGCATCCAGTTTTTGCCGTAACCCTCTCAACTTTTTATCACATGCCATGTGTGTGAAATGATGATACCATGCCAAGCTTCAACCTTTTCAAAGCTCATTTGTACTGCTTTTCAATTTCAGGGTCATTCAGCGCAAAAAATCATTAAATGCATGAAAAATAGCAAATGAATTTAGAAATGTTTGAAATTTGAGGATGTGGCTTTGAATGGTGCATATTGAATGCACAAAAAGTCTGGAGTTGAAATAAGTTAAAAAAAAGAAATGCCTTTGTAACAGATGAGTTTTCGTCCGAAACCCTCATACTTCTAAGGAGATGGTCCTGTTTGTACACGAAGTGCATTCAGTTTTTGCCGTAACCCTCTCAACTTTTTATCACATGCTATGTCGGTGAAATGATGATACCATGCCAAGTTTCAATTTTTCAGAGTTCATTTGTACTACTTTCAATTTCAGGGTCATTCAGCGCAACGAAATCATTAAATGTATGAAAAATAGCAAATGAAGTTAGAAATGTTTGAAATTTGAGGATGTGGCTTTGAATGGTGCATATTGACTGCACAAAAAGTCTGTAGTTGAAATAAGTTTAAAAAATGAAATGCCTTTGTAAGAGATGAGTTTTCGTCCGAAACCCTCATACTTCGAAGGAGATGGTCCAGTTTGTGCACGAAGTGCATCCAGTTTTTGCCGTAACCCTCTCAACTTTTTATCACATGCTATGCCGGTGAAATGATGATACCATGCCAAGTTTCAACCTTTTCAGAGTTCATTTGCACTGCTTTTCAATTTCAGGGTCGTTCAGCGCAAAAAAATTATTAAATGCATGAAAAATAGCAAATGAAGTTAGAAATGTTTGAAATTTGAGGATGTGGCTTTGAATGGTGCATATTTAATGCAGAAAAAGTCTGGAGTTGAAATAAGTCTAAAAAATGAAATGCCTTTGTAACAGATGAGTTTTCGTCTGAAACCCTCATACTTCGAAGGAGATGGTCCAGTTTGTACACGAAGTGCATCTAGTTTTTCCCATAACCCACTCAACTTTTTAGCACATGCGATGTGTGTGAAATGATGATACCATGCCAAGTTTCAACCTTTTCAGAGTTCATTTGTACTGCTTTTCAATTTCAGGGTCATTCAGCGCAAAAAAATCATTAAATGCATGAAAAATAGCAAATGAAGTTAGAAATGTTTGAAATTTGAGGATGTGGCTTTGAATGGTGCATATTGAATGCAGAAAAATTCTGGAGTTGAAATAAGTTTAAAAAATGAAATGCTTTTGTAACAGATGTATTTTCGTCTGAAACCCTCATACTTCGAATGAGATGGTCCAGTTTGTAAACGAAGTGCATCCAGTTTTTGCCGTAACCCTCTCAAATTTTTATCACATGCCATGTGTGTGACATGATGATACCATGCCAAGTTTCAACCTTTTCAAAGTCCATTTGTAATGCTTTTCAATTTCAGGGTCGTTCAGCGCAAAAAATCATTAAATGCATGAAAAATAGTAAATGAAGTTAGAAATGTTTGAAATTTGAGGATGTGGCTTTGAATGGTGCATATTGAATGCACAAAAAGTATGGAGTTGAAATAAGTTTAAAAAATGAAATGCCTTTGTAACAGATGAGTTTTCGTCCGAAACCCTCATACTTCTAAGGAGATGGTCCTGTTTGTGCACGAAGTGCACTCAGTTTTTGCCGTAACCCTCTCAACTTTTTATCACATGCTATGTCGGTGAAATGATGATAACATGCCAAGTTTCAACCTTTTCAAAGTTCATTTGTACTGCTTTTCAATTTCAGGGTCGTTCAGCGCAACAAAATCATTAAAGGTATGAAAAATAGCAAATGAAGTTAGAAATGTTTGAAATTTGAGGATGTGGCTTTGAATGGTGCATATTGTATGCACAAAAAGTCTGGAGTTGAAATAAGTTTAAAAAATGAAATGCCTTTGTAAGAGATGAGTTTTCGTCCGAAACCCTCATACTTCTAAGGAGATGGTCCAGTTTGTGCACGAAGTGCATCCAGTTTTTGCCGTAACCCTCTCAACTTTTTATCACATGCTATGTGGGTGAAATGATGATAACATGCCAAGTTTCAACCTTTTCAGAGTTCATTTGTACTGCTTTTCAATTTCAGGGTCATTTAGCGCAAAGAAATCATTAAATGCATGAAAAATAGCAAATGAAGTTAGAAATGTTTGAAATTTGAGGATTTGGCTTTGTATGGTGAATATTGAATGCACAAAAAGTCTGGAGTTGAAATAAGTTTTAAAAAATGAAATGCCTTTGTAACAGATGAGTTTTCGTCTGAAACCCTCATACTTCGAAGGAGATGGTCCAGTTTGTACACGAAGTGCATTCAGTTTTTGCCGTAACCCTCTCAACTTTGTATCACATGCTATGTCGGTGAAATGATGATACCATGCCAAGTTTCAACTTTTTCAGAGTTCATTTGTACTGCTTTTCAATTTCAGGGTCATTCAGCGTAACAAAATCATTAAATGTATGAAAAATAGCAAATGAAGTTAGAAATGTTTGAAATTTGAGGATGTGGCTTTGAATGGTGCATATTGAATGCACAAAAAGTCTGTAGTTGAAATAAGTTAAAAAATGAAATGCCTTTGTAACAGATGAGTTTTCGTCTGAAACCCTCACACTTCGAAGGAGATGGTCCAGTTCGTGCACAAAGTGCTTCCAGTTTTTGCCGTAACCCACTCAACTTTTTCGCACAAGCTATGTCGTTGAAATGATGATACCATGCCAAGTTTCAACCTTTTCAGAGTTCATTTGTACTGCTTTTCAATTTCAGGGTCATTCAACGCAAAAAAAATCATTAAATGCGTGAAAAATAGCAAATGAAGTTAGAAATGTTTGAAATTTGAGGATGTGGCTTTGAATGGTGCATATTGAATGCACAAAAATTCTGTAGTTGAAATAAGTTTAAAAAATGAAATGCCTTTGTAATAGATGAGTTTTCGTCCGAAACCCTCATACTTCTAAGGAGATGGTCCAATTTGTACACGAAGTGCATTCAGTTTTTGCCGTAACCCTCTCAACTTTTGATCACATCCTATGTGGGTGAAATGATGATACCATGACAAGTTTCAACCTTTTCAGAGTTCATTTGTACTGCTTTTCATTTGCAGGTTCATTTAGCGCAAAAAAATCATTAAATGCGTGAAAAATAGCAAAGGAAGTTAGAAATGTTTGAAATTTGAGGAGTTGGCTTTGAATGATGCATATTTAATGCAGACAAAGTCTGGAGTTGAAATAAGTTTAAGAAAATGAAATGCCGTTGTAACTGATGAGTTTTCGTGTGAAACCCTCATACTTCGATGGAGATGGTCCAGTTTGTACACGAAGTGCATCTAGTTTTTGCCGTAACCCACTCAACTTTTTAGCACATGCTATGTGTGTGAAATGATGATACCATGCCAAGTTTCAACCTTTCAGAGTTCATTTGTACTGCTTTTCAATTTCAGGGTCATTCAGCGCAAAAAAAATCATTAAATGCGTGAAAAATAGCAAATGAAGTTAGAAATGTTTGAAATTTGAGGATGTGGCTTTGATTGGTGCATATTGAATGCACAAAAAGTCTGGAGTTGAAATAAGTTTAAAAAATGAAATGCCTTTGTAACTGATGAGTTTTCGTCCGAAACCCTCATATTTCGAATGAGATGGTCCAGTTTGTACACGAAGTGCATCCAGTTTTTGCCGTAACCCTCTCAACTTTTTATCACATGCCATGTGTATGAAATGATGATACCATGACAAGTTTCAACCTTTTCAGAGTTCATTTGTACTGCTTTTCAATTTCAGGGTCGTTCAGCGCAAAAAATCATTAAATGCATGAAAAATAGCAAATGAAGTTAGAAATGTTTGAAATTTGAGGATGTTGCTTTGAATGGTGCATATTGAATGCACAAAAAGTCTGGAGTTGAAATAAGTTTAAAAAATGAAATGCCTTTGTAACAGATGAGTTTTCGTCCGAAACCCACATACTTCTAAGGAGATGGTCCAGTTTGAACACGAACTGCATTCAGTTTTTGCCGTAACCCTCTCAACTTTTTATCACATACTATGTCGGTGAAATGATGATAACATGTCAAGTTTCAACCTTTTCAGAGTTCATTTGTACTGCTTTTCAATTTCAGGGTCATTGAGCGCAACAAAATCATTAAATGTATGAAAAATAGCAAATGAAGTTAGAAATGTTTTAAATTTGAGGATGTGACTTTGAATGGTGCATATTGTATGCACAAAAAGTCTGGAGTTGAAATAAGTTTAAAAAATGAAATGCCTTTGTAACAGATGAGTTTTCGTCCGAAACCCTCATACTTCGAAGGAGATGGTCAGTTTATGCAGGAAGTGCATCCAGTTTTTGCCGTAACCCTCTCAACTTTTTATCACATGCTATGTGGGTGAAATGATAATACCATGACAAGTTTCAACCTTTTCAGAGTTCATTTATACTGCTTTTCAATTTCAGGGTCATTTAGCGCAAAACAATCATTAAATGCACGAAAAATATTAAATGAAGTTAGAAATGTTTGAAATTTAAGGATGTGGCTTTGAATGGTGCATATTTAATGCAGAAAAAGTCTTGAGTTGAAATAAGTTTAAAAAAATGAAATGCCGTTATAACAAATGAGTTTTCGTCTGAAACCCTCACACTTCGAAGGAGATGGTCCAGTTTGTACACGAAGTGCATCTAGTTTTCCCGTAACCGACTCAACTTTTTAGCACAAGCTATGTGTGTGAAATGAATATACCATGGCAAGTTTCAACCTTTTCAGAGTTCATTTGTACTGCTTTTCAATTTCAGGGTCATTCAGCGCAAAAAAATCATTAAATGCGTGAAAAATAGCAAATGAAGTTAGAAATGTTTGAAATTTGAGGATGTGGCTTTGAATGGTGCATATTGAATGCACAAAAAGTCTGGAGTTGAAATAAGTTTAAAAAATGAAATGCCTTTGTAACAGATGAGTTTTCGTCTGAAACCCTCATACTTCGAAGGAGATGGTCCAGTTTGTACACGAAGTGCATCCAGTTTTTGCCGTAACCCTCTCAACTTTTTATCAGATGCTATGTGTGCGAAATGATGATACCATGCGAAGTTTCAACCTTTTCAGAGTTCATTTGTACTGCTTTTCAATTTCAGGGTCATTCAGCACAAAAAAATCATTAAATGCGTGAAAAATAGCAAATGAAGTTAGAAATGTTTGAAATTTGAGGATGTGGCTTTGAATGGTGCATATTGAATGCACAAAAAGTCTGGAGTTGAAATAAGTTTAAAAAATGAAATGCCTTTGTAACAGATGAGTTTTCGTCCGAAACCCTCATACTTCTAAGGAGATGGTCCAGTTTGTGCACGAAGTGCATCCAGTTTTTGCCGTAACCCTCTCAACTTTTTATCGCATGCTATGTGGGTGAAATGATGATAACATGCCAAGTTTCAACCTTTTCAGAGTTCATTTGTACTGCTTTTCAATTTCAGGGTCATTTAGGGCAAAAAAATCATTAAATGCATGAAAAATAGCAAATGAAGTTAGAAATCTTTGAAATTTGAGGATGTGGCTTTGAATGGTGAATATTGAATGCACAAAAAGTCTGGAGTTGAAATAAGTTTTAAAAAATGAAATGCCTTTGTAACAGATGAGTTTTCGTCTGAAACCCTCATACTTCGAAGGAGATGGTCCAGTTTGTACACGAAGTGCATTCAGTTTTTGCCGTAACCCTCTCAACTTTGTATCACATGCTATGTCGGTGAAATGATGATACCATGCCAAGTTTCAACTTTTTCAGAGTTCATTTGTACTGCTTTTCAATTTCAGGGTCATTCAGCGCAACAAAATAATTAAATGTATGAAAAATAGCAAATGAAGTTAGAAATGTTTGAAATTTGAGGATGTGGCTTTGAATGGTGCATATTGAATGCACAAAAAGTCTGTAGTTGAAATAGGTTAAAAAAAGAAATGCCTTTGTAACAGATGAGTTTTCGTCTGAAACCCTCACACTTCGAAGGAGATGGTCCAGTTCGTGCACGAAGTGCATCCAGTTTTTGCCGTAACCCACTCAACTTTTTAGCACAAGCTATGTCGGTGAAATGATGATACCATGCCAAGTTTCAACCTTTTCAGAGTTCATTTGTACTGCTTTTCAATTTCAGGGTCATTCAGCGCAAAAAAAATCATTAAATGCGTGAAAAATAGCAAATGAAGTTAGAAATGTTTGAAATTTGAGGATGTGGCTTTGAATGGTGCATATTGAATGCCCAAAAAGTCTGTAGTTGAAATAAGTTTAAAAAATGAAATGCCTTTGTTACAGATGAGTTTTCGTCCGAAACCCTCATACTTCTAAGGAGATGGTCCAGTTTGTACACGAAGTGCATTCAGTTTTTGCCGTTACCCTCTCAACTTTTTATCACATGCTATGTGGGTGAAATGATGATACCATGACAAGTTTCAACCTTTTCAGAGTTCATTTGTACTGCTTTTCATTTTCAGGGTCATTTAGCGCAAAAAAATCATTAAATGCGTGAAAAATAGCAAAGGAAGTTAGAAATGTTTGAATTTTGAGGAGTTGGCTTTGAATGATGCATATTTAATGCAGACAAAGTCTGTAGTTGAAATAAGTTTAAAATAATGAAATGCCGTTGTAACTGATGAGTTTTCGTGTGAAACCCTCATACTTCGATGGAGATGGTCCAGTTTGTACACGAAGTGCATCTAGTTTTTGCCGTAACCCACTCAACTTTTTAGCACATGCTATGTGTGTGAAATGATGATACCATGCCAAGTTTCAACCTTTGAGAGTTCATTTGTACTGCTTTTCAATTTCAGGGTCATGCAGCGCAAAAAAAATCATTAAATGCGTGAAAAATAGCAAATGAAGTTAGAAATGTTTGAAATTTGAGGATGTGGCTTTGAATGGTGCATATTGAATGCACAAAAAGTCTGGAGTTGAAATAAGTTTAAAAAATGAAATGCCTTTGTAACTGATGAGTTTTCGTCCGAAACCCTCATATTTCGAATGAGATGGTCCAGTTTGTACACGAAGTGCATCCAGTTTTTGCCGTAACCCTCTCAACTTTTTATCACATGCCATGTGTATGAAATGATGATACCATGACAAGTTTCAACCTTTTCAGAGTTCATTTGTACTGCTTTTCAATTTCAGGGTCGTTCAGCGCAAAAAAATCATTAAATGCATGAAAAATAGCAAATGAAGTTAGAAATGTTTGAAATTTGAGGATGTGGCTATGAATGGTGCATATTGAATGCACAAAAAGTATGGAGTTGAAATAAGTTTAAAAATGAAATGCCTTTGTAACAGATGAGTTTTCGTCCGAAACCCTCATACTTCTAAGGAGATGGTCCAGTTTGAACACGAAGTGCATTCCGTTTTTGCCGTAACCCTCTCAACTTTTTATCACATACTATGTCGGTGAAATGATGATAACATGCCAAGTTTCAACCTTTTCAGAGTTCATTTGTACTGCTTTTCAATTTCAGGGTCATTGAGCGCAACAAAATCATTAAATGTATGAAAAATAGCAAATGAAGTTAGAAATGTTTGAAATTTGAGGATGTGGCTTTGAATGGTGCATATTGTATGCACAAAAAGTCTGGAGTTGAAATAAGTTTAAAAAATGAAATGCCTTTGTAACAGATGAGTTTTCGTCCGAAACCCTCATACTTCGAAGGAGATGGTCCAGTTTATGCACGAAGTGCATCCAGTTTTTGCCGTAACCCTCTCAACTTTTTATCACATGCTATGTGGGTGAAATGATGATACCATGACAATTTTCAACCTTTTCAGAGTTCATTTATACTGCTTTTCAATTTCAGGGTCATTTAGCGCAAAAAAATCATTAAATGCACGAAAAATATTAAATGAAGTTAGAAATGTTTGAAATTTAAGGATGTGGCTTTGAATGGTGCATATTTAATGCAGAAAAAGTCTTGACTTGAAACAAGTTTAAAAAAATGAAATGCCGTTATAACAAATGAGTTTTCGTCTGAAACCCTCACACTGCGAAGGAGATGGTCCAGTTTGTACACGAAATGCATCTAGTTTTTGCCGTAACCCTCTCAACTTTTTATCACATGCTATGTTGGTGAAATGATGATACCATGCCAAGTTTCAACTTTTTCAGAGTTCATTTGTACTGCTTTTCAATTTCAGGGTCATTCAGCGCAAAAAAATCATTAAATGCGTGAAAAATAGCAAATGAAGTTAGAAATGTTTGAAATTTGAGGATGTGTCTTTGAATGGTGCATATTGAATGCACAAAAAGTCTGGAGTTGAAATAAGTTTAAAAAATGAAATGCCTTTGTAACAGATGAGTTTTCGTCTGAAACCCTCATATTTCGAAGGAGATGGTCCAGTTTGTACACGAAGTGCATCCAATTTTTGCCGTAACCCTCTCAACTTTTTATCACATGCTATGTGTGCGAAATGATGATACCATGCGAAGTTTCAACCTTTTCAGAGTTCATTTGTACTGCTTTTCAATTTCAGGGTCATTCAGCACAAAAAAATCATTAAATGCGTGAAAAATAGCAAATTAAGTTAGAAATGTTTGAAATTTGAGGATGTGGCTTTGAATGGTGCATATTGAATGCACAAAAAGTCTGGAGTTGAAATAAGTTTAAAAAATGAAATGCCTTTGTAACAGATGAGTTTTCGTCCGAAACCCTCATACTTCTAAGGAGATGGTCCAGTTTGTGCACGAAGTGCATCCAGTTTTTGCCGTAACCCTCTCAACTTTTTATCACATGCTATGTGGGTGAAATGATGATAACATGCCAAGTTTCAACCTTTTCAGAGTTCATTTGTACTGCTTTTCAATTTTAGGGTCATTTAGCGCAAAAAAATCATTAAATGCATGAAAAATAGCAAATGAAGTTACAAATGTTTGAAATTTGAGGATGTGGCTTTGAATGGTGAATATTGAATGCACAAAAAGTCTGGAGTTGAAATAATATTTAAAAAATGAAATGCCTTTGTAACAGATGAGTTTTCGTCTGAAACCCTCATACTTCGAAGGAGATGGTCCAGTTTGTACACGAAGTGCATTCAGTTTTTGCCGTAACCCTCTCAACTTTGTATCACATGCTATGTCGGTGAAATGATGATACCATGCCAAGTTTCAACTTTTTCAGAGTTCATTTGTACTGCTTTTCAATTTCAGGGTCATTCAGCGCAACAAAATCATTAAATGTATGAAAAATAGCAAATGAAGTTAGAAATGTTTGAAATTTGAGGATGTTGCTTTGAATGGTGCATATTGAATGCACAAAAAGTCTGTACTTGAGATAAGTTAAAAAATGAAATGCCTTTGTAACAGATGAGTTTTCGTCTGAGACCCTCACACCTCGAAGGAGATGGTCCAGTTCGTGCACGAAGTGCATCCAGTTTTTGCCGTAACCCACTCAACTTTTTAGCACAAGCTATGTCGGTGAAATGATGATACCATGCCAAGTTTCAACCTTTTCAGAGTTCATTTGTACTGCTTTTAAATTTCAGGGTCATTCAGCGCAAAAAAAATCATTAAATGCATGAAAAATAGCAAATGAAGTTAGAAATGTTTGAAATTTGAGGATGTGGCTTTCAATGGTGCATATTGAATGCACAAAAAGTCTGTAGTTGAAATAAGTTTAAAAAATGAAATGCCTTTGTAACAGATGAGTTTTCGTCCGAAACCCTCATACTTCTAAGGAGATGGTCCAGTTTGTACACGAAGTGCATTCAGTTTTTGCCGTAACCCTCTCAACTTTTTATCACATGCTATGTGGGTGAAATGATGATACCATGACAAGTTTCAACCTTTTCAGAGTTCATTTGTACTTCTTTTCATTTTCAGGGTCATTTAGCGCAAAAAAATCATTAAATGCGTGAAAAATAGCAAAGGAAGTTAGAAATGTTTGAAATTTGAGGAGTTGGCTTTGAATGATGCATATTTAATGCAGACAAAGTCTGGAGTTGAAATAAGTTTAAAAAAATGAAATGCCGTTGTAACTGATGAGTTTTCGTGTGAAACCCTCATACTTCGATGGAGATGGTCCAGTTTGTACACGAAGTGCATCCAGTTTTTGCCGTAACCCACTCAACTTTTTAGCACATGCTATGTGTGTAAAATGATGATACCGTGCCAAGTTTCAACCTTTCAGACTTCATTTGTACTGCTTTTCAATTTCAGGGTCATTCAGCACAAAAAAAATCATTAAATGCGTGAAAAATAGCAAATGAAGTTAGAAATGTTTGAAATTTGAGGATGTGGCTTTGAATGGTGCATATTGAATGCACAAAAAGTCTGGAGTTGAAATAAGTTTAAAAAATGAAATGCCTTTGTAACAGATGAGTTTTCGTCCGAAACCCTCATACTTCTAAGGAGATGGTCCAGTTTGAACACGAAGTGCATTCAGTTTTTGCCGTAACCCTCTCAACTTTTTATCACATACTATGTCGGTGAAATGATGATAACATGCCAAGTTTCAACCTTTTCAGAGTTCATTTGTACTGCTTTTCAATTTCAGGGTCATTGAGCGCAACAAAATCATTAAATGTATGAAAAATAGCAAATGAAGTTAGAAATGTTTGAAATTTGAGGATGTGGCTTTGAATGGTGCATATTGTATGCACAAAAAGTCTGGAGTTGAAATAAGTTTAAAAAATGAAATGCCTTTGTAAGAGATGAGTTTTCGTCCGAAACCCTCATACTTCGAAGGAGATGGTCCAGTTTATGCACGAAGTGCATCCAGTTTTTGCCGTAACCCTCTCAACTTTTTATCACATGCTATGTGGGTGAAATGATGATACCATGACAAGTTTCAACCTTTTCAGAGTTCATTTATACTACTTTTCAATTTCAGGGTCATTTAGCGCAAAAAAATCATTAAATGCATGAAAAATATTAAATGAAGTTAGAAATGTTTGAAATTTAAGGATGTGGCTTTGAATGGTGCATATTTAATGCAGAAAAAGTCTTGAGTTGAAATAAGTTTAAAAAAATGAAATGCCGTTATAACAAATGAATTTTCGTTTGAAACCCTCACACTTCGAAGGAGATGGTCCAGTTTGTACACGAAGTGCATCTAGTTTTTGCCGTAACACACTCAACTTTTTAGCACAAGCTATGTGTGTGAAATGAATATACCATGGTAAGTTTCAACCTTTTCAGAGTTCATTTGTACTGCTTTTCAATTTCAGGGTCATTCAGCGCAAAAAAATCATTAAATGCGTGAAAAATAGCAAATCAAGTTAGAAATGTTTGAAATTTGAGGATGTGGCTTTGAATGGTGCATATTGAATGCACAAAAAGTCTGGAGTTGAAATAAGTTTAAAAATGAATGCCTTTGTAACAGATGAGTTTTCGTCTGAAACCCTCATACTTCGAAGGAGATGGTCCAGTTTGTACACGAAGTGCATCCAGTTTTTGCCGTAACCCTCTCAACTTTTTATCACATGCTATGTGTGCGAAATGATGATACCATGCGAAGTTTCAACCTTTTTAGAGTTCATTTGTACTGCTTTTCAATTTCAGGGTCATTCAACACAAAAAAATCATTAAATGCGTGAAAAATAGCAAATGAAGATAGAAATGTTTGAAATTTGAGGATGTGGCTTTGAATGGTGCATATTGAATGCACAAAAAGTCTGGAGTTGAAATAAGTTTAAAAAATGAAATGCCTTTGTAACAGATGAGTTTTCGTCCGAAACCCTCATACTTCGAATGAGATGGTCTAGTTTGTACACGAAGTGCATCCAGTTTTTGCCGTAACCCTCTAAACTTTTTATCACATGCCATGTGCGTGAAATGATGATACCATGACAAGTTTCAACCTTTTCAGAGTTCATTTGTACTGCTTTTCAATTTCAGGGTCGTTCAGCGCAAAAAATCATTAAATGCATGAAAAATAGCAAATGAAGTTAGAAATGTTTGAAATTTGAGGATGTGGCTTTGAATGGTGCATATTGAATGCACAAAAAGTCTGGAGTTGAAATAAGTTTAAAAAATGAAATGCCTTTGTAACCGATGAGTTTTCGTCCGAAACCCTCATACTTCGAATGAGATGGTCCAGTTTGTACACGAAGTGCATCTAGTTTTTGCCGTAACCCACTCAACTTTTTAGCACATGCTATGTGTGTGTAATGATGGTACCATGCCAAGTTTGAACCATTTCAGAGTTCATTTGTACTGCTTTTCAATTTCAGGGTCTTTCAGCGCAACAAAATCATTAAATGTATGAAAAATAGCAAATGAAGTTAGAAATGTTTGAAATTTGAGGATGTGGCTTTGAATGGTGCATATTGTATGCACAAAAAGTCTGGAGTTGAAATAAGTTTAAAAAATGAAATGCCTTTGTAACAGATGAGTTTTCGTCCGAAACCCTCATACTTCGAAGGAGATGGTCCAGTTTGTCCACGAAGTGCATCCAGTTTTTGCCGTAACCCTCTCAACTTTTTATCACGTGCTATGTGGGTGAAATGATGATACCCTGCCAAGTTTCAACCTTTTCAGAGTTCATTTGTACTGCTTTTCAATTTCAGGGTCATTCAGCGCAAAAAAATCATTAAATGCATGAAAAATAGCAAATGAAGTTAGAAATGTTTGAAATTTGAGGATGTGGCTTTGAATGGTGCATATTGTATGCAGAAAAAGTCTGGAGTTGAAATACAACAAACAACAAACAACAAACAAATCCTTTAGTCCCAAACAAGTTGGGGTAGGCTAGAGGTGAAACCCATAAGATCTCGCGACCAACTCATGGTTCTGGCACATGGATAGCAAGATTCCATGCACCCCTGTCCATGGCTAGTTCTTTGGTGATGCTCCAATCCTTCAGGTCTCTCTTTACGGACTCTTCCCATGTCAAGTTCGGTCTACCTCGGCCTCTTTTTACAATATGAGCACGCTTTAGCCGTCCGCTATGTACTGGGGCTTCTGGAGGCCTGCGTTGAATATGTCCAAACCATCTCAGACGATGTTGGACAAGCTTCTCTTCAATTGGCGCTACCCCAACTCTATCTCGTATATCATCATTCCGGATTCGGTCCTTCCTTGTGTGGCCACACATCCATCTCAACATGCGCATCTCCGCCACACCTAACTGTTGCACATGTCACCTTTTAGTTGGCCAACAAAAAGTCTGGAGTTGAAATAAGTTTAAAAAATGAAATGCCTTTGTAAGAGATGAGTTTTCGTCCGAAACCCTCATACTTCGAAGGAGATGGTCCAGTTTATGCACGAAGTGCATCCAGTTTTTGCCGTAACCCTCTCAACTTTTTATCACATGCTATGTGGGTGAAATGATGATACCATGACAAGTTTCAACCTTTTCAGAGTTCATTTGTACTGCTTTTCAATTTCAGGGTCATTCAGCGCAAAAAAATCATTAAATGCATGAAAAATAGCAAATGAAGTTAGAAATGTTTGAAATTTGAGGATGTGGCTTTGAATGGTGCATATTGTATGCAGAAAAAGTCTGGAGTTGAAATACAACAAACAACAAACAACAAACAAATCCTTTAGTCCCAAACAAGTTGGGGTAGGCTAGAGGTGAAACCCATAAGATCTCGCGACCAACTCATGGTTCTGGCACATGGATAGCAAGCTTCCATGCACCCCTGTCCATGGCTAGTTCTTTGGTGATGCTCCAATCCTTCAGGTCTCTCTTTACGGACTCTTCCCATGTCAAGTTCGGTCTACCTCGGCCTCTTTTCACAATATGAGCACGCTTTAGCCGTCCGCTATGTACTGGGGCTTCTGGAGGCCTGCGTTGAATATGTCCAAACCATCTCAGACGATGTTGGACAAGCTTCTCTTCAATTGGCGCTACCCCAACTCTATCTCGTATATCATCATTCCGGATTCGGTCCTTCCTTGTGTGGCCACACATCCATCTCAACATGCGCATCTCCGCCACACCTAACTGTTGCACATGTCACCTTTTAGTCGGCCAACAAAAAGTCTGGAGTTGAAATAAGTTTAAAAAATGAAATGCCTTTGTAAGAGATGAGTTTTCGTCCGAAACCCTCATACTTCGAAGGAGATGGTCCAGTTATGCACGAAGTGCATCCAGTTTTTGCCGTAACCCTCTCAACTTTTTATCACATGCTATGTGGGTGAAATGATGATACATGACAAGTTTCAACCTTTTCAGAGTTCATTTATACTGCTTTTCAATTTCAGGGTCATTTAGCGCAAAAAAATCATTAAATGCATGAAAAATATTAAATGAAGTTAGAAATGTTTGAAATTTAAGGATGTGGCTTTGAATGGTGCATATTTAATGCAGAAAAAGTCTTGAGTTGAAATAAGTTTAAAAAAATGAAATGCCGTTATACCAAATGAGTTTTCGTCTGAAACCCTCACACTTCGAAGGAGATGGTCCAGTTTGTACATGAAGTGCATCTAGTTTTTGCCGTAACCCACTCAACTTTTTAGCACAAGTTATGTGTGTGAAATGAATATACCATGGCAAGTTTCAACCTTTTCAGAGTTCATTTGTACTGCTTTTCAATTTCAGGGTCATTCAGCGCAAAAAAATCATTAAATGCGTGAAAAATAGCAAATGAAGTTAGAAATGTTTGAAATTTGAGGATGTGGCTTTGAATGGTGCATATTGAATGCACAAAAAGTCTCGAGTTGAAATAAGTTTAAAAATGAAATGCCTTTGTAACAGATGAGTTTTCGTCTGAAACCCTCATACTTCGAAGGAGATGGTCCAGTTTGTACACGAAGTGCATCCAGTTTTTGCCGTAACCCTCTCAACTTTTTATCACATGCTATGTGTGCGAAATGATGATACCATGCGAAGTTTCAACCTTTTCAGAGTTCATTTGTACTGCTTTTCAATTTCAGGGTCATTCAACACAAAAAAATCATTAAATGCGTGAAAAATAGCAAATGAAGTTAGAAATGTTTGAAATTTGAGGATGTGGCTTTGAATGGTGCATATTGAATGCACAAAAAGTCTGGAGTTGAAATAAGTTTAAAAAATGAAATGCCTTTGTAACAGATGAGTTTTCGTCCGAAACCCTCATACTTCGAATGAGATGGTCTAGTTTGTACACGAAGTGCATCCAGTTTTTGCCGTAACCCTCTCAACTTTTTATCACATGCCATGTGTGTGAAATGATGATACCATGACAAGTTTCAACCTTTTCAGAGTTCATTTGTACTGCTTTTCAATTTCAGGGTCGTTCAGCGCAAAAAATCATTAAATGCATGAAAAATAGCAAATGAAGTTAGAAATGTTTGAAATTTGAGGATGTGGCTTTGAATGGTGCATATTGAATGCACAAAAAGTCTGGAGTTGAAATAAGTTTAAAAAATGAAATGCCTTTGTAACAGATGAGTTTTCGTCCGAAACCCTCATACTTCGAATGAGATGGTCCAGTTTGTACACGAAGTGCATCTAGTTTTTGCCGTAACCCACTCAACTTTTTAGCACATGCTATGTGTGTGTAATGATGGTACCATGCCAAGTTTCAACCTTTTCAGAGTTCATTTGTACTGCTTTTCAATTTCAGGGTCTTTCAGCGCAACAAAATCATTAAATGTATGAAAAATAGCAAATGAAGTTAGAAATGTTTGAAATTTGAGGATGTGGCTTTGAATGGTGCATATTGTATGCACAAAAAGTCTGGAGTTGAAATAAGTTTAAAAAATGAAATGCCTTTGTAACAGATGAGTTTTCGTCCGAAACCCTCATACTTCGAAGGAGATGGTCCAGTTTGTCCACGAAGTGCATCCAGTTTTTGCCGTAACCCTCTCAACTTTTTATCACATGCTATGTGGGTGAAATGATGATACCCTGCCAAGTTTCAACCTTTTCAGAGTTCATTTGTACTGCTTTTCAATTTCAGGGTCATTCAGCGCAAAAAAATCATTAAATGCATGAAAAATAGCAAATGAAGTTAGAAATGTTTGAAATTTGAGGATGTGGCTTTGAATGGTGCATATTGTATGCAGAAAAAGTCTGGAGTTGAAATACAACAAACAACAAACAACAAACAAATCCTTTAGTCCCAAACAAGTTGGGGTAGGCTAGAGGTGAAACCCATAAGATCTCGCGACCAACTCATGGTTCTGGCACATGGATAGCAAGCTTCCATGCACCCCTGTCCATGGCTAGTTCTTTGGTGATGCTCCAATCCTTCAGGTCTCTCTTTACGGACTCTTCCCATGTAAAGTTCGGTCTACCTCGGCCTCTTTTGACAATATGAGCACGCTTTAGCCGTCCGCTATGTACTGGGGCTTCTGGAGGCCTGCGTTGAATATGTCCAAACCATCTCAGACGATGTTGGACAAGCTTCTCTTCAATTGGCGCTACCCCAACTCTATCTCGTATATCATCATTCCGGATTCGGTCCTTCCTTGTGTGGCCACACATCCATCTCAACATGCGCATCTCCGCCACACCTAACTGTTGCACATGTCACCTTTTAGTCGGCCAACAAAAAGTCTGGAGTTGAAATAAGTTTAAAAAATGAAATGCCTTTGTAAGAGATGAGTTTTCGTCCGAAACCCTCATACTTCGAAGGAGATGGTCCAGTTATGCACGAAGTGCATCCAGTTTTTGCCGTAACCCTCTCAACTTTTTATCACATGCTATGTGGGTGAAATGATGATACATGACAAGTTTCAACCTTTTCAGAGTTCATTTATACTGCTTTTCAATTTCAGGGTCATTTAGCGCAAAAAAATCATTAAATGCATGAAAAATATTAAATGAAGTTAGAAATGTTTGAAATTTAAGGATGTGGCTTTGAATGGTGCATATTTAATGCAGAAAAAGTCTTGAGTTGAAATAAGTTTAAAAAAATGAAATGCCGTTATACCAAATGAGTTTTCGTCTGAAACCCTCACACTTCGAAGGAGATGGTCCAGTTTGTACATGAAGTGCATCTAGTTTTTGCCGTAACCCACTCAACTTTTTAGCACAAGTTATGTGTGTGAAATGAATATACCATGGCAAGTTTCAACCTTTTCAGAGTTCATTTGTACTGCTTTTCAATTTCAGGGTCATTCAGCGCAAAAAAATCATTAAATGCGTGAAAAATAGCAAATGAAGTTAGAAATGTTTGAAATTTGAGGATGTGGCTTTGAATGGTGCATATTGAATGCACAAAAAGTCTCGAGTTGAAATAAGTTTAAAAATGAAATGCCTTTGTAACAGATGAGTTTTCGTCTGAAACCCTCATACTTCGAAGGAGATGGTCCAGTTTGTACACGAAGTGCATCCAGTTTTTGCCGTAACCCTCTCAACTTTTTATCACATGCTATGTGTGCGAAATGATGATACCATGCGTAGTTTCAACCTTTTCAGAGTTCATTTGTACTGCTTTTCAATTTCAGGGTCATTCAACACAAAAAAATCATTAAATGCGTGAAAAATAGCAAATGAAGTTAGAAATGTTTGAAATTTGAGGATGTGGCTTTGAATGGTGCATATTGAATGCACAAAAAGTCTGGAGTTGAAATAAGTTTAAAAAATGAAATGCCTTTGTAACAGATGAGTTTTCGTCCGAAACCCTCATACTTCGAATGAGATGGTCTAGTTTGTACACGAAGTGCATCCAGTTTTTGCCGTAACCCTCTCAACTTTTTATCACATGCCATGTGTGTGAAATGATGATACCATGACAAGTTTCAACCTTTTCAGAGTTCATTTGTACTGCTTTTCAATTTCAGGGTCGTTCAGCGCAAAAAATCATTAAATGCATGAAAAATAGCAAATGAAGTTAGAAATGTTTGAAATTTGAGGATGTGGCTTTGAATGGTGCATATTGAATGCACAAAAAGTCTGGAGTTGAAATAAGTTTAAAAAATGAAATGCCTTTGTAACAGATGAGTTTTCGTCCGAAACCCTCATACTTCGAATGAGATGGTCCAGTTTGTACACGAAGTGCATCTAGTTTTTGCCGTAACCCACTCAACTTTTTAGCACATGCTATGTGTGTGTAATGATGGTACCATGCCAAGTTTCAACCTTTTCAGAGTTCATTTGTACTGCTTTTCAATTTCAGGGTCTTTCAGCGCAACAAAATCATTAAATGTATGAAAAATAGCAAATGAAGTTAGAAATGTTTGAAATTTGAGGATGTGGCTTTGAATGGTGCATATTGTATGCACAAAAAGTCTGGAGTTGAAATAAGTTTAAAAAATGAAATGCCTTTGTAACAGATGAGTTTTCGTCCGAAACCCTCATACTTCGAAGGAGATGGTCCAGTTTGTCCACGAAGTGCATCCAGTTTTTGCCGTAACCCTCTCAACTTTTTATCACATGCTATGTGGGTGAAATGATGATACCCTGCCAAGTTTCAACCTTTTCAGAGTTCATTTGTACTGCTTTTCAATTTCAGGGTCATTCAGCGCAAAAAAATCATTAAATGCATGAAAAATAGCAAATGAAGTTAGAAATGTTTGAAATTTGAGGATGTGGCTTTGAATGGTGCATATTGTATGCAGAAAAAGTCTGGAGTTGAAATACAACAAACAACAAACAACAAACAAATCCTTTAGTCCCAAACAAGTTGGGGTAGGCTAGAGGTGAAACCCATAAGATCTCGCGACCAACTCATGGTTCTGGCACATGGATAGCAAGCTTCCATGCACCCCTGTCCATGGCTAGTTCTTTGGTGATGCTCCAATCCTTCAGGTCTCTCTTTACGGACTCTTCCCATGTCAAGTTCGGTCTACCTCGGCCTCTTTTGACAATATGAGCACGCTTTAGCCGTCCGCTATGTACTGGGGCTTCTGGAGGCCTGCGTTGAATATGTCCAAACCATCTCAGACGATGTTGGACAAGCTTCTCTTCAATTGGCGCTACCCCAACTCTATCTCGTATATCATCATTCCGGATTCGGTCCTTCCTTGTGTGGCCACACATCCATCTCAACATGCGCATCTCCGCCACACCTAACTGTTGCACATGTCACCTTTTAGTCGGCCAACAAAAAGTCTGGAGTTGAAATAAGTTTAAAAAATGAAATGCCTTTGTAAGAGATGAGTTTTCGTCCGAAACCCTCATACTTCGAAGGAGATGGTCCAGTTATGCACGAAGTGCATCCAGTTTTTGCCGTAACCCTCTCAACTTTTTATCACATGCTATGTGGGTGAAATGATGATACATGACAAGTTTCAACCTTTTCAGAGTTCATTTATACTGCTTTTCAATTTCAGGGTCATTTAGCGCAAAAAAATCATTAAATGCATGAAAAATATTAAATGAAGTTAGAAATGTTTGAAATTTAAGGATGTGGCTTTGAATGGTGCATATTTAATGCAGAAAAAGTCTTGAGTTGAAATAAGTTTAAAAAAATGAAATGCCGTTATACCAAATGAGTTTTCATCTGAAACCCTCACACTTCGAAGGAGATGGTCCAGTTTGTACACGAAGTGCATCTAGTTTTTTCCGTAACCCACTCAACTTTTTAGCACAAGCTATGTGTGTGAAATGAATATACCATGGCAAGTTTCAACCTTTTCAGAGTTCATTTGTACTGCTTTTCAATTTCAGGGTCATTCAGCGCAAAAAAATCATTAAATGCGTGAAAAATAGCAAATGAAGTTAGCAATGTTTGAAATTTGAGGATGTGTCTTTGAATGGTGCATATTGAATGCACAAAAAGTCTGGAGTTGAAATAAGATTAAAAATGAAATGCCTTTGTAACAGATGAGTTTTCGTCTGAAACCCTCATACTTCGAAGGAGATGGTCCAGTTTGTACACGAAGTGCATCCAGTTTTTGCTGTAACCCTCTCAACTTTTTATCACATGCTATGTGTGCGAAATGATGATACCATGCGAAGTTTCAACCTTTTCAGAGTTCATTTGTACTGCTTTTCAATTTCAGGGTCATTCAGCACAAAAAAATCATTAAATGCGTGAAAAATAGCAAATGAAGTTAGAAATGTTTGAAATTTGAGGATGTGGCTTTGAATGGTGCATATTGAATGCACAAAAAGCCTGGAGTTGAAATAAGTTTAAAAAATGAAATGCCTTTGTAACAGATGAGTTTTCGTCCGAAACCCTCATACTTCGAATGAGATGGTCTAGTTTGTACACGAAGTGCATCCAGTTTTTGCCGTAACCCTCTCAACTTTTTACCACATGCCATGTGTGTGAAATGATGATACCATGACAAGTTTCAACCTTTTCAGAGTTCATTTGTACTGCTTTTCAATTTCAGGGTCGTTCAGCGCAAAAAATCATTAAATGCATGAAAAATAGCAAATGAAGTTAGAAATGTTTGAAATTTGAGGATGTGGCTTTGAATGGTGCATATTGAATGCAGAAAAAGTCTGGAGTTGAAATAAGTTTAAAAAATGAAATGCCTTTGTAACAGATGAGTTTTCGTCCGAAACCCTCATACTTCGAATGAGATGGTCCAGTTTGTACACGAAGTGCATCTAGTTTTTGCCGTAACCCACTCGACTTTTTAGCACATGCTATGTGTGTGTAATGATGGTACCATGCCAAGTTTCAACTTTTTCAGAGTTCATTTGTACTGCTTTTCAATTTCAGGGTCATTCAGCGCAACAAAATCATTAAATGTATGAAAAATAACAAATGAAGTTAGAAATGTTTGAAATTTGAGGATGTGGCTTTGAATGGTGCATATTGAATGCACAAAAAGTCTGTAGTTGAAATAAGTTAAAAAATGAAATGCCTTTGTAACAGATGAGTTTTCGTCCGAAACCCTCATACTTCGAAGGAGATGGTCCAGTTTGTGCACGAAGTGTATCCAGTTTTTGCCGTAACCCTCTCAACTTTTTATCACATGCTATGTCGGTGAAATGATGATACCATGCCAAGTTTCAACCTTTTCAGAGTTCATTTGTACTGCTTTTCAATTTCAGGGTCGTTCAGCGCAAAAAAAATCATTAAATGCATGAAAAATAGCAAATGAAGTTAGAAATGCTTGAAATTTGAGGATGTCGCTTTGAATGGTGCATATTTAATGCAGAAAAAGTCTGGAGTTGAAATAAGTTTAAAAAATGAAATGCCTTTGTAACAGATGAGTTTTCGTCTGAAACCATCAAACTTCGAAGGAGATGGTCCAGTTTGTACACGAAGTGCATCTAGTTTTTGCCATAACCCACTCAACTTTTTAGCACATGCGATGTGTGTGAAATGATGATACCATGCCAAGTTTCAACCTTTTCAGAGTTCATTTGTACTGCATTTCAATTTCAGGGTCATTCAGCGCAAAAAAATCATTAAATGCATGAAAAATAGCAAATGAAGTTAGAAATGTTTGAAATTTGAGGATGTGGCTTTGAATGGTGCATATTGAATGCACAAAAAGTCAGGAGTTGAAATAAGTTTAAAAAATGAAATGGCTTTGTAACAGATGAGTTTTCGTCTGAAACCCTCATACTTCGAATGAGATGGTCCAGTTTGTACACGAAGTGCATCCAGTTTTTGCCGTAACCCTCTCAACTTTTTATCACATGCCATGTGTGTGAAATGATGATACCATGCCATGTTTCAACCTTTTCAAAGTTCATTTGTACTGCTTTTCAATTTCAGGGTCGTTCAGCGCAAAAAATCATTAAATGTATGAAAAATAGCAAATGAAGTTAGAAATGTTTGAAATTTGAGGATGTGGCTTTGAATGGTGCATATTGTATGCACAAAAAGTCTGGAGTTGAAATAAGTTAAAAAAATGAAAGGCCTTTGTAACAGATGAGGTTTCGTCCGAAACCCTCATACTTCGAAGGAGATGGTCCAGTTTGTGCACGAAGTGCATCCAGTTTTTGTCGTAACCCTCTCAACTTGTTATCACATGCTATGTGGGTGAAATGATGATACCATGCCAAGTTTCAACCTTTTCAGAGTTCATTTGTACTGCTTTTAAATTTCAAGGTCATTTAGCACAAAAAAAATCATTAAATGCATGAAAAATAGCAAATGAAGTTAGAAATGTTTGAAATTTGAGGATGTGGCTTTGAATGGTGCATATTGAATGCACAAAAAGTCTGGAGTTGAAATCAGTTTTAAAAAATGAAATGCCTTTGTAACAGATGAGTTTTCGTCTCAAACCCTCATACTTCGAAAGAGATGGTCCAGTTTGTACACGAAGTGCATTCAGTTTTTGCCGTAACCCTCTCAACTTTGTATCACATGCTATGTCGGTGAAATGATGATACCATGCCAAGTTTCAACTTTTTCAGAGTTCATTTGTACTGCTTTTCAATTTCAGGGTCATTCAGCGCAACAAAATCATTAAATGTATGAAAAATAGCAAATGAAGTTAGAAATGTTTGAAATTTGAGGATGTGGCTTTGAATGGTGCATATTGAATGCACAAAAAGTCTGTAGTTGAAATAAGTTAAAAAATAAAATGCCTTTGTAACAGATGAGTTTTCGTCCGAAACCCTCATACTTCGAAGGAGATGGTCCAGTTTGTGCACGAAGTGTATCCAGTTTTTGCCGTAACCCTCTCAACTTTTTATCACATGCTATGTCGGTGAAATGATGATACCATGCCAAGTTTCAACCTTTTCAGAGTTCATTTGTACTGCTTTTCAATTTCAGGGTCGTTTAGCGCAAAAAAAATCATTAAATGCATGAAAAATAACAAATGAAGTTAGAAATGTTTGAAATTTGAGGATGTCACTTTCAATGGTGCATATTTAATGCAGAAAAACTCTGGAGTTGAAATAAGTTTAAAAAATGAAATGCCTTTGTAACAGATGAGTTTTCGTCTGAAACCATCATACTTCGAAGGAGATGGTCCAATTTGTACACGAAGTGCATCTAGTTTTTGCCATAACCCACTCAACTTTTTAGCACATGCGATGTGTGTGAAATGATGATACCATGCCAAGTTTCAACCTTTTCAGAGTTCATTTGTACTGCATTTCAATTTCAGGGTCATTCAGCGCAAAAAAATCATTAAATGCATGAAAAATAGCAAATGAAGTTAGAAATGTTTGAAATTTGAGGATGTGGCTTTGAATGGTGCATATTGAATGCACAAAAAGTCAGGAGTTGAAATAAGTTTAAAAACTGAAATGACTTTGTAACAGATGAGTTTTCGTCTGAAACCCTCATACTTCGAATGAGATGGTCCAGTTTGTACACGAAGAGCAACCAGTTTTTGCCGTAACCCTCTCAACTTTTTATCACATGCCATGTGTGTGAAATGATGATACCATGCCAAGTTTCAACCTTTTCAAAGTTCATTTGTACTGCTTTTCAATTTCAGCGTCGTTCAGCGCAAAAAATCATTAAATGTATGAAAAATAGCAAATGAAGTTAGAAATGTTTGAAATTTGAGGATGTGGCTTTGAATGGTGCATATTGTATGCACAAAAAGTCTGGAGTTGAAATAAGTTTAAAAAATGAAAGGCCTTTGTAACAGATGAGGTTTCGTCCGAAACCCTCATACTTCGAAGGAGATGGTCCAGTTTGTGCACGAAGTGCATCCAGTTTTTGCCGTAATCCTCTCAACTTTTTATCACATGCTATGTGGGTGAAATGATGATACCATGCCAAGTTTCAACCTTTTCAGAGTTCATTTGTGCCGCTTTTCAATTTCAAGGTCATTTAGCGCAAAAAAAATCATTAAATGCATGAAAAATAGCAAATGAAGTTAGAAATGTTTGAAATTTGAGGATGTGGCTTTGAATGGTGCATATTGAATGCACAAAAAGTCTGGAGTTGAAATCAGTTTAAAAAAATGAAATGCCTTTGTAACAGATGAGTTTTCGTCTGAAACCCTCATACTTCGAAAGAGATGGTCCAGTTTGTACACGAAGTGCATTCAGTTTTTGCCGTAACCCTCTCAACTTTGTATCACATGCTATGTCGGTGAAATGATGATACCATGCCAAGTTTCAACTTTTTCAGAGTTCATTTGTACTGCTTTTCAATTTCAGGGTCATTCAGCGCAACAAAATCATTAAATGTATGAAAAATAGCAAATGAAGTTAGAAATGTTTGAAATTTGAGGATGTGGCTTTGAATGGTGCATATGGAATGCACAAAAAGTCTGTAGTTGAAATAAGTTAAAAAATGAAATGCCTTTGTAACAGATTAGTTTTCGTCCGAAACCCTCATACTTCGAAGGAGATGGTCCAGTTTGTGCACGAAGTGTATCCAGTTTTTGCCGTAACCCTCTCAACTTTTTATCACATGCTATGTCGGTGAAATGATGATACCATGCCAAGTTTGAAACCTTTTCAGAGTTCATTTGTAGTGCTTTTCAATTTCAGGGTCGTTCAGCGCAAAAAAAATCATTAAATGCATGAAATATAGCAAATGAAGTTAGAAATGTTTGAAATTTGAGGATGTCGCTTTGAATGGTGCATATTGAATGCAGAAAAATTCTGGAGTTGAAATAAGTTTAAAAAATGAAATGCCTTTGTAACAGATGAGTTTTCGTCTGAAACCATCATACTTCGAAGGAGATGGTCCAGTTTGTACACGAAGTGCATCTAGTTTTTGCCATAACCCACTCAACTTTTTAGCACATGCGATGTGTGTGAAATGATGATACCATGCCAAGTTTCAACCTTTTCAAAGTTCATTTGTACTGCTTTTCTATTTCAGGGTCGTTCAGCGCAAAAAATCATTAAATGTATGAAAAATAGCAAATGAAGTTAGAAATGTTTGAAATTTGAGGATGTGGCTTTGAATGGTGCATATTGTATGCACAAAAAGTCTGGAGTTGAAATAAGTTTAAGAAATGAAAGGCCTTTGTAACAGATGAGGTTTCGTCCGAAACCCTCATACTTCGAAGGAGATGGTCCAGTTTGTGCACGAAGTGCATCCTGTTTTTGCCGTAACCCTCTCAACTTTTTATCACATGCTATGTGGGTGAAATGATGATACCATGCCAAGTTTCAACCTTTTCAGAGTTCATTTGTACTGCTTTTCAATTTCAAGGTCATTTAGCGCAAAAAAAATCATTAAATGCATGAAAAATAGCAAATGAAGTTAGAAATGTTTGAAATTTGAGGATGTGGCTTTGAATGGTGCATATTGAATGCACAAAAAGTCTGGAGTTGAAATCAGTTTAAAAAAATGAAATGCCTTTGTAACAGATGAGTTTTCGTCTGAAACCATCATACTTCGAAGGAGATGGTCCAGTTTGTACACGAAGTGCATCTAGTTTTTGCCATAACCCACTCAACTTTTTAGCACATGCGATGTGTGTGAAATGATGATACCATGCCAAGTTTCAACCTTTTCAAAGTTCATTTGTACTGCTTTTCTATTTCAGGGTCGTTCAGCGCAAAAAATCATTAAATGTATGAAAAATAGCAAATGAAGTTAGAAATGTTTGAAATTTGAGGATGTGGCTTTGAATGGTGCATATTGTATGCACAAAAAGTCTGGAGTTGAAATAAGTTTAAGAAATGAAAGGCCTTTGTAACAGATGAGGTTTCGTCCGAAACCCTCATACTTCGAAGGAGATGGTCCAGTTTGTGCACGAAGTGTATCCAGTTTTTGCCGTAACCCTCTCAACTTTTTATCACATGCTATGTCGGTGAAATGATGATACCATGCCAAGTTTCAACCTTTTCAGAGTTCATTTGTACTGCTTTTCAATTTCAAGGTCATTTAGCGCAAAAAAAATCATTAAATGCATGAAAAATAGCAAATGAAGTTAGAAATGTTTGAAATTTGAGGATGTGGCTTTGAATGGTGCATATTGAATGCACAAAAAGTCTGGAGTTGAAATCAGTTTAAAAAAATGAAATGCCTTTGTAATAGATGAGTTTTCGTCTGAAACCCTCATACTTCGAAAGAGATGGTCCAGTTTGTACACGAAGTGCATTCAGTTTTTGCCGTAACCCTCTCAACTTTGTATCACATGCTATGTCGGTGAAATGATGATACCATGCCAAGTTTGAAACCTTTTCAGAGTTCATTTGTACTGCTTTTCAATTTCAGGGTCGTTCAGCGCAAAAAAAATCATTAAATGCATGAAATATAGCAAATGAAGTTAGAAATGTTTGAAATTTGAGGATGTCGCTTTGAATGGTGCATATTGAATGCAGAAAAATTCTGGAGTTGAAATAAGTTTAAAAAATGAAATGCCTTTGTAACAGATGAGTTTTCGTCTGAAACCATCATACTTCGAAGGAGATGGTCCAGTTTGTACACGAAGTGCATCTAGTTTTTGCCATAACCCACTCAACTTTTTAGCACATGCGATGTGTGTGAAATGATGATACCATGCCAAGTTTCAACCTTTTCAGAGTTCATTTGTACTGCATTTCAATTTCAGGGTCATTCAGCGCAAAAAAATCATTAAATGCATGAAAAATAGCAAATGAAGTTAGAAATGTTTGAAATTTGAGGATGTGGCTTTGAATGGTGCATATTGAATGCACAAAAAGTCAGGAGTTGAAATAAGTTTAAAAAATGAAATGCCTTTGTAACAGATGAGTTTTCGTCTGAAACCCTCATACTTCGAATGAGATGGTCCAGTTTGTACACGAAGTGCATCCATTTTTTGCCGTAACCCTCTCAACTTTTTATCACATGCCATGTGTGTGAAATGATGATACCATGCCAAGTTTCAACCTTTTCAAAGTTCATTTGTACTGCTTTTCAATTTCAGGGTCGTTCAGCGCAAAAAATCATTAAATGTATGAAAAATAGCAAATGAAGTTAGAAATGTTTGAAATGTGAGGATGTGGCTTTGAATGGTGCATATTGTATGCACAAAAAGTCTGGAGTTGAAATAAGTTTAAAAAATGAAAGGCCTTTGTAACAGATGAGGTTTCGTCCGAAACCCTCATACTTCGAAGGAGATGGTCCAGTTTGTGCACGAAGTGCATCCTGTTTTTGCCGTAACCCTCTCAACTTTTTATCACATGCTATGTGGGTGAAATGATGATACCATGCCAAGTTTCAACCTTTTCAGAGTTCATTTGTACTGCTTTTCAATTTCAAGGTCATTTAGCGCAAAAAAAATCATTAAATGCATGAAAAATAGCAAATGAAGTTAGAAATGTTTGAAATTTGAGGATGTGGCTTTGAATGGTGCATATTGAATGCACAAAAAGTCTGGAGTTGAAATCAGTTTAAAAAAATGAAATGCCTTTGTAACAGATGAGTTTTCGTCTGAAACCCTCATACTTCGAAAGAGATGGTCCAGTTTGTACACGAAGTGCATTCAGTTTTTGCCGTAACCCTCTCAACTTTGTATCACATGCTATGTCGGTGAAATGATGATACCATGCCAAGTTTCAACTTTTTCAGAGTTCATTTGTACTGCTTTTCAATTTCAGGGTCATTCATCGCAACAAAATCATTAAATGTATGAAAAATAGCAAATGAAGTTAGAAATGTTTGAAATTAGAGGATGTGGCTTTGAATGGTGCATATTGAATGCACAAAAAGTCTGTAGTTGAAATAAGTTAAAAAATGAAATGCCTTTGTAACAGATGAGTTTTCGTCTCAAACCCTCATACTTCGAAGGAGGTGGTCCAGTTTGTGCACGAAGTGTATCCAGTTTTTGCCGTAACCCTCTCAACTTTTTATCACATGCTATGTCGGTGAAATGATGATACCATGCCAAGTTTCAACCTTTTCAGAGTTCATTTGTACTGCTTTTCAATTTCAGGGTCGTTCAGCGCAAAAAAAATTATTAAATGCATGAAAAATAGCAAATGAAGTTAGAAATGTTTGAAATTTGAGGATGTCGCTTTGAATGGTGCATATTGAATGCAGAAAAAGTCTGGAGTTGAAATAAGTTTAAAAAATGAAATGCCTTTGTAACAGATGAGTTTTCGTCTGAAACCATCATACTTCGAAGGAGATGGTCCAGTTTCTACACGAAGTGCATCTAGTTTTTGCCATAACCCACTCAACTTTTTAGCACATGCGATGTGTGTGAAATGATGATACCATGCCAAGTTTCAACCTTTTCAGAGTTCATTTGTACTGCATTTCAATTTCAGGGTCATTCAGCGCAAAAAAATCATTAAATGCATGAAAAATAGCAAATGAAGTTAGAAATGTTTGAAATTTGAGGATGTGGCTTTGAATGGTGCATATTGAATGCACAAAAAGTAAGGAGTTGAAATAAGTTTAAAAAATGAAATGCCTTTGTAACAGATGAGTTTTCGTCTGAAACCCTCATACTTCGAATGAGATGGTCCAGTTTGTACACGAAGTGCATCCAGTTTTTGCCGTAACCCTCTCAACTTTTTATCACATGCCATGTGTGTGAAATGATGATACCATGCCAAGTTTCAACCTTTTCAAAGCTCATTTGTACTGCTTTTCAATTTCAGGGTCGTTCAGCGCAAAAAATCATTAAATGCATGAAAAATAGCAAATGAAGTTAGAAATGTTAGAAATTTGAGGATGTGGCTTTGAATGGTGCATATTGAATGCACAAAAATTCTGGAGTTGAAATAAGTTAAAAAAATGAAATGCCTTTGTAACAGATGAGTTTTCGTCCGAAACCCTCATACTTCTAAGGAGATGGTCCTGTTTGTACACGAAGTGCATTCAGTTTTTGCCGTAACCCTCTCAACTTTTTATCACATGGTATGTCGGTGAAATGATGATAACATGCCATGTTTCAACCTTTTCAGGGTTCATTTGTACTGCTTTTCAATTTCAGGGTCATTTAGCGCAACAAAATCATTAAAGGTATGAAAAATAGCAAATGAAGTTAGAAATGTTTGAAATTTGAGGATGTGGCTTTGAATGGTGCATATTGTATGCACAAAAAGTCTGGAGTTGAAATACGTTTAAAAAATGAAATGCCTTTGTAACAGATGAGTTTTCGTCCGAAACCCTCATACTTCGAAGGAGATGGTCCAGTTTGAGCACGAAGTGCATCCAGTTTTTGCCGTAACCCTCTCAACTTTTTATCACATGCTATGTGGGTGAAATGATGATACCATGCCAAGTTTCAACCTTTTCAGAGTTCATTTGTACTGCTTTTTAATTTCAGGGTCATTTAGCGCAAAAAAATCATTAAATGCATGAAAAATAGCAAATGAAGTTAGAAATGTTTGAAATTTGAGGATGTGGCTTTGAATGGTGCATATTGAATGCACAAAAAGTCTGGAGTTGAAATAAGTTTTAAAAAATGAAATGCCTTTGTAACAGAAGAGTTTTCGTCTGAAACCCTCATACTTCGAAGGAGATGGTCCAGTTTGTACACGAAATGCATTCAGTTTTTGCCGTAACCCTCTCAACTTTGTATCACATGCTATGTCGGTGAAATGATGATACCATGCCAAGTTTCAATTTTTCAGAGTTCATTTGTACTACTTTCAATTTCAGGGTCATTCAGCGCAACAAAATCATTAAATGTATGAAAAATAGTAAATGAAGTTAGAAATGTTTGAAATTTGAGGATGTGGCTTTGAATGGTGCATATTGACTGCACAAAAAGTCTGTAGTTGAAATAAGTTAAAAAATGAAATGCCTTTGTAACAGATGAGTTTTCATCCGAAACCCTCATACTTCGAAGGAGATGGTCCAGTTTGTGCACGAAGTGCATCCAGTTTTTGCCGTAACCCTCTCAACTTTTTATCACATGCTATGTCGGTGAAATGATGATACCATGCCAAGTTTCAACCTTTTCAGAGTTCATTTGTACTGCTTTTCAATTTCAGGGTCGTTCAGCGCAAAAAAATTATTAAATGCATGAAAAATAGCAAATGAAGTTAGAAATGTTAGAAATTTGAGGATGTGGCTTTGAATGGTGCATATTTAATGCAGAAAAAGTCTGGAGTTGAAATAAGTCTAAAAAATGAAATGCCTTTGTAACAGATGAGTTTTCGTCTGAAACCCTCATACTTCGAAGGAGATGGTCCAGTTTGTACACGAAGTGCATCTAGTTTTTGCCATAACCCACTGAACTTTTTAGCACATGCGATGTGTGTGAAATGATGATACCATGCCAAGTTTCAACCTTTTCAGAGTTCATTTGTACTGCTTTTCAATTTCAGGGTCATTCAGCGCAAAAAAATCATTAAATGCATGAAAAATAGCAAATGAAGTTAGAAATGTTTGAAATTTGAGGATGTGGCTTTGAATGGTGCATATTGAATGCAGAAAAAGTCTGGAGTTGAAATAAGTTTAAAAAATGAAATGCCTTTGTAACAGATGTATTTTCGTCTGAAACCCTCATACTTCGAATGAGATGGTCCAGTTTGTACACGAAGTGCATCCAGTTTTTGCCGTAACCCTCTCAACTTTTTATCACATGCCATGTGTGTGACATGATGATACCATGCCAAGTTTCAAAATTTTCAAAGTCCATTTGTAATGCTTTTCAATTTCAGGCTCGTTCAGCGCAAAAAATCATTAAATGCATGAAAAATAACAAATGAAGTTAGAAATGTTTGAAATTTGAGGATGTGGCTTTGAATGGTGCATATTGAATGCACAAAAAGTCTGGAGTTGAAATAAGTTTAAAAAATGAAATGCCTTTGTAACAGATGAGTTTTCGTCCGAAACCCTCATACTTCTAAGGAGATGGTCCTGTTTGTGCACGAAGTGCATTCAGTTTTTGCCGTAACCCTCTCAACTTTTTATCACATGCTATGTCGGTGAAATGATGATAACATGCCAAGTTTCAACCTTTTCAAAGTTCATTTGTACTGCTTTTCAATTTCAGGGTCGTTCAGCGCAACAAAATCATTAAAGGTATGAAAAATAGCAAATGAAGTTAGAAATGTTTGAAATTTGAGGATGTGGCTTTGAATGGTGCATATTGTATGCACAAAAAGTCTGGAGTTGAAATAAGTTTAAAAAATGAAATGCCTTTGTAACAGATGAGTTTTCGTCCGGAACCCTCATACTTCTAAGGAGATGGTCCAGTTTGTGCACGAAGTGCATCCAGTTTTTGCCGTAACCCTCTCAACTTTTTATCACATGCTATGTGGGTGAAATGATGATAACATGCCAAGTTTCAACCTTTTCAAAGTTCATTTGTACTGCTTTTCAATTTCAGGGTCATTTAGCGCAAAAAAATCATTAAATGCATGAAAAATAGCAAATGAAGTTAGAAATGTTTGAAATTTGAGGATTTGGCTTTGAATGGTGGATATTGAATGCACAAAAAGTCTGGAGTTGAAATAAGTTTTAAAAAATGAAATGCCTTTGTAACAGATGAGTTTTCGTCTGAAACCCTCATACTTCGAAGGAGATGGTCCAGTTTGTACACGAAGTGCATTCAGTTTTTGCCGTAACCCTCTCAACTTTGTATCACATGCTATGTCGGTGAAATGATGATACCATGCCAAGTTTCAACTTTTTCAGAGTTCATTTGTACTGCTTTTCAATTTCAGGGTCATTCAGCGCAACAAAATCATTAAATGTATGAAAAATAGCAAATGAAGTTAGAAATGTTTGAAATTTGAGGATGTGGCTTTGAATGGTGCATATTGAATGCACAAAAAGTCTGTAGTTGAAATAAGTTAAAAAATGAAATGCCTTTGTAACAGATGAGTTTTCGTCTGAAACCCTCACACTTCGAAGGAGATGGTCCAGTTCGTGCACGAAGTGCATCCAGTTTTTGCCGTAACCCACTCAACTTTTTCGCACAAGCTATGTCGGTGAAATGATGATACCATGCCAAGTTTCAACCTTTTCAGAGTTCATTTGTACTGCTTTTCAATTTCAGGGTCATTCAGCGCAAAAAAAATCATTAAATGCGTGAAAAATAGCAAATGAAGTTAGAAATGTTTGAAATTTGAGGATGTGGCTTTGAATGGTGCATATTGAATGCACAAAAATTCTGTAGTTGAAATAAGTTTAAAAAATGAAATGCCTTTGTAACAGATGAGTTTTCGTCCGAAACCCTCATACTTCTAAGTAGATGGTCCAGTTTGTACACGAAGTGCATTCAGTTTTTGCCGTAACCCGCTCAACTTTTTATCACATGCTATGTGGGTGAAATGATGATACCATGACAAGTTTCAACCTTTTCAGAGTTCATTTGTACTGCTTTTCATTTTCAGGGTCATTTAGCGCAAAAAAATCATTAAATGCGTGAAAAATAGCAAAGGAAGTTAGAAATGTTTGAAATTTGAGGAGTTGGCTTTGAATGATGCATATTTAATGCAGACAAAGTCTGGAGTTGAAATAAGTTTAAAAAAATGAAATGCCGTTGTAACTGATGAGTTTTCGTGTGAAACCCTCATACTTCGATGGAGATGGTCCAGTTTGTACACGAAGTGCATCTAGTTTTTGCCGTAACCCACTCAACTTTTTAGCACATGCTATGTGTGTGAAATGATGATACCATGCCAAGTTTCAACCTTTCAGAGTTCATTTGTACTGCTTTTCAATTTCAGGGTCATTCAGCGCAAAAAAAATCATTAAATGCGTGAAAAATAGCAAATGAAGTTAGAAATGTTTGAAATTTGAGGATGTGGCTTTGAATGGTGCATATTGAATGCACAAAAATTCTGGAGTTGAAATAAGTTTAAAAAATGAAATGCCTTTGTAACTGATGAGTTTTCGTCCGAAACCCTCATATTTCGAATGAGATGGTCCAGTTTGTACACGAAGTGCATCCAGTTTTTGCCGTAACCCTCTCAACTTTTTATCACATGCCATGTGTATGAAATGATGATACCATGACAAGTTTCAACCTTTTCAGAGTTCATTTGTACTGCTTTTCAATTTCAGGGTCGTTCAGCGCAAAAAATCATTAAATGCATGAAAAATAGCAAATGAAGTTAGAAATGTTTGAAATTTGAGGATGTGGCTTTGAATGGTGCATATTGAATGCACAAAAAGTCTGGAGTTGAAATAAGTTTAAAAAATGAAATGCCTTTGTAACAGATGAGTTTTCGTCCGAAACCCTCATACTTCTAAGGAGATGGTCCAGTTTGAACACGAACTGCATTCAGTTTTTGCCGTAACCCTCTCAACTTTTTATCACATACTATGTCGGTGAAATGATGATAACATGCGAAGTTTCAACCTTTTCAGAGTTCATTTGTACTGCTTTACAATTTCAGGGTCATTGAGCGCAACAAAATCATTAAATGTATGAAAAATAGCAAATGAAGTTAGAAATGTTTGAAATTTGAGGATGTGGCTTTGAATGGTGCATATTGTATGCACAAAAAGTCTGGAGTTGAAAAAATTTTAAAAAATGAAATGCCTTTGTAACAGATGAGTTTTCGTCCGAAACCCTCATACTTCGAAGGAGATGGTCCAGTTTATGCACGAAGTGCATCCAGTTTTTGCCTTAACCCTCTCAACTTTTTATCACATGCTATGTGGGTGAAATGATAATACCATGACAAGTTTCAACCTTTTCAAAGTTCATTTATACTGCTTTTCAATTTCAGGGTCATTCAGCCCAAAAAAATCATTAAATGCACGAAAAATATTAAATGAAGTTAGAAATGTTTGAAATTTGAGGATGTGTCTTTGAATGGTGCATATTGAATGCACAAAAAGTCTGGAGTTGAAATAAGTTTAAAAAATGAAATGCCTTTGTAACAGATGAGTTTTCGTCTGAAACCCTCATACTTCGAAGGAGATGGTCCAGTTTGTACACGAAGTGCATCCAGTTTTTGCCGTAACCCTCTCAACTTTTTATCACATGCTATGTGTGCGAAATGATGATACCATGCGAAGTTTCAACCTTTTCAGAGTTCATTTGTACTGCTTTACAATTTCAGGGTCATTGAGCGCAACAAAATCATTAAATGTATGAAAAATAGCAAATGAAGTTAGAAATGTTTGAAATTTGAGGATGTGGCTTTGAATGGTGCATATTGTATGCACAAAAAGTCTGGAGTTGAAAAAATTTTAAAAAATGAAATGCCTTTGTAACAGATGAGTTTTCGTCCGAAACCCTCATACTTCGAAGGAGATGGTCCAGTTTATGCACGAAGTGCATCCAGTTTTTGCCTTAACCCTCTCAACTTTTTATCACATGCTATGTGGGTGAAATGATAATACCATGACAAGTTTCAACCTTTTCAAAGTTCATTTATACTGCTTTTCAATTTCAGGGTCATTCAGCCCAAAAAAATCATTAAATGCACGAAAAATATTAAATGAAGTTAGAAATGTTTGAAATTTGAGGATGTGTCTTTGAATGGTGCATATTGAATGCACAAAAAGTCTGGAGTTGAAATAAGTTTAAAAAATGAAATGCCTTTGTAACAGATGAGTTTTCGTCTGAAACCCTCATACTTCGAAGGAGATGGTCCAGTTTGTACACGAAGTGCATCCAGTTTTTGCCGTAACCCTCTCAACTTTTTATCACATGCTATGTGTGCGAAATGATGATACCATGCGAAGTTTCAACCTTTTCAGAGTTCATTTGTACTGCTTTTCAATTTCAGGGTCATTCAGCACAAAAAAATCATTAAATGCGTGAAAAATAGCAAATGAAGTTAGAAATGTTTGAAATTTGAGGATGTGGCTTTTAATGGTGCATATTGAATGCACAAAAAGTCTGGAGTTGAAATAAGTTTAAAAAATGAAATGCCTTTGTAACAGATGAGTTTTCGTCCGAAACCCTCATACTTCTAAGGAGATGGTCCAGTTTGTGCACGAAGTGCATCCAGTTTTTGCCGTAACCCTCTCAACTTTTTATCACATGCTATGTGGGTGAAATGATGATAACATGCCAAGTTTCAACCTTTTCAGAGTTCATTTGTACTGCTTTTCCATTTCAGGGTCATTTAGCGCAAAAAAATCATTAAATGCATGAAAAATAGCAAATGAAGTTACAAATGTTTGAAATTTGAGGATGTTGCTTTGAATGGTGCATATTGAATGCACAAAAAGTCTGTATTTGAGATAAGTTAAAAAATGAAATGCCTTTGTAACAGATGAGTTTTCGTCTGAAACCCTCACACCTCGAAGGAGATGGTCCAGTTCGTGCACGAAGTGCATCCAGTTTTTGCCGTAACCCACTCAACTTTTTAGCACAAGCTATGTCGGTGAAATGATGATACCATGCCAAGTTTCAACCTTTTCAGAGTTCATTTGTACTGCTTTTCAATTTCAGGGTCATTCAGCGCAAAAAAAATCATTAAATGCGTGAAAAATAGCAAATGAAGTTAGAAATGTTTGAAATTTGAGGATGTGGCTTTGAATGGTGCATATTGAATGCACAAAAAGTCTGTAGTTGAAATAAGTTTAAAAAATGAAATGCCTTTGTAACAGATGAGTTTTCGTCCGAAACCCTCATACTTCTAAGGAGATGGTCCAGTTTGTACACGAAGTGCATTCAGTTTTTGCCGTAACCCTCTCAACTTTTTATCACATGCTATGTGGGTGAAATGATGATACCATGACAAGTTTCAACCTTTTCAGAGTTCATTTGTACTGCTTTTCATTTTCAGGGTCATTTAGCGCAAAAAAATCATTAAATGCGTGAAAAATAGCAAAGGAAGTTAGAAATGTTTGAAATTTGAGGAGTTGGCTTTGAATGATGCATATTTAATGCAGACAAAGTCTGGAGTTGAAATAAGTTTAAAAAAATGAAATGCCGTTGTAACTGATGAGTTTTCGTGTGAAACCCTCATACTTCGATGGAGATGGTCCAGTTTGTACACGAAGTGCATCCAGTTTTTGCCGTAACCCACTCAACTTTTTAGCACATGCTATGTGTGTCAAATGATGATACCATGCCAAGTTTCAACCTTTCAGAGTTCATTTGTACTGCTTTTCAATTTCAGGGTCATTCAGCGCAAAAAAAATCATTAAATGCGTGAAAAATAGCAAATGAAGTTAGAAATGTTTGAAATTTGAGGATGTGGCTTTGAATGGTGCATATTGAATGCACAAAAAGTCTGGAGTTGAAATAACTTTAAAAAATGAAATGCCTTTGTAACTGATGAGTTTTCGTCCGAAACCCTCATACTTCGAAGGAGATGGTCCAGTTTGTACACGAAGTGCATTCAGTTTTTGCCGTAACCCTCTCAACTTTGTATCACATGCTATGTCGGTGAAATGATGATACCATGCCAAGTTTCAACTTTTTCAGAGTTCATTTGTACTGCTTTTCAATTTCAGGGTCATTCAGCGCAACAAAATCATTAAATGTATGAAAAATAGCAAATGAAGCTAGAAATGTTTGAAATTTGAGGATGTTGCTTTGAATGGTGCATATTGAATGCACAAAAAGTCTGTACTTGAGATAAGTTAAAAAATGCAATGCCTTTGTAACAGATGAGTTTTCGTCTGAAACCCTCACACCTCGAAGGAGATGGTCCAGTTCGTGCACGAAGTGCATCCAGTTTTTGCCGTAACCCACTCAACTTTTTAGCACAAGCTATGTCGGTGAAATGATGATACCATGCCAAGTTTCAACCTTTTCAGAGTTCATTTGTACTGCTTTTCAATTTCAGGGTCATTCAACGCAAAAAAAAATCATTAAATGCGTGAAAAATAGCAAATGAAGTTAGAAATGTTTGAAATTTGAGGATGTGGCTTTGAATGGTACATATTGAATGCACAAAAAGTCTGTAGTTGAAATAAGTTTAAAAAATGAAATGCCTTTGTAACAGATGAGTTTTCGTCTGAAACCCTCATACTTCTAAGGAGATGGTCCAGTTTGTACACGAAGTGCATTCAGTTTTTGCCGTAACCCTCTCAACTTTTTATCACATGCTATGTGGGTGAAATGATGATACCATGACAAGTTTCAACCTTTTCAGAGTTCATTTGTACTGCTTTTCATTTTCAGGGTCATTTAGCACAAAAAAATCATTAAATGCGTGAAAAATAGCAAAGGAAGTTGGAAATGTTTGAAATTTGAGGAGTTGGCTTTGAATGATGCATATTTAATGCAGACAAAGTCTGGAGTTGAAATAAGATTAAAAAAATGAAATGCCGTTGTAACTGATGAGTTTTCGTGTGAAACCCTCATACTTCGATGGAGATGGTCCAGTTTGTACACGAAGTGCATCCAGTTTTTGCCGTAACCCACTCAACTTTTTAGCACATGCTATGTGTGTCAAATGATGATACCATGCCAAGTTTCAACCTTTCAGAGTTCATTTGTACTGCTTTTCAATTTCAGGGTTATTCAGCGCAAAAAAAATCATTAAATGCGTGAAAAATAGCAAATGAAGTTAGAAATGTTTGAAATTTGAGGATGTGGCTTTGAATGGTGCATATTGAATGCACAAAAAGTCTGGAGTTGAAATAAGTTTAAAAAATGAAATGCCTTTGTAACTGATGAGTTTTCGTCCGAAACCCTCATAGTTCGAATGAGATGGTCCAGTTTGTACACGAAGTGCATCCAGTTTTTGCCGTAACGCTCTCAACTTTTTATCACATGCCATGTGTGTGAAATGATGATACCATGACAATTTTCAACCTTTTCAGAGTTCATTTGTACTGCTTTTCAATTTCAGGGTCGTTCAGCGCAAAAAATCATTAAATGCATGAAAAATAGCAAATGAAGTTAGAAATGTTTGAAATTTGAGGATGTGGCTTTGAATGGTGCATATTGAATGCACAAAAAGTCTGGAGTTGAAATAAGTTTAAAAAATGAAATGCCTTTGTAACAGATGAGTTTTCGTCCGAAACCCTCATACTTCTAAGGAGATGGTCCAGTTTGAACACGACGTGCATTCAGTTTTTGCCGTAACCCTCTCAACTTTTTATCACATACTATGTCGGTGAAATGATGATAACATGCCAAGTTTCAACCTTTTCAGAGTTCATTTGTACTGCTTTTCAATTTCAGGGTCATTGAGCGCAACAAAATCATTAAATGTATGAAAAATAGCAAATGAAGTTAGAAATGTTTGAAATTTGAGGATGTGGCTTTGAATGGTGCATATTGTATGCACAAAAAGTCTGGAGTTGAAATAAGTTTAAAAAATAAAATGCCTTTGTAAGAGATGAGTTTTCGTCCGAAACCCTCATACTTCGAAGGAGATGGTCCAGTTTATGCACGAAGTGCATCCAGTTTTTGCCGTAACCCTCTCAACTTTTTATCACATGCTATGTGGGTGAAATGATGATACCATGACAAGTTTCAACCTTTTCAGAGTTCATTTATACTGCTTTTCAATTTCAGGGTCATTTAGCGCAAAAAAATCATTAAATGCATGAAAAATATTAAATGAAGTTAGAAATGTTTGAAATTTAAGGATGTGGCTTTGAATGGTGCATATTTAATGCAGAAAAAGTCTTGAGTTGAAATAAGTTTAAAAAAATGAAATGCCGTTATAACAAATGAGTTTTCGTCTGAAACCCTCACACTTCGAAGGAGATGGTCCAGTTTGTACACGAAGTGCATCTAGTTTTTGCCGTAACCCATTCAACTTTTTAGCACAAGCTATGTGTGTGAAATGAATATACCATGGCAAGTTTCAACCTTTTCAGAGTTCATTTGTACTGCTTTTCAATTTCAGGGTCATTTAGCGCAAAAAAATCATTAAATGCGTGAAAAATAGCAAATGAAGTTAGAAATGTTTGAAATTTGAGGATGTGGCTTTGAATGGTGCATATTGAATGCACAAAAAGTCTGGAGTTGAAATAAGTTTAAAAATGAAATGCCTTTGTAACAGATGAGTTTTCGTCTGAAACCCTCATACTTCGAAGGAGATGGTCCAGTTTGTACACGAAGTGCATCCAGTTTTTGCCGTAACCCTCTCAACTTTTTATCACATGCTATGTGTGCGAAATGATGATACCATGCGAAGTTTCAACCTTTTCAGAGTTCATTTGTACTGATTATCAATTTCAGGGTCATTCAACACAAAAAAATCATTAAATGCGTGAAAAATAGCAAATGAAGTTAGAAATGTTTGAAATTTGAGGATGTGGCTTTGAATGGTGCATATTGAATGCACAAAAAGTCTGGAGTTGAAATAAGTTTAAAAAATGAAATGCCTTTGTAACAGATGAGTTTTCGTCTGAAACCCTCATACTTCGAATGAGATGGTCTAGTTTGTACACGAAGTGCATCCAGTTTTTGCCGTAACCCTCTCAACTTTTTATCACATGCCATGTGTGTGAAATGATGATACCATGACAAGTTTCAACCTTTTCAGAGTTCATTTGTACTGCTTTTCAATTTCAGGGTCGTTCAGCGCAAAAAATCATTAAATGCATGAAAAATAGCAAATGAAGTTAGAAATGTTTGAAATTTGAGGATGTGGCTTTGAATGGTGCATATTGAATGCACAAAAAGTCTGGAGTTGAAATAAGTTTAAAAAATGAAATGCCTTTGTAACAGATGAGTTTTCGTCCGAAACCCTCATACTTCGAATGAGATGGTCCAGTTTGTACACGAAGTGCATCTAGTTTTTGCCGTAACCCACTCAACTTTTTAGCACATGCTATGTGTGTGTAATGATGGTACCATGCCAAGTTTCAACCTTTTCAGAGTTCATTTGTACTTCTTTTCAATTTCAGGGTCTTTCAGCGCAACAAAATCATTAAATGTATGAAAAATAGCAAATGAAGTTAGAAATGTTTGAAATTTGAGGATGTGGCTTTGAATGGTGCATATTGTATGCACAAAAAGTCTGGAGTTGAAATAAGTTTAAAAAATGAAATGCCTTTGTAACAGATGAGTTTTCGTCCGAAACCCTCATACTTCGAAGGAGATGGTCCAGTTTGTCCACGAAGTGCATCCAGTTTTTGCCGTAACCCTCTCAACTTTTTATCACATGCTATGTGGGTGAAATGATGATACCCTGCCAAGTTTCAACCTTTTCAGAGTTCATTTGTACTGCTTTTCAATTTCAGGGTCATTCAGCGCAAAAAAATCATTAAATGCATGAAAAATAGCAAATGAAGTTAGAAATGTTTGAAATTTGAGGATGTGGCTTTGAATGGTGCATATTGTATGCAGAAAAAGTCTGGAGTTGAAATACAACAAACAACAAACAACAAACAAATCCTTTAGTCCCAAACAAGTTGGGGTAGGCTAGAGGTGAAACCCATAAGATCTCGCGACCAACTCATGGTTCTGGCACATGGATAGCAAGCTTCCATGCACCCCTGTCCATGGCTAGTTCTTTGGTGATGCTCCAATCCTTCAGGTCTCTCTTTACGGACTCTTCCCATGTCAAGTTCGGTCTACCCCGGCCTCTTTTGACAATATGAGCACGCTTTAGCCGTCCGCTATGTACTGGGGCTTCTGGAGGCCTGCGTTGAATATGTCCAAACCATCTCAGACGATGTTGGACAAGCTTCTCTTCAATTGGCGCTACCCCAACTCTATCTCGTATATCATCATTCCGGATTCGGTCCTTCCTTGTGTGGCCACACATCCATCTCAACATGCGCATCTCCGCCACACCTAACTGTTGCACATGTCACCTTTTAGTCGCCCAACAAAAAGTCTGGAGATGAAATAAGTTTAAAAAATGAAATGCCTTTGTAAGAGATGAGTTTTCGTCCGAAACCCTCATACTTCGAAGGAGATGGTCCAGTTTATGCACGAAGTGCATCCAGTTTTTGCCGTAACCCTCTCAACTTTTTATCACATGCTATGTGGGTGAAATGATGATACCATGACAAGTTTAAACCTTTTCAGAGTTCATTTATACTGCTTTTCAATTTCAGGGTCATTTAGCGCAAAAAAATCATTAAATGCATGAAAAATATTAAATGAAGTTAGAAATGTTTGAAATTTAAGGATGTGGCTTTGAATGGTGCATATTTAATGCAGAAAAAGTCTTGAGTTGAAATAAGTTTAAAAAAAATGAAATGCCGTTATAACAAATGAGTTTTCGTCTGAATCCCTCACACTTCGAAGGAGATGGTCCAATTTGTACACGAAGTGCATCTAGTTTTTGCCGTAACCCACTCAACTTTTTAGCACAAGCTATGTGTGTGAAATGAATATACCATGGCAAGTTTCAACCTTTTCAGAGTTCATTTGTACTGCTTTTCAATTTCAGGGTCATTCAGCGCAAAAAAAATCATTAAATGCGTGAAAAATAGCAAATGAAGTTAGAAATGTTTGAAATTTGAGGATGTGGCTTTGAATGGTGCATATTGAATGCACAAAAAGTCTGGAGTTGAAATAAGTTTAAAAATGAAATGCCTTTGTAACAGATGAGTTTTCGTCTGAAACCCTCATACTTCGAAGGAGATGGTCCAGTTTGTACACGAAGTGCATCCAGTTTTTGCCGTAACCCTCTCAACTTTTTATCACATGCTATGTGTGCGAAATGATGATACCATGCGAAGTTTCAACCTTTTCAGAGTTCATTTGTACTGCTTTTCAATTTCAGGGTCATTCAGCACAAAAAAATCATTAAATGCGTGAAAAATAGCAAATGAAGTTAGAAATGTTTGAAATTTGAGGATGTGGCTTTGAATGGTGCATATTGAATGCACAAAAAGTCTGGAGTTGAAATAAGTTTAAAAAATGAAATGCCTTTGTAACAGATGAGTTTTCGTCTGAAACCCTCATACTTCGAATGAGATGGTCTAGTTTGTACATGAAGTGCATCCAGTTTTTGCCGTAACCCTCTCAACTTTTTATCACATGCCATGTGTGTGAAATGATGATACCATGACAAGTTTCAACCTTTTCAGAGTTCATTTGTACTGCTTTTCAATTTCAGGGTCGTTCAGCGCAAAAAATCATTAAATGCATGAAAAATAGCAAATGAAGTTAGAAATGTTTGAAATTTGAGGATGTGGCTTTGAATGGTGCATATTGAATGCACAAAAAGTCTGGAGTTGAAATAAGTTTAAAAAATGAAATGCCTTTGTAACAGATGAGTTTTCGTCCGAAACCCTCATACTTCGAATGAGATGGTCCAGTTTGTACACGAAGTGCATCTAGTTTTTGCCGTAACCCACTCAACTTTTTAGCACATGCTATGTGTGTGTAATGATGGTACCATGCCAAGTTTCAACCTTTTCAGAGTTCATTTGTACTGCTTTTCAATTTCAGGGTCTTTCAGCGCCACAAAATCATTAAATGTATGAAAAATAGCAAATGAAGTTAGAAATGTTTGAAATTTGAGGATGTGGCTTTGAATGGTGCATATTGTATGCACAAAAAGTCTGGAGTTGAAATAAGTTTAAAAAATGAAATGCCTTTGTAACAGATGAGTTTTCGTCCGAAACCCTCATACTTCGAAGGAGATGGTCCAGTTTGTCCACGAAGTGCATCCAGTTTTTGCCGTAACCCTCTCAACTTTTTATCACATGCTATGTGGGTGAAATGATGATACCCTGCCAAGTTTCAACCTTTTCAGAGTTCATTTGTACTGCTTTTCAATTTCAGGGTCATTCAGCGCAAAAAAATCAGTAAATGCATGAAAAATAGCAAATGAAGTTAGAAATGTTTGAAATTTGAGGATGTGGCTTTGAATGGTGCATATTGTATGCAGAAAAAGTCTGGAGTTGAAATACAACAAACAACAAACAACAAACAAATCCTTTAGTCCCAAACAAGTTGGGGTAGGCTAGAGGTGAAACCCATAAGATCTCGCGACCAACTCATGGTTCTGGCACATGGATAGCAAGCTTCCATGCACCCCTGTCCATGGCTAGTTCTTTGGTGATGCTCCAATCCTTCAGGTCTCTCTTTACGGACTCTTCCCATGTCAAGTTCGGTCTACCCCGGCCTCTTTTGACAATATGAGCAAGCTTTAGCCGTCCGCTATGTACTGGGGCTTCTGGAGGCCTGCGTTGAATATGTCCAAACCATCTCAGACGATGTTGGACAAGCTTCTCTTCAATTGGCGCTACCCCAACTCTATCTCGTATATCATCATTCCGGATTCGGTCCTTCCTTGTGTGGCCACACATCCATCTCAACATGCGCATCTCCGCCACACCTAACTGTTGCACATGTCACCTTTTAGTCGGCCAACAAAAAGTCTGGAGATGAAATAAGTTTAAAAAATGAAATGCCTTTGTAAGAGATGAGTTTTCGTCCGAAACCCTCATACTTCGAAGGAGATGGTCCAGTTTATGCACGAAGTGCATCCAGTTTTTGCCGTAACCCTCTCAACTTTTTATCACATGCTATGTGGGTGAAATGATGATACCATGACAAGTTTCAACCTTTTCAGAGTTCATTTATACTGCTTTTCAATTTCAGGGTCATTTAGCGCAAAAAAATCATTAAATGCATGAAAAATATTAAATGAAGTTAGAAATGTTTGAAATTTAAGGATGTGGCTTTGAATGGTGCATATTTAATGCAGAAAAAGTCTTGAGTTGAAATAAGTTTAAAAAAATGAAATGCCGTTATAACAAATGAGTTTTCGTCTGAAACCCTCACACTTCGAAGGAGATGGTCCAATTTGTACACGAAGTGCATCTAGTTTTTGCCGTAACCCACTCAACTTTTTAGCACAAGCTATGTGTGTGAAATGAATATACCATGGCAAGTTTCAACCTTTTCAGAGTTCATTTGTACTGCTTTTCAATTTCAGGGTCATTCAGCGCAAAAAAAATCATTAAATGCGTGAAAAATAGCAAATGAAGTTAGAAATGTTTGAAATTTGAGGATGTGGCTCTAAATGGTGCATATTGAATGCACAAAAAGTCTGGAGTTGAAATAAGTTTAAAAATGAAATGCCTTTGTAACAGATGAGTTTTCGTCTGAAACCCTCATACTTCGAAGGAGATGGTCCAGTTTGTACACGAAGTGCATCCAGTTTTTGCCGTAACCCTCTCAACTTTTTATCACATGCTATGTGTGCGAAATGATGATACCATGCGAAGTTTCAACCTTTTCAGAGTTCATTTGTACTGCTTTACAATTTCAGGGTCATTCAGCACAAAAAAATCATTAAATGCGTGAAAAATAGCAAATGAAGTTAGAAATGTTTGAAATTTGAGGATGTGGCTTTGAATGGTGCATATTGAATGCACAAAAAGTCTGGAGTTGAAATAAGTTTAAAAAATGAAATGCCTTTGTAACAGATGAGTTTTCGTCCGAAACCCTCATACTTCGAATGAGATGGTCTAGTTTGTACATGAAGTGCATCCAGTTTTTGCCGTAACCCTCTCAACTTTTTATCACATGCCATGTGTGTGAAATGATGATACCATGACAAGTTTCAACCTTTTCAGAGTTCATTTGTACTGCTTTTCAATTTCAGGGTCGTTCAGCGCAAAAAATCATTAAATGCATGAAAAATAGCAAATGAAGTTAGAAATGTTTGAAATTTGAGGATGTGGCTTTGAATGGTGCATATTGAATGCACAAAAAGTCTGGAGTTGAAATAAGTTTAAAAAATGAAATGCCTTTGTAACAGATGTGTTTTCGTCCGAAACCCTCATACTTCGAATGAGATGGTCCAGTTTGTACACGAAGTGCATCTAGTTTTTGCCGTAACCCACTCAACTTTTTAGCACATGCTATGTGTGTGTAATGATGGTACCATGCCAAGTTTCAACCTTTTCAGAGTTCATTTGTACTGCTTTTCAATTTCAGGGTCTTTCAGCGCAACAAAATCATTAAATGTATGAAAAATAGCAAATGAAGTTAGAAATGTTTGAAATTTGAGGATGTGGCTTTGAATGGTGCATATTGTATGCACAAAAAGTTTGGAGTTGAAATAAGTTTAAAAAATGAAATGCCTTTGTAACAGATGAGTTTTCGTCCGAAACCCTCATACTTCGAAGGAGATGGTCCAGTTTGTCCACGAAGTGCATCCAGTTTTTGCCGTAACCCTCTCAACTTTTTATCACATGCTATGTGGGTGAAATGATGATACCCTGCCAAGTTTCAACCTTTTCAGAGTTCATTTGTACTGCTTTTCAATTTCAGGGTCATTCAGCGCAAAAAAATCCTTAAATGCCTGAAAAATAGCAAATGAAGTTTGAAATGTTTGAAATTTGAGGATGTGGCTTTGAATGGTGCATATTGTATGCAGAAAAAGTCTGGAGTTGAAATACAACAAACAACAAACAACAAACAAATCGTTTAGTCCCAAACAAGTTGGGGTAGGCTAGAGGTGAAACCCATAAGATCTCGCGACCAACTCATGGTTCTGGCACATGGATAGCAAGCTTCCATGCACCCCTGTCCATGGCTAGTTCTTTGGTGATGCTCCAATCCTTCAGGTCTCTCTTTACGGACTCTTCCCATGTCAAGTTCGGTCTACCCCGGCCTCTTTTGACAATATGAGCACGCTTTAGCCGTCCGCTATGTACTGGGGCTTCTGGAGGCCTGCGTTGAATATGTCCAAACCATCTCAGACGATGTTGGACAAGCTTCTCTTCAATTGGCGCTACCCCAACTCTATCTCGTATATCATCATTCCGGATTCGGTCCTTCCTTGTGTGGCCACACATCCATCTCAACATGCGCATCTCCGCCACACCTAACTGTTGCACATGTCACCTTTTAGTCGGCCAACAAAAAGTCTGGAGTTGAAATAAGTTTAAAAAATGAAATGCCTTTGTAAGAGATGAGTTTTCGTGCGGAACCCTCATACTTCGAAGGAGATGGTCCAGTTTATGCACGAAGTGCATCCAGTTTTTGCCGTAACCCTCTCAACTGTTTATCACATGCTATCTGGGTGAAATGATGATACCATGACAAGTTTCAACCTTTTCAGAGTTCATTTATACTGCTTTTAAATTTCAGGGTCATTTAGCGCAAAAAAATCATTAAATGCATGAAAAATATTAAATGAAGTTAGAAATGTTTGAAATTTAAGGATGTGGCTTTGAATGGTGCATATTTAATGCAGAAAAAGTCTTGAGTTTAAATAAGTTTAAAAAAATGAAATGCCGTTATAACAAATGAGTTTTCGTCTGAAACCCTCACACTTCGAAGGAGATGGTCCAGTTTGTACACGAAGTGCATCTAGTTTTTGCCGTAACCCACTCAACTTTTTAGCACAAGCTATGTGTGTGAAATGAATATACCATGGCAAGTTTCAACCTTTTCAGAGTTCATTTGTACTGCTTTTCAATTTCAGGGTCATTCAGCGCAAAAAAATCATTAAATGCGTGAAAAATAGCAAATGAAGTTAGAAATGTTTGAAATTTGAGGATGTGGCTTTGAATGGTGCATATTGAATGCACAAAAAGTCTGGAGTTGAAATAAGTTTAAAAATGAAATGCCTTTGTAACAGATGAGTTTTCGTCTCAAACCCTCATACTTCGAAGGAGATGGTCCAATTTGTACACGAAGTGCATCCAGTTTTTGCCGTAACCCTCTCAACTTTTTATCACATGCTATGTGTGCGAAATGATGATACCATGCGAAGTTTCAACCTTTTCAGAGTTCATTTGTACTGCTTTTCAATTTCAGGGTCATTCAGCACAAAAAAATCATTAAATGCGTGAAAAATAGCAAATGAAGTTAGAAATGTTTGAAATTTGAGGATGTGGCTTTGAATGGTGCATATTGAATGCACAAAAAGTCTGGAGTTTAAATAAGTTTAAAAAATGAAATGCCTTGGTAACAGATGAGTTTTCGTCCGAAACCCTCATACTTCGAATGAGATGGTCTAGTTTGTACACGAAGTGCATCCAGTTTTTGCCGTAACCCTCTCAACTTTTTATCACATGCCATGTGTGTGAAATGATGATACCATGACAAGTTTCAACCTTTTCAGAGTTCATTTGTACTGCTTTTCAATTTCAGGGTCGTTCAGCGCAAAAAATCATTAAATGCATGAAAAATAGCAAATGAAGTTAGAAATGTTTGAAATTTGAGGATGTGGCTTTGAATGGTGCATATTGAATGCACAAAAAGTCTGGAGTTGAAATAAGTTTAAAAAATGAAATGCCTTTGTAACAGATGAGTTTTCGTCCGAAACCCTCATACTTCGAATGAGATGGTCCAGTTTGTACACGAAGTGCATCTAGTTTTTGCCGTAACCCACTCAACTTTTTAGCACATGCTATGTGTGTGTAATGATGGTACCATGCCAAGTTTCAACCTTTTCAGAGTTCATTTGTACTGCTTTTCAATTTCAGGGTCTTTCAGCGCAACAAAATCATTAAATGTATGAAAAATAGCAAATGAAGTTAGAAATGTTTGAAATTTGAGGATGTGGCTTTGAATGGTGCATATTGTATGCACAAAAAGTCTGGAGTTGAAATAAGTTTAAAAAATGAAATGTCTTTGTAACAGATGAGTTTTCGTCCGAAACCCTCATACTTCGAAGGAGATGGTCCAGTTTGTCCACGAAGTGCATCCAGTTTTTGCCGTAACCCTCTCAACTTTTTATCACATGCTATGTGGGTGAAATGATGATACCCTGCCAAGTTTCAACCTTTTCAGAGTTCATTTGTACTGCTTTTCAATTTCAGGGTCATTCAGCGCAAAAAAATCCTTAAATGCCTGAAAAATAGCAAATGAAGTTTGAAATGTTTGAAATTTGAGGATGTGGCTTTGAATGGTGCATATTGTATGCAGAAAAAGTCTGGAGTTGAAATACAACAAACAACAAACAACAAACAAATCGTTTAGTCCCAAACAAGTTGGGGTAGGCTAGAGGTGAAACCCATAAGATCTCGCGACCAACTCATGGTTCTGGCACATGGATAGCAAGCTTCCATGCACCCCTGTCCATGGCTAGTTCTTTGGTGATGCTCCAATCCTTCAGGTCTCTCTTTACGGACTCTTCCCATGTCAAGTTCGGTCTACCCCAGCCTCTTTTGACAATATGAGCACGCTTTAGCCGTCCGCTATGTACTGGGGCTTCTGGAGGCCTGCGTTGAATATGTCCAAACCATCTCAGACGATGTTGGACAAGCTTCTCTTCAATTGGCGCTACCCCAACTCTATCTCGTATATCATCATTCCGGATTCGGTCCTTCCTTGTGTGGCCACACATCCATCTCAACATGCGCATCTCCGCCACACCTAACTGTTGCACATGTCACCTTTTAGTCGGCCAACAAAAAGTCTGGAGTTGAAATAAGTTTAAAAAATGAAATGCCTTTGTAAGAGATGAGTTTTCGTGCGGAACCCTCATACTTCGAAGGAGATGGTCCAGTTTATGCACGAAGTGCATCCAGTTTTTGCCGTAACCCTCTCAACTGTTTATCACATGCTATCTGGGTGAAATGATGATACCATGACAAGTTTCAACCTTTTCAGAGTTCATTTATACTGCTTTTCAATTTCAGGGTCATTTAGCGCAAAAAAATCATTAAATGCATGAAAAATATTAAATGAAGTTAGAAATGTTTGAAATTTAAGGATGTGGCTTTGAATGGTGCATATTTAATGCAGAAAAAGTCTTGAGTTGAAATAAGTTTAAAAAAATGAAATGCCGTTATAACAAATGAGTTTTCGTCTGAAACCCTCACACTTCGAAGGAGATGGTCCAGTTTGTACACGAAGTGCATCTAGTTTTTGCCGTAACCCACTCAACTTTTTAGCACAAGCTATGTGTGTGAAATGAATATACCATGGCAAGTTTCAACCTTTTCAGAGTTCATTTGTACTGCTTTTCAATTTCAGGGTCATTCAGCGCAAAAAAATCATTAAATGCGGGAAAAATAGCAAATGAAGTTAGAAATGTTTGAAATTTGAGGATGTGGCTTTGAATGGTGCATATTGAATGCACAAAAAGTCTGGAGTTGAAATAAGTTTAAAAATGAAATGCCTTTGTAACAGATGAGTTTTCGTCTCAAACCCTCATACTTCGAAGGAGATGGTCCAGTTTGTACACGAAGTGCATCCAGTTTTTGCCGTAACCCTCTCAACTTTTTATCACATGCTATGTGTGCGAAATGATGATACCATGCGAAGTTTCAACCTTTTCAGAGTTCATTTGTACTGCTTTTCAATTTCAGGGTCATTCAGCACAAAAAAATCATTAAATGCGTGAAAAATAGCAAATGAAGTTAGAAATGTTTGAAATTTGAGGATGTGGCTTTGAATGGTGCATATTGAATGCACAAAAAGTCTGGAGTTTAAATAAGTTTAAAAAATGAAATGCCTTTGTAACAGATGAGTTTTCGTCCGAAACCCTCATACTTCGAATGAGATGGTCTAGTTTGTACACGAAGTGCATCCAGTTTTTGCCGTAACCCTCTCAACTTTTTATCACATGCCATGTGTGTGAAATGATGATACCATGACAAGTTTCAACCTTTTCAGAGTTCATTTGTACTGCTTTTCAATTTCAGGGTCGTTCAGCGCAAAAAATCATTAAATGCATGAAAAATAGCAAATGAAGTTAGAAATGTTTGAAATTTGAGGATGTGGCTTTGAATGGTGCATATTGAATGCACAAAAAGTCTGGAGTTGAAATAAGTTTAAAAAATGAAATGCCTTTGTAACAGATGAGTTTTCGTCCGAAACCCTCATACTTCGAATGAGATGGTCCAGTTTGTACACGAAGTGCATCTAGTTTTTGCCGTAACCCACTCAACTTTTTAGCACATGCTATGTGTGTGTAATGATGGTACCATGCCAAGTTTCAACCTTTTCAGAGTTCATTTGTACTGCTTTTCAATTTCAGGGTCTTTCAGCGCAACAAAATCATTAAATGTATGACAAATAGCAAATGAAGTTAGAAATGTTTGAAATTTGAGGATGTGGCTTTGAATGGTGCATATTGTATGCACAAAAAGTCTGGAGTTGAAATAAGTTTAAAAAATGAAATGCCTTTGTAACAGATGAGTTTTCGTCCGAAACCCTCATACTTCGAAGGAGATGGTCCAGTTTGTCCACGAAGTGCATCCAGTTTTTGCCATAACCCTCTCAACTTTTTATCACATGCTATGTGGGTGAAATGATGATACCCTGCCAAGTTTCAACCTTTTCAGAGTTCATTTGTACTGCTTTTCAATTTCAGGGTCATTCAGCGCAAAAAAATCATTAAATGCATGAAAAATAGCAAATGAAGTTTGAAATGTTTGAAATTTGAGGATGTGGCTTTGAATGGTGCATATTGTATGCAGAAAAAGTCTGGAGTTGAAATAAGTTTAAAAAATGAAATGCCTTTGTAACAGATGAGTTTTCGTCTAAACCCTCATACTTCGAAGGAGATGGTCCAGTTTGTACACGAAGTGCATCTAGTTTTTGCCGTAACCCACTCAAATTTTTAGCACATGCTATGTGTGTGAAATTATGATAACATGCCAAGTTTCAACCTTTTCAGAGTTCATTTGTACTGCTTTTCAATTTCACGGTCATTCAGCGCAAACAAATCATTAAATGCATGAAAAATAGCAAATGAAGTTAGAAATGTTTGAAATTTGAGGATGTGGCTTTGAATGGTGCATATTGAATGCACAAAAATTCTGGAGTTGAAATAAGTTTAAAAAAATGAAATGCCTTTGTAAAAGATGAGTTTTCGTACGAAACTCTAATACTTCGAAGGAGATGGTCCAGTTTGTGCACGAAGTGCATCCAGTTTTTGCCGTAACCCTCTCAACTTTTGATCACATGCTATGTGTGTGAAATGATGATACCATGCCAAGTTTCAACCTTTTCAGAGTTCATTTGTACTGCTTTTCAATTTCAGGGTCATTCAGCGCAAAAAAAAATCATTAAATGCATGAAAAATAGCACATGAAGTTAGAAATGTTTGAAATTTGAGGATGTGGCTTTGAATGGTGCATATTGAATGCACAAAAAGTCTAGAGTCCAAATAAGTTTAAAAAATGAAATGCCTTTGTAAGAGATGAGTTTTCGTCCGAAACCCTTATACTTCGAAGAAGATGGTCCAGTTTGTGCACGAAGTGCATCCAGTTTTTGTCGTAACCCTCTCAACTTTTTATCACATGCTATGTGTGTGAAATGATGATACCATGCGAAGTTTCAACTTTTTCAGAGTTCATTTGTACTGCTTTTCAATTTCAGGGTCATTCAGCACAAAAAAAAAATCACTAAATGCATGAAAAATAGCAAACGAAGTTAGAAATTTTTTAAATTTGAGGATGTGGCCTTGAATGGTGCATATTGAATGCACAAAAAGTCTGGAGTTGAAATAAGTTTAAAAAATGAAATGCCTTTCTAACAGATGAGTTTTCGCCCGAAACCCTCATTCTTCGAAGGAGATGGTCCAGTTTGTACACGAAGTGCATCCAGTTTTTGCCGTAACCCTCTCAACATTTTATCACATGCTATGTCGGTGAAATGATGATACCATGCCAAGTTTCAACCTTTTCAGACTTCATTTGTACTGCATTTCAATTTCAGGGTCATTTAGCGCAAAAAAAATCATTAAATGCATGAAAAATAGCAAATGAAGTTAGAAATGTTTGAAATTTGAGGATGTGGCTTTGAATGGTGCATATTGAATGAACAAAAAGTCTAGAGTCCAAATAAGTTTAAAAAATGAAATGCCTTTGTAACAGATGAGTTTTCGTCCGAAACCCTCATACTTCGAAGGAGATGGTCCAGTTTGTGCACGAAGTGCATCCAGCTTTTGCCGTAACCCTCTCAACTTTTTATCACATGCTATGTGTGTGAAATTATAATACCATGCCAAGTTTCAACCTTTTCAGAGTTCATATGTACAGCTTTTCAATTTCAGGGTCATTCAGCACAAAAAAAATCATTAAATGCATGAAAAATAGCAAATGAAGTTAGAAATGTTTTAAATTTGAGAATGTAGCTTTGAATGGTGCATATTGAATGCACAAAAAGTCTTGAGTTGAAATAAGTTTAAAAAAATGAAATGCCTTTGTAAAAGATAAGTTTTCGTACGAAACTCTAATACTTCAAAGGAGAGGGTCCAGTTTGTGCACGAAGTGCATCCAGTTTTTGCCGTAACCCTCTCAACTTTTTATCACATGCTATGTGGGTGAAATTATGATACCATGCCAAGTTTCAACCTTTTCAGAGTTCATTTGTATTGCTTTTCAATTTCAGGGTCATTCAGCGCCAAAAAAATCATTAAATGCATGAAAAATAGCAAATGAAGTTAGAAATGTTTGAAATTTGTGGATGTGGCTTTGAATGGTGCATATTGAATGCACAAAAAGTCTAGAGTCCAAATAAGTTTAAAAAATGAAATGCCTTTGTAACAGATGTGTTTTCGTCCGAAACGCTCATACTTCGAAGGAGATGGTCCAGTTTGTGCACGAAGTGCATCCAGCTTTTGCCGTAACCCTCTCAAATTTTTATCACATGCTATGTGTGTGAAATGATGATACCATGCCAAGTTTCAACCTTTTCAGAGTTCATTTGTACTGCTTTTCAATTTCAGGGTCATTCAGCGCAAAAAAAATCATTAAATGCGTGAAAAATAGTAAATGAAGTTAGAAATGTTTGAAATTTGAGGATGTGGCTTTGAATGGTGCATATTGAATGCACAAAAAGTCTGGAGTTGAAATAAGTTTAAAAAATGAAATGCCTTTGTAACAGATGAGTTTTTGTCCGAAACCCTCATACTTCGAATGAGATGGTCCAGTTTGTACACGAAGTGCATCCAGTTTTTGCCGTAACCCTCTCAACTTTTTATCACATGCCATGTGTGTGAAATGATGATACCATGACAAGTTTCAACCTTTTCAGAGTTCATTTGTACTGCTTTTCAATTTCAGGGTCGTTCAGCGCAAAAAATCATTAAATGCATGAAAAATGGCAAATGAAGTTAGAAATGTTTGAAATTTGAGGATGTGGCTTTGAATGGTGCATATTGAATGCACAAAAAGTCTGGAGTTGAAATAAGTTTAAAAAATGAAATGCCTTTGTAACAGATGAGTTTTTGTCGGAAACCGTCATACTTCTAAGGAGATGGTCCAGTTTGTACACGAAGTGCATTCAGCTTTTGCCGTAAGCCTCTCAACTTTTTATCACATACTATGTCGGTGAAATGATGATAACATGCCAAGTTTCAACCTTTTCAGAGTTCATTTGTACTGCTTTTCAATTTCAGGGTCATTGAGCGCAACAAAATCATTAAATGTATGAAAAATAGCAAATGAAGTTAGAAATGTTTGAAATTTGAGGATGTGGCTTTGAATGGTGCATATTGTAGGCACAAAAAGTCTGGAGTTGAAATAAGTTTAAAAAATGAAATGCCTTTGTAACAGATGAGTTTTCGTCCGAAACCCTCATACTTCGAAGGAGATGGTCCAGTTTATGCACGAAGTGCATCCAGTTTTTGCCGTAACCCTCTCAACTTTTTATCACATGCTATGTGGGTGAAATGATGATACCATGACAAGTTTCAACCTTTTTAGAGTTCATTTATACTGCTTTTCAATTTCAGGGTCATTTAGCGCAAAAAAATCATTAAATGCATGAAAAATATTAAATGAAGTTAGAAATTATTGAAATTTAAGGATGTGGCTTTGAATGGTGCATATTTAATGCAGAAAAAGTCTGGAGTTGAAATAAGTTTAAAAAATGAAATGCCGTTATAACAAATGAGTTTTCGTCTGAAACCCACACACTTCGGAGGAGATGGTCCAGTTTGTACACGAAGTGCATCTAGTTTTTGCCGTAACCCACTCAACTTTTTAGCACAAGATATGTGTGTGAAATGAATATACCATGGCAAGTTTCAACCTATTCAGAGTTCATTTGTACTGCTTTTCAATTTCAGGGTCATTCAGCGCAAAAAAATCATTAAATGCGTGAAAAATAGCAAATGAAATTAGAAATGTTTGAAATTTGAGGATGTGGCATATTGAATGCACAAAAAGTCTGGAGTTGAAATAAGTTTAAAAAATGAAATGCCTTTGTAACAGATGAGTTTTCGTCTGAAACCCTCACACTTCGAAGGAGATGGTCCAGTTTGTACACGAAGTGCATCCAGTTTTTGCCGTAACCCTCTCAACTTTTTATCACATGCTATGTGTGCAAAATGGTCATACCATGCGAAGTTTCAACCTTTTCAGAGTTCATTTGTACTGCTTTTCAATTTCAGGGTCATTCAGCACAAAAAAATCATTAAATGCATGAAAAATAGCAAACGAAGTTAGAAATGTTTTAAATTTGAGGATGTGGCTTTGAATGGTGCATATTGTATGCACAAAAAGTCTGGAGTTGAAATAAGTTTAAAAAATGAAATGCCTTTGTAACAGATGAGTTTTCGTCCGAAACCCTCATACTTCGAAGGAGATGGTCCAGTTTGTGCACGAAGTGCATCCAGTTTTTGCCGTAACCCTCTCAACTTTTTATGACATGCTATGTGGGTGAAATGATGATACCATGCAAAGTTTCAACCTTTTCAGAGTTTATTTGTACTGCTTTTCAATTTCAGGGTCATTCAGCGCAAAAAAAATCATTAAATGCATGAAAAATAGCAAATGAAGTTAGAAATGTTTGAAATTTTAGGATTTGGCTTTGAATGGTGCATATTTAATGCAGAAAAAGTCTGGAGTTGAAATAAGTTTAAAAAATGAAATGTCGTTGTAACAGATGAGTTTTCGTCTGAATCCCTCATACTTCGAATGAGATGGTCCAGTTTGTACACGAAGTGCATCTAGTTTTTGCCGTAACCCACTCAAGTTTTTAGCACATGCTATGTGTGTGTAATGAATGTACCATACCAAGTTTCAACATTTTCAGAGTTCATTTGTACTGCTTTTCAATTTCAGGGTCATTCAGCGAAAAAAATTCATTAAATGCGTGAAAAATAGCAAATGAAGTTAGAAATGTTTGAAATTTGAGGATGTGGCTTTGAATGGTGCATATTGAATGCACAAAAAGTCTGGAGTTGAAATAAGTTTAAAAAATGAAATGCCTTTGTAACAGATCAGTTTTCGCCCGAAACCCTCATTCTTCGAAGGAGATGGTCCAGTTTGTCCACGAAGTGCATCCAGTTTTTGCCGTAACCCTCTCAACTTTTTATCACATGCTATGTGGGTGAAATGATGATACCCTGCCAAGTTTCAACCTTTTCAGAGTTCATTTGTACTGCTTTTCAATTTCAGGGTCATTCAGCGCAAAAAAATCATTAAATGCATGAAAAATAGCAAATGAAGTTAGAAATGTTTGAAATTTGAGGATGTGGCTTTGAATGGTGCATATTGTATGCAGAAAAAGTCTAGAGTTGAAATACAACAAACAACAAACAACAAACAAATCCTTTAGTCCCAAACAAGTTGGGGTAGGCTAGAGGTGAAACCCATAAGATCTCGCGACCAACTCATGGTTCTGGCACATGGATAGCAAGCTTCCACGCACCCCTGTCCATGGCTAGTTCTTTGGTGATGCTCCAATCCTTCAGGTCTCTCTTTACGGACTCTTCCCATGTCAAGTTCGGTCTACCCCGGCCTCTTTTGACAATATGAGCACGCTTTAGCCGTCCGCTATGTACTGGGGCTTCTGGAGGCCTGCGTTGAATATGTCCAAACCATCTCAGACGATGTTGGACAAGCTTCTCTTCAATTGGCGCTACCCCAACTCTATCTCGTATATCATCATTCCGGATTCGGTTATTCCTTGTGTGGCCACACATCCATCTCAACATGCGCATCTCCGCCACACCTAACTGTTGCACATGTCGCCTTTTAGTCGGCCAACAAAAAGTCTGGAGTTGAAATAAGTTTAAACAATGAAATGCCTTTGTAAGAGACGAGTTTTCGTCCGAAACCCTTATACTTCGAAGGAGATGGTCCAGTTTGTGCACGAAGTGCATCCAGTTTTTGCTGTAACCCTCTCAACTTTTTATCACATGCTATGTGGGTGAAATGATGATACCCTGCCAAGTTTCAACCTTTTCAGAGTTCATTTGTACTGCTTTTCAATTTTAGGGTCATTCAGCGCAAAAAAAAACATTAAATGCATGAAAAATAGCAAATGAAGTTAGAAATGTTTGAAATTTTAGGATTTGGCTTTGAATGGTGCATATTTAATGCAGAAAAAGTCTGCAGTTGAAATAAGTTTAAAAAAATGAAATGTCGTTGTAACAGATGAGTTTTCGTCTGAAACCCTCATACTTCGAAGGAGATGGTCCAGTTTGTACACGAAGTGCATCTAGTTTTTGCCGTAACCCACTCAACTTTTTAGCACATGCTATGTGTGTGAAATGATGATACCATGCCAAGTTTCAACCTTTTCAGAGTTCATTTGTACCGCTTTTCAATTTCAGGGTCATTCAGCGCAAAAAAATCATTAAATGCGTGAAAAATAGCAAAAGAAGTTAGAAATTTTTGAAATTTGAGGATGTGGCTTTGAATGGTGCATATTTAATGCAGAAAAAGTCTGGAGTTGAAATAAGTTAAAAAAAATGAAATGCCTTTGTAACACATGAGTTTTCGTCTGAAACCCTCATACTTCGAAGGAGATGGTCCAATTTGTACACGAAGTGCATCTAGTTTTTCCCGTAACCAACTCAACTTTTTAGCACATGCTATGTGCGTGAAATGATGATACCATGCCAAGTTTCAACCTTTTCAGAGTTCATTTGTACTGCTTTTCAATTTCAGGGTCATTCAGCGCAAAAAAAATCATTAAATGCGTGAAAAATAGCAAATGAAGTTAGAAACGTTTGAAATTTGAGTATGTGGCTTTGAATGGTGCATATTGAATGCACAAAAAGTCTGGAGTTGAAATAAGTTTAAAAAATGAAATGCCTTTGTAACAGATGAGTTTTTGCCCGAAACCCTCATTCTTCGAAGGAGATGGTCCAGTTTGTACACGAAGTGCATCCGGTTTTTGTCGTAACCCTCTCAACTTTTTATCACATGCTATGTGTGTGAAATGATGATACCATGCGAAGTTTCAACCTTTTCAGAGTTCATTTGTACTGCTTTTCAATTTCAGGGTCATTCAGCACAAAAATATCATTAAATGCATGAAAAATAGCAAACGAAGTTAGAAATGTTTTAAATTTGAGAATTTGGCTTTGAATGGTGCATATTGAATGCACAAAAAGTCTGGAGTTGAAATAAGTTTAAAAAAATGAAATGCCTTTGTAAAAGATAAGTTTTCGTACGAAACTCTAATACTTCAAAGGAGATGGTCCAGTTTGTACACGAAGTGCATCCAGTTTTTGCCGTAACCCTCTCAAATTTTTATCACATGCTATGTGGGTGAATTGATGATACCATGCCAAGTTTCAACCTTTTCAGAGTTCATTTGTACTGCTTTTCAATTTCACGGTCATTCAGCGCAAAAATATCAATAAATGCATGAAAAATAGCATATGAAGTTAGAAATGTTTGAAATTTGAGGATGTGGCTTTGAATGGTGCATATTGAATGCACAAAAAGTCTAGAGTCCAAATAAGTTTAAAGACGAAATGCCTTTGTAACAGATGAGTTTTCGTCCGAAACCCTTATACTTCGAAGGAGATGGTCCAGTTTGTGCACGAAGTGCATCCAGTTTTTGCCGTAACCCTGTCAACTTTTTATCACAAGCTATGTGGGTGAAATGATGATACCATGCCAAGTTTCAACCTTTTCAGAGTTCATTTGTACCGCTTTTCAATTTCAGGGTCATTCAGCGCAAAAAAATCATTAAATGCGTGAAAAATAGCAAATGAAGTTAGAAATTTTTGAAATTTGAGGATGTGGCTTTGAATGGTGCATATTTAATGCAGAAAAAGTCTGGAATTGAAATAAGTTTAAAAAAATTAAATGCCTTTGTAACACATGAGTTTTCGTCTGAAACCCTTATACTTCGAAGGAGATGGTCCAGTTTGTACACGAAGTGCATCTAGTTTTTCCCGTAACCAACTCAACTTTTTAGCACATGCTATGTGCATGAAATGATGATACCATGCCAAGTTTCAACCTTTTCAGAGTTCATTTGTACTGCTTTTCAATTTCATGGTCATTCAGCGCAAAAAAAATCATTAAATGCATGAAAAATAGCAAATGAAGTTAGAAATGTTTGAAATTTGAGGATGTGGCTTTGAATGGTGCATATTGAATGCACAAAAAGTCTGGAGTTGAAATCAGTTTTAAAAAATGAAATGCCTTTGTAACAGATGAGTTTTCGTCTGAAACCCTCATACTTCGAAAGAGATGGTCCAGTTTGTACACGAAGTGCATTTAGTTTTTGTCGTAACCCTCTCAACTTTGTATCACATGCTATGTCGGTGAAATGATGATACCATGCCAAGTTTCAACTTTTTCAGAGTTCATTTGTACTGCTTTTCAATTTCAGGGTCTTTCAGCGCAACAAAATCATTAAATGCATGAAAAATAGCAAATGAAGTTAGAAATGTTTGAAATTTTAGGATTTGGCTTTGAATGGTGCATATTTAATGCAGAAAAATTCTGGAGTTGAAATAAGTTTAAAAAAATGAAATGTCGTTGTAACAGATGAGTTTTCGTCTGAATCCCTCATACTTCGAAGGAGATGGTCCAGTTTGTACACGAAGTGCATCTAGTTTTTGCCGTAACCCACTCAACTTTTTAGCACATGCTATGTGTGTGAAATGATGGTACCATGCCAAGTTTCAACCTTTTCAGAGTTCATTTGTACTGTTTTTCAATTTCAGGGTCATTCAGCGAAAAAAAATCATTAAATGCGTGAAAAATAGCAAATGAAGTTAGAAATGTTTGAAATTTTAGGATTTGGCTTTCAATGGTGCATATTTAATGCAGAAAAAGTCTGGAGTTGAAATAAGTTTAAAAAAATGAAATGTCGTTGTAACAGATGAGTTTTCGTGTGAATCCCTCATACTTCGAAGAAGATGGTCCAGTTTGTGCACGAAGTGCATCCAGTTTTTGCCGTAACCCTCTCAACTTTTTATCACATGCTATGTGGGTGAAATGATGATACCATGCCAAGTTTCAACCTTTTCAGAGTTCACTTGTACTGCTTTTCAACTTCAGGGTCATTCAGCGCAAAAAAAATCATTAAATGCGTGAAAAATAGCAAATGAAGTTAGAAACGTTTGAAATTTGAGTATGTGGCTTTGAATGGTGCATATTGAATGCACAAAAAGTCTGGAGTTGAAATAAGTTTAAAAAATGAAATGCCTTTGTAACAGATGAGTTTTTGCCCGAAACCCTCATTCTTCGAAGGAGATGGTCCAGTTTGTACACGAAGTGCATCCGGTTTTTGCCGTAACCCTCTCAACTTTTTATCACATGCTATGTGTGTGAAATGATGATACCATGCGAAGTTTCAACCTTTTCAGAGTTCATTTGTACTGCTTTTCAATTTCAGGGTCATTCAGCACAAAAAAATCATTAAATGCATGAAAAATAGCAAACGAAGTTAGAAATGTTTTAAATTTGAGAATTTGGCTTTGAATGGTGCATATTGAATGCACAAAAAGTCTGGAGTTGAAATAAGTTTAAAAAAATGAAATGCCTTTGTAAAAGATAAGTTTTCGTACGAAACTCTAATACTTCAAAGGAGATGGTCCAGTTTGTGCACGAAGTGCATCCAGTTTTTGCCGTAACCCTCTCAAATTTTTATGACATGCTATGTGGGTGAAATGATGATACCATGCCAAGTTTCAACCTTTTCAGAGGTCATTTGTACTGCTTTTCAATTTCACGGTCATTCAGCGCAAAAATATCATTAAATGCATGAAAAATAGCATATGAAGTTAGAAATGTTTGAAATTTGAGGATGTGGCTTTGAATGGTGCATATTGAATGCACAAAAAGTCTAGAGTCTAAATAAGTTTAAAGATGAAATGCCTTTGTAACAGATGAGTTTTCGTGCGAAACCCTTATACTTCGAAGGAGATGGTCCAGTTTGTGCACGAAGTGCATCCAATTTTTGCCGTAACCCTGTCAACTTTTTATCACATGCTATGTGGGTGAAATGATGATAGCATGCCAAGTTTCAACCTTTTCAGAGTTCATTTGTACTGCTTTTCAATTTCACGGTCATTCAGCGCAAACAAATCATTAAATGCATGAAAAATAGCAAATGAAGTCAGAAATGTTTGAAATTTGAGGATGTGGCTTTGAATGGTGCATACTGAATGCACAAAAAGTCTGGAGTTGAAATAAGTTTAAAAAAATGAAATGCCTTTGTAAAAGATGAGTTTTCGTACGAAACCCTAATACTTCGGAGTAGATGGTCCAGTTTGTGCACGAAGTGCATCCAGTTTTTGCCGTAACCCTCTCAACTTTTTATCACATGCTATGTGTGTGAAATGATGATACCATGCCAAGTTTCAACCTTTTCAGAGTTCATTTGTACTGCTTTTCAATTTCAGGGTCATTCAGCGCAAAAAAAAAAATCATTAAATGCATGAAAAATGCAAATGAAGTTAGAAATGTTTGAAATTTGAGGATGTGGCTTTGAATGGTGCATATTGAATGCACAAAAAGTCTAGAGTCCAAATAAGTTTAAAAAATGAAATGCCTTTGTAAGAGATGAGTTTTCGTCCGAAACCCTTATACTTCGAAGAAGATGGTCCAGTTTGTGCACGAAGTGCATCCAGTTTTTGCCGTAACCCTCTCGACTTTTTATCACATGCTATGTGGGTGAAATGATGATTCCATGCCAAGTTTCAACCTTTTCAGAGTTCACTTGTACTGCTTTTCAATTTCAGGGTCATTCAGCGCAAAAAAATCATTAAATGCGTGAAAAATAGCAAATGAAGTTTGAGGATGTGGCTTTGAATGGTGCATATTTAATGCACAAAAAGTCTGGAGTTGAAATAAGTTTAAAAAATGAAATGCCTTTGTAACAGATGAGTTTTCGTCCGAAACCCTCATACTTCGAAGGAGATGGTCTAGTTTGTACACGAAGTGCGTCCAGTTTTGGTCGTAACCCTCTCAACTTTTTATCACATGCTATGTGTGTGAAATGATGATACCATGCGAAGTTTCAACTTTTTCAGAGTTCATTTGTACTGCTTTTCAATTTCAGGGTCATTCAACACAAAAAAAAATCACTAAATGCATGAAAAATAGCAAACGAAGTTAGAAATTTTTTAAATTTGAGGATGTGGACTTGAATGGTGCATATTGAATGCACAAAAAGTCTGGAGTTGAAATAAGTTTAAAAAATGAAATGCCTTTGTAACAGATGAGTTTTCGCCCGAAACCCTCATTCTTCGAAGGAGATGGTCCAGTTTCTACACGAAGTGCATCCAGTTTTTGCCGTAACCCTCTCAACTTTTTATCACATGCTATGTCGGTGAAATGATGATACCATGCCAAGTTTCAACCTTTTCAGACTTCATTTGTACTGCTTTTCAATTTCAGGGTCATTTAGCGCAAAAAAAATCATTAAATGCATGAAAAATAGCAAATGAAGTTAGAAATGTTTGAAATTTGAGGATGTGGCTTTGAATGGTGCATATTGAATGCACAAAAAGTCTAGAGTCCAAATAAGTTTAAAAAATGAAATGCCTTTGTAACAGATGAGTTTTCGTCCGAAACCCTCATACTTCGAAGGAGATGGTCCAGTTTGTGCACGAAGTGCATCCAGCTTTTGCCGTAACCCTCTCAACTTTTTATCACATGCTATGTGTGTCAAATTATGATACCATGCCAAGTTTCAACCTTTTCAGAGTTCATATGTACTGCTTTTCAATTTCAGGGTCATTCAGCGCAAAAAAAATCATTAAATGCATGAAAAATAGCAAATGAAGTTAGAAATGTTTTAAATTTGAGAATGTGGCTTTTAATGGTGCATATTGAATGCACAAAAAGTCTTGAGTTGAAATAAGTTTAAAAAAATGAAATGCCTTTGTAAAAGATAAGTTTTCGTACGAAACTCTAATACTTCAAAGGAGATGGTCCAGTTTGTGCACGAAGTGCATCCAGTTTTTGCCGTAACCCACTCAACTTTTTATCACATGCTATGTGGGTGAAATTATGATACCATGCCAAGTTTCAACCTTTTCAGAGTTCATTTGTACTGCTTTTCAATTTCAGGGTCATTCAGTGCAAAAAAAATCATTAAATGCATGAAAAATAGCAAATGAAGTTAGAAATGTTTGAAATTTGTGGATGTGGCTTTGAATGGTGCATATTGAATGCACAAAAAGTCTAGAGTCCAAATAAGTTGAAAAAATGAAATGCCTTTGTAACAGATGAGTTTTCGTCCGAAACGCTCATACTTCGAAGGAGATGGTCCAGTTTGTGCACGAACTGCATCCAGCTTTTGCCGTAACCCTCTCAACTTTTTATCACATGCTATGTGTGTGAAATAATGATACCATGCCAAGTTTCAACCTTTTCAAAGCTTAGTTGTACTGCTTTTCAATTTCAGGGTCATTCAGCGCAAAAAAAAATCATTAAATGCATGAAAAATAGCAAATGAAGTTAGAAATGTTTGAAATTTGAGGATGTGGCTTTGAATGGTGCATATTGAATGCACAAAAAGTCTGGAGTTGAAATAAGTTTAAAAAAATGAAATGCCTTTGTAAAAGATAAGTTTTCGTACGAAACTCTAATACTTCAAAGGAGATGGTCCAGTTTATGCACGAAGTGCATCCAGTTTTTGCCGTAACCCTCTCAAATTTTTATCACATGCTATGTGGGTGGAATGATGATACCATGCCAAGTTTCAACCTTTCAGAGTTCATTTGTACTGCTTTTCAATTTCACGGTCATTCAGCGCAAAAATATCATTAAATGCATGAAAAATAGCATATGAAGTTAGAAATGTTTGAAATTTGAGGATGTGGCTTTGAATGGTGCATATTTAATGCACAAAAAGTCTAGAGTCCAAATAAGTTTAAAGATGAAATGCCTTTGTAACAGATGAGTTTTCGTCCGAAACCCTTATACTTCGAAGGAGATGGTCCAGTTTGTGCACGAAGTGCATCCAGTTTTTGCCGTAACCGTGTCAACTTTTTATCACATGCTATGTGGGTGAAATGATGATACCATGCCAAGTTTCAACCTTTTCAGAGTTCATTTGTACTGCTTTTCAATTTCAGGGTCATTCAGCACAAAAAAAATCACTAAATGCATGAAAAATAGCAAACGAAGTTAGAAATTTTTAAAATTTGAGGATGTGGACTTGAATGGTGCATATTGAGTGCACAAAAAGTCTGGAGTTGAAATAAGTTTAAAAAATGAAATGCCTTTGTAACAGATGAGTTTTCGCCCGAAACCCTCATTCTTCGAAGGAGATGGTCCAGTTTCTACACGAAGTGCATCCAGTTTTTGCCGTAACCCTCTCAACTTTTTATCACATGCTATGTCGGTGAAATGATGATACCATGCCAAGTTTCAACCTTTTCAGACTTCATTTGTACTGCTTTTCAATTTCAGGGTCATTTAGCGCAAAAAAAAATCATTAAATGCATGAAAAATAGCAAATGAAGTTAGAAATGTTTGAAATTTGAGGATGTGGCTTTTAATGGTGCATATTGAATGCACAAAAAGTCTAGAGTCCAAATAAGTTTAAAAAATGAAATGCCTTTGTAACAGATGAGTTTTCGTCCGAAACCCTCATACTTCGAAGGAGATGGTCCAGTTTGTGCACGAAGTGCATCCAGCTTTTGCCGTAACCCTCTCAACTTTTTATCACATGCTATGTGTGTCAAATTATGATACCATGCCAAGTTTCAACCTTTTCAGAGTTCATATGTACGTCTTTTCAATTTCAGGGTCTTTCAGCGCAAAAAAAATCATTAAATGCATGAAAAATAGCAAATGAAGTTAGAAATGTTTTAAATTTGAGAATGTGGCTTTGAATGGTGCATATTGAATGCACAAAAAGTCTTGAGTTGAAATAAGTTTAAAAAAATGAAATGCCTTTGTAAAAGATAAGTTTTCGTACGAAACTCTAATACTTCAAAGGAGATGGTCCAGTTTGTGCACGAAGTGCATCCGGTTTTTGCCGTAACCCTCTCAAATTTTTATCACATGCTATGTGGGTGAAATTATGATACCATGCCAAGTTTCAACCTTTTCAGAGTTCATTTGTACTGCTTTTCAATTTCAGGGTCATTCAGCGCAAAAAAAACATTAAATGCATGAAAAATAGCAAATGAAGTTAGAAATGTTTGAAATTTTAGGATTTGGCTTTGAATGGTGCATATTTAATGCAGAAAAAGTCTGGAGTTGAAATAAGTTTAAAAAATGAAATGTCGTTGTAACAGATGAGTTTTCGTCTGAATCCCTCATACTTCGAACGAGATGGTCCAGTTTGTACACGAAGTGCATCTAGTTTTTGCCGTAACCCACTCAACTTTTTAGCACAAGCTATGTGTGTGAAATGATGATACCATGGCAAGTTTCAACCTTTTCAGAGTTCATTTGTACTGCTTTTCAATTTCAGGGTCATTCAGCGCAAAAAAATCATTAAATGCGTGAAAAATAGCAAATAAAGTTAGAAATGTTTGAAATTTGAGGATGTGGCTTTGAATGGTGCATATTTAATGCACAGAAAGTCTGGAGTTGAAATAAGTTTAAAAAATGAAATGCCTTTGTAACAGATGAGTTTTCGTCCGAAACCCTAATACTTCGAAGGATATGGTCCAGTTTGTGCACGAAGTGCATCCAGTTTTTGCCGTAACCCTCTCAACTTTTTATCACATGCTATGTGGGTGAAATGATGATACCATGCCAAGTTTCAACCTTTTCAGAGTTCATTTGTACTGCTTTTCAATTTCAGGGTCATTCAGCGCAAAAAAATCATTAAATGCGTGAGAAATAGCAAATGAAGTTAGAAATGTTTGAAATTTTAGGATGTGTCTTTGAATGGTGCATATTTAGTGCACAAAAAGTCTGGAGTTGAAATAAGTTTAAAAAATGAAATGCCTTTGTAACAGATGAGTTTTCGTCCGAAACCCTCATACTTCGAAGGAGTTGGTCCAGTTTGTACACGAAGTGCATCCAGTTTTTGCCGGGACCCTCTCAACTTTTTATCACATGATATGTGTGCGAAATGATGATACCATGCAAAGTTTCAACCTTTTCAGAGTTCATTTGTACTGCTTTTCAATTTCAGGGACATTCAGCACAAAAAAAATCATTAAATGCGTGAAAAATAGCAATCGAAGTTACAAATGTTTTAAATTTGAGGATGTGGCTTTGAATGGTGCATATTGAATGCACAAAAAGTCTGGAGTTGAAATAAGTTGAAAAAAATGAAATGCCTTTGTAAAAGATGAGTTTTCGTCCGAAACCCTCATACTTCGAAGGAGGTGGTCCAGTTTGTGCACGAAGTGCATCCAGTTTTTGCCGTAACCCTTTCAACTTTTTATCACATGCTATGTGTGTGAAATGATGATACCCTGCCAAGTTTCAACCTTTCCAGAGTTCATTTGTACTGCTTTTCAATTTTAGGGTCATTCAGCGCAAAGAAAATCATTAAATGCGTGAAAAATAGCAAATGAAGTTAGAAATGTTTGAAGTTTGAGGATGTGGCTTTGAATGGTGCATATTGTATGCAGAAAAAGTCTGGAGTTGAAATAAGTTTAAAAAATGAAATGACTTTGGAACAGATGAGTTTTCGTCCGAAACCCTCATACTTCGAAGGAGATGGTCCAGTTTGTACACGAAGTGCATCCAGATTTTGCAGTAACCCTCTCAACTTTTTATCACATGCTATGTGTGTGAAATGATGATACCATGCGAAGTTTCAACCTTTTCAGAGTTCATTTCTACTGCTTTTCAATTTCAGGGTCATTCAGCACAAAAAAAAATCATTAAATGCATGAAAAATAGCAAACGAAGTTAGAAATGTTTTAAATTTGAGGATGTGGCTTTGAATGGTGCATATTGAATGCACAAAAAGTCTGGAGTTGAAATAAGTTTAAAAAATGAAATGCCTTTGTAACAGATGAGTTTTGGTCTGAAACCCTCATACTTCGAAGGAGATGGTCCAGTTTGTACACGAAGTGCATTCAGTTTTTTCCGTAACCGTCTCAACTTTTTATCACATGCTATGTCGGTGAAATGACGATACCATGCCAAGTTTCAACCTTTTCAGAGTTCCTTTGTACTGCTTTTCAATTTCACGGTCATTTAGCGCCAAAAAATCAATAAATGTATGAAAAATAGCAAATGAAGTTAGAAATGTTTGAAATTTGAGGATGTGGCATTGAATGGTAGATATTGAATGCACAAAAAGTCTGGAGTTGAAATAAGTGTAAAAAAATGAAATGCCTTTGTAACAGATGAGTTTTCGTCTGAAACCCTCATACTTGAAAGGAGATGGTCCAGTTTGTGCACGAAGTGCATCCAGTTTTTGCCGTAACCCTCTCAACTTTTTATCACATGCTATGTGGGTGAAATGATGATACCATGCCTAGTTTCAACCTTTTCAAAGTTCAGTTGTACTGCTTTTCAATTTCAGGGTCATTCAGCGCAAACAAATCATTAAATGCATGAAAAATAATAAATGAAGTTAGAAATGTTTGAAATTTGAGGATGTGGCTTTGAATGATGCATATTGAATGCACAAAAAGTCTGGAGTTGAAATAAGTTTAAAAAAATGAAATGCCTTTGTAAAAGATGAGTTTTCGTACGAAACTCTAATACTTCGAAGGAGATGGTCCAGTTTGTGCACGAAGTGCATCCAGTTTTTGCCGTAAGCCTCTCAACTTTTTATCACATGCTATGTGTGTGAAATGATGATACCATGCCAAGTTTCAACCTTTTCAGAGTTCATTTGTACTGCTTTTCAATTTCAGGGTCATTCAGCGCAAAACAAATCATTAAATGCAGGAAAAATAGCAAATGAAGTTAGAAATGTTTGAAATTTGAGGATGTGGCTTTGAATGGTGCATATTGAATGCACAAAAAGTCTAGAGTCCAAATAAGTTTAAAAAATGAAATGCCTTTGTAACAGATGAGTTTTCGTCCGAAACCCTTATACTTCGAAGGAGATGGTCGAGTTTGTGCACGAAGTGCATCCAGTTTTTGCCGTAACCCTCTCAACTTTTTATCACATGCTATGTGGGTGAACTGATGATACCATGCCTAGTTTCAACCTTTTCAGAGTTCATTTGTACTGCTTTTCAATTTCAGGGTCATTCAGGGCAAACAAATCATTAAATGCATGAAAAATAGCAAATGAAGTTAGAAATGTTTGAAATTTGAGGATGTGGCTTTGAATGGTGTATATTGAATGCACAAAAAGTCTGGAGTTGAAATAAGTTTAAAAAAATGAAATGCCTTTGTAAAAGATGAGTTTTCGTACGAAACTCTAATACTTCGAAGGAGATGGTCGAGTTTGTGCACGAAGTGCATCCAGTTTTTGTCGTAAGCCTCTCAACTTTTTATCACATGCTATGTGTGTGAAATGATGATACCATGCCAAGTTTCAACCTTTTCAGAGTTCATTTGTACTGCTTTTCAATTTCAGGGTCATTCAGCGCAAAAAAAATCATTAAATGCATGAAAAATAGCAAATGAAGTTAGAAATGTTTGAAATTTGAGGATGTGGCTTTGAATGGTGAATATTGAATGGACAAAAAGTGTGGAGTCCAAATAAGTTTAAAAAATGAAATGCCTTTGTAACAGATGAGTTTTCGTCCGAAACCCTCATACTTTGAAGGAGATGGTCCAGTTTGTGCACGAAGTGCATCCAGTTTTTGCCGTAACCCTCTCAACTTTTTATCACATGCTATGTGGGTGAAATGATGATACCATGCCAAGTTTCAACCTTTTCAGAGTTCATTTGTACTGCTTTTCAATTTCAGGGTCATTCAGCGCAAAAAAAATCATTAAATGCATGAAAAATAGCAAATGAAGTTAGAAATGTTTGAAATTTTAGGATTTGGCTTTGAATGGTGCATATTTAATGCAGAAAAAGTCTGGAGTTGAAATAAGTTTAAAAAATGAAATGTCGTTGTAACAGATGAGTTTTCGTCTGAATCCCTCATACTTCGAACGAGATGGTCTAGTTTGTACACGAAGTGCATCTAGTTTTTGCCGTAACCCACTCAACTTTTTAGCACAAGCTATGTGTGTGAAATGATGATACCATGGCAAGTTTCAACCTTTTCAGAGTTCATTTGTACTGCTTTTCAATTTCAGGGTCATTCAGCGCAAAAAAATCATTAAATGCGTGAAAAATAGCAAATAAAGTTAGAAATGTTTGAAATTTGAGGATGTGGCTTTGAATGGTGCATATTTAATGCACAGAAAGTCTGGAGTTGAAATAAGTTTAAAAAATGAAATGCCTTTGTAACAGATGAGTTTTCGTCCGAAACCGTAATACTTCGAAGGAGATGGTCCAGTTTGTGCATGAAGTGCATCCAGTTTTTGCCGTAACCCTCTCAACTTTTTATCACATGCTATGTGGGTGAAATGATGATACCATGCCAAGTTTCAACCTTTTCAGAGTTCATTTGTACTGCTTTTCGATTTCAGGGTCATTCAGCGCAAAAAAAATCTTTAAATGCGTGAGAAATAGCAAATGAAGTTAGAAATGTTTGAAATTTTAGGATGTGTCTTTGAATGGTGCATATTTAGTGCACAAAAAGTCTGGAGTTGAAATAAGTTTAAAAAATGAAATGCCTTTGTAACAGATGAGTTTTCGTTCGAAACCCTCATACTTCGAAGGAGATGGTCCAGTTTGTACACGGAGTGCATCCAGTTTTTGCCGTAACCCTCTCAACTTTTTATCACATGATATGTGTGCGAAATGATGATACCATGCAAAGTTTCAACCTTTTCTGAGTTCATTTGTACTGCTTTTCAATTTCAGGGACATTGAGCACAAAAAAAATCATTAAATGCGAGAAAAATAGCAAACGAAGTTACAAATGTTTTAAATTTGAGGATGTGGCTTTGAATGGTGCATATTGAATGCACAAAAAGTCTGGAGTTGAAATAAGTTTAAAAAAATGAAATGCCTTTGCAAAGATGAGTTTTCGTCCGAAACCCTCATACTTCGAAGGACATGGTCCAGTTTGTGCACGAAGTGCATCCATTTTTTGCCGTAACCCTCTCAACTTTTTATCACATGCTATGTGTGTGAAATGATGATACCCTGCCAAGTTTCAACCTTTTCAGAGTTCATTTGTACTGCTTTTCAATTTCAGGGTCATTCAGCGCAAAAAAAAATCATTAAATGCGTGAAAAATAGCAAATGAAGTTAGAAATGTTTGAAGTTTGAGGATGTGCATTTGAATGGTGCATATTGTATGCAGAAAAAGTCTGGAGTTGAAATAAGATTAAAAAATGAAATGACTTTGGAACAGATGAGTTTTCGTCCGAAACCCTCATACTCCGAAGGAGATGGTCCAGTTTGTACACGAAGTGCATCCAGTTTTTGCAGTAACCCTCTCAACTTTTTATCACATGCTATGTGTGTGAAATGATGATACCATGCGAAGTTTCAACCTTTTCAGAGTTCATTTGTACTGCTTTTCAATTTCAGGGTCATTCAGCACAAAACAAAAAATCATTAAATGCATGAAAAATAGCAACCGAAGTTAGAAATGTTTTAAATTTGAGGATGTGGCTTTGAATGGTGCATATTGAATGCACAAAAATTCTGGAGTTGAAATAAGTTTAAAAAATGAAATGTCTTTGTAACAGATGAGTTTTGGTCTGAAACCCTCATACTTCGAAGGAGATGGTCCAGTTTGTACACGAAGTGCATCCAGTTTTTGCCGTAACCCTCTCAACTTTTTATCACATGATATGTGTGCGAAATGATGATACCATGCAAAGTTTCAACCTCTTCAGAGTTCTTTTGTATTGCTTTTCAATTTCAGGGACATTCAGCACAAAAAAAATCATTAAATGCGTGAAAAATTGCAAACGAAGTTACAAATGTTTTAAATTTGAGGATGTGGCTTTGAATGTGCATATTGAATGCACAAAAACTCGGGAGTTGAAATAAGTTTAAAAAAATGAAATGCCTTTGTAAAAGATGAGTTTTCGTCCGAAACCCTCATACTTCGAAGGAGATGGTCCAGTTTGTGCACGAAGTGCATCCAGTTTTTGCCGTAACCCTCTCAATTTTTTATCACATGGTATGTGTGTGAAATGATGATACCCTGCCAAGTTTCAACCTTTTCAGAGTTCATTTGTACTGCTTTTCAATTTCAGGGTCATTCAGCGCAAAAAAAATCATTAAATGCATGAAAAATAGCAAATGAAGTTAGAAATGTTTGAAGTTTGAGGATGTGGCTTTGAATGGTGCATATTGTATGCAGAAAAAGTCTGGAGTTGAAATAAGTTTAAAAAATGAAATGACTTTGGAACAGATGAGTTTTCGTCCGAAACCCTCATACTTCGAAGGAGATGGTCCAGTTTGTACACGAAGTGCATCCAGTTTTTACAGTAACCCTCTCAACTTTTTATCACATGCTATGTGTGTGAAATGATGATACCATGCGAAGTTTGAACCTTTTCAGAGTTCATTTGTACTGCTTTTCAATTTCAGGGTCATTTAGCGCAACAAAATCATTAAATGTATGAAAAATAGCAAATGAAGTTAGAAATGTTTGAAATTTGAGGATGTGGCTTTGAATGGTGCATATTGAATGCACAAAAAGTCTGGATTTGAAATAAGTTTAAAAAATGAAATGCCTTTGTAACAGATGAGTTTTCGTCCGAAACCCTCATACTTCGAAGGAGATGGTCTAGTTTGTGCACGAAGTGCATCCAGTTTTTGCCGTAACCCTCTCAACTTTTTATCACATGCTATGTGGGTGAAATGATGATACCATGCCAAGTTTCAACCTTTTCAGAGTTCATTTGTACTGCTTTTCAATTTCAGGATCATTCAGCGCCAAAAAAATCATTAAATGCATGAAAAATAGCAAATGAAGTTAGAAATGTTTGAAATTTGTGGATGTGGCTTTGAATGGTGCATATTGAATGCACAAAAAGTCTAGAGTCCAAATAAGTTTAAAAAATGAAATGCCTTTGTAACAGATGAGTTTTCGTCCGAAACGCTCATACTTCGAAGGAGATGGTCCAGTTTGTGCACGAAGTGCATCCAGCTTTTGCCGTAACCCTCTCAACTTTTTATCACATACTATGTGTGTGAAATGATGATACCATGGCAAGTTTCAACCTTTTCAGAGTTCATTTGTACTGCTTTTCAATTTCAGGGTCATTCAGCGCAAAAAAAATCATTAAATGCGTGAAAAATAGCAAATGAAGTTAGAAATGTTTGAAGTTTGAGGATGTGGATTTGAATGGTGCATATTGTATGCAGAAAAAGTCTGGAGTTGAAATAAGTTTAAAAAATGAAATGACTTTGGAACAGATGAGTTTTCGTCTGAAACCCTCATACTTCGAAGGAGATGGTCCAGTTTGTACACGAAGTGCATCCAGTTTTTGCAGTAACCATCTCAACTTTTTATCACATGCTATGTGTGTGAAATGATGATACCATGCGAAGTTTCAACCTTTTCAGAGTTCATTTGTACTGCTTTTCAATTTCAGGGTCATTCAGCACAAAAAAAATCATTAAATGCATGAAAAATAGCAAACGAAGTTAGAAATGTTTTAAATTTGAGGATGTGGCTTTGAATGGTGCAAATTGAATGCACAAAAAGTCTGGAGTTGAAATAAGTTTAAAAAATGAAATGCCTTTGTAACAGATGAGTTTTGGTCTGAAACCCTCATACTTCGAAGGAGATGGTCCAGTTTGTACACGAAGTGCATCCAGTTTTTGCCGTAACCCTCTCAACTTTTTATCACATGATATGTGTGCGAAATGATGATACCATGCAAAGTTTCAACCTTTTCAGAGTTCATTTGTACTGCTTTTCAATTTCAGGGACATTCAACACAAAAAAAATCATTAAATGCATGAAAAATAGCAAACGAAGTTAGAAATGTTTTAAATTTGAGGATGTGGCTTTGAATGGTGCATATTGAATGCACAAAAAGTCTGGAGTTGAAATAAGTTTAAAAAATGAAATGCCTTTGTAACAGATGAGTTTTGGTCTGAAACCCTCATACTTCGAAGGAGATGGTCCAGTTTGTACACGAAGTGCATCCAGTTTTTGCCGTAACCCTCTCAACTTTTTATCACATGATATGTGTGCGAAATGATGATACCATGCAAAGTTTCAATCTTTTCAGAGTTCATTCGTACTGCTTTTCAATTTCAGGGTCATTCAGCACAAATTTTTTTTATTAAATGCATGAAAAATAGCAAACGAAGTTAGAAATGTTTTAAATTTGAGGATGTGGCTTTGAATGGTGCATATTGAATGCACAAAAATTCTGGAGTTGAAATAAGTTTAAAAAATGAAATGCCTTTGTAACAGATGAGTTTTGGTCTGAAACCCTCATACTTCGAAGGAGATGGTCCAGTTTGTACACGAAGTGCATTCAGTTTTTGCCGTAACCCTCTCAACTTTTTATCACATGCTATGTCGGTGAAATGATGATACCATGCCAAGTTTCAACCTTTTCAGAGTTCATTTGTACTGCTTTTCAATTTCACGGTCATTTAGCGCCAAAAAATCAATAAATGTATGAAAAATAGCAAATGAAGTTAGAAATGTTTGAAATTTGAGGATGTGGCTTTGAATGGTAGATATTGAATGCACAAAAAGTCTGGAGTTGAAATAAGTGTAAAAAAATGAAATGCCTTCGTAACAGATGAGTTTTCGTCCGAAACCCTCATACTTCAAAGGAGATGGTCCAGTTTGTGCACGAAGTGCATCCAGTTTTTGCCGTAACCCTCTCAACTTTTTATCACATGCTATGTGGGTGAAATGATGATACCATGCCAAGTTTCAACCTTTTCAAAGTTCAGTTGTACTGCTTTTCAATTTCAGGGTCATTCAGCTTAAACAAATCATTAAATGCATGAAAAATAATAAATGAAGTTAGAAATGTTTGAAATTTGAGGATGTGGCTTTGAATGATGCATATTGAATTCACAAAAAGTCTGGAGTTGTAATAAGTTTCAAAAAATGAAATGCCTTTGTAAAAGATGAGTTTTCGTACGAAACTCTAATACTTCGAAGGAGATGGTCCAGTTTGTGCACGAAGTGCATCCAGTTTTTGCCGTAAGCCTCTCAACTTTTTATCACATGCTATGTGTGTGAAATGATGATACCATGCCAAGTTTCAACCTTTTCAGAGTTCATTTGTACTGCTTTTCAATTTCAGGGTCATTCAGCGCAAAACAAATCATTAAATGCATGAAAAATAGCAAATGAAGTTAGAAATGTTTTAAATTTGAGGATGTGGCTTTGAATGGTGCATATTGAATGCACAAAAAGTCTAGAGTCCAAATAAGTTTAAAAAATGAAATGCCTTTGTAACAGATGAGTTTTCGTCCGAAACCCTTATACTTCGAAGGAGATGGTCCAGTTTGTGCACGAAGTGCGTCCAGTTTTTGCCGTAACCCTCTCAACTTTTTATCACATGCTATGTGGGTGAAATGATGATACCATGCCTAGTTTCAACCTTTTCGGAGTTCATTTGTACTGCTTTTCAATTTCAGGGTCATTCAGCGCAAACAAATCATTAAATGCATGAAAAATAGCAAATGAAGTTAGAAATGTTTGAAATTTGAGGATGTGGCTTTGAATGGTGCATATTGAATGCACAAAAAGTCTGGAGTTGAAATAAGTTTAAAAAAATGAAATTCCTTTGTAAAAGATGAGTTTTCGTACGAAACTCTAATACTTCGAAGGAGATGGTCCAGTTTGTGCACGAAGTGCATCCAGTTTTTGTCGTAAGCCTCTCAACTTTTTATCACATGCTATGTGTGTGAAATGATGATACCATGCCAAGTTTCAACCTTTTCAGAGTTCATTTGTACTGCTTTTCAATTTCAGGGTCATTCAACGCAAAAAAAAATCATTAAATGCATGAAAAATAGCAAATGAAGTTAGAAATGTTTGAAATTTGAGGATGTGGCTTTGAATGGTCCATATTGAATGCACAAAATGTCTAGAGTCCAAATAAGTTTAAAAAATGAAATGCCTTTGTAACAGATGAGTTTTCGTCCGAAACCCTCATACTTCGAAGGAGATGGTCCAGTTTGTGCATGAAGTGCATCCAGTTTTTGCCGTAACCCTCTCAACTTTTTATCACATGCTATCTGGGTGAAATGATGATACCATGCCAAGTTTCAACCTTTTCAGAGTTCATTTGTACTGCTTTCAATTTCAGGGTCATTCAGCGCAAAAAAAATCATTAAATGCATGAAAAATAGCAAATGAAGTTAGAAATGTTTGAAATTTTAGGATTTGGCTTTGAATGGTGCATATTTAATGCAGAAAAAGTCTGGAGTTGAAATAAGTTTAAAAAATGAAATGTCGTTGTAACAGATGAGTTTTCGTTTGAATCCCTCATACTTCGTACGAGATGGTCCAGTTTGTACACGAAGTGCATCTAGTTTTTGCCGTAACCCACTCAACTTTTTAGCACAAGCTATGTGTGTGAAATGATGATACCATGGCAAGTTTCAACCTTGTCAGAGTTCATTTGTACTGCTTTTCAATTTCAGGGTCATTCAGCGCAAAAAAATCATTAAATGCGTGAAAAATAGCAAATGAAGTTAGAAATGTTTGAAATTTGAGGATGTGGCTTTGAATGGTGCATATTTAATGCACAGAAAGTCTGGAGTTGAAATAAGTTTAAAAAATTAAATGCCTTTGTAACAGATGAGTTTTCGTCCGAAACCGTAATACTTCGAAGGAGATGGTCCATTTTGTGCACGAAGTGCATCCAGTTTTTGCCGTAACCCTCTCAACTTTTTATCACATGCTATGTGGGTGAAATGATGATACCATGCCAAGTTTCAACCTTTTCAGAGTTCATTTGTACTGCTTTTCAATTTCAGGGTCATTCAGCGCAAAAAAAATCATTAAATGCGTGAGAAATAGCAAATGAAGTTAGAAATGTTTTTAATTTGAGGATGTGTCTTTGAATGGTGCATATTTAGTGCACAAAAAGTCTGGAGTTGAAATAAGTTTAAAAAATGAAATGCCTTTGTAACAGATGAGTTTTCGTCCGAAACCCTCATACTTCGAAGGAGATGGTCCAGTTTGTACACGAAGTGCATCCATTTTTTGCCGTAACCCTCTCAACTTTTTATCACATGCTATGTGTACGAAATGATAATACCATGCAAAGTTTCAACCTTTTCAGAGTTCGTTTGTACTGCTTTTCAATTTCAGGGTCATTCAGCACAAAAAAAATTATTAAATGCATGAAAAATAGCAAACGAAGTTACAAATGTTTTAAATTTGAGGATGTGGCTTTGAATGGTGCATATTGAATGCACAAAAAGTCTGGAGTTGAAATAAGTTTAAAAAATGAAATGCCTTTGTAAAAGATGAGTTTTCGTCCGAAACCCTCATACTTCGAAGGAGATGGTCCAGTTTGTGCACGAAGTGCATCCAGTTTTTGCCGTAACCCTCTCAACTTTTTATCACATGCTATGTGTGTGAAATGATGATACCATGCCAAGTTTCAACCTTTTGAGAGTTCATTTGTACTGCTTTTCAATTTCCGGCTCATTCAGCGCAAAAAAAATCATTAAATGCGTGAAAAATAACAAATGAAGTTAGAAATGTTTGAAGTTTGAGGATGTGGCTTTGAATGGTGCATATTTAATGCACAAAAAGTCTGGAGTTGAAATAAGTTTAAAAAATGAAATGCCTTTGGAACAGATGAGTTTTCGTCCGAAACCCTCATACTTCGAAGGAGATGGTCCAGTTTGTACACGAAGTGCATCCAGTTTTTGCAGTAACCCTCTCAACTTTTTATCACATGCTATGTGTGTGAAATGATGATACCATGCGAAGTTTCAACCTTTTTAGAGTTCATTTGTACTGCTTTTCAATTTCAGGGTCATTCAGCACAAAAAAAATCATTAAATGCATGAAAAATAGCAAACGAAGTTAGAAATGTTTTAAATTTGAGGATGTGGCTTTGAATGGTGCATATTGAATGCACAAAAAGTCTGGAGTTGAAATAAGTTTAAAAAATGAAATGCCTTTGTAACAGATGAGTTTTGGTCTGAAACCCTCATACTTCGAAGGAGATGGTCCAGTTTGTACACGAAGTGCATTCAGTTTTTGCCGTAACCGTCTCAACTTTTTATCACATGCTATGTCGGTGAAATGATGATACCATGCCAAGTTTCAACCTTTTCAGAGTTAATTTGTACTGCTTTTCAATTTCACGGTCATTTAGCGCCAAAAAATCAATAAATGTATGAAAAATAGCAAATGAAGTTAGAAATGTTTGAAATTTGAGGATGTGGCTTTGAATGGTACATATTGAATGCACAAAAAGTCTAGAGTTGAAATAAGTTTAAAAAAATGAAATGCCTTTGTAACAGATGAGTTTTCGTCCGAAACTCTCATACTTCAAAGGAGATGGTCCAGTTTGTGCACAAAGTGCATCCAGTTTTTGCCGTAACCCTATCAACTTTTTATCACATGCTATGTGGGTGAAATGATGATACCACGCCCAGTTTCAACCTTTTAAAAGTTCAGTTGTACTGCTTTTCAGTTTCAGGGTCATTCAGCGCAAACAAATCATTAAATGCATGAAAAATAATAAATGAAGTTAGAAATGTTTGAAATTTGAGGATGTGGCTTTGAATGATGCATATTGAATGCACAAAAAGTCTGGAGTTAAATAAGTTTAAAAAAATGAACTGCCTTTGTAAAAGCTGAGTTTTCGTACGAAACTCTAATACTTCGAAGGAGATGGTCCAGTTTGTGCACGAAGTGCATCCAGTTTTTGCCGTAAGCCTCTCAACTTTTTATCACATGCTATGTGTGTGAAATGATGATACCATGCCAAGTTTCAACCTTTTCAGAGTTCATTTGTACTGCTTTTCAATTTCAGGGTCATTCAGCGCAAAACAAATCATTAAATGCATGAAAAATAGCAAATGAAGTTAGAAATGTTTGAAATTTGAGGATGTGGCTTTGAATGGTGCATATTGAATGCACAAAAAGTCTAGAGTCCAAATAAGTTTAAAAAATGAAATGCCTTTGTAACAGATGAGTTTTCGTCTGAAACCCTTATACTTCGAAGGAGATGGTCCAGTTTGTGCACGAAGTGCATCCAGTTTTTGCCGTAACCCTCTCAACTTTTTATCACATGCTATGTGCTTGAAATGATGATACCATGCCAAGTTTCAACCTTTTCAGAGTTCATTTGTACTGCTTTTCAATTTCAGGGTCATTCAGCGCAAACAAATCATTAAATGCATGAAAAATAGCAAATGAAGTTAGAAATGTTTGAAATTTGAGGATGTGGCTTTGAATGGTGCATATTGAATGCACAAAAAGTCTGGAGTTGAAATAAGTTTAAAAAAATGAAATGCCTTTGTAAAACATGAGTTTTCGTACGAAACTTTAATACTTCGAAGGAGATGGTCCAGTTTGTGCACGAAGTGCATCCAGTTTTTGCCGTAAGCCTCTCAACTTTTTATCACCTGCTATGTGTGTGAAATGATGATACCATGCCAAGTTTCAACCTTTTCAGAGTTCATTTGTACTGCTTTTCAATTTCAGGGTCATTCAGCGCAAAAAAAAAATCATTAAATGCATGAAAAATAGCAAATGAAGTTAGAAATGTTTGAAATTTGAGGATGTGGCTTTGAATGTTGCATATTGAATGCACAAAAAGTCTGGAGTTGAAATAAGCTTAAAAAATGAAATGCCTTTGTAAAAGATGAGTTTTCGTCCGAAACCCTCATACTTCGAAGGAGATGGTCCAGTTTGTGCACGAAGTGCATCCAGTCTTTGCCGTAACCCTCTCAACTTTTTATCACCTGCTATGTGTGTGAAATGATGATACCATGCCAAGTTTCAACCTTTTCAGAGTTCATTTGTACTGCTTTTCAATTTCAGGGTCATTCAGCGCAAAAAAAAATCATTAAATGCATGAAAAATAGCAAATGAAGTTAGAAATGTTTGAAATTTGAGGATGTGGCTTTGAATGGTCCATATTGAATGCACAAAATGTCTAGAGTCCAAATAAGTTTAAAAAATGAAATGCCTTTGTAACAGATGAGTTTTCGTCCGAAACCCTCATACTTCGAAGGAGATGGTCCAGTTTGTGCATGAAGTGCATCCAGTTTTTGCCGTAACCCTCTCAACTTTTTATCACATGCTATCTGGGTGAAATGATGATACCATGCCAAGTTTCAACCTTTTCAGAGTTCATTTGTACTGCTTTCAATTTCAGGGTCATTCAGCGCAAAAAAAATCATTAAATGCATGAAAAATAGCAAATGAAGTTAGAAATGTTTGAAATTTTAGGATTTGGCTTTGAATGGTGCATATTTAATGCAGAAAAAGTCTGGAGTTGAAATAAGTTTAAAAAATGAAATGTCGTTGTAACAGATGAGTTTTCGTTTGAATCCCTCATACTTCGTACGAGATGGTCCAGTTTGTACACGAAGTGCATCTAGTTTTTGCCGTAACCCACTCAAGTTTTTAGCACAAGCTATGTGTGTGAAATGATGATACCATGGCAAGTTTCAACCTTTTCAGAGTTCATTTGTACTGCTTTTCAATTTCAGGGTCATTCAGCGCAAAAAAAAAATCATTAAATGCATGAAAAATAGCAAATGAAGTTAGAAATGTTTGAAATTTGAGGATGTGGCTTTGAATGGTACATATTGAATGCACAAAAAGTCTAGAGTTGAAATAAGTTTAAAAAAATGAAATGCCTTTGTAACAGATGAGTTTTCGTCCGAAACTCTCATACTTCAAAGGAGATGGTCCAGTTTGTGCACAAAGTGCATCCAGTTTTTGCCGTAACCCTATCAACTTTTTATCACATGCTATGTGGGTGAAATGATGATACCACGCCCAGTTTCAACCTTTTAAAAGTTCAGTTGTACTGCTTTTCAGTTTCAGGGTCATTCAGCGCAAACAAATCATTAAATGCATGAAAAATAATAAATGAAGTTAGAAATGTTTGAAATTTGAGGATGTGGCTTTGAATGATGCATATTGAATGCACAAAAAGTCTGGAGTTAAATAAGTTTAAAAAAATGAACTGCCTTTGTAAAAGCTGAGTTTTCGTACGAAACTCTAATACTTCGAAGGAGATGGTCCAGTTTGTGCACGAAGTGCATCCAGTTTTTGCCGTAAGCCTCTCAACTTTTTATCACATGCTATGTGTGTGAAATGATGATACCATGCCAAGTTTCAACCTTTTCAGAGTTCATTTGTACTGCTTTTCAATTTCAGGGTCATTCAGCGCAAAACAAATCATTAAATGCATGAAAAATAGCAAATGAAGTTAGAAATGTTTGAAATTTGAGGATGTGGCTTTGAATGGTGCATATTGAATGCACAAAAAGTCTAGAGTCCAAATAAGTTTAAAAAATGAAATGCCTTTGTAACAGATGAGTTTTCGTCTGAAACCCTTATACTTCGAAGGAGATGGTCCAGTTTGTGCACGAAGTGCATCCAGTTTTTGCCGTAACCCTCTCAACTTTTTATCACATGCTATGTGCTTGAAATGATGATACCATGCCAAGTTTCAACCTTTTCAGAGTTCATTTGTACTGCTTTTCAATTTCAGGGTCATTCAGCGCAAACAAATCATTAAATGCATGAAAAATAGCAAATGAAGTTAGAAATGTTTGAAATTTGAGGATGTGGCTTTGAATGGTGCATATTGAATGCACAAAAAGTCTGGAGTTGAAATAAGTTTAAAAAAATGAAATGCCTTTGTAAAACATGAGTTTTCGTACGAAACTTTAATACTTCGAAGGAGATGGTCCAGTTTGTGCACGAAGTGCATCCAGTTTTTGCCGTAAGCCTCTCAACTTTTTATCACCTGCTATGTGTGTGAAATGATGATACCATGCCAAGTTTCAACCTTTTCAGAGTTCATTTGTACTGCTTTTCAATTTCAGGGTCATTCAGCGCAAAAAAAAAAATCATTAAATGCATGAAAAATAGCAAATGAAGTTAGAAATGTTTGAAATTTGAGGATGTGGCTTTGAATGTTGCATATTGAATGCACAAAAAGTCTGGAGTTGAAATAAGCTTAAAAAATGAAATGCCTTTGTAAAAGATGAGTTTTCGTCCGAAACCCTCATACTTCGAAGGAGATGGTCCAGTTTGTGCACGAAGTGCATCCAGTCTTTGCCGTAACCCTCTCAACTTTTAATCACCTGCTATGTGTGTGAAATGATGATACCATGCCAAGTTTCAACCTTTTCAGAGTTCATTTGTACTGCTTTTCAATTTCAGGGTCATTCAGCGCAAAAAAAAATCATTAAATGCATGAAAAATAGCAAATGAAGTTAGAAATGTTTGAAATTTGAGGATGTGGCTTTGAATGGTCCATATTGAATGCACAAAATGTCTAGAGTCCAAATAAGTTTAAAAAATGAAATGCCTTTGTAACAGATGAGTTTTCGTCCGAAACCCTCATACTTCGAAGGAGATGGTCCAGTTTGTGCATGAAGTGCATCCAGTTTTTGCCGTAACCCTCTCAACTTTTTATCACATGCTATCTGGGTGAAATGATGATACCATGCCAAGTTTCAACCTTTTCAGAGTTCATTTGTACTGCTTTCAATTTCAGGGTCATTCAGCGCAAAAAAAATCATTAAATGCATGAAAAATAGCAAATGAAGTTAGAAATGTTTGAAATTTTAGGATTTGGCTTTGAATGGTGCATATTTAATGCAGAAAAAGTCTGGAGTTGAAATAAGTTTAAAAAATGAAATGTCGTTGTAACAGATGAGTTTTCGTTTGAATCCCTCATACTTCGTACGAGATGGTCCAGTTTGTACACGAAGTGCATCTAGTTTTTGCCGTAACCCACTCAACTTTTTAGCACAAGCTATGTGTGTGAAATGATGATACCATGGCAAGTTTCAACCTTGTCAGAGTTCATTTGTACTGCTTTTCAATTTCAGGGTCATTCAGCGCAAAAAAATCATTAAATGCGTGAAAAATAGCAAATGAAGTTAGAAATGTTTGAAATTTGAGGATGTGGCTTTGAATGGTGCATATTTAATGCACAGAAAGTCTGGAGTTGAAATAAGTTTAAAAAATTAAATGCCTTTGTAACAGATGAGTTTTCGTCCGAAACCCTAATACTTCGAAGGAGATGGTCCATTTTGTGCACGAAGTGCATCCAGTTTTTGCCGTAACCCTCTCAACTTTTTATCACATGCTATGTGGGTGAAATGATGATACCATGCCAAGTTTCAACCTTTTCAGAGTTCATTTGTACTGCTTTTCAATTTCAGGGTCATTCAGCGCAAAAAAAATCATTAAATGCGTGAGAAATAGCAAATGAAGTTAGAAATGTTTTTAATTTGAGGATGTGTCTTTGAATGGTGCATATTTAGTGCACAAAAAGTTTGGAGTTGAAATAAGTTTAAAAAATGAAATGCCTTTGTAACAGATGAGTTTTCGTCCGAAACCCTCATATTTCGAAGGAGATGGTCCAGTTTGTACACGAAGTGCATCCATTTTTTGCCGTAACCCTCTCAACTTTTTATCACATGCTATGTGTGCGAAATGATAATACCATGCAAAGTTTCAACCTTTTCAGAGTTCGTTTGTACTGCTTTTCAATTTCAGGGTCATTCAGCACAAAAAAATTTATTAAATGCATGAAAAATAGCAAACGAAGTTACAAATGTTTTAAATTTGAGGATGTGGCTTTGAATGGTGCATATTGAATGCACAAAAAGTCTGGAGTTGAAATAAGTTTCAAAAATGAAATGCCTTTGTAAAAGATGAGTTTTCGTCCGAAACCCTCATACTTCGAAGGAGATGGTCCAGTTTGTGCACGAAGTGCATCCAGTTTTTGCCGTAACCCTCTCAACTTTTTATCACATGCTATGTGTGTGAAATGATGATACCATGCCAAGTTTCAACCTTTTCAGAGTTCATTTGTACTGCTTTTCAATTTCCGGGTCATTCAGCGCAAAAAAAATCATTAAATGCGTGAAAAATAACAAATGAAGTTGGAAATGTTTGAAGTTTGAGGATGTGGCTTTGAATGGTGCATATTTAATGCACAAAAAGTCTGGAGTTGAAATAAGTTTAAAAAATGAAATGCCTTTGGAACAGATGAGTTTTCGTCCGAAACCCTCATACTTCGAAGGAGATGGTCCAGTTTGTACACGAAGTGCATCCAGTTTTTGCAGTAACCCTCTCAACTTTTTATCACATGCTATGTGTGTGAAATGATGATACCATGCGAAGTTTCAACCTTTTTAGAGTTCATTTGTACTGCTTTTCAATTTCAGGGTCATTCAGCACAAAAAAAATCATTAAATGCATGAAAAATAGCAAACGAAGTTAGAAATGTTTTAAATTTGAGGATGTGGCTTTGAATGGTGCATATTGAATGCACAAAAAGTCTGGAGTTGAAATAAGTTTAAAAAATGAAATGCCTTTGTAACAGATGAGTTTTGGTCTGAAACCCTCATACTTCGAAGGAGATGGTCCAGTTTGTACACGAAGTGCATTCAGTTTTTGCCGTAACCGTCTCAACTTTTTATCACATGCTATGTCGGTGAAATGATGATACCATGAAAGTTTCAACCTTTTCAGAGTTAATTTGTACTGCTTTTCAATTTCACGGTCATTTAGCGCCAAAAAATCAATAAATGTATGAAAAATAGCAAATGAAGTTAGAAATGTTTGAAATTTGAGGATGTGGCTTTGAATGGTACATATTGAATGCACAAAAAGTCTAGAGTTGAAATAAGTTTAAAAAAATGAAATGCCTTTGTAACAGATGAGTTTTCGTCCGAAACTCTCATACTTCAAAGGAGATGGTCCAGTTTGTGCACAAAGCGCATCCAGTTTTTGCCGTAACCCTATCAACTTTTTATCACATGCTATGTGGGTGAAATGATGACACCACGCCCAGTTTCAACCTTTTAAAAGTTCAGTTGTACTGCTTTTCAGTTTCAGGGTCATTCAGCGCAAACAAATCATTAAATGCATGAAAAATAATAAATGAAGTTAGAAATGTTTGAAATTTGAGGATGTGGCTTTGAATGATGCATATTGAATGCACAAAAAGTCTGGAGTTAAATAAGTTTAAAAAAATGAACTGCCTTTGTAAAAGCTGAGTTTTCGTACGAAACTCTAATACTTCGAAGGAGATGGTCCAGTTTGTGCACGAAGTGCATCCAGTTTTTGCCGTAAGCCTCTCAACTTTTTATCACATGCTATGTGTGTGAAATGATGATACCATGCCAAGTTTCAACCTTTTCAGAGTTCATTTGTACTGCTTTTCAATTTCAGGGTCATTCAGCGCAAAACAAATCATTAAATGCATGAAAAATAGCAAATGAAGTTAGAAATGTTTGAAATTTGAGGATGTGGCTTTGAATGGTGCATATTGAATGCACAAAAAGTCTAGAGTCCAAATAAGTTTAAAAAATGAAATGCCTTTGTAACAGATGAGTTTTCGTCTGAAACCCTTATACTTCGAAGGAGATGGTCCAGTTTGTGCACGAAGTGCATCCAGTTTTTGCCGTAACCCTCTCAACTTTTTATCACATGCTATGTGCTTTAAATGATGATACCATGCCAAGTTTCAACCTTTTCAGAGTTCATTTGTACTGCTTTTCAATTTCAGGGTCATTCAGCGCAAACAAATCATTAAATGCATGAAAAATAGCAAATGAAGTTAGAAATATTTGAAATTTGAGGATGTGGCTTTGAATGGTGCATATTGAATGCACAAAAAGTCTGGAGTTGAAATAAGTTTAAAAAAATGAAATGCCTTTGTAAAACATGAGTTTTCGTACGAAACTTTAATACTTCGAAGGAGATGGTCCAGTTTGTGCACGAAGTGCATCCAGTTTTTGCCGTAAGCCTCTCAACTTTTTATCACCTGCTATGTGTGTGAAATGATGATACCATGCCAAGTTTCAACCTTTTCAGAGTTCATTTGTACTGCTTTTCAATTTCAGGGTCATTCAGCGCAAAAAAAAAAATCATTAAATGCATGAAAAATAGCAAATGAAGTTAGAAATGTTTGAAATTTGAGGATGTGGCTTTGAATGTTGCATATTGAATGCACAAAAAGTCTGGAGTTGAAATAAGCTTAAAAAATGAAATGCCTTTGTAAAAGATGAGTTTTCGTCCGAAACCCTCATACTTCGAAGGAGATGGTCCAGTTTGTGCACGAAGTGCATCCAGTCTTTGCCGTAACCCTCTCAACTTTTTATCACCTGCTATGTGTGTGAAATGATGATACCATGCCAAGTTTCAACCTTTTCAGAGTTCATTTGTACTGCTTTTCAATTTCAGGGTCATTCAGCGCAAAAAAAAAATCATTAAATGCATGAAAAATAGCAAATGAAGTTAGAAATGTTTGAAATTTGAGGATGTGGCTTTGAATGGTCCATATTGAATGCACAAAATGTCTAGAGTCCAAATAAGTTTAAAAAATGAAATGCCTTTGTAACAGATGAGTTTTCGTCCGAAACCCTCATACTTCGAAGGAGATGGTCCAGTTTGTGCATGAAGTGCATCCAGTTTTTGCCGTAACCCTCTCAACTTTTTATCACATGCTATCTGGGTGAAATGATGATACCATGCCAAGTTTCAACCTTTTCAGAGTTCATTTGTACTGCTTTCAATTTCAGGGTCATTCAGCGCAAAAAAAATCATTAAATGCATGAAAAATAGCAAATGAAGTTAGAAATGTTTGAAATTTTAGGATTTGGCTTTGAATGGTGCATATTTAATGCAGAAAAAGTCTGGAGTTGAAATAAGTTTAAAAAATGAAATGTCGTTGTAACAGATGAGTTTTCGTTTGAATCCCTCATACTTCGTACGAGATGGTCCAGTTTGTACACGAAGTGCATCTAGTTTTTGCCGTAACCCACTCAACTTTTTAGCACAAGCTATGTGTGTGAAATGATGATACCATGGCAAGTTTCAACCTTGTCAGAGTTCATTTGTACTGCTTTTCAATTTCAGGGTCATTCAGCGCAAAAAAATCATTAAATGCGTGAAAAATAGCAAATGAAGTTAGAAATGTTTGAAATTTGAGGATGTGGCTTTGAATGGTGCATATTTAATGCACAGAAAGTCTGGAGTTGAAATAAGTTTAAAAAATTAAATGCCTTTGTAACAGATGAGTTTTCGTCCGAAACCCTAATACTTCGAAGGAGATGGTCCATTTTGTGCACGAAGTGCATCCAGTTTTTGCCGTAACCCTCTCAACTTTTTATCACATGCTATGTGGGTGAAATGATGATACCATGCCAAGTTTCAACCTTTTCAGAGTTCATTTGTACTGCTTTTCAATTTCAGGGTCATTCAGCGCAAAAAAAATCATTAAATGCGTGAGAAATAGCAAATGAAGTTAGAAATGTTTTTAATTTGAGGATGTGTCTTTGAATGGTGCATATTTAGTGCACAAAAAGTCTGGAGTTGAAATAAGTTTAAAAAATGAAATGCCTTTGTAACAGATGAGTTTTCGTCCGAAACCCTCATATTTCGAAGGAGATGGTCCAGTTTGTACACGAAGTGCATCCATTTTTTGCCGTAACCCTCTCAACTTTTTATCACATGCTATGTGTGCGAAATGATAATACCATGCAAAGTTTCAACCTTTTCAGAGTTCGTTTGTACTGCTTTTCAATTTCAGGGTCATTCAGCACAAAAAAATTTATTAAATGCATGAAAAATAGCAAACGAAGTTACAAATGTTTTAAATTTGAGGATGTGGCTTTGAATGGTGCATATTGAATGCACAAAAAGTCTGGAGTTGAAATAAGTTTCAAAAATGAAATGCCTTTGTAAAAGATGAGTTTTCGTCCGAAACCCTCATACTTCGAAGGAGATGGTCCAGTTTGTGCACGAAGTGCATCCAGTTTTTGCCGTAACCCTCTCAACTTTTTATCACATGCTATGTCGGTGAAATGATGATACCATGCCAAGTTTCAACCTTTTCAGAGTTAATTTGTACTGCTTTTCAATTTCACGGTCATTTAGCGCCAAAAAATCAATAAATGTATGAAAAATAGCAAATGAAGTTAGAAATGTTTGAAATTTGAGGATGTGGCTTTGAATGGTACATATTGAATGCACAAAAAGTCTAGAGTTGAAATAAGTTTTAAAAAATGAAATGCCTTTGTAACAGATGAGTTTTCGTCCGAAACTCTCATACTTCAAAGGAGATGGTCCAGTTTGTGCACAAAGCGCATCCAGTTTTTGCCGTAACCCTCTCAACTTTTTATCACATGCTATGTGGGTGAAATGATGATACCACGCCCAGTTTCAACCTTTTAAAAGTTCAGTTGTACTGCTTTTCAGTTTCAGGGTCATTCAGCGCAAACAAATCATTAAATGCATGAAAAATAATAAATGAAGTTAGAAATGTTTGAAATTTGAGGATGTGGCTTTGAATGATGCATATTGAATGCACAAAAAGTTTGGAGTTTAAATAAGTTTAAAAAAATGAACTGCCTTTGTAAAAGCTGAGTTTTCGTACGAAACTCTAATACTTCGAAGGAGATGGTCCAGTTTGTGCACGAAGTGCATCCAGTTTTTGCCGTAAGCCTCTCAACTTTTTATCACATGCTATGTGTGTGAAATGATGATACCATGCCAAGTTTCAACCTTTTCAGAGTTCATTTGTACTGCTTTTCAATTTCAGGGTCATTCAGCGCAAAACAAATCATTAAATGCATGAAAAATAGCAAATGAAGTTAGAAATGTTTGAAATTTGAGGATGTGGCTTTGAATGGTGCATATTGAATGCACAAAAAGTCTAGAGTCCAAATAAGTTTAAAAAATGAAATGCCTTTGTAACAGATGAGTTTTCGTCTGAAACCCTTATACTTCGAAGGAGATGGTCCAGTTTGTGCACGAAGTGCATCCAGTTTTTGCCGTAACCCTCTCAACTTTTTATCACATGCTATGTGCTTGAAATGATGATACCATGCCAAGTTTCAACCTTTTCAGAGTTCATTTGTACTGCTTTTCAATTTCAGGGTCATTCAGCGCAAACAAATCATTAAATGCATGAAAAATAGCAAATGAAGTTAGAAATGTTTGAAATTTGAGGATGTGGCTTTGAATGGTGCATATTGAATGCACAAAAAGTCTGGAGTTGAAATAAGTTTAAAAAAATGAAATGCCTTTGTAAAACATGAGTTTTCGTACGAAACTTTAATACTTCGAAGGAGATGGTCCAGTTTGTGCACGAAGTGCATCCAGTTTTTGCCGTAAGCCTCTCAACTTTTTATCACCTGCTATGTGTGTGAAATGATGATACCATGCCAAGTTTCAACCTTTTCAGAGTTCATTTGTACTGCTTTTCAATTTCAGGGTCATTCAGCGCAAAAAAAAAATCATTAAATGCATGAAAAATAGCAAATGAAGTTAGAAATGTTTGAAATTTGAGGATGTGGCTTTGAATGTTGCATATTGAATGCACAAAAAGTCTGGAGTTGAAATAAGCTTAAAAAATGAAATGCCTTTGTAAAAGATGAGTTTTCGTCCGAAACCCTCATACTTCGAAGGAGATGGTCCAGTTTGTGCACGAAGTGCATCCAGTCTTTGCCGTAACCCTCTCAACTTTTTATCACATGCTATGTGGGTGAAATGATGATACCATGGCAAGTTTCAACCTTTTTAGAGTTCATTTGTACTGCTTTTCAATTTCAGGGTCATTCAGCGCAAAAAAATCATTAAATGTATGAAAAATAGCAAATGAAGTTAGAAATGTTTGAAATTTGAGGATGTGGCTTTCAATGGTTCATATTGAATGCACAAAAAGTCTGGAGTTGAAATAAGTTTAAAAAAATGAAATGCCTTTGTAACAGATGAGTTTTCGTCCGAAACCCTCATACTTCGAAGGAGATGGTCCAGTTTGTGCACGAAGTGAATCCAGTTTTTGCCGTAACCCTCTCAACTTTTTATCACATGCTATGTGGGTGAAATGATGATACCATGCCAAGTTTCAACCTTTTCAGAGTTCATTTGTACTGCTTTTCAATTTCAGGGTCATTCAGCGCAAAAAAATCATTAAATGCATGAAAAATAGCAAATGAAGTTAGAAATGTTTGAAATTTTAGGATTTGGCTTTGAATGGTGCATATTTAATGCAGAAAAAGTCTGGAGTTGAAATAAGTTTAAAAAATGAAATGTCGTTGTAACAGATGAGTTTTCGTCTGAATCCCTCATACTTCGAACGAGATGGTCCAGTTTGTACACGAAGTGCATCTAGTTTTTGCCGTAACCCACTCAACTTTTTAGCACAAGCTATGTGTGTGAAATGATGATACCATGGCAAGTTTCAACCTTTTCAGAGTTCATTTGTACTGCTTTTCAATTTCAGGGTCATTCAGCGCAAAAAAATCATTAAATGCGTGAAAAATAGCAAATGAAGTTAGAAATGTTTGAAATTTGAGGATGTGGCTTTGAATGGTGCATATTTAATGCACAGAAAGTCTGGAGTTGAAATAAGTTTAAAAAATGAAATGCCTTTGTAACAGATGAGTTTTCGTCCCAAACCCTAATACTTCGAAGGAGATGGTCCAGTTTGTGCACGAAGTGCATCCAGTTTTTGCCGCAACCCTCTCAACTTTTTATCACATGCTATGTGGGTGAAATGATGATACCATGCCAAGTTTCAACCTTTTCAGAGTTCATTTGTACTGCTTTTCAATTTCAGGGTCATTCAGCGAAAAAAAAATCATTAAATGCATGAAAAATAGCAAATGAAGTTAGAAATGTTTGAAATTTTAGGATTTGGCTTTGAATGGTGCATATTTAATGCAGAAAAATTCTGGAGTTGAAATAAGTTTAAAAAAATGAAATGTCGTTGTAACAGATGAGTTTTCGTCTGAATCCCTCATACTTCGAACGAGTGGTCCAGTTTGTTCACGAAGTGCATCTAGTTTTTACCGTAACCCACTCAACTTTTTTGCACATGCTATGTGTGTGTAATGATGGTACCATGCCAAGTTTCAACCTTTTCAGAGTTCATTTCTATTGCTTTTCAATTTCAGGGTCATTCAGCGAAAAAAAATCATTAAATGCGTGAAAAATAGCAAATGAAGTTAGAAATGTTTGAAATTTGAGGATGTGGCTTTGAATGGTGCATATTGAATGCACAAAAAGTCTGGAGTTGAAATAAGTTTAAAAAATGAAATGCCTTTGTAACAGATCAGTTTTCGCCCGAAACCCTCATTCTTCGAAGGAGATGGTCCAATTTGTCCACGAAGTGCATCCAGTTTTTGCCGTAACCCTCTCAACTTTTTATCACATGCTATGTGGGTGAAAAGATGATACCCTGCCAAGTTTCAACCTTTTCAGAGTTCATTTGTACTGCTTTTCAATTTCAGGGTCATTCAGCGCAAAAAATCATTAAATGCATGAAAAATAGCAAATGAAGTTAGAAATGTTTGAAATTTGAGGATGTGGCTTTGAATGGTGCATATTGTATGCAGAAAAAGTCTGGAGTTGAAATACAACAAACAACAAATAACAAACAAATCCTTTAGTCCCAAACAAGTTGGGGTAGGCTAGAGGTGAAACCCATAAGATCTCGCGACCAACTCATGGTTCTGGCACATGGATAGCAAGCTTCCACGCACCCCTGTCCATGGCTAGTTCTTTGGTGATGCTCCAATCCTTCAGGTCTCTCTTTACGGACTCTTCCCTTGTCAAGTTCGGTCTACCCCGGCCTCTTTTGACAATATCATCACGCTTTAGCCGTCCGCTATGTACTGGGGCTTCTGGAGGCCTGCGTAGAATATGTCCAAACCATCTCAGACGATGTTGGACAAGCTTCTCTTCAATTGGCGCTACCCCAATTCTATCTCGTATATCATCATTCCGGATTCGGTCCTTCCTTGTGTGGCCACACATCCATCTCAACATGCGCATCTCCTCCACACCTAACTGTTGCACATGTCTCCTTTTAGTCGGCCAACAAAAAGTCTAGAGTTGAAATAAGTTTAAAAAATGAAATGCCTTTGTAACAGATGAGTTTTCGTCCGAAACCCTTATACTTCGAAGGAGATGGTCCAGTTTGTGCACGAAGTGCATCCAGTTTTTGCCGTAACCCTCTCAACTTTTTATCACATGCTATGTGGGTGAAATGATGATACCCTGCCAAGTTTCAACCTTTTCAGAGTTCATTTGTACTGCTTTTCAATTTTAGGGTCATTCAGCGCAAAAAAAACATTAAATGCATGAAAAATAGCAAATGAAGTTAGAAATGTTTGAAATTTTAGGATTTGGCTTTGAATGGTGCATATTTAATGCAGAAAAAGTCTGGAGTTGAAATAAGTTTAAAAAAATGAAATGTCGTTGTAACAGATGAGTTTTCGTCTGAAACCCTCATACTTCGAAGGAGATGGTCCAGTTTGTATACGAAGTGCATCTAGTTTTTGCCGTAACCCACTCAACTTTTTAGCACATGCTATGTGTGTGAAATGATGATACCATGCCAAGTTTCAACCTTTTCAGAGTTCATTTGTACTGCTTTTCAATTTCAGGGTCATTCAGCGCAAAAAAAATCATTAAATGCGCGAAAAATAGCAAATGAAGTTAGAATTTTTTGAAATTTGAGGATGTGGATTTGAATGGTGCATATTTAATGCAGAAAAAGTATGGAGTTGAAATAAGTTTAAAAAAATGAAATGCCTTTGTAACACATGAGTTTTCGTCTGAAACCCTCATACTTCGAAGGAGATGGTCCAGTTTGTGCACGAAGTGCATCCAGTTTTTGCCGCAACCCTCTCAACTTTTTATCACATGCTATGTGGGTGAAATGATGATACCATGCCAAGTTTCAACCTTTTCAGAGTTCATTTGTACTGCTTTTCAATTTCAGGGTCATTCAGCGAAAAAAAAATCATTAAATGCATGAAAAATAGCAAATGAAGTTAGAAATGTTTGAAATTTTAGGATTTGGCTTTGAATGGTGCATATTTAATGCAGAAAAATTCTGGAGTTGAAATAAGTTTAAAAAAATGAAATGTCGTTGTAACAGATGAGTTTTCGTCTGAATCCCTCATACTTCGAACGAGTGGTCCAGTTTGTTCACGAAGTGCATCTAGTTTTTACCGTAACCCACTCAACTTTTTTGCACATGCTATGTGTGTGTAATGATGGTACCATGCCAAGTTTCAACCTTTTCAGAGTTCATTTGTATTGCTTTTCAATTTCAGGGTCATTCAGCGAAAAAAAATCATTAAATGCGTGAAAAATAGCAAATGAAGTTAGAAATGTTTGAAATTTGAGGATGTGGCTTTGAATGGTGCATATTGAATGCACAAAAAGTCTGGAGTTGAAATAAGTTTAAAAAATGAAATGCCTTTGTAACAGATCAGTTTTCGCCCGAAACCCTCATTCTTCGAAGGAGATGGTCCAATTTGTCCACGAAGTGCATCCAGTTTTTGCCGTAACCCTCTCAACTTTTTATCACATGCTATGTGGGTGAAAAGATGATACCCTGCCAAGTTTCAACCTTTTCAGAGTTCATTTGTACTGCTTTTCAATTTCAGGGTCATTCAGCGCAAAAAATCATTAAATGCATGAAAAATAGCAAATGAAGTTAGAAATGTTTGAAATTTGAGGATGTGGCTTTGAATGGTGCATATTGTATGCAGAAAAAGTCTGGAGTTGAAATACAACAAACAACAAACAACAAACAAATCCTTTAGTCCCAAACAAGTTGGGGTAGGCTAGAGGTGAAACCCATAAGATCTCGCGACCAACTCATGGTTCTGGCACATGGATAGCAAGCTTCCACGCACCCCTGTCCATGGCTAGTTCTTTGGTGATGCTCCAATCCTTCAGGTCTCTCTTTACGGACTCTTCCCTTGTCAAGTTCGGTCTACCCCGGCCTCTTTTGACAATATCATCACGCTTTAGCCGTCCGCTATGTACTGGGGCTTCTGGAGGCCTGCGTTGAATATGTCCAAACCATCTCAGACGATGTTGGACAAGCTTCTCTTCAATTGGCGCTACCCCAATTCTATCTCGTATATCATCATTCCGGATTCGGTCCTTCCTTGTGTGGCCACACATCCATCTCAACATGCGCATCTCCTCCACACCTAACTGTTGCACATGTCTCCTTTTAGTCGGCCAACAAAAAGTCTAGAGTTGAAATAAGTTTAAAAAATGAAATGCCTTTGTAACAGATGAGTTTTCGTCCGAAACCCTTATACTTCGAAGGAGATGGTCCAGTTTGTGCACGAAGTGCATCCAGTTTTTGCCGTAACCCTCTCAACTTTTTATCACATGCTATGTGGGTGAAATGATGATACCCTGCCAAGTTTCAACCTTTTCAGAGTTCATTTGTACTGCTTTTCAATTTTAGGGTCATTCAGCGCAAAAAAAACATTAAATGCATGAAAAATAGCAAATGAAGTTAGAAATGTTTGAAATTTTAGGATTTGGCTTTGAATGGTGCATATTTAATGCAGAAAAAGTCTGGAGTTGAAATAAGTTTAAAAAAATGAAATGTCGTTGTAACAGATGAGTTTTCGTCTGAAACCCTCATACTTCGAAGGAGATGGTCCAGTTTGTATACGAAGTGCATCTAGTTTTTGCCGTAACCCACTCAACTTTTTAGCACATGCTATGTGTGTGAAATGATGATACCATGCCAAGTTTCAACCTTTTCAGAGTTCATTTGTACTGCTTTTCAATTTCAGGGTCATTCAGCGCAAAAAAAATCATTAAATGCGCGAAAAATAGCAAATTAAGTTAGAATTTTTTGAAATTTGAGGATGTGGATTTGAATGGTGCATATTTAATGCAGAAAAAGTATGGAGTTGAAATAAGTTTAAAAAAATGAAATGCCTTTGTAACACATGAGTTTTCGTCTGAAACCCTCATACTTCGAAGGAGATGGTCCAGTTTGTGCACGAAGTGCATCCAGTTTTTGCCGCAACCCTCTCAACTTTTTATCACATGCTATGTGGGTGAAATGATGATACCATGCCAAGTTTCAACCTTTTCAGAGTTCATTTGTACTGCTTTTCAATTTCAGGGTCATTCAGCGAAAAAAAAATCATTAAATGCATGAAAAATAGCAAATGAAGTTAGAAATGTTTGAAATTTTAGGATTTGGCTTTGAATGGTGCATATTTAATGCAGAAAAATTCTGGAGTTGAAATAAGTTTAAAAAAATGAAATGTCGTTGTAACAGATGAGTTTTCGTCTGAATCCCTCATACTTCGAACGAGTGGTCCAGTTTGTTCACGAAGTGCATCTAGTTTTTACCGTAACCCACTCAACTTTTTTGCACATGCTATGTGTGTGTAATGATGGTACCATGCCAAGTTTCAACCTTTTCAGAGTTCATTTGTATTGCTTTTCAATTTCAGGGTCATTCAGCGAAAAAAAATCATTAAATGCGTGAAAAATAGCAAATGAAGTTAGAAATGTTTGAAATTTGAGGATGTGGCTTTGAATGGTGCATATTGAATGCACAAAAAGTCTGGAGTTGAAATAAGTTTAAAAAATGAAATGCCTTTGTAACAGATCAGTTTTCGCCCGAAACCCTCATTCTTCGAAGGAGATGGTCCAATTTGTCCACGAAGTGCATCCAGTTTTTGCCGTAACCCTCTCAACTTTTTATCACATGCTATGTGGGTGAAAAGATGATACCCTGCCAAGTTTCAACCTTTTCAGAGTTCATTTGTACTGCTTTTCAATTTCAGGGTCATTCAGCGCAAAAAATCATTAAATGCATGAAAAATAGCAAATGAAGTTAGAAATGTTTGAAATTTGAGGATGTGGCTTTGAATGGTGCATATTGTATGCAGAAAAAGTCTGGAGTTGAAATACAACAAACAACAAACAACAAACAAATCCTTTAGTCCCAAACAAGTTGGGGTAGGCTAGAGGTGAAACCCATAAGATCTCGCGACCAACTCATGGTTCTGGCACATGGATAGCAAGCTTCCACGCACCCCTGTCCATGGCTAGTTCTTTGGTGATGCTCCAATCCTTCAGGTCTCTCTTTACGGACTCTTCCCTTGTCAAGTTCGGTCTACCCCGGCCTCTTTTGACAATATCATCACGCTTTAGCCGTCCGCTATGTACTGGGGCTTCTGGAGGCCTGCGTTGAATATGTCCAAACCATCTCAGACGATGTTGGACAAGCTTCTCTTCAATTGGCGCTACCCCAATTCTATCTCGTATATCATCATTCCGGATTCGGTCCTTCCTTGTGTGGCCACACATCCATCTCAACATGCGCATCTCCTCCACACCTAACTGTTGCACATGTCTCCTTTTAGTCGGCCAACAAAAAGTCTAGAGTTGAAATAAGTTTAAAAAATGAAATGCCTTTGTAACAGATGAGTTTTCGTCCGAAACCCTTATACTTCGAAGGAGATGGTCCAGTTTGTGCACGAAGTGCATCCAGTTTTTGCCGTAACCCTCTCAACTTTTTATCACATGCTATGTGGGTGAAATGATGATACCCTGCCAAGTTTCAACCTTTTCAGAGTTCATTTGTACTGCTTTTCAATTTTAGGGTCATTCAGCGCAAAAAAAACATTAAATGCATGAAAAATAGCAAATGAAGTTAGAAATGTTTGAAATTTTAGGATTTGGCTTTGAATGGTGCATATTTAATGCAGAAAAAGTCTGGAGTTGAAATAAGTTTAAAAAAATGAAATGTCGTTGTAACAGATGAGTTTTCGTCTGAAACCCTCATACTTCGAAGGAGATGGTCCAGTTTGTATACGAAGTGCATCTAGTTTTTGCCGTAACCCACTCAACTTTTTAGCACATGCTATGTGTGTGAAATGATGATACCATGCCAAGTTTCAACCTTTTCAGAGTTCATTTGTACTGCTTTTCAATTTCAGGGTCATTCAGCGCAAAAAAAATCATTAAATGCGCGAAAAATAGCAAATGAAGTTAGAATTTTTTGAAATTTGAGGATGTGGATTTGAATGGTGCATATTTAATGCAGAAAAAGTATGGAGTTGAAATAAGTTTAAAAAAATGAAATGCCTTTGTAACACATGAGTTTTCGTCTGAAACCCTCATACTTCGAAGGAGATGGTCCAGTTTGTACACGAAGTGCATCTAGTTTTTCCCGTAACCAACTCAACTTTTTAGCACATGCTATGTGCGTGAAATGATGATACCATGCCAAGTTTCAACCTTTTCAGAGTTCATTTGTACTGCTTTTCAATTTCAGGGTCATTCAGCGCAAAAAAAATCATTAAATTCATGAAAAATAGCAAATGAAGTTAGAAATGTTTGAAATTTTAGGATTTTGCTTTGAATGGTGCATATTTAATGCAGAAAAAGTCTGGAGTTGAAATAAGTTTGAAAAAATGAAATGTCGTTGTAACACATGAGTTTTCGTCTGAATCCTTCATACTTCGAAGGAGATGGTCCAGTTTGTACACGAAGTGCATCTAGTTTTTGCCGTAACCCACTCAACTTGTTAGCACATGCTATGTGTGTGAAATGATGGTACCATGCCAAGTTTCAACCTTTTCAGAGTTCAGTTGTACTGCTTTTCAATTTCAGGGTCATTCAGCGAAAAAAAATCATTAAATGCGTGAAAAATAGCAAATGAAGTTAGAAATGTTTGAAATTTTAGGATTTGGCTTTGAATGGTGCATATTTAATGCAGAAAAAGTCTGGAGTTGAAATAAGTTTAAAAAAATGAAATGTCGTTGTAACAGATGAGTTTTCGTGTGAATCCCTCATACTTCGAAGGAGATGGTCTAGTTTGTACACGAAGTGCATCTAGTTTTTGCCGTAACCCACTCAACTTTTTAGCACATGCTATGTGTGTGAAATGATGGTACCATGCCAAGTTTCAACCTTTTCAGAGTTCATTTGTACTGCTTTTCAATTTCAAGGTCATTCATCGCAAAAAAAATCATTAAATGCGTGAAAAATAGCAAATGAAGTTAGAAACGTTTGAAATTTGAGGATGTGGCTTTGAATGGTGCTTATTGAATGCACAAAAAGTCTGGAGTTGAAATAAGTATAAAAAATGAAATGCCTTTGTAACAGATGAGTTTTCGCCCGAAACCCTCATTCTTCGAAGGAGATGGTCCAGTTTGTACACGAAGTGCATCCGGTTTTTGCCGTAACCCTCTCAACTTTTTATCACATGCTATGTGTGTGAAATGATGATACCATGCGAAGTTTCAACCTTTTCAGAGTTCATTTGTACTGCTTTTCAATTTCAGGGTCATTCAGCACAAAAAAATCATTAAATGCATGAAAAATAGCAAACAAAGTTAGAAATGTTTTAAATTTGAGAATTTGGCTTTGAATGGTGCATATTGAATGCACAAAAATTCTGGAGTTGAAATAAGTTTAAAAAAATGAAATGCCTTTGTAAAAGATAAGTTTTCGTACGAAACTCTAATACTTCAAAGGAGATGGTCCAGTTTGTGCACGAAGTGCATCCAGTTTTTGCCGTAACCCTCTCAAATTTTTATCACATGCTATGTGGGTGAAATGATGATACCATGCGAAGTTTCAACCTTTTCAGAGTTCATTTGTACTGCTTTTCAATTTCACGGTCATTCAGCGCAAAAAATCATTAAATGCATGAAAAATAGCATATGAAGTTAGAAATGTTTGAAATTTGAGGATGTGGCTTTGAATGGTGCATATTGAATGCACAAAAAGTCTAGAGTCCAAATAAGTTTAAAGATGAAATGCCTTTGTAACAGATGAGTTTTCGTCCGAAACCCTTATACTTCGAAGGAGATGGTCCAGTTTGTGCACGAAGTGCATCCAGTTTTTGCCGTAACCCTCTCAACTTTTTATCACATGCTATGTGGGTGAAATGATGATACCATGCCAAGTTTCAACTTTTTCAGAGTTCATTTGTACTGCTTTTCAATTTCAGGGTCATTCAGCGCAAAAAAAATCATTAAATGCATGAAAAATAGCAAATGAAGTTAGAAATGTTTGAAATTTGAGGATGTGGCTTTGAATGGTGCATATTGAATGCACAAAAAGTCTAGAGTCCAAATAAGTTTAAAAAATGAAATGCCTTTGTAAGAGATGAGTTTTCGTCCGAAACCCTTATACTTCGAAGGAGATGGTCCAGTTTGTGCACGAAGTGCATCCAGTTTTTGCCGTAACCGTCTCAACTTTTTATCACATGCTATGTGGGTGAAATGATGATACCATGCCAAGTTTCAACCTTTTCAGAGTTCACTTGTACTGCTTTTCAATTTCAGGGTCATTCAGCGCAAAAAATATTATTAAATGCGTGAAAAATAGCAAATGAAGTTAGAAATGTTTGAAGTTTTAGGATGTGGCTTTGAATGGTGCATATTTAATGCACAAAAAGTATGGAGTTGAAATAATTTTAAAAAATGAAATGCCTTTGTAAGAGATGAGTTTTCATCCGAAACCGTCATACTTCGAAGGAGATGGTCCAGTTTGTACACGAAGTGCATCCAGTTTTTGTCGTAACCCTCTCAACTTTTTATCACATGCTATGTGTGTGAAATGATGATACCATGCAAAGTTTCAACTTTTTCAGAGTTCATTTGTACTGCTATTCAATTTCAGGGTCATTCAGCACAAAACAAAATCACTAAATGCATGAAAAATAGCAAACGAAGTTAGAAATGTTTTAAATTTGAGGATGTGGACTTGAATGGTGCATATTGAATGCACAAAAAGTCTGGAGTTGAAATAAGTTTAAAAAATGAAATGCCTTTGTAACAGATGAGTTTTCGCCCGAAACCCTCATTCTTCGAAGGAGATGGTCCAGTGTGTACACGAAGTGCATCCAGTTTTTGCCGTAACCCTCTCAACTTTTTATCACATGCTATGTCGGTGAAATGATGATACCATGCCAAGTTTCAACGTTTTCAGACTTCATTTGTACTGCTTTTCAATTTCAGGGTCATTCAGCGCAAAAAAAATCATTAAATGCATGAAAAATAGCAAATGAAGTTAGAAATGTTTGAAATTTGAGGATGTGGCTTTGAATGGTGCATATTGAATGCACAAAAAGTCTAGAGTCCAAATAAGTTTAAAAAATGAAATGCCTTTGTAACAGATGAGTTTTCGTCCGAAACCCTCATACTTCGAAGGAGATGGTCCAGTTTGTGCACGAAGTGCATCCACCTTTTGCCGTAACCCTCTCAACTTTTTAGCACATGCTATGTGTGTGAAATGATGATACCATGCCAAGTTTCAACCTTTTCAGAGTTTATATGTACTGCTTTTCAATTTCAGGGTCATTCAGCGCAAAAAAAATCATTAAATGCATGAAAAATAGCAAATGAAGTTAGAAACGTTTGAAATTTGAGAATGTGTCTTTGAATGGTGCATATTGAATGCACAAAAAGTTTGGAGTTGAAATAAGTTTAAAAAATGAAATGCCTTTGTAACAGATGAGTTTTCGCCCGAAACCCTCATTCTTCGAAGGAGATGGTCCAGTTTGTACACGAAGTGCATCCGGTTTTTGCCGTAACCCTCTCAACTTTTTATCACATGCTATGTGTGTGAAATGATGATACCATGCGAAGTTTCAACCTTTTCAGAGTTCATTTGTACTGCTTTTCAATTTCAGGGTCATTCAGCAAAAAAAATCATTAAATGCATGAAAAATAGCAAACGAAGTTAGAAATGTTTTAAATTTGAGAATTTGGCTTTGAATGGTGCATATTGAATGCACAAAAAGTCTGGAGTTGAAATAAGTTTAAAAAAATGAAATGCCTTTGTAAAAGATAAGTTTTCGTACGAAACTCTAATACTTCAAAGGAGATGGTCCAGTTTGTGCACGAAGTGCATCCAGTTTTTGCCGTAACCCTCTCAAATTTTTATCACATGCTATGTGGGTGAAATGATGATACCATGCGAAGTTTCAACCTTTTCAGAGTTCATTTGTACTGCTTTTCAATTTCACGGTCATTCAGCGCAAAAAATCAGTAAATGCATGAAAAATAGCATATGAAGTTAGAAATGTTTGAAATTTGAGGATGTGGCTTTGAATGGTGCATATTGAATGCACAAAAAGTCTAGAGTCCAAATAAGTTTAAAGATGAAATGCCTTTGTAACAGATGAGTTTTCGTCCGAAACCCTTATACTTCGAAGGAGATGGTCCAGTTTGTGCACGAAGTGCATCCAGTTTTTGCCGTAACCCTGTCAACTTTTTATCACATGCTATGTGGGTGAAATGATGATACCATGCAAAGTTTCAACCTTTTCAGAGTTCATTTGTACTGCTTTTCAATTTCAGGGTCATTCAGCGCAAAAAATCAGTAAATGCATGAAAAATAGCAAATGAAGTTAGAAATGTTTGAAATTTGAGGATGTGGCTTTGAATGGTGCATATTGAATTCACAAAAAGTCTGGAGTTGAAATAAGTTTAAAAAAATGAAATGCCTTTGTAAAAGATGAGTTTTCGTACGAAACTCTAATACTTCGAAGGAGATGGTCCAGTTTGTGCACGAAGTGCATCCAGTTTTTGCCGTAACCCTCTCAACTTTTTATCACATGCTATGTGTGTGAAATGATGATACCATGCCAAGTTTCAACCTTTTCAGAGTTCATTTGTACTGCTTTTCAATTTCAGGGTCATTCAGCGCAAACAAATCATTAAATGCATGAAAAATAGCAAATGAAGTTAGAAATGTTTGAAATTTGAGGATGTGGCTTTGAATGGTGCATATTGAATGCACAAAAAGTCTAGAGTCCAAATAAGTTTAAAAAATGAAATGCCTTTGTAAGAGATGAGTTTTCGTCCGAAACCCTTATACTTCGAAGGAGATGGTCCAGTTTGTGCACGAAGTGCATCCAGTTTTTGCCGTAACCCTCTCAACTTTTTATCACATGCTATGTGGGTGAAATGATGATACCATGCCAAGTTTCAACCTTTTCAGAGTTCACTTGTACTGCTTTTCAATTTCAGAGTCATTCAGCGCAAAAAAAATTATTAAATGCGTGAAAAATAGCAAATGAAGTTAGAAATGTTTGAAGTTTGAGGATGTGGCTTTGAATGGTGCATATTTAATGCACAAAAAGTCTGGAGTTGAAATAAGTTTAAAAAATGAAATGCCTTTGTAACAGATGAGTTTTCGTCCGAAACCGTCATACTTCGAAGGAGATGGTCCAGTTTGTACACGAAGTGCATCCAGTTTTTGTCGTAACCCTCTCAACTTTTTATCACATGCTATGTGTGTGAAATGATGATACCATGCGAAGTTTCAACTTTTTCAGAGTTTATTTGTACTGCTTTTCAATTTCAGGGTCATTCAGCACAAAAAAAAATCACTAAATGCATGAAAAATAGCAAACGAAGTTAGAAATGTTTTAAATTTGAGGATGTGGACTTGAATGGTGCATATTGAATGCACAAAAAGTCTGGAGTTGAAATAAGTTTAAAAAATGAAATGGCTTTTTAACAGATGAGTTTTCGCCTGAAACCCTCATTCTTCGAAGGAGATGGTCCAGTGTGTACACGAAGTGCATCCAGTTTTTGCCGTAACCCTCTCAACTTTTTATCACATGCTATGTCGGTGAAATGATGATACCATGCCAAGTTTCAACCTTTTCAGACTTCATTTGTACTGCTTTTCAATTTCAGGGTCATTCTGCGCAAAAAAAATCATTAAATGCATGAAAAATAGCAAATGAAGTTAGAAATGTTTGAAATTTGAGGATGTGGCTTTGAATGGTGCATATTGAATGCACAAAAAGTTTAGAGTCCAAATAAGTTTAAAAAATGAAATGCCTATGTAACAGATGAGTTTTCGTCCGAAACCCTCATACTTCGAAGGAGATGGTCCAGTTTGTGCACGAAGTGCATCCAGCTTTTGCCGTAACCCTCTCAACTTTTTATCACATGCTATGTGTGTGAAATGATGATACCATGCCAAGTTTCAACCTTTTCAGAGTTCATATGTACTGCTTTTCAATTTCAGGGTCATTCAGCGCAAAAAAAATCATTAAATGCATGAAAAATAGCAAATGAAGTTAGAAATGTTTTAAATTTGAGAATGTGGCTTTGAATGGTGCATATTGAATGCACAAAAAGTCTGGAGTTGAAATAAGTTTAAAAAAATGAAATGCCTTTGTAAAAGATAAGTTTTCGTACGAAACTCTAATACTTCAAAGGAGATGGTCCAGTTTGTGCACGAAGTGCATCCAGTTTTTGCCGTAACCCTCTCAACTTTTTATCACATGCTATGTGGGTGAAATTATGATACCATGCCAAGTTTCAACCTTTTGAGAGTTCATTTGTACTGCTTTTCAATTTCAGGGTCATTCATCGCAAAAAAAATCATTAAATGCATGAAAAATAGCAAATGAAGTTAGAAATGTTTGAAATTTGTGGATGTGGCTTTGAATGGTGCATATTGAATGCACAAAAAGTCTAGAGTCCAAATAAGTTTAAAAAATGAAATGCCTTTGTAACAGATGAGTTTTCGTCCGAAACGCTCATACTTCGAAGGAGATGGTCCAGTTTGTGCGCGAAGTGCATCCAGCTTTTGCCGTAACCCTCTCAACTTTTTATCACATGCTATGTGTGTGAAATGATGATACCATGCCTAGTTTCAACCTTTTCAGAGTTCATTACTGCTTTTCAATTTCAGGGTCATTCAGCGCAAAAAAAATCATTAAATGCATGAAAAATAGCGAATGAAGTTAGAAACGTTTGAAATTTGAGAATGTGGCTTTGAATGGTGCATATTGAATGCACAAAAAGTCTGGAGTAGAAATAAGTTTAAAAAATGAAATGCCTTTGTAACAGATGAGTTTTCACCCGAAACCCTCATTCTTCGAAGGAGATGGTCCAGTTTGTACACGAAGTGCATCCGGTTTTTGCCGTAACCCTCTCAACTTTTTATCACATGCTATGTGTGTGAAATGATGATACCATGCGAAGTTTCAACAATTTCAGAGTTCATTTGTGCTGCTTTTCAATTTCACGGTCATTCAGCGCAAAAAATAATTAAATGCATGAAAAATAGAAATGTTTGAAATTTGAGGATGTGGCTTTGAATGGTGCATATTGAATGCACAAAAAGTCTAGAGTCCAAATAACTTTAAAGATGAAATGCCTTTGTAACAGATGAGTTTTCGTCCGAAACCCTTATACTTCGAAGGAGATGGTCCAGTTTGTGCACGAAGTGCATCCAGTTTTTGCCGTAACCCTGTCAACTTTTTATCACATGCTATGTGGGTGAAATGATGATACCATGCCAAGTTTCAACCTTTTCAGAGTTCATTTGTACTGCTTTCAATTTCAGGGTCATTCAGCGCAAACAAATCATTAAATGCGTGAAAAATAGCAAATAAAGTTAGAAATGTTTGAAATTTGAGGATGTGGCTTTGAATGGTGCATATTGAATGCACAAAAAGTCTGGAGTTGAAATAAGTTTAAAAAAATGAAATGCCTTTGTAAAAGATGAGTTTTCGTACGAAACTCTAATACTTCGAAGGAGATGGTCCAGTTTGTGCACGAAGTGCATCCAGTTTTTGCCGTAACCCTCTCAACTTTTTATCACATGCTATGTGGGTGAAATTATGATACCATGCCAAGTTTCAACCTTTTCAGAGTTCATTTGTACTGCTTTTCAATTTCAGGGTCATTCAGCGCAAAAAAAATCATTAAATGCATGAAAAATAGCAAATGAAGTTAGAAATGTTTGAAATTTGGGGATGTGGCTTTGAATGGTGCATATTGAATGCACAAAAAGTCTAGAGTCCAAATAAGTTTAAAAAATGAAATGCCTTTGTAAGAGATGAGTTTTCGTCCGAAACCCCTATACTTCGAAGGAGATGGTCCAGTTTGTGCACGAAGTGCATCCAGTTTTTGCCGTAACCCTCTCAACTTTTTATCACATGCTATGTGTGTGAAATGATGATACCATGCCAAGTTTCAACCTTTTCAGAGTTCACTTGTACTGCTTTTCAATTTCAGAGTCATTCAGCGCAAAAAAAATTATTAAATGCGTGAAAAATAGCAAATGAAGTTAGAAATGTTTGAAGTTTGAGGATGTGGCTTTGAATGGTGCATATTTAATGCACAAAAAGTCTGGAGTTGAAATAAGTTTAAAAAATGAAATGCCTTTGTAACAGATGAGTTTTCGTACGAAACTCTAATACTTCAAAGGAGATGGTCCAGTTTGTACACGAAGTGCATCCAGTTTTTGTCGTAACCCTCTCAACTTTTTATCACATGCTATGTGTGTGAAATGATGATACCATGCGAAGTTTCAACTTTTTCAGAGTTCATTTGTACTGCTTTTCAATTTCAGGGTCATTCAGCACAAAAAAAAATCACTAAATGCATGAAAAATAGCAAACGAAGTTAGAAATGTTTTAAATTTGAGGATGTGGACTTGAATGGTGCATATTGAATGCACAAAAATTCGGGAGTTGAAATAAGTTTAAAAAATGAAATGCCTTTGTAACAGATGAGTTTTCGCCTGAAACCCTCATTCTTCGAAGGAGATGGTCCAGTGTGTACACGAAGTGCATCCAGTTTTTGCCGTAACCCTCTCAACTTTTTATCACATGCTATGTCGGTGAAATGATGATACCATGCCAAGTTTCAACCTTTTCAGACTTCATTTGTACTGCTTTTCAATTTCAGGGTCATTCTGCGCAAAAAAAATCATTAAATGCATGAAAAATAGCAAATGAAGTTAGAAATGTTTGAAATTTGAGGATGTGGCTTTGAATGGTGCATATTGAATGCACAAAAAGTCTAGAGTCCAAATAAGTTTAAAAAATGAAATGCCTTTGTAACAGATGAGTTTTCGTCCGAAACCCTCATACTTCGAAGGAGATGGTCCAGTTTGTGCACGAAGTGCATCCAGCTTTTGCCGTAACCCTCTCAACTTTTTATCACATGCTATGTGGGTGAAATTATGATACCATGCCAAGTTTCAACCTTTTGAGAGTTCATTTGTACTGCTTTTCAATTTCAGGGTCATTCATCGCAAAAAAAATCATTAAATGCATGAAAAATAGCAAATGAAGTTAGAAATGTTTGAAATTTGTGGATGTGGCTTTGAATGGTGCATATTGAATGCACAAAAAGTCTAGAGTCCAAATAAGTTTAAAAAATGAAATGCCTTTGTAACAGATGAGTTTTCGTCCGAAACGCTCATACTTCGAAGGAGATGGTCCAGTTTGTGCGCGAAGTGCATCCAGCTTTTGCCGTAACCCTCTCAACTTTTTATCACATGCTATGTGTGTGAAATGATGATACCATGCCTAGTTTCAACCTTTTCAGAGTTCATTACTGCTTTTCAATTTCAGGGTCATTCAGCGCAAAAAAAATCATTAAATGCATGAAAAATAGCGAATGAAGTTAGAAACGTTTGAAATTTGAGAATGTGGCTTTGAATGGTGCATATTGAATGCACAAAAAGTCTGGAGTAGAAATAAGTTTAAAAAATGAAATGCCTTTGTAACAGATGAGTTTTCACCCGAAACCCTCATTCTTCGAAGGAGATGGTCCAGTTTGTACACGAAGTGCATCCGGTTTTTGCCGTAACCCTCTCAACTTTTTATCACATGCTATGTGTGTGAAATGATGATACCATGCGAAGTTTCAACAATTTCAGAGTTCATTTGTGCTGCTTTTCAATTTCACGGTCATTCAGCGCAAAAAATAATTAAATGCATGAAAAATAGAAATGTTTGAAATTTGAGGATGTGGCTTTGAATGGTGCATATTGAATGCACAAAAAGTCTAGAGTCCAAATAACTTTAAAGATGAAATGCCTTTGTAACAGATGAGTTTTCGTCCGAAACCCTTATACTTCGAAGGAGATGGTCCAGTTTGTGCACGAAGTGCATCCAGTTTTTGCCGTAACCCTGTCAACTTTTTATCACATGCTATGTGGGTGAAATGATGATACCATGCCAAGTTTCAACCTTTTCAGAGTTCATTTGTACTGCTTTCAATTTCAGGGTCATTCAGCGCAAACAAATCATTAAATGCGTGAAAAATAGCAAATAAAGTTAGAAATGTTTGAAATTTGAGGATGTGGCTTTGAATGGTGCATATTGAATGCACAAAAAGTCTGGAGTTGAAATAAGTTTAAAAAAATGAAATGCCTTTGTAAAAGATGAGTTTTCGTACGAAACTCTAATACTTCGAAGGAGATGGTCCAGTTTGTGCACGAAGTGCATCCAGTTTTTGCCGTAACCCTCTCAACTTTTTATCACATGCTATGTGGGTGAAATTATGATACCATGCCAAGTTTCAACCTTTTCAGAGTTCATTTGTACTGCTTTTCAATTTCAGGGTCATTCAGCGCAAAAAAAATCATTAAATGCATGAAAAATAGCAAATGAAGTTAGAAATGTTTGAAATTTGGGGATGTGGCTTTGAATGGTGCATATTGAATGCACAAAAAGTCTAGAGTCCAAATAAGTTTAAAAAATGAAATGCCTTTGTAAGAGATGAGTTTTCGTCCGAAACCCCTATACTTCGAAGGAGATGGTCCAGTTTGTGCACGAAGTGCATCCAGTTTTTGCCGTAACCCTCTCAACTTTTTATCACATGCTATGTGTGTGAAATGATGATACCATGCCAAGTTTCAACCTTTTCAGAGTTCACTTGTACTGCTTTTCAATTTCAGAGTCATTCAGCGCAAAAAAATTTATTAAATGCGTGAAAAATAGCAAATGAAGTTAGAAATGTTTGAAGTTTGAGGATGTGGCTTTGAATGGTGCATATTTAATGCACAAAAAGTCTGGAGTTGAAATAAGTTTAAAAAATGAAATGCCTTTGTAACAGATGAGTTTTCGTACGAAACTCTAATACTTCAAAGGAGATGGTCCAGTTTGTACACGAAGTGCATCCAGTTTTTGTCGTAACCCTCTCAACTTTTTATCACATGCTATGTGTGTGAAATGATGATACCATGCGAAGTTTCAACTTTTTCAGAGTTCATTTGTACTGCTTTTCAATTTCAGGGTCATTCAGCACAAAAAAAAATCACTAAATGCATGAAAAATAGCAAACGAAGTTAGAAATGTTTTAAATTTGAGGATGTGGACTTGAATGGTGCATATTGAATGCACAAAAATTCGGGAGTTGAAATAAGTTTAAAAAATGAAATGCCTTTGTAACAGATGAGTTTTCGCCTGAAACCCTCATTCTTCGAAGGAGATGGTCCAGTGTGTACACGAAGTGCATCCAGTTTTTGCCGTAACCCTCTCAACTTTTTATCACATGCTATGTCGGTGAAATGATGATACCATGCCAAGTTTCAACCTTTTCAGACTTCATTTGTACTGCTTTTCAATTTCAGGGTCATTCTGCGCAAAAAAAATCATTAAATGCATGAAAAATAGCAAATGAAGTTAGAAATGTTTGAAATTTGAGGATGTGGCTTTGAATGGTGCATATTGAATGCACAAAAAGTCTAGAGTCCAAATAAGTTTAAAAAATGAAATGCCTTTGTAACAGATGAGTTTTCGTCCGAAACCCTCATACTTCGAAGGAGATGGTCCAGTTTGTGCACGAAGTGCATCCAGCTTTTGCCGTAACCCTCTCAACTTTTTATCACATGCTATGTGTGTGAAATGATGATACCATGCCAAGTTTCAACCTTTTCAGAGTTCATATGTACTGCTTTTCAATTTCAGGGTCATTCAGCGCAAAAAAAAATCATTAAATGCATGAAAAATAGCAAATGAAGTTAGAAATGTTTTAAATTTGAGAATGTGGCTTTGAATGGTGCATATTGAATGCACAAAAAGTCTGGATTTGAAATAAGTTTAAAAAAATGAAATGCCTTTGTAAAAGATAAGTTTTCGTACGAAACTCTAATACTTCGAAGGAGATGGTCCAGTTTGTGCACGAAGTGCATCCAGTTTTTGCCGTAACCCTCTCAACTTTTTATCACATGCTATGTGGGTGAAATTATGATACCATGCCAAGTTTCAACCTTTTCAGAGTTCATTTGTACTGCTTTTCAATTTCAGGGTCATTCATCGCAAAAAAAATCATTAAATGCATGAAAAATAGCAAATGAAGTTAGAAATGTTTGAAATTTGTGGATGTGGCTTTGAATGGTGCATATTGAATGCACAAAAAGTCTAGAGTCCAAATAAGTTTAAAAAATGAAATGCCTTTGTAACAGATGAGTTTTCGTCCGAAACGCTCATACTTCGAAGGAGATGGTCCAGTTTGTGCACGAAGTGCATCCAGCTTTTGCCGTAACCCTCTCAACTTTTTATCACATGCTATGTGTGTGAAATGATGATACCATGCCTAGTTTCAAACTTTTCAGAGTTCATTTGTACTGCTTTTCAATTTCAGGGTCATTCAGCGCAAAAAAAAATCATTAAATGCATGAAAAATAGCAAATGAAGTTAGAAATGTTTGAAATTTGAGTATGTGGCTTTTAATGGTGCATATTGAATGCACAAAAAGTCTGGAGTTGAAATAAGTTTCAAAAAATGAAATGCCTTTGTAAAAGATGAGTTTTCGTCCGAAACCGTCATACTTCGAAGGAGATGGTCCAGTTTGTGCACGAAGTGCATCCAGTTTTTGCCACAACCCTCTCAAGTTTTATCACATGCTATGTGTGTGAAATGATGATACCATGCCAAGTTTCAACCTTTTCAGAGTTCATTTGTACTGCTTTTCAATTTCAGGGTCATTAAGCGCAAAAAAAATCATTAAATGCGTGAAAAATAGCAAATGAAGTTAGAAATGTTTGAAGTTTGAGGATGTGGCTTTGAATGGTGCATATTTAATGCACAAAAAGTCTGGAGTTGAAATAAGTTTAAAAAATGAAATGCCTTTGGAACAGATGAGTTTTCGTCCGAAACCCTCATACTTCGAAGGAGATGGTCCAGTTTGTACACGAAGTGCATCCAGTTTTTGCAGTAACCCTCTCAACTTTTTATCACATGCTATGTGTGTCAAATGATGACACCATGCGAAGTTTCAACCTTTTCAGAGTTCATTTGTACTGCTGTTCAATTTCAGGGTCATTCAGCACAAAAAAATCATTAAATGCATGAAAAATAATAAATGAAGTTAGAAATGTTTGAAATTTGAGGATGTGGCTTTGAATGGTGCATATTGAATGCACAAAAAGTCTGGAGTTGAAATAAGTTTAAAAAAATGAAATGCCTTTGTAAAAGATGAGTTTTCGTACGAAACTCTAATACTTCGAAGGAGATGGTCCAGTTTGTGCACGAAGTGCATCCAGTTTTTGCCGTAAGCCTCTCAACTTTTTATCAAATGCTATGTGTGTGAAATGATGATACCATGCCAAGTTTCAACCTTTTCAGAGTTCATTTGTACTGCTTTTCAATTTCAGGGTCATTCAGCGCAAAAAAAATCATTAAATGCATGAAAAATAGCAAATGAAGTTAGACATGTTTGAAATTTGAGGATGTGGCTTTGAATGGTGCATATTGAATGCACAAAAAGTCTAGAGTCCAAATAAGTTTAAAAAATGAAATACCTTTGTAACAGATGAGTTTTCGTCCGAAACCCTTATACTTCGAAGGAGATGGTCCAGTTTGTGCACGAAGTTCATCCAGTCTTTGTTGGGGAACGTTGCATGGGAAACAAAAAATTTCCTACGCACACACAAGATCTATCCATGGTGATGAGCATCTACGAGAGGGAGAGTGAATCTACATACCCTTGTAGATCGCTAAGCGGAAGCGTTTAAGAAATGCGGTTGATGTAGTCGAACGTCTCCGCGATCGAAATCGCAAGTCGTCCCTCGAACTGATCACGAACTAGTGCCGAACGGACGGCACCTCCGCGTTCAACACACGTACGGCTTGATGACGCCTTCACCTCCTCGATCCAGCGAGCGATGGTGAAGTAGTAGATGAGTTCCGGCAGCACGACGGCGTGGTGATGGTGGTGAGGAACAATCTCTGCAGGGCTTCGCCAAGCGCTACGGAGATTATGACGGAGGCTTGGGGAATTCTTGATGTATTCCGGGTGCTAGCCCTGCCCCTCTATTTATATGTTGAGCCCTGGGGTCGAAACTTGGAGAAAGAGCCTCCTCAAAGTCGGTTTGGCCCGCAAGGCAAGAGTCCTGCTCAGACTCCAGGACCAGACGCCAGGGTCCTCGGCGTCTGGCCCCAGACGCCAGGGTCCCTGGCGTCTGGCCCCTAGCCTCCGCAAAACTTCCTTTTGCACCTTCCTAAAGCCTCATGGGCTTTACCCCCTGGCCCAAATAAAGTGTTCTCGTACCCGAACATTTCGGGAAACATCCGAAACCCCTTCCGGTGAATTCCGGAACCCTTCCGGAGACCAAACACTATTATCCCATATATCAATCTTTACCTCCGGACTATTCCAGAGCTCCTCGTCATGTCCGGGATCTCATCCGGGACTCCGAACAACTTTCGGTCACCAACATAACAACTCAACTATACTTATATCGTCACCAAACGTTAAGTGTGTAGACCCTGCGGGTTCGAGAACTATGTAGACATGACCGAGACACCTCTACGGTCAATAACCAATAGCGGGACCTGGATGCCCATATTGGCTCCTACATATTCTACGAAGATCTTTATCGGTTGAACCTCTATGTCAAGGATTCAGTTAATCCCGTATGATGTTCCCTTTGTTTATCGGTATGTTACTTGCCCGAGATTCGATCGTCGGTATCTCTATACCTAGTTCAATCTTGTTACCGGCAAGTCTCTTTACTCCTTCCGTAATACAAGATCCCGTGGCTAACACTTTAGTCACATTGCTTGCAAGGCTTATAATGATGTTGTATTACCGAGTGGGCCCTGAGATACCTCTCCGTCACACAGAGTAACAAATCCCAGTCTTGATCCATGCCAATTCAACAGACACCCTCGGAGATACCTGTAGAGCATCTTTATAGTCACCCAGTTACGTTGCGACGTTTGATACACACAAGGTATTCCTCCGGTGTCAGTGAGTTGCATGATCTCATGGTCAAAGGAACAGATACTTGACATGCAGAAAACCATAGCAATAAACTGACACGATCATATGCTACGTTTACAGTTTGGGTCTTGTCCATCACATCATTCTCCTAATGATGTGATCCCGTTATCAAATGACATCTCATGTCCATGGCTAGGAAACCTTCACCATCTTTTGATCAACGAGCTAGTCAACTAGAGGCTTACTAGGGACACAGTGTTTGTCTATGTACCCACACATGTATTTTAGTTTCCAATCAATACAATTATAGCATGGATAATAAACGATTATCATGAACAAGGAAATATAATAATAACCAATTTATTATTGCCTCTAGGGCATATTTCCAACAGTCTCCCACTTGCACTAGAGTCAATAATCTAGTTCACATCACTATGTGATTTACATTGTTCTAACACCCAATGAGTTTCGGGGTTCGATCGTGCTTTGCATGTGAGAGAGGTCTTTAGTCAACGGGTCTGCGACATTCAGATCCGTGTGTACTTTACAAATCTCTATGTCATACTGTAGACACTGCTACCACACTCCACTTGGAGCTATTCCAAATGGCTGTTCCACTATATGTATCCTGACTGCTACTCAGAGTCGTCCGGATAGGTGTCAAAGCTTGCATCGACGTAACCCTTTACGACGAACTCTTCATCACCTCCATAATCGAGAAATATTTCCTTAGTCCTCTAGTTACTAAGGATAATCTTGACCGCTGTCCAGTGATCCACTCCTGGACCATTCTTGTACCCCTTGACAGACTCATGGCAAGGCACACACTAGGTGCGGTACACAGCTTGGCATACTATGCAGAGCCTATGGATAAGGCATAGGGGACGACCTTCGTCCTTTTTCTTTCTTCTGCCGTGGTCGAGCTTTGAGTCTCACTCAACTCCACACCTTACAAATCAGGCAAGAACTCTTTCTTTGACTGATCCATTTTGAACTCTTTCAAAATATTGTCAAGGTATGTACTCATTGAAAGTCTTATCAGACGTCTTGATCTATCTCTATAGATCTTGATGCCCAATATTTAAGTAGCTTCATTCCAGGTCTTCCTTTGAAAAACTCCTTTCAAACGACCCTTTATGCTTTCCAGAAATTCTACATTATTTCCGATCAACAATATGTCAACCACATATACTTATCAGAAATTCTATAGTGCTCCCACTCACTCTATTGTAAATACAAGTTTCTCATAAACTTTGTATAGACATAAAAACTTTGATCACCTCATCAAAGTGTATATTCCAACTCCGAGATGCTTGCTCCAGTCCATAGAAGGATCGCTGGAGTTTGCATACATTTTAGCATCCTTAGGACTGACAAAACCTTCCGGTTGTATCACATACAACCTTTCCTTACGGATACCGTTAAGGAAACGATGTTTTGACATCCATCTGCCAGATTTCATAATTGAAAAATGCAGCAACTGCTAACATGATTCCAATAGACTTTAGCATCGCTACGGGTGAGAAAGTCTCATCGTAGTCAACTCCTTGAACTTGTGAAAAACCCTTTGCCACAAGTCGAGCTTCATAGACGGTGACATTACCGTCCACGTCCGTCTTCCTCTTAAAAAATCCATTTGTTCTGAATGGCCTTACGCCCTTCAGGTAATACTTCCAAAGCCCATACTTTGTTTTCTTACATGGATCCCATCTCAGATTTCATGGCCTCTAACCATTTCTCGGAATCCGGGCCCATCATCGCTTCTCCATAGCTCGTAGGTTCATTGTTGTTCAACAACATGACCTCTAAGACAGGGTTGCCGTACCACTCAGGAGCAGTACGCGTCCTTGTCGACCCACGAGGTTCGATAGTAACTTGATCCGAAGTTTCATGATCATCATCATTAACTTCCTCTTCAACTAACGTAGGCTCCACAGAAACAACTTTCTGCGCTGCGCTACTCTTTGGTTGAAACAAAGGTTCAACAACCTCATCAAGTTCTATCTTCCTCCCACTCAATCTTTCGAAAGAAACTTTTTCTCGAGAAAGGACCCGTTTTAGCAACAAAAACTTTGTGCTTGGATCTGAGATAGAAGGTTCACCCAACTGTTACGTTAGGGTATTCTATGAAGATGCATTTGTCCGCTTTGGGTTCGAGCTCATCAGGTTGAAAACCTTTTCCACATAAGCAGCCCCAAACATTAAGAAATGATAGCTTAGGTTTCTGCCAAACCAAAATTCATACGGTGTCATCTCAACGGACTTAGATGGTGCCCCTTTTTAAAGTGAATGTAGTTGTCTCTAATGCATAACCCCAAAACGATAGTGGCAAATCGATAAGAGACATCATAGTACGCACCATATCCAGTAGAGCACGACTACGACGTTCGGACACACCATCACACTATGGTGTTCCAGGTAGCGTGAGTTGTGAAACAACTTCCACATTGTCTTAAGTTGTATACCAAACTCGTAACTCAGATATTTACCTCCACGATCATATCGTAGACATTTTATCTTCTTGTCACGATGATCTCAAACTTCACTCTGAACTTTTCAAATGATTCAGACTTGTGTTTCATTAAGTAAATATACACTATATCTACTCAAATCATCAGTGAAGGTAAGAAAATAACGATATCCACCGCCCACTACAAAACTCACTAGACCACATACATCAACATGTATCATTTCCAATAAGTCAATTGCCCGCTCCATCATACCGGAAAACGGGGTTTTAGTCATCTTGCCCATGAGGCATGGTCCGCATGTCTCAACCGATTCGAAATCGAATGAGTCCAAAGATCCATCAGCATGGAGTTTCTTCATGCGTTTTACACCAATATGACATTTAGTGGCAGTGCCACAAGTATGTGGTACTATCATTATTAACTTTGTATCTTTTGGCATCAATATTATGAACATGTGTATCACTACGATCAAGATTCAATAAACCACTCTTATTGGGTGCATGACCATTGAAGGTATTATTCATGTAAATAGAATAACCATTATTCTCTAACTGCAATGAATAACCGTATTGCAATAAACTTGATCTAATCACGTTCATGCTTAACGCAAACACCAAATAACATTTATTTAGGTTCATCACTAATCCCAAAGGTAGAGAGAGCGCGCGATGGTGATCACATCAACCTTGGAAACACTTCCAACACTCATCGTCACCTCACCCTTAGCCTCCGTTTATTCCGTAGCTTTTATTTCGAGTTACCAACACTTAGCAACCGAACCGGTATCTAATACCCAGGTGCTACTAGGAGTACTAGTAAGGTACACATCAATAACATGTATATCAAATATACTTCTGTCGACGTTGCCAACCTTCTTATCTACCAAGCATCTAGGGTTGTTCCACTTCAGCAACCGTTCTCCTCATAATAGAAGCACTCAGTCTTGGGTTTGGGTTCAACCTTGGGTTTCTTTACTGGAGCAGCAACTGGCTTGCCATCCATGAAGTATCCCTCCTTGCCCTTACACTTCTTGAAACTAGTGGTTTTACTAACCATCAACACTTGATGCTCCTTCTTGATTTCTACCTTCGCGGGGTCAAACATCGCGAATAGCTCAGGGATCATTATTTCCATCTCTGGCCTTTTATAGTTCATCGCGAAGCTCTAGTAGCTTAGTGACAGTGACTTGGTGAACTATACCAATCACTATCTTATCTGGAAGATCACCTTCCACTCGATTCAAGCAATTGTAGTACCCAGACAATCTGAGCACATGCTCAACGATTGAGCTATTCTCCATCATCTTTCAGGCAAAGAATCTTGTTGGATGTCTCATACCTCTCAACACGGGCACGAGCCTGAGATCCCAATTTTAGCTCTTAGAACATCTCATATGTTCCGTGACGTTCAAAACATTTTGGAGCCTCAATTCTAAGCCGTAATGCATGACGCACTGAACTATCAAGTAGTTATCAGAACGTGCCTGTCAGATGTTCACAACATCTACAGACGACGCTTGAGGGGGTGGCGCACCGAGCGGTGCATTAAGGACATAAGCCTTCTGTGCAGCATTGAGGACAATCCTCAGATCACGGACCCAGTCCGCATTATTGCTACCATCATCTTTCAAATCTATTTCTCTAGGAACATATAAAAATTCAAGGGACCTACAGCGCGAGCTAGTAATCTACAACATAATTTGCAAAGACATTTTGACTATGTTCATGATAATGAGTTTAGTTAATCATATTACTTAAAAACTCCCACTCAAATTGACATCCCTCCGGTCATTCGAGTGTCACATGATCCAAATCCACCAACTCAAGTCCGATCATCACGTGAGTTGAGGTGGTTTCAATGGTGAACATCTTCATGTTGATCATATCTACTATATGACTCATGTTCGACCTTTCGGTCTCTTGTGTTCCGAGGCCATGTCTGTACATGCTAGGCTCGTCATGTTTAACCCGAGTGTTCCGCACGTGCAACATGGCTTACACCCGTTGTATGTGAACGTAGAGTCTATCACACCCGATCATCACGGCGTGTCTCGAAACGACGAACTTTCGCAACGGTGCACACTCGGGGAGAACACAATTTATCTTGAAATTTAAGTGAGGGATCACCTTATAATGCTACCGTCGTCCTAAGCAAAATAAGATGCATAAAAGGATTAACATCACATGCAAATCATAAGTGACATGATATGGCCATGAACTCGTGCTTTTGATCTCCATCTCCAAAGCACCGGCATGATCTCCATCATCACCGGCATGACACCATGATCTCCATTATCTTGATCTCCATCAACGTGTCGCCATGAGGTTGTCGCGCCGACTGTTGCTTCCACGACTATTGCTAACGTTTAGCGATAAAGTAAAGCATTACATAGCGCTTAATGATTGACACGCAGGTCATACAATAATTAAAGACAACTCTATGGCTCCTGCCAGTTGCCGTACTCATCGACATGCAAGTCGTGATATTCTATACAACACATGATCATCTCATACATCACATATATCTCATCATGTAATTGGCCATATCACATCACAACATACCCTGCAAAAACAAGTTAGACGTCCTCTAATTGTTGTTGCAAATTTTACGTGGCTGCTACGGGTTTGTAAGAACCGTTCTTACCTACGCAAAACCACAACGTGGTGTAGTGATTGCTTTTTGATCTTCTAAAAGAACCCTCTTCATTGAAATTGATTCAACTAAAGTGAGAGAGACAGACACCCGCTAGCCATCTTTATGCAACGAAGTTACATGTCAGTTGAAGGAACCTGTCTCGCGTAAGCGTACGCGTAATGTCGGTCCGGGCCGCTTCATCTCACAATACCGCCGAATCAAGTATCAACTAGTAACGGCAAGCAATATGTATACACCCAGGCCCACAACTCGTTTGTGTTCTACTCGAGATCTCATCTACGCATAGACCTAGCTCTGATACCACTGTTGGGGAACGTTGCATGGGAAACAAAAAATTTCCTACGCACACACAAGATCTATCCATGGTGATGAGCATCTACGAGAGGGAGAGTGAATCTACATACCCTTGTAGATCGCTAAGCGGAAGCGTTTAAGAAACGCGGTTGATGTAGTCGAACGTCTCCGCGATCCAAATCGCAAGTCGTCCCTCGAACTAATCACGAACTAGTGCCGAACGGACGGCACCTCCGCGTTCAACACACGTACGGCTTGATGACGCCTTCACCTCCTCGATCCAGCGAGCGATGGTGAAGTAGTAGATGAGTTCCGGCAGCACGACGGCGTGGTGATGGTGGTGAGGAACAATCTCTGCAGGGCTTCGCCAAGCGCTACGGAGATTATGACGGAGGAACTAGAGGGTTAGGGTTGCCGGCACATGGCTTGGGGAATTCTTGATGTATTCCGGGTGCTAGCCCTGCCCCTCTATTTATATGTTGAGCCCCGGGGTCGAAACTTGGAGAAAGAGCCTCCTCAAAGTCGGTTTGGCCCGCAAGGCAAGAGTCCTGCTCGGACTCCAGGACCAGACGCCAGGGTCCTCGGCGTCTGGCCCCAGACGCCAGGGTCCCTGGCGTCTGGCCCCTGGCCTCCGCAAAACTTCCTTTTGCACCTTCCTAAAGCCTCGTGGGCTTTACCCCTTGGCCCAAATAAAGTGTTCTCGTACCCGAACATTTCGGGAAACATCCGGAACCCCTTCCGGTGAATTCCGGAACCCTTCCGGAGACCAAACACTATTATCCCATATATCAATCTTTACCTCCGGACTATTCCAGAGCTCCTCGTCATGTCCGGGATCTCATCCGGGACTCCGAACAACTTTCGGTCACCAACATAACAACTCAACTATACTTATATCGTCACCAAACGTTAAGTGTGTAGACCCTGCGGGTTCGAGAACTATGTAGACATGACCGAGACACCTCTACGGTCAATAACCAATAGCGGGACCTGGATGCCCATATTGGCTCCTACATATTCTACGAAGATCTTTATCGGTTGAACCTCTATGTCAAGGATTCAGTTAATCCCGTATGATGTTCCCTTTGTTTATCGGTATGTTACTTGCCCGAGATTCGATCGTCGGTATCTCTATACCTAGTTCAATCTCGTTACCGGCAAGTCTCTTTACTCGTTCCGTAATACAAGATCCCGTGGCTAACACTTTAGTCACATTGCTTGCAAGGCTTATAATGATGTTGTATTACCGAGTGGGCCCTGAGATACCTCTCCGTCACACGGAGTAACAAATCCCAGTCTTGATCCATGCCAATTCAACAGACACCCTCGGAGATACCTGTAGAGCATCTTTATAGTCACCCAGTTACGTTGCGACGTTTGATACACACAAGGTATTCCTCCGGTGTCAGTGAGTTGCATGATCTCATGGTCAAAGGAACAGATACTTGACATGCAGAAAACAATAGCAATAAACTGACACGATCATATGCTACGTTTACAGTTTGGGTCTTGTCCATCACATCATTCTCCTAATGATGTGATCCCGTTATCAAATGACATCTCATGTCCATGGCTAGGAAACCTTCACCATCTTTTGATCAACGAGCTAGTCAACTAGAGGCTTACTAGGGACACAGTGTTTGTCTATGTACCCACACATGTATTTTAGTTTCCAATCAATACAATTATAGCATGGATAATAAACGATTATCATGAACAAGGAAATATAATAATAACCAATTTATTATTGCCTCTAGGGCATATTTCCAACAGTCTTTGCCGTAACCCTCTCAACTTTTTATCACATGCTATGTGGGTGAAATGATGATACCATGCCAAGTTTCAACCTTTTCAGAGTTCATTTGTACTGCTTTTCAATTTCAGGGTCATTCAGCGCAAAAAAAATCATTAAATGCGCGAAAAATAGCAAATGAAGTTAGAAATGTTTGAAGTTTGAGGATGTGGCTTTGAATGGTGCATATTTAATGCACAAAAAGTATGGAGTTGAAATAAGTTTAAAAAATGAAATGCCTTTGTAACAGATGAGTTTTCGTCCGAAACCCTCATACTTTGAAGGAGATGGTCCAGTTTGTACACGAAGTGCATCCAGTTTTTGCCGTAACCCTCTCAACTTTTTATCACATGCTATGTGTGTGAAATGATGATACCATGCGAAGTTTCAACCTTTTCAGAGTTCATTTGTACTGCTTTTCAATTTCAGGGTCATTCAGCACAAAAAAAAATCATTAAATGCATGAAAAATAGCAAATGAAGTTAGAAATGTTTGAAAATTGAGGATGTGGCTTTGAATGGTGCATATTGAATGCACAAAAATCTGGAGTCCAAATAAGTTTAAAAAATGAAATGCCTTTGTAACAGATGAGTTTTCGTCCGAAACCCTCATACTTCGAAGGAGATGGTCCAGTTTGTGCACGAAGTGCATCCAGTTTTTGCTGTAACCCTCTCAACTTTTTATCACATGCTATGTCGGTGATATAATGATACCATGCCAAGTTTCAACCTTTTCAGAGTTCATTTGTACTGCTTTTCAATTTCACGGTCATTCAACGCAAAAAAATAATCATTAAATGCACGAAAAATAGCAAACCAAGTTAGAAATGTTTTAAATTTGAGAATGTGGCTTTGAATGGTGCATATTCAATGCACAAAAAGTCTGGAGTTGAAATAAGTTTAAAAAATGAAATGCCTTTGTAACAGATGAGTTTTCGTCCGAAACCCTTATACTTCGAAGGAGATGGTCCAGTTTGTGCACGAAGTGCATCTAGTTTTTGCCGTAACCCTCTCAACTTTTTATCACATGCTATGTGGGTGAAATGATGATACCATGCCAAGTTTCAACCTTTTCAGAGTTTATTGGTACTGCTTTTCAATTTCAGGGTCATTCAGCGCAAAAAAATCATTAAATGCATGAAAAATAGCAAATGAAGTTAGAAATGTTTGAAATTTGAGGATGTGGCTTTGAATGGTGCATATTGAATGCACAAAAAGTCTGGAGTCCAAATAAGTTTAAAAAACGAAATGCCCTTGTAACAGATGAGTTTTCGTCCGAAACCCTTATACTTCAAAGGAGATGGTCCAGTTTGTGCACGAAGTGCATCCAGTTTTTGCCGTAACCCTCTCAACTTTTTATCACATGCTATTTGGGTGAAATGATTATACCATGCCAAGTTTCAACCTTTTCAGAGTTCATTTGTACTGCTTTTCAATTTCTGGGTCATTCAGCGCAAAAAAAATCATTAAAAGCATGAAAAATAGCAAACGAAGTTAGAAATATTTTAAATTTGAGGATGTGGCTTTGAATGGTGCATATTGAATGCAGAAAAAGTCTGGAGTTGAAATAAGTTTAAAAAAATGAAATGCCTTTGTAACAGATGAGTTTTCGTCTGAAACCCTCATACTTCGAAGGAGATGGTCCAGTTTGTACACGAACTCCATCCAGTTTTGGCCGTAACCCACTCAACTTTTTAGCACATGCTATGTGTGTGAAATGATGATACCATGCCAAGTTTCAACCTTTTCAGAGTTCATTTGTACCGTTGCAGGGTCATTCTGCGCAAAAAAAATCATTAAATGCGTGAAAAATAGCAAATGAAGTTAGAAATGTTTGAAATTTGAGGATGTGGCTTTGAATGGTGCATATTGAATGCACAAAAATCTGGAGTCCAAATAAGTTTAAAAAATGAAATGCCTTTGTAACAAATGAGTTTTCGTCCGAAACCCTCATACTTCGAAGGAGATGGTCCAGTTTGTACACGAATTGCATCCAGTTTTTGTCGTAACCCTCTCAACTTTTTATCACATGCTATGTGTGTGAAATGATGATACCATGCAAAGTTTCAACCTTTTCAGAGTTCATTTGTACTGCTTTTCAATTTCAGGGTCATTCAGCGCAAAAAAATCATTAAATGCGTGAAAAATAGCAAACGAAGTTAGAAATATTTTAAATTTGAGGATGTGGCTTTGAATGGTGCATATTGAATGCACAAAAAGTCTGGAGTTGAAATAAGTTTAAAAAAATGAAATGCCTTTGTAAAAGATGAGTTTTCGTCCGAAACCCTCATACTTCGAAGGAGATGGTCTAGTTTGTGCACGAAGTGCATCCAGTTTTTGCCTTAACCCTCTCAACTTTTTATCACATGCTATGTGTGTGAAATGATGATACCATGCGAAGTTTCAAGCTTTTCAGAGTTCATTTGTACTGCTTTTCAATTTCAGGGTCATTCAGCGCAAAAAAAATCATTAAATGCATGAAAAATAGCAAACGAAGTTAGAAATGTTTGAAATTTGAGGATGTGGCTTTGAATGGTGCATATTGAATGCACAAAAAGTCTAGAGTCCAAATAAGTTTAAAAAATGAAATGCCTTTGTAACAGATGAGTTTTCGTCCGAAACCCTCATACTTCGAAGGAGATGGTCCAGTTTGTGCACGAAGTGCATCAAGTTTTTGTCGTAACCCTCTCAACTTTTTATCACATGCTATGTGGGTGAAATGATGATACCATGCCAAGTTTCAAACTTTTCAGAGTTCATTTGTACTGCTTTTCAATTTCAGGGTCATTCAGCGCAAAAAAAAATCATTAAATGTGTGAAAAATAGCAAATGAAGTTAGAAATGTTTGAAGTTTGAGGATGCGGCTTTGAATGGTGCATATTTAATGCAAAAAAAGTCTGGAGTTGAAATATTTTAAAAAATGAAATGCCTTTGTAACAGATGAGTTTTCGTCCGAAACCCTCATACTTCGAAGGAGATGGTCCAGTTTGTACACGAAGTGCATCCAGTTTTTGCCGTAACCCTCTCAACTTTTTATCACATGCTATGTGTGTGAAATGATGATACCATGCGAAGTCTCAACCTTTTCAGAGTTCATTTGTACTGCTTTTCAATTTCAGGGTCATTCAGCACAAAAAAATCATTAAATGCATGAAAAATAGCAAACGAAGTTAGAAATGTTTTAAATTTGAGGATGTGGCTTTGAATGGTGCATATTGAATGCACAAAAGTCTGGAGTTGAAATAAGTTTAAAAAATGAAATGCCTTTGTAACAGATGAGTTTTGGTCTGAAACCCTCATACTTCGAAGGAGATGGTCCAATTTGTACACGAAGTGCATCCAGTTTTTGTCGTAACCCTCTCAACTTTTTATCACATGCTATGTGTTTGAAATGATGTTACCATGCGAAGTTTCAACCTTTTCAGAGTTAATTTGTACTGCTTTTCAATTTCAGGGTCATCCAGCACAAAAAAATCATTAAATGCATGAAAAATAGCAAACGATGTTAGAAATGTTTTAAATTCGAGGATGTGGCTTTGAATGGTGCATATTGAATGCACAAAAAGTCTGGAGTTGCAATAAGTTTAAAAAAATGAAATGCCTTTGTAAAAGATGAGTTTTCGTCCGAAACCCTTATACTTCGAAGGAGATGGTCCAGTTTGTGCACGAAGTGCATCCAGTTTTTTCCGTAACCCTCTCAACTTTTTATCACATGCTATGTGGGTGAAATGATGATACCGTGCCAAGTTTCAACCTTTACAGAGTTCATTTGTACTGCTTTTCAATTTCAGGGTCATTTAGCGCAATAAAATCATTAAATGTACGAAAAATAGCAAATGAAGTTAGAAATGTTTGAAATTTTAGGATGTGGCTTTGAATGGTTCATATTGAATGCACAAAAAGTCTGGAGTTGAAATAAGTTTAAAAAAATGAAATGCCTTTGTAAAAGATGAGTTTTCGTCCGAAACCCTTATACTTCGAAGGAGATGGTCCAGTTTGTGCACGAAGTGCATCCAGTTTTTGCCGTAACCCTCTCAACTTTTTATCACATGCTATGTGGGTGAAATGATGATACCATGCCAAGTTTCAACCTTTTTAGAGTTCATTTGTACTGCTTTTCAATTTTAGGGTCATTCAGCGCCAAAAAAATCATTAAATGCATGAAAAATAGCAAATGAAGTTACAAATGTTTGAAATTTGAAGATGTGGCTTTGAATGTTGCATATTTTATGCAGAAAAAGTCTGGAGTTGAAATATGTTTAAAAATATGAAATGCCTTTGTAACAGATGAGTTTTCGTCTGAAACCCTCATACTTCGAAGGAGATGGTCCAGTTTGTACACGAATTGCATCTAGTTTTTGCCGTAACCCACTCAGCTTTTTAGCACATGCCATGGGTGTGAAATGATGATACCATGCCAAGTTTCAACCTTTTCAGAGTTCATTTGTACCGCTTTTCAATTTTAGGGTCATTTAGCGCAAGAAAAATCATTAAATGCGTGAAAAATAGCAAATGAAGTTAGAAATGTTTGAAATTAGAGGATCTGGCTTTGAATGGTGCATATTGAATGCACAAAAAGTTTGGAGTTGAAATAAGTTTAAAAAATGAAATGCCTTTGTAAAAGATGAGTTTTCGTCCGAAACCCTCATACTTCGAAGGAGATGGTCCAGTTTGTGCACGAAGTTTATCCAGTTTTTTCCGTAAGCCTCTCAACTTTTTATCACATGCTATGTGGGTGAAATGATGATACCATGCCAAGTTTCAACCTTTTCAGAGTTCATTTGTAATGCTTTTCAATTTCAGGGTCAATTAGCGCAACAAAATCATTAAATGTATGAAAAATAGCAAATGAAGTTAGAAATGTTTGAAATTTGAGGATGTGGCTTTGAATGTTGCATATTTAATGCAGAAAAAGTCTGGAGTTGAAATAAGTTTAAAAAAATGAAAAGCCTTTGTAAAAGATGAGTTTTCGTCCGAAACCCTCATACTTCGAAGGAGATGGTCCCGTTTGTGCACGAAGTGCATCTAGTTTTTGCCTAACCCTCTCAATTTTTTATCACATGCTATGTGGTTGAAATGATGATACCATGCCAAGTTTCAACCTTTTCAGAGTTCATTTGTACTGCTTTTCAATTTCAGGGTCATTTAGCGCAAAAACAAATCATTAAATGCATGAAAAATAGCAAATGAAGTTAGAAATGTTTGAAATTTGAGGATGTGGCTTTGAATGTTGCATATTTTATGCAGAAAAAGTCTGGAGTTGAAATATGTTTAAAAAAATGAAATGCCTTTGTAACAGATGAGTTTTCGTCCGAAACCCTCATACTTCGAAGGAGATGGTTCGGTTTGTACACGAAGTGCATCTAGTTTTTGCCGTAACCCAGTCAGATTTTTAGCACATGCTATGTGTGTGAAATGATGATACCATGCCACGTTTCAACCTTTTCAGAGTTAATTTGTACTGCTTTTCAATTTCAGGGTCATTTAGCGCAAAAAAAATCCTTAAATGCGTGAAAAATAGCAAATGAAGTTAGAAATGTTTGAAATTTGAGGATGTGGCTTTGAATGGTGCATATTGAATGCACAAAAAGTCTGGAGTTGAAATAAGTTTAAAAAATGAAATGCCTTTGTAACAGATGAGTTTTCGTCCAAAACCCTCATACTTCGAAGGAGATGGTCCAGTTTGTACACGAAGTGCATCCAGTTTTTGTCGTAACCCTCACAACTTTTTATCACCTGCTATGTGTGTGAAATGATGATACCATGCGAAGTTTCAACCTTTTCAGAGTTCATTTGTAATGCTTTTGAATTTCAGGGTCATTCAGCACAAAAAAATCATTAAATGCCTGAAAAATAGCAAACGAAGTTAGAAATGTTTTAACTTTGAAGATGTGGCTTTGAATGTTGCATATTGAATGCACAAAAAGTCTGAAGTTGAAATAAGTTTAAAAAATGAAATGCCTTTGTAACAGATGAGTTTTCGTCTGAAACACTCATACTTCGAAGGACATGGTCCAGTTTGTACACGAAGTGCATTCAGTTTTTGGCGTAACCCTCTCAACTTTTTATCACATGCTATGTCGGTGAAATGATGATACCATGCCAAGTTTCAACATTTTCAGAGTTCATTTGTACTGCTTTTCAATTTCAGGGTCATTTATCACAACAAAATCATTAAATGTATGAAAAATAGCAAATGAAGTTAGAAATGTTTGAAATTTGAGGATGTGGCTTTCAATGGTTCATATTGAATGCACAAAAAGTCTGGAGTTGAAATAAGTTTAAAAAAATGAAATGCCTTTGTAACAGATGAGTTTTCGTCCGAAACCCTCGTACTTCGAAGGAGATGGTCCAGTTTGTGCACGAAGTGCATCCAGTTTTTGCCGTAACCCTCTCAACTTTTTATCACATGCTCTGTGGGTGAAATTATGATACCATGCCAAGTTTCAACCTTTTCAGAGTTCATTTGTACTGGTTTTCAATTTCAGGGTCATTCAGCGCAAAAAAATCATTAAATGCATGAAAGATAGCAAATGAAGTTAGAAATGTTTGAAATTTGAGGATGTGGCTTTGAATGGTGCATATTTAATGCAGAAAAAGTCTGGAGTTGAAATAAGTTTAAAAAATGAAATGCCTTTGTAACAGATGAGTTTTCGTCTAAACCCTCATACTTCGAAGGAGATGGTCCAGTTTGTACACGAAGTGCATCTACTTTTTGCCGTAACCCACTCAAATTTTTAGCACATGCTATGTGTGTGAAATTATGATAACATGCCAAGTTTCAACCTTTTCAGAGTTCATTTGTACTGCTTTTCAATTTTAGGGGCATTCAGCGCAAAAAAAATCATTAAATGCATGAAGAATAGCAAATGAAGTTAGAAATGTTTGAAATTTGAGGATGTGGCTTTGAATGGTGCATATTGAATGCACAAAAAGTTTGGAGTTGAAATAAGTTTAAAAAATGAAATGCCTTTGTAAAAGATGAGTTTTCGTCCGAAACCCTCATACTTCGAAGGAGATGGTCCAGTTTGTGCACGAAGTTTATCCAGTTTTTTCCGTAAGCCTCTCAACTTTTTATCACATGCTATGTGGGTGAAATGATGATACCATGCCAAGTTTCAACCTTTTCAGAGTTCATTTGTACTGCTTTTCAATTTCAGGGTCAATTAGCGCAACAAAATCATTAAATGTATGAAAAATAGCAAATGAAGTTAGAAATGTTTGAAATTTGAGGATGTGGCTTTGAATGTTGCATATTTAATGCAGAAAAAGTCTGGAGTTGAAATAAGTTTAAAAAAATGAAAAGCCTTTGTAAAAGATGAGTTTTCGTCCGAAACCCTCATACTTCGAAGGAGATGGTCCAGTTTGTGCACGAAGTGCATCTAGTTTTTGCCTAACCCTCTCAATTTTTTATCACATGCTATGTGGGTGAAATTATGATACCATGCCAAGTTTCAACCTTTTCAGAGTTCATTTGTACTGCTTTTCAATTTCAGGGTCATTTAGCGCAAAAACAAATCATTAAATGCATGAAAAATAGCAAATGAAGTTAGAAATGTTTGAAATTTGAGGATGTGGCTTTGAATGTTGCATATTTAATGCAGAAAAAGTCTGGAGTTGAAATAAGTTTAAAAAAATGAAATGCCTTTGTAACAGATGAGTTTTAGTCTGAAACCCTCATACTTCGAAGGAGATGGTTCAGTTTGTACACGAAGTGCATCTAGTTTTTGCCGTAACCCAGTCAGATTTTTAGCACATGCTATGTGTGTGAAATGATGATACCATGCCACGTTTCAACCTTTTGAGAGTTAATTTGTACTGCTTTTCAATTTCAGGGTCATTTAGCGCAACAAAATCATTAAATGTATGAAAAATAGCAAATGAAGTTAGAAATGTTTGAAATTTGAGGATGTGGCTTTGAATGTTGCATATTTAATGCAGAAAAAGTCTGGAGTTGAAATAAGTTTAAAAAAATGAAAAGCCTTTGTAAAAGATGAGTTTTCGTCCGAAACCCTCATACTTCGAAGGAGATGGTCCCGTTTGTGCACGAAGTGCATCTAGTTTTTGCCTAACCCTCTCAATTTTTTATCACATGCTATGTGGTTGAAATGATGATACCATGCCAAGTTTCAACCTTTTCAGAGTTCATTTGTACTGCTTTTCAATTTCAGGGTCATTTAGCGCAAAAACAAATCATTAAATGCATGAAAAATAGCAAATGAAGTTAGAAATGTTTGAAATTTGAGGATGTGGCTTTGAATGTTGCATATTTTATGCAGAAAAAGTCTGGAGTTGAAATATGTTTAAAAAAATGAAATGCCTTTGTAACAGATGAGTTTTCGTCCGAAACCCTCATACTTCGAAGGAGATGGTTCGGTTTGTACACGAAGTGCATCTAGTTTTTGCCGTAACCCAGTCAGATTTTTAGCACATGCTATGTGTGTGAAATGATGATACCATGCCACGTTTCAACCTTTTCAGAGTTAATTTGTACTGCTTTTCAATTTCAGGGTCATTTAGCGCAAAAAAAATCCTTAAATGCGTGAAAAATAGCAAATGAAGTTAGAAATGTTTGAAATTAGAGGATGTGGCTTTGAATGGTGCATATTGAATGCACAAAAAGTCTGGAGTTGAAATAAGTTTAAAAAATGAAATGCCTTTGTAACAGATGAGTTTTCGTCCAAAACCCTCATACTTCGAAGGAGATGGTCCAGTTTGTACACGAAGTGCATCCAGTTTTTGTCGTAACCCTCTCAACTTTTTGTCACCTGCTATGTGTGTGAAATGATGATACCATGCGAAGTTTCAACCTTTTCAGAGTTCATTTGTAATGCTTTTGAATTTCAGGGTCATTCAGCACAAAAAAATCATTAAATGCCTGAAAAATAGCAAACGAAGTTAGAAATGTTTTAACTTTGAGGATGTGGCTTTGAATGTTGCATATTGAATGCACAAAAAGTCTGAATTAGAAATAAGTTTAAAAAATGAAATGCCTTTGTAACAGATGAGTTTTCGTCTGAAACACTCATACTTCGAAGGAGATGGTCCAGTTTGTACACGAAGTGCATTCAGTTTTTGCCATAACCCTCTCAACTTTTTATCACATGCTATGTCGGTGAAATGATGATACCATGCCAAGTTTCAACATTTTCAGAGTTCATTTGTACTGCTTTTCAATTTCAGGGTCATTTATCACAACAAAATCATTAAATGTATGAAAAATAGCAAATGAAGTTAGAAATGTTTGAAATTTGAGGATGCGGCTTTCAATGGTTCATATTGAATGCACAAAAAGTCTGGAGTTGAAATAACATTAAAAAAATGAAATGCCGTTGTAACAGATGAGTTTTCGTCCGAAACCCTCATAATTCGAAGGAGATGGTCCAGTTTGTGCACGAAGTGCATCCAGTTTTTGCCGTAACCCTCTCAACTTTTTATCACATGCTATGTGGGTGAAATTATGATACCATGCCAAGTTTCAACCTTTTCAGAGTTCATTTGTACTGGTTTTCAATTTCAGGGTCATTCAGCGCAAAATAATAATTAAATGCATGAAAGATAGCAAATGAAGTTAGAAATGTTTGAAATTTGAGGATGTGGCTTTGAATGGTGCATATTTAATGCAGAAAAAGTCTGGAGTTGAAATAAGTTTAAAAAATGAAATGCCTTTGTAACAGATGAGTTTTCGTCTAAACCCTCATACTTCGAAGGAGATGGTCCAGTTTGTACACGAAGTGCATCTAGTTTTTGCCGTAACCCACTCAAATTTTTAGCACATGCTATGTGTGTGAAATTATGATAACATGCCAAGTTTCAACCTTTTCAGAGTTCATTTGTACTGCTTTTCAATTTCAGGGGCATTCAGCGCAAAAAAAATCATTAAATGCGTGAAAAATAGCAAATGAAGTTAGAAATGTTTGAAATTTGAGGATGTGGCTTTGAATGGTGCATATTGAATACACAAAAAGTCTGGAGTTGAAATAAGTTTAAAAAATGAAATGCCTTTGTAAAATATGAGTTTTCGTCCGAAACCCTCATACTTCGAAGGAGATGGTCCAGTTTGTGCACGAAGTTTATCCAGTTTTTTCCGTAAGCCTCTCAACTTTTTATCACATGCTATGTGGGTGAAATGATGATACCATGCCAAGTTTCAACCTTTTCAGAGTTCATTTGTACTGCTTTTCAATTTCAGGGTCATTCAGCACAAAAAACTCATTAAATGCCTGAAAAATAGCAAACGAAGTTAGAAATGTTTTAAATTTGAGGATGTGGCTTTGAATGTTGCATATTGAATGCACAAAAAGTCTGGAGTTGAAATAAGCTTAAGAAATGAAATGCCTTTGTAAAAGATAAATTTTTCGTCCGAAACCCTCATACTTCGAAGGCGATGGTCCAGTTTGTGCACGAAGTGCATCCAGTTTTTGCCGTAACCCTCTCAAATTTTTACCACATGCTATGTGGGAGAAATGATGATACCATGCCAAGTTTCATCCTTTTCAGAGTTCATTTGTACTGCTTTTCAATTTCAGGGTCATTTAGCGCAAAAAAATCATTAAATGCATGAAAAATAGCAAATGAATTTAGAAATGTTTGAAATTTGAGGATGTGGCTTTGAATGGTGCATATTGAATGCACCAAAAGTCTGAAGTTGAAATAAGTTTAAAAAATGAAATGCCTTTGTAACAGATGAGTTTTCGTCTGAAACACTCATACTTCGAAGGAGATGGTCCAGTTTGTACACGAAGTGCATCCAGTTTTTGTCGTAACCCTCTCAAGTTTTTATCACATGCTATGTCGGTGAAATGATGATACCATGCCAAGTTTCAACCTTTTCAGAGTTCATTTGTACTGCTTTTCAATTTCAGGGTCATTTATCGCAACAAAATCATTAAATGTATGAAAAATAGCAAATGAAGTTAGAAATATTTGAAATTTGAGGATGTGGCTTTCAATGGTTCATATTGAATGCACAAAAAGTCTGGAGTTGAAATAATTTAAAAAAAATGAAATGCATTTGTAACAGATCAGTTTTCGTGCGAAACCCTCATACTTCGAAGGAGATGGTCCAATTGTGCACGAAGTTTATCCAGTGTTTTCCGTAAGCCTCTCAACTTTTTATCACATGCTATGTGGGTGAAATGATGATACCATGCCAAGTTTCAAGATTTTCAGAGTTCATTTGTACTGCTTTTCAATTTCAGGGTCATTTAGAGCAACAAAATCATTAAATGTATGAAAAATAGCAAATGAAGTTAGAAATGTTTGAAATTTGAGGATGTGGCTTTGAATGTTGCATATTTTATGCAGAAAAAGTCTGGAGTTGAAATATGTTTAAAAAAATGAAATGCCTTTGTAACAGATGAGTTTTCGTCCGAAACCCTCATACTTCGAAGGAGATGGTTCGGTTTGTACACGAAGTGCATCTAGTTTTTGCCGTAACCCAGTCAGATTTTTAGCACATGCTATGTGTGTGAAATGATGATACCATGCCACGTTTCAACCTTTTCAGAGTTAATTTGTACTGCTTTTCAATTTCAGGGTCATTTAGCGCAAAAAAAATCCTTAAATGCGTGAAAAATAGCAAATGAAGTTAGAAATGTTTGAAATTAGAGGATGTGGCTTTGAATGGTGCATATTGAATGCACAAAAAGTCTGGAGTTGAAATAAGTTTAAAAAATGAAATGCCTTTGTAACAGATGAGTTTTCGTCCAAAACCCTCATACTTCGAAGGAGATGGTCCAGTTTGTACACGAAGTGCATCCAGTTTTTGTCGTAACCCTCTCAACTTTTTGTCACCTGCTATGTGTGTGAAATGATGATACCATGCGAAGTTTCAACCTTTTCAGAGTTCATTTGTAATGCTTTTGAATTTCAGGGTCATTCAGCACAAAAAAATCATTAAATGCCTGAAAAATAGCAAACGAAGTTAGAAATGTTTTAACTTTGAGGATGTGGCTTTGAATGTTGCATATTGAATGCACAAAAAGTCTGAATTAGAAATAAGTTTAAAAAATGAAATGCCTTTGTAACAGATGAGTTTTCGTCTGAAACACTCATACTTCGAAGGAGATGGTCCAGTTTGTACACGAAGTGCATTCAGTTTTTGCCATAACCCTCTCAACTTTTTATCACATGCTATGTCGGTGAAATGATGATACCATGCCAAGTTTCAACATTTTCAGAGTTCATTTGTACTGCTTTTCAATTTCAGGGTCATTTATCACAACAAAATCATTAAATGTATGAAAAATAGCAAATGAAGTTAGAAATGTTTGAAATTTGAGGATGCGGCTTTCAATGGTTCATATTGAATGCACAAAAAGTCTGGAGTTGAAATAACATTAAAAAAATGAAATGCCGTTGTAACAGATGAGTTTTCGTCCGAAACCCTCATAATTCGAAGGAGATGGTCCAGTTTGTGCACGAAGTGCATCCAGTTTTTGCCGTAACCCTCTCAACTTTTTATCACATGCTATGTGGGTGAAATTATGATACCATGCCAAGTTTCAACCTTTTCAGAGTTCATTTGTACTGGTTTTCAATTTCAGGGTCATTCAGCGCAAAATAATAATTAAATGCATGAAAGATAGCAAATGAAGTTAGAAATGTTTGAAATTTGAGGATGTGGCTTTGAATGGTGCATATTTAATGCAGAAAAAGTCTGGAGTTGAAATAAGTTTAAAAAATGAAATGCCTTTGTAACAGATGAGTTTTCGTCTAAACCCTCATACTTCGAAGGAGATGGTCCAGTTTGTACACGAAGTGCATCTAGTTTTTGCCGTAACCCACTCAAATTTTTAGCACATGCTATGTGTGTGAAATTATGATAACATGCCAAGTTTCAACCTTTTCAGAGTTCATTTGTACTGCTTTTCAATTTCAGGGGCATTCAGCGCAAAAAAAATCATTAAATGCGTGAAAAATAGCAAATGAAGTTAGAAATGTTTGAAATTTGAGGATGTGGCTTTGAATGGTGCATATTGAATACACAAAAAGTCTGGAGTTGAAATAAGTTTAAAAAATGAAATGCCTTTGTAAAATATGAGTTTTCGTCCGAAACCCTCATACTTCGAAGGAGATGGTCCAGTTTGTGCACGAAGTTTATCCAGTTTTTTCCGTAAGCCTCTCAACTTTTTATCACATGCTATGTGGGTGAAATGATGATACCATGCCAAGTTTCAACCTTTTCAGAGTTCATTTGTACTGCTTTTCAATTTCAGGGTCATTCAGCACAAAAAACTCATTAAATGCCTGAAAAATAGCAAACGAAGTTAGAAATGTTTTAAATTTGAGGATGTGGCTTTGAATGTTGCATATTGAATGCACAAAAAGTCTGGAGTTGAAATAAGCTTAAGAAATGAAATGCCTTTGTAAAAGATAAATTTTTCGTCCGAAACCCTCATACTTCGAAGGCGATGGTCCAGTTTGTGCACGAAGTGCATCCAGTTTTTGCCGTAACCCTCTCAAATTTTTACCACATGCTATGTGGGAGAAATGATGATACCATGCCAAGTTTCATCCTTTTCAGAGTTCATTTGTACTGCTTTTCAATTTCAGGGTCATTTAGCGCAAAAAAATCATTAAATGCATGAAAAATAGCAAATGAATTTAGAAATGTTTGAAATTTGAGGATGTGGCTTTGAATGGTGCATATTGAATGCACCAAAAGTCTGAAGTTGAAATAAGTTTAAAAAATGAAATGCCTTTGTAACAGATGAGTTTTCGTCTGAAACACTCATACTTCGAAGGAGATGGTCCAGTTTGTACACGAAGTGCATCCAGTTTTTGTCGTAACCCTCTCAAGTTTTTATCACATGCTATGTCGGTGAAATGATGATACCATGCCAAGTTTCAACCTTTTCAGAGTTCATTTGTACTGCTTTTCAATTTCAGGGTCATTTATCGCAACAAAATCATTAAATGTATGAAAAATAGCAAATGAAGTTAGAAATATTTGAAATTTGAGGATGTGGCTTTCAATGGTTCATATTGAATGCACAAAAAGTCTGGAGTTGAAATAATTTAAAAAAAATGAAATGCATTTGTAACAGATCAGTTTTCGTGCGAAACCCTCATACTTCGAAGGAGATGGTCCAATTGTGCACGAAGTTTATCCAGTGTTTTCCGTAAGCCTCTCAACTTTTTATCACATGCTATGTGGGTGAAATGATGATACCATGCCAAGTTTCAAGATTTTCAGAGTTCATTTGTACTGCTTTTCAATTTCAGGGTCATTTAGAGCAACAAAATCATTAAATGTATGAAAAATAGCAAATGAAGTTAGAAATGTTTGAAATTTGAGGATGTGGCTTTGAATGTTGCATATTTAATGCAGAAAAAGTCTGGAGCTGAAATAAGTTTAAAAAAATGAAAAGCCTTTGTAAAAGATGAGTTTTCGTCCGAAACCCTCATACTTCGAAGGAGATGGTCCAGTTTGTGCACGAAGTGCATCCAGTTTTTGCCGTAACCCTCTCAATTTTTTATCACATGCTATGTGGGTGAAATGATGATACCATGCCAAGTTTCAACTTTTTCAGAGTTCATTTGTACTGCTTTTCAATTTCAGGGTCATTTAGCGCAAAAACAAATCATTAAATGCATGAAAAATAGCAAATGAAGTTACAAATGTTTGAAATTTGAGGATGTGGCTTTGAATGTTGCATATTTAATGCAGAAAAAGTCTGGAGTTGAAATAAGTTTAAAAAAATGAAATGCCTTTGTAACAGATGAGTTTTCGTTTGAAACCCTCATACTTCGAAGGAGATGGTTCAGTTTGTACACGAAGTGCATCTAGTTTTTGCCGTAACCCAGTCAGATTTTTAGCACATGCTATGTGTGTGAAATGATGATACCATGCCACGTTTCAACCTTTTCAGAGTTCATTTGTACTGCTTTTCAATTTCAGGGTCATTTAGCGCAAAAAAAAATCATTAAATGCGTGAAAAATAGCAAATGAAGTTAGAAATGTTTGAAATTTGAGGATGTGGCTTTGAATGGTGCATATTGAATGCACAAAAAGTCTGGAGTTGAAATAAGTTTAAAAAATGAAATGCCTTTGTAACAGATGAGTTTTCGTCCAAAACCCTCATACTTCGAAGGAGATGGTCCAGTTTGTACACGAAGTGCATCCAGTTTTTTTCGTAACCCTCTCAACTTTTTATCACCTGCTATGTGTGTGAAATGATGATACCATCCGAAGTTTCAACCTTTTCAGAGTTCATTTGTAATGCTTTTGAATTTCAGGGTCATTCAGCACAAAAAATTCATTAAATGCCTGAAAAATAGCAAACGAAGTTAGAAATGTTTTAAATTTGAGGATGTGGCTTTGAATGTTGCATATTGAATGCACAAAAAGTCTGAAGTTGAAATAAGTTTAAAAAATGAAATGCCTTTGTAACAGATGAGTTTTCGTCTGAAACACTCATACTTCGAAGGAGATGGTCCAGTTTGTACACGAAGTGCATTCAGTTTTTGCCGTAACCCTCTCAACTTTTTATCACATGCTATGTCGGTGAAATGATGATACCATGCCAAGTTTCAACATTTTCAGAGTTCATTTGTACTGCTTTTCAATTTCAGGGTCATTTATCACAACAAAATCATTAAATGTATGAAAAATAGCAAATGAAGTTAGAAATGTTTGAAATTTGAGGATGTGGCTTTCAATGGTTCATATTGAATGCACAAAAAGTCTGGAGTTGAAATAAGTTTTAAAAAATGAAATGCCTTTGTAACAGATGAGTTTTCGTCCGAAACCCTCATACTTCGAAGGAGATGGTCCAGTTTGTGCACGAAGTGCATCCAGTTTTTGCCGTAACCCTCTCAACTTTTTATCACATGCTATGTGGGTGAAATTATGATACCATGCCAAGTTTCAACCTTTTCAGAGTTCATTTGTACTGGTTTTCAATTTCAGGGTCATTCAGCGAAAAAAAATCATTAAATGCATGAAAGATAGCAAATGAAGTTAGAAATGTTTGAAATTTGAGGATGTGGCTTTGAATTGTGCATATTTAATGCAGAAAAAGTCTGGAGTTGAAATAAGTTTAAAAAATGAAATGCCTTTGTAACAGATGAGTTTTCGTCTAAACCCTCATACTTCGAAGGAGATGGTCCAGTTTGTACACGAAGTGCATCTACTTTTTGCCGTAACCCACTCAAATTTTTAGCACATGCTATGTGTGTGAAATTATGATAACATGCCAAGTTTCAACCTTTTCAGAGTTCATTTGTAATGCTTTTCAATTTCAGGGGCATTCAGCGCAAAAAAAATCATTAAATGCGTGAAAAATAGCAAATGAAGTTAGAAATGTTTAAATTTGAGGATGTGGATTTGAATGTTGCATATTGAATGCACAAAAAGTCTGGAGTTGAAATAAGCTTAAAAAAATGAAATGCCTTTGTAAAAGATAAAGTTTTTGTCCGAAACCCTCATTCTTCGAAGGAGATGGTCCAGTTTGTGCACGAAGTGCATCCAGTTTTTGTCGTAACCCTCTCAACTTTTTATCACATGCTATGTGGGAGAAATGATGATACCATGCCAACTTTCATCCTTTTCAGAGTTCATTTGTACTGCTTTTCAATTTCAGGGTCATTTAGCGCAAAAAAATCATTAAATGCATGAAAAATAGCAAATGAATTTAGAAATGTTTGAAATTTGAGGATGTGGCTTTGAATGGTGCTTATTGAATGCACCAAAAGTCTAAAGTTGAAATAAGTTTAAAAAATGAAATGCCTTTGTAACAGATGAGTTTTCGTCTGAAACACTCATACTTCGAAGGAGATGGTCCAGTTTGTACACGAAGTGCATCCAGTTTTTGTCGTAACCCTCTCATGTTTTTATCACATGCTATGTCGGTGAAATGATGATACCATGCCAAGTTTCAACCTTTTCAGAGTTCATTTGTACTGCTTTTCAATTTCAGGGTCATTTATCGCAACAAAATCATTAAATGTATGAAAAATAGCAAATGAAGTTAGAAATATTTGAAATTTGAGGATGTGGCTTTCAATGGTTCATATTGAATGCACAAAAAGTCTGGAGTTGAAATAATTTAAAAAAAATGAAATGCATTTGTAACAGATCAGTTTTCGTGCGAAACCCTCATACTTCGAAGGAGATGGTCCAGTTTGTGCACGAAGTTTATCCAGTGTTTTCCGTAAGCCTCTCAACTTTCTATCACATGCTATGATGGTGAAATGATGATACCATGCCAATTTTCAACCTTTTCAGAGTTCATTTGTACTGCTTTTCAATTTCAGGGTCATTTAGCGCAACAACATCATTAAATGTATGAAAAATAGCAAATGAAGTTAGAAATGTTTGAAATTTGAGGATGTGGCTTTGAATGTTGCATATTTAATGCAGAAAAAGTCTGGAGTTGAAATAAGTTTAAAAAAAATGAAAAGCCTTTGTAAAAGATGAGTTTTCGTCCGAAACCCTCATACTTCGAAGGAGATGGTCCAGTTTGTGCACGAAGTGCATCCAGTTTTTGCCGTAACCCTCTCAATTTTTTATCACATGCTATGTGGGTGAAATGATGATACCATGCCAAGTTTCAACCTTTTCAGAGGTCATTTGTACTGCTTTTCAATTTCAGGGTCATTTAGCGCAAAAACAAATCATTAAATGCATGAAAAATAGCAAATGAAGTTACAAATGTTTGAAATTTGAGGATGTGGCTTTGAATGTTGCATATTTAATGCAGAAAAAGTCTGGAGTTGAAATAAGTTAAAAAAAATGAAATGCCTTTGTAACAGATGAGTTTTCGTCTGAAACCCTCATACTTCGAAGGAGATGGTTCAGTTTGTACACGAAGTGCATCTAGTTTTTGCCGTAACCCAGTCAGATTTTTAGCACATGCTATGTGTGTGAAATGATGATACCATGCCACGTTTCAACCTTTTCAGAGTTCATTTGTACTGCTTTTCAATTTCAGGGTCATTTAGCGCAAAAAAATCATTAAATGCGTGAAAAATAGCAAATAAAGTTAGAAATGTTTGAAATTTGAGGATGTGGCTTTGAATGGTGCATATTGAATGCACAAAAAGTCTGGAGTTGAAATAAGTTTAAAAAATGAAATGCCTTTGTAACAGATGAGTTTTCGTCCAAAACCCTCATACTTCGAAGGAGATTGTCCAGTTTGTACACGAAGTGCATCCAGTTTTTGTCGTAACCCTCTCAACTTTTTATCACCTGCTATGTGTGTGAAATGATGATACCATGCGAAGTTTCAACCTTTTCAGAGTTCATTTGTAATGCTTTTGAATTTCAGGGTCATTCAGCACAAAAAAATCATTAAATGCCTGAAAAATAGCAAACGAAGTTAGAAATGTTTTAAATTTGAGGATGTGGCTTTGAATGTTGCATATTGAATGCACAAAAAGTCTGAAGTTGAAATAAGTTTAAAAAATGAAATGCCTTTGTAACAGATGAGTTTTCGTCTGAAACACTCATACTTCGAAGGAGATGGTCCAGTTTGTACACGAAGTGCATTCAGTTTTTGCCGTAACCCTCTCAACTTTTTATCACATGCTATGTCGGTGAAATGATGATACCATGCCAAGTTTCAACATTTTCAGAGTTCATTTGTACTGCTTTTCAATTTCAGGGTCATTTATCAGAACAAAATCATTAAATGTATGAAAAATAGCAAATGAAGTTAGAAATGTTTGAAATTTGAGGATGTGGCTTTCAATGGTTCATATTGAATGCACAAAAAGTCTGGAGTTGAAATAAGTTTAAAAAAATGAAATGCCTTTGTAACAGATGAGTTTTCGTCCGAAACCCTAATACTTCGAAGGAGATGGTCCAGTTTGTGCACGAAGTGCATCCAGTTTTTGCCATAACCCTCTCAACTTTTTATCACATGCTATGTGGGTGAAATTACGATACCATGCCAAGTTTCAACCTTTTCAGAGTTCATTTGTACTGGTTTTCAATTTCAGGGTCATTCAGCGAAAAAAAATCATTAAATGCATGAAAGATAGCAAATGAAGTTAGAAATGTTTGAAATTTGAGGATGTGGCTTTGAATGGTGCATATTTAATGCAGAAAAAGTCTGGAGTTGAAATAAGTTTAAAAAATGAAATGCCTTTGTAACAGAAGAGTTTTCGTCTAAACCCTCATACTTCGAAGGAGATGGTCCAGTTTGTACACGAAGTGCATCTAGTTTTTGCCGTAACCCACTCAAATTTTTAGCACATGCTATGTGTGTGAAATTATGATAACATGCCAAGTTCCAACCTTTTCAGAGTTCATTTGTACTGCTTTTCAATTTCAGGGGCATTCAGCGCAAAAAAAATCATTAAATGCGTGAAAAATAGCAAATGAAGTTAGAAATGTTTGAAATTTGAGGATGTGGCTTTGAATGGTGCATATTGAATGCACAAAAAGTCTGGAGTTGAAATAAGTTTAAAAAATGAAATGCCTTTGTAAAAGATGAGTTTTCGTCCGAAACCCTCATACTTCGAAGGAGATGGTCCAGTTTGTGCACGAAGTTTATCCAGTTTTTTCCGTATGTCTCTCAACTTTTTATCACATGCTATGTGGGAGAAATGATGATACCATGCCAAGTTTCAACCTTTTCAGAGTTCATTTGTACTGCTTTTCAATTTCAGGGTCATTCAGCACAAAAAACTCATTAAATGCCTGAAAATAGCAAACGAAGTTAGAAATGTTTTAAATTTGAGGATGTGGCTTTGAATGTTGCATATTGAATGCAAAAAAAGTCTGGAGTTGAAATAAGCTTAAAAAATGAAATGCCTTTGTAACAGATGAGTTTTCGTCTGAAACACTCATACTTCGAAGGAGATGGTCCAGTTTGTACACGAAGTGCATTCAGTTTTTGCCGTAACCCTCTCAACTTTTTATCACATGCTATGTCGGTGAAATGATGATACCATGCCAAGTTTCAACATTTTCAGAGTTCATTTGTACTGCTTTTCAATTTCAGGGTCATTTATCACAACAAAATCATTAAATGTATGAAAAATAGCAAATGAAGTTAGAAATGTTTGAAATTTGAGGATGTGGCTTTCAATGGTTCATATTGAATGCACAAAAAGTCTGGAGTTGAAATAAGTTTAAAAAAATGAAATGCCTTTGTAACAGATGAGTTTTCGTCCGAAACCCTCATACTTCGAAGGAGATGGTCCAGTTTGTGCACGAAGTGCATCCAGTTTTTGCCATAACCCTCTCAACTTTTTATCACATGCTATGTGGGTGAAATTATGATACCATGCCAAGTTTCAACCTTTTCAGAGTTCATTTGTACTGGTTTTCAATTTCAGGGTCATTCAGCGAAAAAAAATCATGAAATGCATGAAAGATAGCAAATGAAGTTAGAAATGTTTGAAATTTGAGGATGTGGCTTTGAATGGTGCATATTTAATGCAGAAAAAGTCTGGAGTTGAAATAAGTTTAAAAAATGAAATGCCTTTGTAACAGATGAGTTTTCGTCTAAACCCTCATACTTCGAAGGAGATGGTCCAGTTTGTACACGAAGTGCATCTAGTTTTTGCCGTAACCCACTCAAATTTTTAGCACATGCTATGTGTGTGAAATTATGATAACATGCCAAGTTCCAACCTTTTCAGAGTTCATTTGTACTGCTTTTCAATTTCAGGGGCATTCAGCGCAAAAAAAATCATTAAATGCGTGAAAAATAGCAAATGAAGTTAGAAATGTTTGAAATTTGAGGATGTGGCTTTGAATGGTGCATATTGAATGCACAAACAGTCTGGAGTTGAAATAAGTTTAAAAAATGAAATGCCTTTGTAAAAGATGAGTTTTCGTCCGAAACCCTCATACTTCGAAGGAGATGGTCCAGTTTGTGCACGAAGTTTATCCAGTTTTTTCCGTATGTCTCTCAACTTTTTATCACATGCTATGTGGGTGAAATGATGATACCATGCCAAGTTTCAACCTTTTCAGAGTTCATTTGTACTGCTTTTCAATTTCAGGGTCATTCAGCACAAAAAACTCATTAAATGCCTGAAAAATAGCAAACGAAGTTAGAAATGTTTTAAATTTGAGGATGTGGCTTTGAATGTTGCATATTGAATGCACAAAAAGTCTGGAGTTGAAATAAGCTTAAAAAATGAAATGCCTTTGTAAAAGATAAAGTTTTCGTCCGAAACCCTCATACTTCGAAGGAGATGGTCCAGTTTGTGCACGAAGTGCATCCAGTTTTTGCCGTAACCCTCTCAACTTTTTATCACATGCTATGTGGGAGAAATGATGATACCATGCCAAGTTTCATCCTTTTCAGAGTTCATTTGCACTGCTTTTCAATTTCAGGGTCATTTAGCGCAAAAAAATCATTAAATGCATGAAAAATAGCAAATGAATTTAGAAATGTTTGAAATTTGAGGATGTGGCTTTGAATGGTGCATATTGAATGCACCAAAAGACTGAAGTTGAAATAAGTTTAAAAAATGAAATGCCTTTGTAACAGATGAGTTTTCGTCTGAAACACTCATACTTCGAAGGAGATGGTCCAGTTTGTACACGAAGTCCATCCAGTTTTTGTCGTAACCCTCTCAAGTTTTTATCACATGCTATGTCGGTGAAATGATGATACCATGCCAAGTTTCAACGTTTTCAGAGTTTAGTTGTACTGCTTTTCAATTTCAGGGTCATTTATCGCAACAAAATCATTAAATGTATGAAAAATAGCAAATGAAGTTAGAAATATTTGAAATTTGAGGATGTGGCTTTCAATGGTTCATATTGAATGCACAAAAAGTCTGGAGTTGAAATAATTTTAAAAAAATGAAATGCCTTTGTAACAGATGAGTTTTCGTCCGAAACCCTCATACTTCGAAGGAGATGGTCCAGTTTGTCCACGAAGTGCATCCAGTTTTTTCCGTAACCCTCTCAACTTATTATCACATACTATGTGGGTGAAATGATGATACCATGCCAAGTTTCAACCTTTTCAGAGTTCATTTGTACTGATTTTCAATTTCAGGGTCATTTAGCGCAACAAAATCATTAAATGTATGAAAAATAGCATATGAAGTTAGAAATGTTTGAAATTTGAGGATGTGGCTTTGAATGGTTCATATTGAATGCACAAAATGTCTGGAGTTGAAATAAGTAAAAAAAATGAAATGCCTTCGTAACAGATGACTTTTCGTCCGAAACCCTCATACTTCGAAGGAGATGGTCCAGTTTCTGCACGAAGTGCATCCAGTTTTTGCCGTAACCCTCTCAACTTTTTATCACATGCTATGTGGGTGAAATGATGATACCATGCCAAGTTTCAACCTCGTGGGCTTTACCCCTTGGCCCAAATAAAGTGTTCTCGTACCCGAACATTTCGGGAAACATCCGAAACCCCTTCCGGTGAATTCCGGAACCCTTCCGGAGACCAAACACTATTATCCCATATATCAATCTTTACCTCCGGACTATTCCAGAGCTCCTTGTCATGTCCGGGATCTCATCCGGGACTCCGAACAACTTTCGGTCACCAACATAACAACTCAACTATACTTATATCGTCACCAAACGTTAAGTGTGTAGACCCTGCGGGTTCGAGAACTATGTAGACATGACCGAGACACCTCTACAGTCAATAACCAATAGCGGGACCTGGATGCCCATATTGGCTCCTACATATTCTACGAAGATCTTTATCGGTTGAACCTCTATGTCAAGGATTCAGTTAATCCCGTATGATGTTCCCTTTGTTTATCGGTATGTTACTTGCCCGAGATTCGATCGTCGGTATCTCTATACCTAGTTCAATCTTGTTACCGGCAAGTCTCTTTACTCCTTCCGTAATACAAGATCCCGTGGCTAACACTTTAGTCACATTGCTTGCAAGGCTTATAATGATGTTGTATTACCGAGTGGGCCCTGAGATACCTCTCCGTCACACAGAGTAACAAATCCCAGTCTTGATCCATGCCAATTCAACAGACACCCTCGGAGATACCTGTAGAGCATCTTTATAGTCACCCAGTTACGTTGCGACGTTTGATACACACAAGGTATTCCTCCGGTGTCAGTGAGTTGCATGATCTCATGGTCAAAGGAACAGATACTTGACATGCAGAAAACAATAGCAATAAACTGACACGATCATATGCTACGTTTACAGTTTGGGTCTTGTCCATCACATCATTCTCCTAATGATGTGATCCCGTTATCAAATGACATCTCATGTCCATGGCTAGGAAACCTTCACCATTTTTTGATCAACGAGCTAGTCAACTAGAGGCTTACTAGGGACACAGTGTTTGTCTATGTACCCACACATGTATTTTAGTTTCCAATCAATACAATTATAGCATGTATAATAAACGATTATCATGAACAAGGAAATATAATAATAACCAATTTATTATTGCCTCTAGGGCATATTTCCAACAGTCTCCCACTTGCACTAGAGTCAATAATCTAGTTCACATCACTATGTGATTTACATTGTTCTAACACCCAATGAGTTTCGGGGTTCGATCGTGCTTTGCATGTGAGAGAGGTCTTTAGTCAACGGGTCTGCGACATTCTGATCCGTGTGTACTTTACAAATCTCTATGTCATACTGTAGACACTGCTACCACACTCCACTTGGAGCTATTCCAAATGGCTGTTCCACTATATGTATCCTGACTGCTACTCAGAGTCGTCCGGATAGGTGTCAAAGCTTGCATCGACGTAACCCTTTACGATGAACTCTTCATCACCTCCATAATCGAGAAATATTTCCTTAGTCCTCTAGTTACTAAGGATAATCTTGACCGCTGTCCAGTGATCCACTCCTGGACCATTCTTGTACCCCTTGACAGACTCATGGCAAGGCACACACTAGGTGCGGTACACAGCTTGGCATACTATGCAGAGCCTATGGATAAGGCATAGGGGACGACCTTCGTCCTTTCTCTTTCTTCTGCCGTGGTCGAGCTTTGAGTCTCACTCAACTCCACACCTTACAAATCAGGCAAGAACTCTTTCTTTGACTGATCCATTTTGAACTCTTTCAAAATATTGTCAAGGTATGTACTCATTGAAAGTCTTATCAGACGTCTTGATCTATCTCTATAGATCTTGATGCCCAATATTTAAGTAGCTTCATTCCAGGTCTTCCTTTGAAAAACTCCTTTCAAACGACCCTTTATGCTTTCCAGAAATTCTACATTATTTCCGATCAACAATATGTCAACCACATATACTTATCAGAAATTCTATAGTGCTCCCACTCACTCTATTGTAAATACAAGTTTCTCATAAACTTTGTATAGACATAAAAACTTTGATCACCTCATCAAAGTGTATATTCCAACTCCGAGATGCTTGCTCCAGTCCATAGAAGGATCGCTGGAGTTTGCATACATTTTAGCATCCTTAGGACTGACAAAACCTTCCGGTTGTATCACATACAACCTTTCCTTACGGATACCGTTAAGGAAACGATGTTTTGACATCCATCTGCCAGATTTCATAATTGAAAAATGCAGCAACTGCTAACATGATTCCAACAGACTTTAGCATCGCTACGGGTGAGAAAGTCTCATCGTAGTCAACTCCTTGAACTTGTGAAAAACCCTTTGCCACAAGTCGAGCTTCATAGACGGTGACATTACCGTCCACGTCCGTCTTCCTCTTAAAAAATCCATTTGTTCTGAATGGCCTTACGCCCTTCAGGTAATACTTCCAAAGCCCATACTTTGTTTTCTTACATGGATCCCATCTCAGATTTCATGGCCTCTAACCATTTCTCGGAATCCGGGCCCATCATCGCTTCTCCATAGCTCGTAGGTTCATTGTTGTTCAACAACATGACCTCTAAGACAGGGTTGCCATACCACTCAGGAGCAGTACGCGTCCTTGTCGACCCAAGAGGTTCGATAGTAACTTGATCCGAAGTTTCATGATCATCATCATTAACTTCCTCTTCAACTAACGTAGGCTCCACAGAAACAACTTTCTGCGCTGCGCTACTCTTTGGTTGAAACAAAGGTTCAACAACCTCATCAAGTTCTATCTTCCTCCCACTCAATCTTTCGAAAGAAACTTTTTCTCGAGAAAGGACCCGTTTTAGCAACAAACACTTTGTGCTTGGATCTGAGATAGAAGGTTCACCCAACTGTTACGTTAGGGTATTCTATGAAGATGCATTTGTCCGCTTTGGGTTCGAGCTCATCAGGTTGAAAACCTTTTCCACATAAGCAGCCCCAAACGTTAAGAAATGACAGCTTAGGTTTCTGCCAAACCAAAATTCATACGGTGTCATCTCAACGGACTTAGATGGTGCCCCTTTTTAAAGTGAATGTAGTTGTCTCTAATGCATAACCCCAAAACGATAGTGGCAAATCGATAAGAGACATCATAGTACGCACCATATCCAATAGAGCACGAGTACGACGTTCGGACACACCATCACACTATGGTGTTCCAGGTGGCGTGAGTTGTGAAACAACTTCCACATTGTCTTAAGTTGTATACCAAACTCGTAACTCAGATATTTACCTCCACGATCATATCGTAGACATTTTATCTTCTTGTCACGATGATCTCAAACTTCACTCTGAACTTTTCAAACGATTCAGACTTGTGTTTCATTAAGTAAATATACACTATATCTACTCAAATCATCAGTGAAGGTAAGAAAATAACGATATCCACCGCCCACTACAAAACTCACTAGACCACATACATCAACATGTATCATTTCCAATAAGTCAATTGCCCGCTCCATCATACCGGAAAACGGGATTTTAGTCATCTTGCCCATGAGGCATGGTCCGCATGTCTCAACCGATTCGAAATCGAATGAGTCCAAAGATCCATCAGCATGGAGTTTCTTCATGCGTTTTACACCAATATGACATTTAGTGGCAGTGCCACAAGTATGTGGTACTATCATTATTAACTTTGTATCTTTTGGCATCAATATTATGAACATGTGTATCACTACGATCAAGATTCAATAAACCACTCTTATTGGGTGCATGACCATTGAAGGTATTATTCATGTAAATAGAATAACCATTATTGTCTAACTGCAATGAATAACCGTATTGCAATAAACTTGATCTAATCACGTTCATGCTTAACGCAAACACCAAATAACATTTATTTAGGTTCATCACTAATCCCAAAGGTAGAGAGAGCGCGCGATGGTGATCACATCAACCTTGGAAACACTTCCAACACTCATCGTCACCTCACCCTTAGCCTCCGTTTATTCCGTAGCTTTTATTTCGAGTTACCAACACTTAGCAACCGAACCGGTATCTAATACCCAGGTGCTACTAGGAGTACTAGTAAGGTACACATCAATAACATGTATATCAAATATACTTCTGTCGACGTTGCCAACCTTCTTATCTACCAAGCATCTAGGGTTGTTCCACTTCAGCAACCGTTCTCCTCATAATAGAAGCACTCAGTCTCGGGTTTGGGTTCAACCTTGGGTTTCTTTACTGGAGCAGCAACTGGCTTGCCATCCATGAAGTATCCCTCCTTGCCCTTACCCTTCTTGAAACTAGTGGTTTTACTAACCATCAACACTTGATGCTCCTTCTTGATTTCTACCTTCGCGAGGTCAAACATCGCGAATAGCTCAGGGATCATTATTTCCATCTCTGGCCTTTTATAGTTCATCACGAAGCTCTAGTAGCTTAGTGACAGTGACTTGGAGAACTATACCAATCACTATCTTATCTGGAAGATCACCTTCCACTTGATTCAAGCAATTGTAGTACCCAGACAATCTGAGCACATGCTCAACGATTGAGCTATTCTCCATCATCTTTCAGGCAAAGAATCTTGTTGGAGGTCTCATACCTCTCAACACGGGCACGAGCCTGAGATCCCAATTTCAGCTCTTAGAACATCTCATATGTTCCGTGACGTTCAAAACGTTTTGGAGCCTCAATTCTAAGCCGTAATGCATGACGCACTGAACTATCAAGTAGTTATCAGAACATGCCTGTCAGATGTTCACAACATCTACAGACGACGCTTGAGGGGGTGGCGCACCGAGCGGTGCATTAAGGACATAAGCCTTCTGTGCAGCATTGAGGACAATCCTCAGATCACGGACCCAGTCCGCATTATTGCTACCATCATCTTTCAAATCTATTTCTTTAGGAACATATAAAAATTCAAGGGAGCTACAGCGCGAGCTAGTAATCTACAACATAATTTGCAAAGACATTTTGACTATGTTCATGATAATGAGTTTAGTTAATCATATTACTTAAAAACTCCCACTCAAATTGACATCCCTCCGGTCATTCGAGTGTCACATGATCCAAATCCACCAACTCAAGTCCGATCATCACGTGAGTTGAGGTGGTTTCAATGGTGAACATCTTCATGTTGATCATATCTACTATATGACTCATGTTCGACCTTTCGGTCTCTTGTGTTCCGAGGCCATGTCTGTACATGCTAGGCTCGTCATGTTTAACCCGAGTGTTCCGCACGTGCAACATGGCTTACACCCGTTGTATGTGAACGTAGAGTCTATCACACCCGATCATCACGGCGTGTCTCGAAACGACGAACTTTCGCAACGGTGCACACTCGGGGAGAACACAATTTATCTTGAAATTTAAGTGAGGGATCACCTTATAATGCTACCGTCGTCCTAAGCAAAATAAGATGCATAAAAGGATTAACATCACATGCAAATCATAAGTGACATGATATGGCCATGAACTCGTGCTTTTGATCTCCATCTCCAAAGCACCGGCATGATCTCCATCGTCACCGGCATGACACCATGATCTCCATTATCTTGATCTCCATCAACGTGTCGCCATGAGGTTGTCGCGCCGACTGTTGCTTCCACGACTATTGCTAACGTTTAGCGATAAAGTAAAGCATTACATAGCGCTTAATGATTGACACGCAGGTCATACAATAATTAAAGACAACTCTATGGCTCCTGCCAGTTGCCGTACTCATCGACATGCAAGTCGTGATATTCTATACAACACATGATCATCTCATACATCACATATATCTCATCATGTAATTGGCCATATCACATCACAACATACCCTGCAAAAACAAGTTAGACGTCCTCTAATTGTTGTTGCAAATTTTACGTGGCTGCTACGGGTTTGCAAGAACCGTTCTTACCTACGCAAAACCACAACGTGGTGTAGTGATTGCTTTTTGATCTTCTAAAAGAACCCTCTTCATTGAAATTGATTCAACTAAAGTGAGAGAGACAGACACCCGCTAGCCATCTTTATGCAACGAAGTTACATGTCAGTTGAAGGAACCTGTCTCGCGTAAGCGTACGCGTAATGTCGGTCCGGGCCGCTTCATCTCACAATACCGCCGAATCAAGTATCAACTAGTAACGGCAAGCAATATGTATACACCCAGGCCCACAACTCGTTTGTGTTCTACTCGAGATCTCATCTACGCATAGACATAGCTCTGATACCACTGTTGGGGAACGTTGCATGGGAAACAAAAATTTTCCTATGCACACACTAGATCTATCCATGGTGATGAGCATCTACGAGAGGGAGAGTGAATCTACACACCCTTGTAGATCGCTAAGCGGAAGCGTTTAAGAAACGCGGTTGATGTAGTCGAACGTTTCCGCGATCCAAATCGCAAGTCGTCCCTCGAACTGATCACGAACTAGTGCCGAACGGACGGCACCTCCGCGTTCAACACACGTACGGCTTGATGACGCCTTCACCTCCTCGATCCAGCGAGCGATGGTGAAGTAGTAGATGAGTTCCGGCAGCACGACGGCGTGGTGATGGTGGTGAGGAACAATCTCTGCAGGGCTTCGCCAAGCGCTACGGAGATTATGACGGAGGAACTAGAGGGTTAGGGTTGCCGGCACATGGCTTGGGGAATTCTTGATGTATTCCGGGTGGTAGCCCTGCCCCTCTATTTATATGTTGAGCCCCGGGGTCGAAACTTGGAGAAAGAGCCTCCTCAAAGTCAGTTTGGCCCGCAAGGCAAGAGTCCTGCTCGGACTCCAGGACCAGACGCTAGGGTCCTCGGCGTCTGGCCCCAGACGCCAGGGTCCCTGGCGTCTGGCCCCTGGCCTCCGCAAAACTTCCTTTTGCACCTTCCTAAAGCCTCGTGGGCTTTACCCCTTGGCCCAAATAAAGTGTTCTCGTACCCGAACATTTCGGGAAACATCCGGAACCCCTTCCGGTGATTTCCGGAACCCTTCCGGAGACCAAACACTATTATCCCATATATCAATCTTTACCTCCGGACTATTCCAGAGCTCCTCGTCATGTCCGGGATCTCATCCGGGACTCCGAACAACTTTCGGTCACCAACATAACAACTCAACTATACTTATATCGTCACCAAACGTTAAGTGTGTAGACCCTGCGAGTTCGAGAACTATGTAGACATGACCGAGACACCTCTACGGTCAATAACCAATAGCGGGACCTGGATGCCCATATTGGCTCCTACATATTCTACGAAGATCTTTATCGGTTGAACCTCTATGTCAAGGATTCAGTTAATCCCGTATGATGTTCCCTTTGTTTATCGGTATGTTACTTGCCCGAGATTCGATCGTCGGTATCTCTATACCTAGTTCAATCTCGTTACCGGCAAGTCTCTTTACTCGTTCCGTAATACAAGATCCCGTGGCTAACACTTTAGTCACATTGCTTGCAAGGCTTATAATGATGTTGTATTACCGAGTGGGCCCTGAGATACCTCTCCGTCACATGGAGTAACAAATCCCAGTCTTGATCCATGCCAATTCAACAGACACCCTCGGAGATACCTGTAGAGCATCTTTATAGTCACCCAGTTACGTTGCGACGTTTGATACACACAAGGTATTCCTCCGGTGTCAGTGAGTTGCATGATCTCATGGTCAAAGGAACAGATACTTGACATGCAGAAAACAATAGCAATAAACTGACACGATCATATGCTACGTTTACAGTTTGGGTCTTGTCCATCACATCATTCTCCTAATGATGTGATCCCATTATCAAATGACATCTCATGTCCATGGCTAGGAAACCTTCACCATCTTTTGATCAACGAGCTAGTCAACTAGAGGCTTACTAGGGACACAGTGTTTGTCTATGTACCCCCACATGTATTTAAGTTTCCAATCAATACAATTATAGCATGGATAATAAACGATTATCATGAACAAGGAAATATAATAATAACCAATTTATTATTGCCTCTAGGGCATATTTCCAACAGTCTTTGCCGTAACCCTCTCAACTTTTTATCACATGCTATGTGGGTGAAATGATGATACCATGCCAAGTTTCAACCTTTTCAGAGTTCATTTGTACTGCTTTTCAATTTCAGGGTCATTCAGCGCAAAAAAAATCATTAAATGCGCAAAAAATAGCAAATGAAGTTAGAAATGTTTGAAGTTTGAGGATGTGGCTTTGAATGGTGCATATTTAATGCACAAAAAGTCTGGAGTTGAAATAAGTTTAAAAAATGAAATGCCTTTGTAACAGATGAGTTTTCGTCCGAAACCCTCATACTTTGAAGGAGATGGTCCAGTTTGTACACGAAGTGCATCCAGTTTTTGCCGTAACCCTCTCAACTTTTTATCACATGCTATGTGTGTGAAATGATGATACCATGCGAAGTTTCAACCTTTTCAGAGTTCATTTGTACTGCTTTTCAATTTCAGGGTCATTCAGCATAAAAAAATCATTAAATGCATGAAAAATAGCAAATGAAGTTAGAAATGTTTGAAATTTGAGGATGTGGCTTTGAATGGTGCATATTGAATGCAAAAAAATCTGGAGTCCAAATAAGTTTAAAAAATGAAATGCCTTTGTAACAGATGAGTTTTCGTCCGAAACCCTCATACTTGGAAGGAGATGGTCCAGTTTGTGCACGAAGTGCATCCAGTTTTTGCCGTAACCCTCTCAACTTTTTATCACATGCTATGTGGGTGAAATGATGATACCATGCCAAGTTTCAACCTTTTCAGAGTTTATTTGTACTGCTTTTCAATTTCAGGGTCATTCAGCGCAAAAAAATCATTAAATGCATGAAAAATAGCAAATGAAGTTAGAAATGTTTGAAATTTGAGGATGTGGCTTTGAATGGTGCATATTGAATGCACAAAAAGTCTGGAGTCCAAATAAGTTTAAAAAACGAAATGCCCTTGTAACAGATGAGTTTTCGTCCGAAACCCTTATACTTCAAAGGAGATGGTCCAGTTTGTGCACGAAGTGCATCCAGTTTTTGCCGTAACCCTCTCAACTTTTTATCACATGCTATGTGGGTGAAATGATTATACCATGCCAAGTTTCAACCTTTTCAGAGTTCATTTGTACTGCTTTTCAATTTCTGGGTCATTCAGCGCAAAAAAAATCATTAAAAGCATGAAAAATAGCAAACGAAGTTAGAAATATTTTAAATTTGAGGATGTGGCTTTGAATGGTGCATATTGAATGCAGAAAAAGTCTGGAGTTGAAATAAGTTTAAAAAAATGAAATCCCTTTGTAACAGATGAGTTTTCGTCTGAAACCCTCATACTTCGAAGGAGATGGTCCAGTTTGTACACGAACTCCATCCAGTTTTTGCCGTAACCCACTCAACTTTGTAGCACATGCTATGTGTGTGAAATGATGATACCATGCCAAGTTTCAACCTTTTCAGAGTTCATTTGTACCGTTGCAGGGTCATTCTGCGCAAAAAAAATCATTAAATGCGTGAAAAATAGCAAATGAAGTTAGAAATGTTGAAATTTGAGGATGTGGCTTTGAATGGTGCATATTGAATGCACAAAAATCTGGAGTCCAAATAAGTTTAAAAAATGAAATGCCTTTGTAACAGATGAGTTTTCGTCCGAAACCCTCATACTTCGAAGGAGATGGTCCAGTTTGTACACGAAGTGCATCCAGTTTTTGTCGTAACCCTCTCAACTTTTTATCACATGCTATGTGTGTGAAATGATGATACCATGCAAAGTTTCAACCTTTTCAGAGTTCATTTGTACTGCTTTTCAATTTCAGGGTCATTCAACGCAAAAAAAATCATCAAATGCGTGAAAAATAGCAAACGAAGTTAGAAATATTTTAAATTTGAGGATGTGGCTTTGAATGGTGCATATTGAATGCACAAAAAGTCTGGAGTTGAAATATGTTTAAAAAAATGAAATGCCTTTGTAAAAGATGAGTTTTCGTCCGAAACCCTCATACTTCGCAGGAGATGGTCTACTTTGTGCACGAAGTGCATCCAGTTTTTGCCGTAACCCTCTCAACTTTTTATCACATGCTATGAGTGTGAAACGATGATACCATGCGAAGTTTCAACCTTTTTAGAGTTCATTTGTACTGCTTTTCAATTTCAGGGTCATTCAGCGCAAAAAAAATCATTAAATGCCTGAAAAATAGCAAACTAAGTTAGAAATGTTTGAAATTTGAGGATGTGGCTTTGAATGGTGCATATTGAATGCACAAAAAGTCTAGAGTCCAAATAAGTTTAAAAAATGAAATGCCTTTGTAACAGATGAGTTTTCGTCCGAAACCCTCATACTTCGAAGGAGATGGTCCAGTTTGTGCACGAAGTGCATCAACTTTTTGTCGTAACCCTCTCAACTTTTTATAACATGCTATGTTGGTGAAATGATGATACCATGCCAAGTTTCAAACTTTTCAGAGTTCATTTGTACAGCTTTTCAATTTCAGGGTCATTCAGCGCAAAAAAAATCATTAAATGTGTGAAAAATAGCAAATGAAGTTAGAAATATTTTAAAAAATGAAATGCCTTTGTAACAGATGAGTTTTCGTCCGAAACCCTCATACTTCGAAGGAGATGGTCCAGTTTGTACACGAAGTGCATCCAGTTTTTGCCGTAACCCTCTCAACTTTTTATCACATGCTATGTGTGTGAAATGATGATACCATGCGAAGTTTCAACCTTTTCAGAGTTCATTTGTACTGCTTTTCAATTTCAGGGTCATTCAGCACAAAAAAAATCATTAAATGCATGAAAAATAGCAAACGAAGTTAGAAATGTTTTAAATTTGAGGATGTGGCTTTGAATGGTGCATATTGAATGCACAAAAGTCTGGAGTTGAAATAAGTTTAAAAAATGAAATGCCTTTGTAACAGATGAGTTTTCGTCCGAAACCCTCATACTTCGAAGGAGATGGTCCAGTTTGTACACGAAGTGCATCCAGTTTTTGCCGTAACCCTCTCAACTTTTTATCACATGCTATGTGTTTGAAATGATGTTACCATGCGAAGTTTCAACCTTTTCAGAGTTAATTTGTACTGCTTTTCAATTTCAGGGTCATCCAGCACAAAAAAATCATTAAATGCATGAAAAATAGCAAACGAAGTTAGAAATGTTTTAAATTAGAGGATGTGGCTTTGAATGGTGCATATTGAATGCACAAAAAGTCTGGAGTTGCAATAAGTTTAAAAAAATGAAATGCCTTTGTAAAAGATGAGTTTTCGTCCGAAACCCTTATACTTCGAAGGAGATGGTCCAGTTTGTGCACGAAGTGCATCCAGTTTTTTCCGTAACCTTCTCAACTTTTTATCACATGCTATGTGGGTGAAATGATGATACCATGCCAAGTTTCAACCTTTACAGAGTTCATTTGTACTGCTTTTGAATTTCAGGGTCATTTAGCGCAATAAAATCATTAAATGTACGAAAAATAGCAAATGAAGTTAGAAATATTTGAAATTTGAGGATGTGGCTTTGAATGGTTCATATTGAATGCACAAAAAGTCTGGAGTTGAAATAAGTTTAAAAAATGAAATGCCTTTGTAACAGATGAGTTTTCGTCCAAAACCCTCATACTTCGAAGGAGATGGTCCAGTTTGTGCACGAAGTGCATCCAGTTTTTGCCGTAACCCTCTCAACTTTTTATCACATGCTATGTGGGTGAAATGATGATACCATGCCAAGTTTCAACCTTTTCAGAGTTCATTTGTACTGCTTTTCAATTTTAGGGTCATTCAGCGCAAAAAAAAAATCATTAAATGCATGAAAAATAGCAAATGAAGTTACAAATGTTTGAAATTTGAAGATGTGGCTTTGAATGTTGCATATTTTATACAGAAAAAGTCTGGAGTTGAAATATGTTTAAAAAATGAAATGCCTTTGTAACAGATGAGTTTTCGTCTGAAACCCTCATACTTCGAAGGAGATGGTCCAGTTTGTACACGAATTGCATCTAGTTTTTGCCGTAACCCACTCAGCTTTTTAGCACATGCTATGGGTGTGAAATGATGATACCATGCCAAGTTTCAACCTTTTCAGAGTTCATTTGTACTGCTTTTCAATTTTAGGGTCATTTAGCGCAAAAAAAATCATTAAATGCGTGAAAAATAGCAAATGAAGTTAGAAATGTTTGAAATTTGAGGATGTGGCTTTGAATGGTGCATATTGAATGCACAAAAAGTCTGGAGTTCAAATAAGTTTAAAAAATGAAATGACTTTGTAAAATATGAGTTTTCGTCCGAAACCCTCATACTTCGAAGGAGATGGTCCAGTTTGTGCACGAAGTTTATCCAGTATTTTCCGTAAGCCTCTCAACTTTTTATCACATGCTATGTGGGTGAAATGATGATACCATGCCAAGTTTCAACCTTTTCAGAGTTCATTTGTACTGCTTTTCAATTTCAGGGTCAATTAGCGCAACAAAATCATTAAATGTATGAAAAATAGCAAATGAAGTTAGAAATGTTTGAAATTTGAGGATGTGGCTTTGAATGTTGCATATTTAATGCAGAAAAAGTCTGGAGTTGAAATAAGTTTAAAAAAATGAAAAGCCTTTGTAAAAGATGAGTTTTCGTCCGAAACCCTCATACTTCGAAGGAGATGGTCCAGTTTGTGCACGAAGTGCATCTAGTTTTTGCCTAACCCTCTCAATTTTTTATCACATGCTATGTGGGTGAAATGATGATACCATGCCAAGTTTCAACCTTTTCAGAGTTCATTTGTACTGCTTTTCAATTTCAGGGTCATTTAGCGCAAAAACAAATCATTAAATGCATGAAAAATAGCAAATGAAGTTAGAAATGTTTGAAATTTGAGGATGTGGCTTTGAATGTTGCATATTTAATGCAGAAAAAGTCTGGAGTTGAAATAAGTTTAAAAAAATGAAATGCCTTTGTAACAGATGAGTTTTCGTCTGAAACCCTCATACTTCGAAGGAGATGGTTCAGTTTGTACACAAAGTGCATCTAGTTTTTGCCGTAACCCAGTCAGATTTTTAGCACATGCTATGTGTGTGAAATGATGATACCGTGCCACGTTTCAACCTTTTCAGAGTTAATTTGTACTGCTTTTCAATTTCTGGGTCATTTAGCGCAAAAAAAATCCTTAAATGCGTGAAAAATAGCAAATGAAGTTAGAAATGTTTGAAATTTGAGGATGTGGCTTTGAATGGTCCATATTGAATGCACAAAAAGTCTGGAGTTGAAATAAGTTTAAAAAATGAAATGCCTTTGTAACAGATGAGTTTTCGTCCAAAACCCTCATACTTCGAAGGAGATGGTCCAGTTTGTACATGAAGTGCATCTAGTTTTTGTCGTAACCCTCTCAACTTTTTATCACCTGCTATGTGTGTGAAATGATGATACCATGCGAAGTTTCAACCTTTTCAGAGTTCATTTGTAATGCTTTTGAATTTCAGGGTCATTCAACACAAAAAAATCATTAAATGCCTGAAAAATAGCAAACGAAGTTAGAAATGTTTTAACTTTGAGGATGTGGCTTTGAATGTTGCATATTGAATGCACAAAAAGTCTGAAGTTTAAATAAGTTTAAAAAATGAAATGCCTTTGTAACACATGAGTTTTCGTCTGAAACACTCATACTTCGAAGGAGATGGTCCAGTTTGTACACGAAGTGCATTCAGTTTTTGCCGTAACCCTCTCAACTTTTTATCACATGCTATGTCCGTGAAATGATGATACCATGCCAAGTTTCAACATTTTCAGAGTTCATTTGTACTGCTTTTCAATTTCAGGGTCATTTATCACTACAAAATCATTAAATGTATGAAAAATAGCAAATGAAGTTAGAAATGTTTGAAATTTGAGGATGTGGTTTTCAATGGTTCATATTGAATGCACAAAAAGTCTGGAGTTGAAATAAGTTTAAAAAAATGAAATGCCTTTGTAACAGATGAGTTTTCGTCCGAAACCCTCATACTTCGAAGGAGATGGTCCAGTTTGTGCACGAAGTGCATCCAGTTTTTGCCGTAACCCTCTCAACTTTTTATCACATGCTATGTGGGTGAAATTATGATACCATGCCAAGTTTCAACCTTTTCAGAGTTCATTTGTACTGGTTTTCAATTTCAGGGTCATTCAGCGCAAAAAAATCATTAAATGCATGAAAGATAGCAAATGAAGTTAGAAATGTTTGAAATTTGAGGATGTGGCTTTGAATGGTGCATATTTAATGCAGAAAAAGTCTGGAGTTGAAATAAGTTTAAAAAATGAAATGCCTTTGTAACAGATGAGTTTTCGTCTAAACCCTCATACTTCGAAGGAGATGGTCCAGTTTGTACACGAAGTGCATCTAGTTTTTGCCGTAACCCACTCAAATTTTTAGCACATGCTATGTGTGTGAAATTATGATAACATGCCAAGTTTCAACCTTTTCAGAGTTCATTTGTACTGCTTTTCAATTTCAGGGGCATTCAGCGCAAAAAAAATCATTAAATGCGTGAAAAATAGCAAATGAAGTTAGAAATGTTTGAAATTTGAGGATGTGGCTTTGAATGGTGCATATTGAATGCACAAAAAGTCTGGAGTTCAAATAAGTTTAAAAAATGAAATGACTTTGTAAAATATGAGTTTTCGTCCGAAACCCTCATACTTCGAAGGAGATGGTCCAGTTTGTGCACGAAGTTTATCCAGTTTTTTCCGTAAGCCTCTCAACTTTTTATCACATGCTATGTGGGTGAAATGATGATACCATGCCAAGTTTCAACCTTTTCAGAGTTCATTTGTACTGCTTTTCAATTTCAGGGTCATTCAGCACAAAAAACTCATTAAATGCCTGAAAAATAGCAAACAAAGTTAGAAATGTTTTAAATTTGAGGATGTGGCTTTGAATGTTGCATATTGAATGCACAAAAAGTCTGGAGTTGAAATAAGCTTAAAAAAATGAAATGACTTTGTAAAAGATAAAGTTTTCGTCCGAAACCCTCATACTTCGAAGGCGATGGTCCAGTTTGTGCACGAAGTGCATCCAGTTTTTGCCGTAACCCTCTCAACTTTTTATCACATGCTATGTGGGAGAAATGATGATACCATGCCAAGTTTCATCCTTTTCAGAGTTCATTTGTACTGCTTTTCAATTTCAGGGTCATTTAGCGCAAAAAAATCATTAAATGCATGAAAAATAGCAAATGAATTTAGAAATGTTTGAAATTTGAGGATGTGGCTTTGAATGGTGCATATTGAATGCACCAAAAGTCTGAAGTTGAAATAAGTTTTAAAAAATGAAATGCATTTGTAACAGATCAGTTTTCGTGCGAAACCCTCATACTTCGAAGGAGATGGTCCAGTTTGTGCACGAAGTTTATCCAGTGTTTTCCGTAAGCTTCTCAACTTTTTATCACATGCTATGTGGGTGAAATGATGATACCATGCCAAGTTTCAACCTTTTCAGAGTTCATTTGTACTGCTTTTCAATTTCAGGGTCATTTAGCGCAACAAAATCATTAAATGTATGAAAACTAGCAAATGAAGTTAGAAATGTTTGAAATTTGAGGATGTGGCTTTGAATGTTACATATTTAATGCTGAAAAAGTCTGGAGTTGAAATAAGTTTAAAAAAATGAAAAGTCTTTGTAAAAGATGAGTTTTCGTCCGAAACCCTCATACTTCGAAGGAGATGGTCCAGTTTGTGCACGAAGTGTATCCAGTTTTTGCCGTAACCCTCTCAATTTTTTATCACATGCTATGTGGGTGAAATGATGATACCATGCCAAGTTTCAACCTTTTCAGAGTTCATTTGTACTGCTTTTCAATTTCAGGGTCATTTAGCGCAAAAACAAATCATTAAATGCATGAAAAATAGCAAATGAAGTTACAAATGTTTGAAATTTGAGGATGTGGCTTTGAATGTTGCATATTTAATGCAGAAAAAGTCTGGAGTTGAAATAAGTTTAACAAAATGAAATGCCTTTGTAACAGATGAGTTTTCGTCTGAAACCCTCATACTTCGAAGGAGATGGTTCAGTTTGTACACGAAGTGCATCTAGTTTTTGCCGTAACCCAGTCAAATTTTTAGCACATGCTATGTGTGTGAAATGATGATACCATGCCACGTTTCAACCTTTTCAGAGTTCATTTGTACTGCTTTTCAATTTCAGGGTCATTTAGCGCAAAAAAAATCATTAAATGCGTGAAAAATAGCAAATGAAGTTAGAAATGTTTGAAATTTGAGGATGTGGCTTTGAATGGTGCATATTGAATGCACAAAAAGTCTGGAGTTGAAATAAGTTTAAAAAATGAAATGCCTTTGTAACAGATGAGTTTTCGTCCAAAACCCTCATACTTCGAAGGAGATGGTCCAGTTTGTACACGAAGTGCATCCAGTTTTTGTCGTAACCCTCTCAACTTTTTATCACCTGCTATGTGTGTGAAATGATGATACCATGCGAAGTTTCAACCTTTTCAGAGTTCATTTGTAATGCTTTTGAATTTCAGGGTCATTCAACACAAAAAAATCATTAAATGCCTGAAAAATAGCAAACGAAGTTAGAAATGTTTTAACTTTGAGGATGTGGCTTTGAATGTTGCATATTGAATGCACAAAAAGTTTGAAGTTGAAATAAGTTTAAAAAATGAAATGCCTTTGTAACAGATGAGTTTTCGTCTGAAACACTCATACTTCGAAGGAGATGGTCCAGTTTGTACACGAAGTGCATTCAGTTTTTGCCGTAACCCTCTCAACTTTTTATCACATGCTATGTGGGTGAAATGATGATACCATGCCAAGTTTCAACATTTTCAGAGTTCATTTGTACTGCTTTTCAATTTCAGGGTCATTTATCACAACAAAATCATTAAATGTATGAAAAATAGCAAATGAAGTTAGAAATGTTTGAAATTTGAGGATGTGGCTTTCAATGGTTCATATTGAATGCACAAAAAGTCTGGAGTTGAAATAAGTTTAAAAAAATGAAATGCCTTTGTAACAGATGAGTTTTCGTCCGAAACCCTCATACTTCGAAGGAGATGGTCCAGTTTGTGCACGAAGTGCATCCAGTTTTTGCCGTAACCCTCTCAACTTTTTATCACATGCTATGTGGGTGAAATTATGATACCATGCCAAGTTTCAACCTTTTCAGAGTTCATTTGTACTGGTTTTCAATTTCAGGGTCATTCAGCGAAAAAAAATCATTAAATGCATGAAAGATAGCAAATGAAGTTAGAAATTTTTGAAATTTGAGGATGTGGCTTTGAATGGTGCATATTTAATGCAGAAAAAGTCTGGAGTTGAAATAAGTTTAAAAAATGAAATGCCTTTGTAACAGATGAGTTTTCGTCTAAACCCTCATACTTCGAAGGAGATGGTCCAGTTTGTACACGAAGTGCATCTAGTTTTTGCCGTAACCCACTCAAATTTTTAGCACATGCTATGTGTGTGAAATTATGATAACATGCCAAGTTTCAACCTTTTCAGAGTTCATTTATACTGCTTTTCAATTTCAGGGGCATTCAGCGCAAAAAAAATCATTAAATGCGTGAAAAATAGCAAATGAAGTTAGAAATGTTTGAAATTTGAGGATGTGGCTTTGAATGGTGCATATTGAATGCACAAAAAGTCTGGAGTTGAAATAAGTTTAAAACATGAAATGCCTTTGTAAAAGATGAGTTTTCGTCCGAAACCCTCATACTTCGAAGGAGATGGTCCAGTTTGTGCACGAAGTTTATCCAGCTTTTTCCGTAAGCCTCTCAACTTTTAATCACATGCTATGTGGGTGAAATGATGATACCATGCCAAGTTTCAACCTTTTCAGAGTTCATTTGTACTGCTTTTCAATTTCAGGGTCATTCAGCAAAAAAAACTCATTAAATGCCTGAAAAATAGCAAACGAAGTTAGAAATGTTTGAAATTTGAGGATGTGCCTTTGAATGTTGCATATTGAATGCACAAAAAGTCTGGAGTTGAAATAAGCTTAAAAAATGAAATGCCTTTGTAAAAGATAAAGTTTTCGTCCGAAACCCTCATACTTCGAAGGAGATGGTCCAGTTTGTGCACGAAGTGCATCCAGTTTTTGCCGTAACCCTCTCAACTTTTTATCACATGCTATGTGGGAGAAATGATGATACCATGCCAAGTTTCATCCTTTTCAGAGTTCATTTGTACTGCTTTTCAATTTCAGGGTCATTTAGCGCAAAAAAAACATTAAATGCATGAAAAATAGCAAATGAAGTTAGAAATGTTTGAAATTTGAGGATGTGGCTTTGAATGGTGCATATTAAATGCACAAAAAGTCTGAAGTTGAAATAAGTTTAAAAAATGAAATGCCTTTGTAACAGATGAGTTTTCGTCTGAAACACTCATACTTCGAGGGAGATGGTCCAGTTTGTACACGAAGTGAATTCAGTTTTTGCCGTAACCCTCTCAACTTTTTATCACATGCTATGTCGGTGAAATGATGATACCATGCCAAGTTTCAACCTTTTCAGAGTTCATTTGTACTGCTTGTCAATTTCAGGGTCATTTATCGCAACAAAATCATTAAATGTATGAAAAATAGCAAATGAAGTTAGAAATATTTGAAATTTGAGGATGTGGCTTTCAATGGTTCATATTGAATGCACAAAAAGTATGGAGTTGAAATAATTTTAAAAAAATGAAATGCATTTGTAACAGATCAGTTTTCGTGCGAAACCCTCATAATTCGAAGGAGATGGTCCAGTTTGTGCACGAAGTGCATCCAGTTTTTGCCATAACCCTCTCAACTTTTTATCACATGCTATGTGGGTGAAATTATGATACCATGCCAACTTTCAACCTTTTCAGAGTTCATTTGTACTGCTTTTCAATTTCAGGGTCATTTATCGCAACAAAATCATTAAATGTATGAAAAATAGCAAATGAAGTTAGAAATGTTTGAAATTTGAGGATGTGGCTTTCAATGGTTCATATTGAATGCACAAAAAGTCTGGAGTTGAAATAAGTTTAAAAAAATGAAATGCCTTTGTAAAAGATGAGTTTTCGTCCGAAACCCTCATACTTCAAAGGAGATGGTCCAGTTTGTCCACGAAGTGCATCCAGTTTTTTCCGTAACCCTCTCAACTTATTATCACATACTATGTGGGTGAAATGATGATACCATGCCAAGTTTCAACCTTTTCAGAGTTCATTTGTACTGATTTTCAATTTCAGGGTCATTTAGCGCAACAAAATCATTAAATGTATGAAAAATAGCATATGAAGTTAGAAATGTTTGAAATTTGAGGATGTGGCTTTGAATGGTTCATATTGAATGCACAAAAAGTCTGGAGTTGAAATAAGTAAAAAAAATGAAATGCCTTCGTAACAGATGACTTTTCGTCCGAAACCCTCATACTTCGAAGGAGATGGTCCAGTTTCTGCACGAAGTGCATCCAGTTTTTGACGTAACCCTCTCAACTTTTTATCACATGCTATGTGGGTGAAATGATGATACCATGCCAAGTTTCAACCTTTTCATAGTTCATTTGTACTGCTTTTCAATTTCAGGGTCATTCAGCGCAAAAAAAATCATTAAATGCATGAAAAATAGCAAATGAAGTTACAAATGTTTGAAATTTGAGGATGTGGCTTTGAATGGTGCATATTAAATGCACAAAAATTCTGAAGTTGAAATAAGTTTAAAAAATGAAATGCCTTTGTAACAGATGAGTTTTCGTCTGAAACCTCATAATTCGAAGGAGATGGTCCAGTTTGTACACGAAGTGCATCTAGTTTTTGCCGTAACCACTCAGCTTTTTAGCACATGCTATGTGTGTGAAATGATGATACCATGCCAAGTTTCAACCTTTTCAGAGTTCATTTGTACTGCTTTTCAATTTCAGGGTCATTTAGCGCAAAAAAATCATTAAATGCGTGAAAAATAGCAAATGAAGTTAGAAATGTTTGAAATTTGAGGATGTAGCTTTGAATGGTGCATATTGAATGCACAAAAAGTCTGGAGTTGAAATAACTTTAAAAATGAAATGCCTTTGTAACAGATGAGTTTTCGTCCGAAACCCTCATACTTCGACGGAGATGGTCCAGTTTGTACACGAAGTGCATCTAGTTTTTGTCGTAACCCTCTCAACTTTTTATCACATGCTATGTGTGTGAAATGATGATACCATGCGAAGTTTCAACCTTTTCAGAGTTCATTTGTACTGCTTTTCAATTTCAGGGTCATTCAGCACAAAAAATTATTAAATGCCTGAAAAATAGCAAACGAAGTTAGAAATGTTTTAAATTTGAGGATGTGGCTTTGAATGTTGCATATTGAATGCACAAAAAGTCTGGAGTTGAAATAAGTTAAAAAAATGAAATGCCTTTGTAAAAGATGAGTTTTCGTTCGAAACCCTCATACTTCGAAGGGGATGATCCAGTTTGTGCACGAAGTGCATCCAGTTTTTGCCGTAACCCTCTCAACTTTTTATCACATGCTATGTGAGTGAAATGATGATACCATGCCAAGTTTCAACCTCTTCAGAGTTCATTTGTACTGCTTTTCAATTTCAGGGTCATTTAGCACAAAAAAATCATTAAATGCATGAAAAATAACTAATGAAGTTAGAAATGTTTGAAATTTGAGGATGTGGCTTTGAATGGTGCATATTGAATGCACAAAAATTCTGAAGTTGAAATAAGTTTAAAAAATGAAATGCCTTTGTAGCAGATGAGTTTTCGTCTGAAACACTCATACTTCGAAGGAGATGGTCCTGTTTGTACACGAAGTGCATTCAGTTTTTGCCGTAACCCTCTCAACTTATTATCACATGCTATGTCAGTGAAATGATGATACCATGCCAAGTTTCAACCTTTTCAGAGTTCATTTGTACTGCTTTTCAATTTCAGGGTCATTTAGCGCAACAAAATCATTAAATGTATGAAAAATAGCAAATGAAGTTAGAAATGTTTGAAAATTGAGGATGTGGCTTTCAATGGTTCATATTGAATGCACAAAAAGTCTGGAGTTGAAATAAGTTTAAAAAAATAAAATGCCTTTGTAACAGATGAGTTTTTGTCCGAAACCCTCATACTTCGAAGGAGATGGTCCAGTTTGTGCACGAAGTGCATCCAGTTTTTGCCGTAACCCTCTCAACTTTTTATCACATGCTATGTGGGTGAAATGATGATACCATGCCAAGTTTCAACCTTTTCAGAGTTCATTTGTACTGGTTTTTAATTTCAGGGTCATTCAGCGCAAAAAAATCATTAAATGCATGAAAAATAGCAAATGAAGTTAGAAATGTTTGAAATTTGAGGATGTGGCTTTGAATTGTGCATATTTAATGCAGAAAAAGTCTGGAGTTGAAATAAGTTTAAAAAATGAAATGCCTTTGTAACAGATGAGTTTTCGTGTGAAACCCTCATACTTCGAAGGAGATGGTCCAGTTTGTACACGAAGTGCATCTTGTTTTTGCCGTAACCCACTCAAATTTTTAGCACATGCTATGTGTGTGAAATGATGAAAACATGCCAAGTTTCAACCTTTTCAGAGTTCATTTGTACTGCTTTTCAATTTCAGGGTCATTCAGCGCAAAAATAATAATTAAATGCGTGAAAAATAGCAAATGAAGTTGGAAATGTTTGAAATTTAAGGATGTGGCATTGAATGGTGCATATTGAATGCACAAAAAGTCTAGAGTTGAAATAAGTTTAAAAATGAAATGCCTTTGTAACAGATGAGTTTTCGTCCGAAACCCTCATACTTCGAAGGAGATGGTCCAGTTTGTACACGAAGTGCATCCAGTTTTTGCCGTAACCCTCTCAACTTTTTATCACATGCTATGTGTGTGAAATGATGATACCATTCGAAGTTTCAACCTTTTTAGAGTTCATTTGTACTGCTTTTCAATTTCAGGGTCATTCAGCACAAAAAAAATCATTAAATGCCTGAAAAATAGCAAACGAAGTTAGAAACGTTTTAAATTTGAGGATGTGGCTTTGAATGGTGCATATTGAATGCACAAAAAGTCTGGAGTTGAAATAAGTTTAAAAAAAATGAAATGCCTTTGTAAAGGATGAGTTTTCGTCTGAAACACTCATACTTCGAAGGAGATGGTCCAGTTTGTACACGAAGTGCATCTAGTTTTTGCCGTAACCCACTCAACTTTTTAGCACATGCTATGTGTGTGAAATGATGATACCATGCCAAGTTTCGACATTTTCAAAGTTCATTTGTACTGCTTTTCAATTTCAGGGTCATTCAGCGCAAAAAAATCATTAAATGCGTGAAAAATAGCAAATGAAGTTAGAAATGTTTGAAATTTGAGGATGTGGCTTTGAATGGTTCATATTGAATGCACAAAAAGTCTGGAGTTGAAATAAGTTTAAAAATGAAATGCCTTTGTAACAGATGAGTTTTCGTCCGAAACCCTCATACTTCGACGGAGATGGTCCAGTTTGTACACGAAGTGCATCCAGTTTTTGTCGTAACCTTCTCAAGTTTTTATCACATGCTATGTGTGTGAAATGATGATACCATGCGAAGTTTCAACCTTTTCAGAGTTCATTTGTACTGCTTTTCAATTTCAGGGTCATTCAGCACAAAAAAATTATTAAATGCCTAAAAAATAGCAAATGAAGTTAGAAATGATTTAAATTTGAGAATGTGGCTTTGAATGTTGCATATTGAATGCACAAAAAGTTTGGAGTTGAAATAAGTTTAAAAAATGAAATGCCTTTGTAAAAGATGAGTTTTCGTCCGAAACCCACATACTTCGAAGGAGATGGTCCAGTTTGTGCAAGAAGTGCATCCTGTTTTTGCCGTAACCCTCTCAACTTTTTATCACATGCTATGTGAGTGAAATGATGATACCATGCCAAGTTTCAACCTTTTCAGAGTTCATTTGTACTGCTTTTCAGTTTCGGGGTCATTTAGCGCAAAAAAAACATTAAATGCATGAAAAATAGCAAATGAAGTTAGAAATGTTTGAAATTTGAGGATGTGGCTTTAAATGGTGCATATTAAATGCACAAAAAGTCTGGAGTTGAAATAAGTTTAAAAAATGAAATGCCTTTGTAACAGATGAGTTTTCGTCTGAAACACTCATACTTCGAAGGAGATGGTCCAGTTTGTACACGAAGTGCATTCAGTTTTTGCCGTAACCCTCTCAACTTTTTATCACATGCTATGTCGGTGAAATGACGATACCATGCCAAGTTTCAACCTTTTCAGAGTTCATTTGTACTGCTTTTCAGTTTCGGGGTCATTTAGCGCAAAAAAAACATTAAATGCATGAAAAATAGCAAATGAAGTTAGAAATGTTTGAAATTTGAGGATGTGGCTTTAAATGGTGCATATTAAATGCACAAAAAGTCTGGAGTTGAAATAAGTTTAAAAAATGAAATGCCTTTGTAACAGATGAGTTTTCGTCTGAAACACTCATACTTCGAAGGAGATGGTCCAGTTTGTACACGAAGTGCATTCAGTTTTTGCCGTAACCCTCTCAACTTTTTATCACATGCTATGTCGGTGAAATGACGATACCATGCCAAGTTTCAACCTTTTCAGAGTTCATTTGTACTGCTTTTCAATTTCAGGGTCATTTAGCGCAACAAAATCATTAAATGTATCAAAAATAGCAAATGAAGTTAGAAATGTTTGAAATTTGAGGATGTGGCTTTCAATGGTTCATATTGAAAGCACAAAAAGTCTGGTGTTGAAATAAGTTTAAGAAAATGAAATGCCTTTGTAACAGATGAGTTTTCGTCCGAAACCCTCATACTTCGAAGGAGATGGTCCAGTTTGTGCACGAAGTGCATCCAGTTTTTGCCGTAACCCTCTCAACTTTTTATCACATGCTATGTGGGTGAAATGATGATACCATGCCAAGTTTCAACCTTTTCAGAGTTCATTTGTACCGGTTTTCAATTTCAGGGTCATTCAGCGCAAAAAAATCATTAAATGCATGAAAAATAGCAAATGAAGTTAGAAATGTTTGAAATTTGAGGATGTGGCTTTGAATGGTGCATATTTAATGCAGAAAAAGTCTGGAGTTGAAATAAGTTTAAAAAATGAAATGCCTTTGTAACAGATGAGTTTTCGTATGAAACCCTCATACTTCGAAGGAGATGGTCCAGTTTGTACACAAAGTGCATCTAGTTTTTGCCGTAACCAACTCAAATTTTTAGCACATGCTATGTGTGTGAAATGATGATACCATGCCAAGTTTCAACCTTTTCAGAGTTCATTTGTACTGCTTTTCAATTTCAGGGTCATTCAGCGCAAAAAAAATCATTAAATCCGTCAAAAATAGCAAATGAAGTTAGAAATGTTTGAAATTTGAGGATGTGGCTTTGAATGGTGCATAGTAAATGCACAAAAATTCTGAAGTTGAAATAAGTTTAAAAAATAAAATACCTTTGTAACAGATGAGTTTTCGTGTGAAACACTCATACTTCGAAGGAGATGGTCCAGTTTGAACACGAAGTGCATTCAGTTTTTGCCGTAACCCTCTCAACTTTTTATCACGTGCTATGTCGGTGAAATGATGATACCATGCCAAGTTTCAATCTTTTCAGAGTTCATTTGTACTGCTTTTCAATTTCAGGGTCATTCAGCGCAAAAAAAATCATTAAATGCGTGAAAAATAGCAAATGAAATTAGAAATGTTTGAAATTTTAGGATGTGGCTTTGAATGGTTCATATTGCATGCACAAAAAGTCAGGAGTTGAAATAAGTTTAAAAAAATGAAATGCCTTTGTAACAGATGAGTTGTCGTCCGAAACCCTCATACTTCGAAGGAGATGGTCCAGTTTGTGCACGAAGTGCATCCAGTTTTTGCCGTAACCCTCTCAACTTTTTATCACATGCTATGTGTGTGAAATGATGATACCATGCGAAGTTTCAACCTTTTCAGAGTTCATTTGTACTGCTTTTCAATTTCAGGGTCATTCAGTACAAAAAAATCATTAAATGCCTGAAAAATAGCAAACGAAGTTAGAAATGTTTTAAATTTGAGGATGTGGCTTTGAATGGTGCATATTGAATGCACAAAAAGTCTGGAGTTGAAATAAGTTTAAAAAAATGAAATGCCTTTGTAAAAGATGAGTTTTCGTCCGATACCCTCATACTTTGAAGGAGATGGTCCAGTTTGTACACGAAGTGCATCTAGTTTTTTCCGTAACCCACTCAACTTTTTAGCACATGCTATGTGTGTGAAATGATGATACCATGCCAAGTTTCAACCTTTTCAGAGTTCATTTGTACTGCTTTTCAATTTCAGGGTCATTCAGCGCTAAAAAAATCATTAAATGCGTGAAAAATAGCAAATGAAGTTAGAAATGTTTGAAATTTGAGGATGTGGCTCTGAATGGTGCATATTAAATGCACAAAAAGTCTGAAGTTGAAATAAGTTTAAAAAATGAAATGCCTTTGTAACAGATGAGTTTTCGTCTGAAACACTCATACTTCGAAGGAGATGGTCCAGTTTGAACACGAAGTGCATTCAGTTTTTGCCGTAACCCTCTCAACTTTTTATCACATGCTATATCGGTGAAATGATGATACCATGCCAAGTTTCAACCTTTTCAGAGTTCATTTGTACTGCTTTTCAATTTCAGTGTCATTTAGCGCAACAAAATCATTATATGTATGAAAAATAGCAAATGAAGTTAGAAATGTTTGAAATTTGAGGATGTGGCTTTGAATGGTTCATATTGCATGCACAAAAAGTCTGGAGTTGAAATAAGTTTAAAAAAATGAAATGCCTTTGTAACAGATGAGTTGTCGTCCGAAACCCTCATACTTCGAAGGAGATGCTCTAGTTTATGCACGAAGTGCATCCAGTTTTTGCCGTAACCCTCTCAACTTTTTATCACATGCTATGTGGGTGAAATGATGATACCATGCCAAGTTTCAACCTTTTCAGAGTTCATTTGTACTGGTTTTCAATTTCAGGATCATTCAGCGCAAAAAAATCATTAAATGCATGAAAAATAGCAAATGAAGTTAGAAATGTTTGAAATTTGAGGATGTGGCATTGAATTGTGCATATTTAATGCAGAAAAAGTCTGGAGTTGAAATAAGTTTAAAAAATGAAATGCCTTTGTAACAGATGAGTTTTCGTGTGAAACCCTCATACTTCGAAGGAGATGGTCCAGTTTGTACACGAAGTGCATCTTGGTTTTGCCGTAACCCACTCAAATTTTTAGCACATGCTATGTGTGTGAAATGATGATAACATGCCAAGTTTCAACCTTTTCAGAGTTCATTTGTACTGCTTTTCAATTTCTGGGTCAGTCAGCGCAAAAATAATAATTAAATGCGTGAAAAATAGCAAATGAAGTTGGAAATGTTTGAAATTTGAGGATGTGGCATTTAATGGTGCATATTGAATGCACAAAAAGTCTAGAGTTGAAATAAGTTTAAAAAATGAAATGCCTTTGTAACAGATGAGTTTTCGTCCGAAACCCTCATACTTCGAAGGAGATGGTCCAGTTTGTACACGAAGTGCATCCAGTTTTTGTCGTAACATTCTCAACTTTTTATCACATGCTATGTGTGTGAAATGATGATACCATGCGAAGTTTCAACCTTTTCAGAGTTCATTTGTACTGCTTTTCAATTTCAGGGTCATTCAGCACAAAAAAATTATTAAATGCCTGAAAAATAGCAAATGAAGTTAGAAATGTTTTAAATTTGAGGATGTTGCTTTGAATGTTGCATATTGAATGCACAAAAAGTCTGGAGTTGAAATAAGTTTCAAAAAATGAAATGCCTTTGTAAAAGATGAGTTTTCGTCCGAAACCCTCATACTTCGAAGGAGATGGTCCAGTTTGTGCACGAAGTGCATCCAGTTTTTGCCGTAACCCTCTCAACTTTTTATCACATGCTATGTGAGTGAAATGATGATACCATGCCAAGTTTCAACCTTTTCAGAGTTCATTTGTACTGCTTTTCAATTTCAGGGTCATTTAGCGCAAAAAAAACATTAAATGCATGAAAAATAGCAAATGAAGTTAGAAATGTTTGAAATTTGAAGATGTGGCTTTGAATGGTGCATATTAAATGGACAAAAAGTCTGAAGTTGAAATAAGTTTAAAAAATGAAATGCCTTTGTAACAGATGAGTTTTCGTCTGAAACACTCATACTTCGAAGGAGATGGTCCAGTTTGTACACGAAGTGCATTCAGTTTTTGCCGTAACCCTCTCAACTTTTTATCACATGCTATGTCGGTGAAATGATGATACCATGCCAAGTTTCAACATTTTCAGAGTTCATTTGTACTGCTTTTCAATTTCAGGGTCATTTAGCGCAACAAAATCATTAAATGTATGAAAAATAGCAAATGAAGTTAGAAATGTTTGAAATTTGAGGATGTGGCTTTCAATGGTTCATATTGAATGCACAAAAAGTCTGGAGTTGAAATAAGTTTAAAAAAATGAAATGCCTTTGTAACAGATGAGTTTTCGTCCGAAACCCTCATACTTCGACGGAGATGGTCCAGTTTGTGCACGAAGTGCATCCCGTTTTTGCCGTAACCCTCTCAACTTTTTATCACATGCTATGTGGGTGAAATGATGATACCATGCCAAGTTTCAACCTTTTCAGAGTTCATTTGTACTGGTTTTCAATTTCAGGGTCATTCAGCGCAAAAAAATCATTAAATGCATGAAAAATAGCAAATGAAGTTAGAAATGTTTGAAATTTGAGGATGTGGCTTTGAATGGTGCATATTTAATGCAGAAAAAGTCTGGAGTTGAAATAAGTTTAAAAAATGAAATGCCTTTGTAACAGATGAGTTTTCGTATGAAACCCTTATACTTCGAAGGAGATGGTCCAGTTTGTACACGAAGTGCATCTAGTTTTTGCCGTAACCAACTCAAATTTTTAGCACATGCTATGTGTGTGAAATGATGATAACATGCCAAGTTTCAACCTTTTCAGAGTTCATTTGTACTGCTTTTCAATTTCAGAGTCATTCAGCGCAAAAAAAATCATTAAATGCGTGAAAAATAGCAAATGAAGTTGGAAATGTTTGAAATTTGAGGATGTGGCTTTGAATGGTGCATATTGAATGCACAAAAAGTCTAGAGTTGAAATAAGTTTAAAAAATGAAATGCCTTTGTAACAGATGAGTTTTCGTCCGAAACCCTCATACTTCGAAGGAGATGGTCCAGTTTGTACACGAAGTGCATCCAGTTTTTGGCGTAACCCTCTCAACTTTTTATCACATGCTATGTGTGTGAAATGATGATACCATGCGAAGTTTCAACCTTTTCAGAGTTCATTTGTACTGCTTTTCAATTTCAGGGTCATTCAGTACAAAAAAATCATTAAATGCCTGAAAAATAGCAAACGAAGTTAGAAATGTTTTAAATTTGAGGATGTGGCTTTGAATGGTGCATATTGAATGCACAAAAAGTCTGGAGTTGAAATAAGTTTAAAAAAATGAAATGCCTTTGTAAAAGATGAGTTTTCGTCCGATACCATCATACTTCGAAGGAGATGGTCCAGTTTGTACACGAAGTGCATCTAGTTTTTGTCGTAACCCACTCAACTTTTTAGCACATGCTATGTGTGTGAAATGATGATATCATGCTAAGTTTCAACCTTTTCAGAGTTCATTTGTACTGCTTTTCAATTTCAGGGTTATTCAGCGCAAAAAAATCATTAAATGCGTGAAAAATAGCAAATGAAGTTAGAAATGTTTGAAATTTGAGGATGTGGCTTTGAATGGTGCATATTAAATGCACAAAAAGTCTGAAGTTGAAATAAGTTTAAAAAACAAAATGCCTTTGTAACAGATGAGTTTTCGTCTGAAACACTCATACTTCGAAGGAGATGGTCCAGTTTGAACACGAAGTGCATTCAGTTTTTGCCGTAACCCTCTCAACTTTTTATCACATGCTATGTCGGTGAAATGATGATACCATGCCAAGTTTCAACCTTTTCAGAGTTCATTTGTACTTCTTTTCAATTTCAGGGTCATTTAGCGCAACAAAATCATTATATGTATGACAAATAGCAAATGAAGTTAGAAATGTTTGAAATTTGAGGATGTGGCTTTGAATGGTTCATATTGCATGCACAAAAAGTTAGGAGTTGAAATAAGTTTAAAAAAATGAAATGCCTTTGTAACAGATGAGTTGTCGTCCGAAACCCTCATACTTCGAAGGAGATGGTCCAGTTTGTACACGAAGTGCATCCAGTTTTTGCCGTAACCCTCTCAACTTTTTATCACATGCTATGTGTGTGAAATGATGATACCATGCGAAGTTTCAACCTTTTCAAAGTTCATTTGTACTGTTTTCAATTTCGGGGTCATTCAGCACAAAAAAATCATTAAATACATGAAAAATAGCAAACGAAGTTAGAAATGTTTGAAATTTGAGGATGTGGCTTTGAATGTTTCATATTTAATGCAGAAAAAGTCTGGAGTTGAAATAAGTTTAAAAAAATGAAATGCCTTTGTAAAATATGAGTTTTCGTCTGAAACCCTCATACTTCGAAGGAGATGGTCCAGATTGTGCATGAAGTGCATCCAGTTTTTGCCGTAACCCTCACAACTTTTTGTCACATGCTATGTGTGTGAAATGATGATACCATGCAAAGTTTCAACATTTGCAGAGTTCATTTGTACTGCTTTTCAATTTCAGGGTCATTCAGCGCAAAAAAAATCATTAAGTGCGTGAAAAATAGCAAACGAAGTTAGAAATGTTTTAAATTTTAGGATCTGGCTTTGAATGGTGCATATTTAATGCAGAAAAATTCTGGAGTTGAAATAAGTTTAAAAAATGAAATGCCTTTGTAACAGATGAGTTTTTTCGTATGAAACCCTCATACTTCGAAGGAGATGGTCCAGTTTGTACACGAAGTGCATCTAGTTTTTGCCGTAACCAACTCAAATTTTTAGCACATGCTATGTGTGTGAAATTATGATAGCATGCCAAGTTTCAACCTTTTCAGAGTTCATTTGTACTGCTTTTCAATTTCAGGGTCATTCAGCGCAAAAAAAATCATGAAATGCATGAAAAATAGCAAATGAAGTTGGAAATGTTTGAAATTTGAGGATGTGGCTTTGAATGGTGCATATTGAATGCACAAAAAGTCTGGAGTTGAAATAAGTTTAAAAAAATGAAATGCCTTTGTAAAAGATGAGTTTTCGTCCGATACCCTCATACTTTGAAGGAGATGGTCCAGTTTGTACACGAAGTGCATCTAGTTTTTTCCGTAACCCACTCAACTTTTTAGCACATGCTATGTGTGTGAAATGATGATACCATGCCAAGTTTCAACCTTTTCAGAGTTCATTTGTACTGCTTTTCAATTTCAGGGTCATTCAGCGCTAAAAAAATCATTAAATGCGTGAAAAATAGCAAATGAAGTTAGAAATGTTTGAAATTTGAGGATGTGGCTCTGAATGGTGCATATTAAATGCACAAAAAGTCTGAAGTTGAAATAAGTTTAAAAAATGAAATGCCTTTGTAACAGATGAGTTTTCGTCTGAAACACTCATACTTCGAAGGAGATGGTCCAGTTTGAACACGAAGTGCATTCAGTTTTTGCCGTAACCCTCTCAACTTTTTATCACATGCTATATCGGTGAAATGATGATACCATGCCAAGTTTCAACCTTTTCAGAGTTCATTTGTACTGCTTTTCAATTTCAGTGTCATTTAGCGCAACAAAATCATTATATGTATGAAAAATAGCAAATGAAGTTAGAAATGTTTGAAATTTGAGGATGTGGCTTTGAATGGTTCATATTGCATGCACAAAAAGTCTGGAGTTGAAATAAGTTTAAAAAAATGAAATGCCTTTGTAACAGATGAGTTGTCGTCCGAAACCCTCATACTTCGAAGGAGATGCTCTAGTTTATGCACGAAGTGCATCCAGTTTTTGCCGTAACCCTCTCAACTTTTTATCACATGCTATGTGGGTGAAATGATGATACCATGCCAAGTTTCAACCTTTTCAGAGTTCATTTGTACTTGTTTTCAATTTCAGGGTCATTCAGCGCAAAAAAATCATTAAATGCATGAAAAATAGCAAATGAAGTTAGAAATGTTTGAAATTTGAGGATGTGGCATTGAATTGTGCATATTTAATGCAGAAAAAGTCTGGAGTTGAAATAAGTTTAAAAAATGAAATGCCTTTGTAACAGATGAGTTTTCGTGTGAAACCCTCATACTTCGAAGGAGATGGTCCAGTTTGTACACGAAGTGCATCTTGTTTTTGCCGTAACCCACTCAAATTTTTAGCACATGCTATGTGTGTGAAATGATGATAACATGCCAAGTTTCAACCTTTTCAGAGTTCATTTGTACTGCTTTTCAATTTCTGGGTCAGTCAGCGCAAAAATAATAATTAAATGCGTGAAAAATAGCAAATGAAGTTGGAAATGTTTGAAATTTGAGGATGTGGCATTTAATGGTGCATATTGAATGCACAAAAAGTCTAGAGTTGAAATAAGTTTAAAAAATGAAATGCCTTTGTAACAGATGAGTTTTCGTCCGAAACCCTCATACTTCGAAGGAGATGGTCCAGTTTGTACACGAAGTGCATCCAGTTTTTGTCGTAACATTCTCAACTTTTTATCACATGCTATGTGTGTGAAATGATGATACCATGCGAAGTTTCAACCTTTTCAGAGTTCATTTGTACTGCTTTTCAATTTCAGGGTCATTCAGCACAAAAAAATTATTAAATGCCTGAAAAATAGCAAATGAAGTTAGAAATGTTTTAAATTTGAGGATGTTGCTTTGAATGTTGCATATTGAATGCACAAAAAGTCTGGAGTTGAAATAAGTTTCAAAAAATGAAATGCCTTTGTAAAAGATGAGTTTTCGTCCGAAACCCTCATACTTCGAAGGAGATGGTCCAGTTTGTGCACGAAGTGCATCCAGTTTTTGCCGTAACCCTCTCAACTTTTTATCACATGCTATGTGAGTGAAATGATGATACCATGCCAAGTTTCAACCTTTTCAGAGTTCATTTGTACTGCTTTTCAATTTCAGGGTCATTTAGCGCAAAAAAAACATTAAATGCATGAAAAATAGCAAATGAAGTTAGAAATGTTTGAAATTTGAAGATGTGGCTTTGAATGGTGCATATTAAATGGACAAAAAGTCTGAAGTTGAAATAAGTTTAAAAAATGAAATGCCTTTGTAACAGATGAGTTTTCGTCTGAAACACTCATACTTCGAAGGAGATGGTCCAGTTTGTACACGAAGTGCATTCAGTTTTTGCCGTAACCCTCTCAACTTTTTATCACATGCTATGTCGGTGAAATGATGATACCATGCCAAGTTTCAACATTTTCAGAGTTCATTTGTACTGCTTTTCAATTTCAGGGTCATTTAGCGCAACAAAATCATTAAATGTATGAAAAATAGCAAATGAAGTTAGAAATGTTTGAAATTTGAGGATGTGGCTTTCAATGGTTCATATTGAATGCACAAAAAGTCTGGAGTTGAAATAAGTTTAAAAAAATGAAATGCCTTTGTAACAGATGAGTTTTCGTCCGAAACCCTCATACTTCGAAGGAGATGGTCCAGTTTGTGCACGAAGTGCATCCCGTTTTTGCCGTAACCCTCTCAACTTTTTATCACATGCTATGTGGGTGAAATGATGATACCATGCCAAGTTTCAAACTTTTCAGAGTTCATTTGTACTGGTTTTCAATTTCAGGGTCATTCAGCGCAAAAAAATCATTAAATGCATGAAAAATAGCAAATGAAGTTAGAAATGTTTGAAATTTGAGGATGTGGCTTTGAATGGTGCATATTTAATGCAGAAAAAGTCTGGAGTTGAAATAAGTTTAAAAAATGAAATGCCTTTGTAACAGATGAGTTTTCGTATGAAACCCTCATACTTCGAAGGAGATGGTCCAGTTTGTACACGAAGTGCATCTAGTTTTTGCCGTAACCAACTCAAATTTTTAGCACATGCTATGTGTGTGAAATGATGATAACATGCCAAGTTTCAACCTTTTCAGAGTTCATTTGTACTGCTTTTCAATTTCAGAGTCATTCAGCGCAAAAAAAATCATTAAATGCGTGAAAAATAGCAAATGAAGTTGGAAATGTTTGAAATTTGAGGATGTGGCTTTGAATGGTGCATATTGAATGCACAAAAAGTCTAGAGTTGAAATAAGTTTAAAAAATGAAATGCCTTTGTAACAGATGAGTTTTCGTCCGAAACCCTCATACTTCGAAGGAGATGGTCCAGTTTGTACACGAAGTGCATCCAGTTTTTGGCGTAACCCTCTCAACTTTTTATCACATGCTATGTGTGTGAAATGATGATACCATGCGAAGTTTCAACCTTTTCAGAGTTCATTTGTACTGCTTTTCAATTTCAGGGTCATTCAGTACAAAAAAATCATTAAATGCCTGAAAAATAGCAAACGAAGTTAGAAATGTTTTAAATTTGAGGATGTGGCTTTGAATGGTGCATATTGAATGCACAAAAAGTCTGGAGTTGAAATAAGTTTAAAAAAATGAAATGCCTTTGTAAAAGATGAGTTTTCGTCCGATACCATCATACTTCGAAGGAGATGGTCCAGTTTGTACACGAAGTGCATCTAGTTTTTGTCGTAACCCACTCAACTTTTTAGCACATGCTATGTGTGTGAAATGATGATATCATGCTAAGTTTCAACCTTTTCAGAGTTCATTTGTACTGCTTTTCAATTTCAGGGTTATTCAGCGCAAAAAAATCATTAAATGCGTGAAAAATAGCAAATGAAGTTAGAAATGTTTGAAATTTGAGGATGTGGCTTTGAATGGTGCATATTAAATGCACAAAAAGTCTGAAGTTGAAATAAGTTTAAAAAACAAAATGCCTTTGTAACAGATGAGTTTTCGTCTGAAACACTCATACTTCGAAGGAGATGGTCCAGTTTGAACACGAAGTGCATTCAGTTTTTGCCGTAACCCTCTCAACTTTTTATCACATGCTATGTCGGTGAAATGATGATACCATGCCAAGTTTCAACCTTTTCAGAGTTCATTTGTACTTCTTTTCAATTTCAGGGTCATTTAGCGCAACAAAATCATTATATGTATGACAAATAGCAAATGAAGTTAGAAATGTTTGAAATTTGAGGATGTGGCTTTGAATGGTTCATATTGCATGCACAAAAAGTTAGGAGTTGAAATAAGTTTAAAAAAATGAAATGCCTTTGTAACAGATGAGTTGTCGTCCGAAACCCTCATACTTCGAAGGAGATGGTCCAGTTTGTACACGAAGTGCATCCAGTTTTTGCCGTAACCCTCTCAACTTTTTATCACATGCGATGTGTGTGAAATGATGATACCATGCGAAGTTTCAACCTTTTCAAAGTTCATTTGTACTGTTTTCAATTTCGGGGTCATTCAGCACAAAAAAATCATTAAATACATGAAAAATAGCAAACGAAGTTAGAAATGTTTGAAATTTGAGGATGTGGCTTTGAATGTTTCATATTTAATGCAGAAAAAGTCTGGAGTTGAAATAAGTTTAAAAAAATGAAATGCCTTTGGAAAATATGAGTTTTCGTCTGAAACCCTCATACTTCGAAGGAGATGGTCCAGATTGTGCATGAAGTGCATCCAGTTTTTGCCGTAACCCTCACAACTTTTTGTCACATGCTATGTGTGTGAAATGATGATACCATGCAAAGTTTCAACATTTTCAGAGTTCATTTGTACTGCTTTTCAATTTCAGGGTCATTCAGCGCAAAAAATATCATTAAGTGCGTGAAAAATAGCAAACGAAGTTAGAAATGTTTTAAATTTTAGGATCTGGCTTTGAATGGTGCATATTTAATGCAGAAAAATTCTGGAGTTGAAATAAGTTTAAAAAATGAAATGCCTTTGTAACAGATGAGTTTTTTCGTATGAAACCCTCATACTTCGAAGGAGATGGTCCAGTTTGTACACGAAGTGCATCTAGTTTTTGCCGTAACCAACTCAATTTTTAGCACATGCTATGTGTGTGAAATTATGATAGCATGCCAAGTTTCAACCTTTTCAGAGTTCATTTGTACTGCTTTTCAATTTCAGGGTCATTCAGCGCAAAAAAAATCATGAAATGCATGAAAAATAGCAAATGAAGTTGGAAATGTTTGAAATTTGAGGATGTGGCTTTGAATGTTGCATATTTATTGCAGAAAAAGTCTAGAGTTTAAATAAGTTTAAAAAATGAAATGCCTTTGTAACAGATGAGTTTTCGTCCGAAAACCTCATACTTCGAAGGAGATGGTCTAGTTTGTACACGAAGTGCATCCAGTTTTTGCCGTAACCCTCTCAACTTTTTATCACATGCTATGTGTGTGAAATGATGATACCATGCGAAGTTTCAACCTTTTCAGAGTTCATTTGTACTGCTTTTCAATTTCAGGGTCATTCTGTACAAAAAAATCATTAAATGCCTGAAAAATAGCAAACGAAGTTAGAAAAGTTTTAAATTTGAGGATGTGGCTTTGAATGGTGCATATTGAATGCACAAAAAGTCTGGAGTTGAAATAAGTTTAAAAAAATGAAATGCCTTTGTAAAAGATGAGTTTTCGTCCGATACCCTCATACTTCGAAGGAGATGGTCCAGTTTGTACACGAAGTGCATCTAGTTTTTGCCGTAACCCACTCAACTTTTTAGCACATGCTATGTGTGTGAAATGATGATACCATTCCAAGTTTCAACCTTTTCAGAGTTCATTTGTACTGCTTTTCAATTTCAGGGTCATTCAGCGCAAAACAAATCATTAAATGCGTGAAAAATAGCAAATGAAGTTAGAAATGTTTGAAATTTGAGGATCTGGCTTTGAATGGTGCATATTGAATGCACGAAAAGTCTGGAGTTGAAATAAGTTTAAAAATGAAATGCCTTTGTAAAAGATGAGTTTTCGTCCGAAACCCTCATACTTCGACGGAGATGGTCCAGTTTGTACACGAAGTGCATCCAGTTTTTGTCGTAACCTTCTCAACTTTTTATCACATGCTATGAGTGTGAAATGATGATACCATGCGAAGTTTCAACCTTTTTAGAGTTCATTTGTACTGCTTTTCAATTTCAGGGTCATTCAGCACAAAAAAATTATTAAATGCCTGAAAAATAGCAAATGAAGTTAGAAATGTTTTAAATTTGAGGATGTGGCTTTGAATGTTCATATTGAATGAACAAAAAGTCTGGAGTTGAAATAAGTTTAAAAAAATGAAATGCCTTTGTAAAAGATGAGTTTTCGTCCGAAACCCTCATACTTCGAAGGAGATGGTCCAGTTTGTGCACGAAGTGCATCCAGTTTTTGCCATAACCCTCTCAACTTTTTATCACATGCTATGTGAGTGAAATGATGATACCATGCCAAGTTTCAACCTTTTCAGAGTTCATTTGTACTGCTTTTCAATTTCAGGGTCATTTAGCGCAAAAAAAACATTAAATGCATGAAAAATAGCAAATGAAGTTAGAAATGTTTGAAATTTGAGGATGTGGCTTTGAATGGTGCATATTAAATGCACAAAAAGTCTGAAGTTTAAATAAGTTTAAAAAATGAAATGCCCTTGTAACAGATGAGTTTTCGTCTGAAACACTCATACTTCGAGGGAGATGGTCCAGTTTGTACACGAAGTGAATTCAGTTTTTGCCGTAACCCTCTCAACTTTTTATCACATGCTATGTCGGTGAAATGATGATACCATGCCAAGTTTCAACCTTTTCAGAGTTCATTTGTACTGCTTTTCAATTTCAGGGTCATTTAGCGCAACAAAATCATTAAATGTATGAAAAATAGCAAATGAAGTTAGAAATGTTTGAAATTTGTGGATGTGGCTTTCAATGGTTCATATTGAATGCACAAAAAGTCTGGAGTTGAAATAAGTTTAAAAAAACTGAAATGCCTTTGTAACAGATGAGTTTTCGTCCGAAACCCTCATACTTCGAAGGAGATGGTCCAGTTTGTGCACGAAGTGCATCCAGTTTTTGCCGTAACCCTCTCAACTTTTTATCACATGCTATGTGGGTGAAATGATGATACCATGCCAAGTTTCAACCTTTTCAGAGTTCATTTGTACTGGTTTTCAATTTCAGGGTCATTCAGCGCAAAAAAATCATTAAATGCATGAAAAATAGCAAATGAAGTTAGAAATGTTTGAAATTTGAGGATGTGGCTTTGAATGGTGCATATTTAATGCAGAAAAAGTCTGGAGTTGAAATAAGTTTAAAAAATGAAATGCCTTTGTAACAGATGAGTTTTCGTATGAAACCCTCATACTTCGAAGGAGATGGTCCAGTTTGTACACGAAGTGCATCTAGTTTTTGCCGTAACCAACTCAAATTTTTAGCACATGCTATGTGTGTGAAATGATGATAACATGCCAAGTTTCAACCTTTTCAGAGTTCATTTGTACTGCTTTTCAATTTCAGGGTCATTCAGCGCAAAAAAATTCATTAAATGCCTGAAAAATAGCAAATGAAGTTGGAAAAGTTTGAAATTTGAGGATGTGGCTTTGAATGGTGCATATTGAATGCACAAAAATTCTAGAGTTGAAATAAGTTTAAAAAATGAAATGCCTTTGTAACAGATGAGTTTTCGTCCGAAACCCTCATACTTCGAAGGAGATGGTCCAGTTTGTACACGAAGTGCATCCAGTTTTTGCCGTAACCCTCCCAACTTTTTATCACATGCTATGTGTGTGAAATTATGATACCATGCGAAGTTTCAACCTTTTCAGAGTTCATTTGTACTGCTTTTCAATTTCAGGGTCAGTCAGTACAAAATAGCAAACGAAGTTAGAAATATTTTAAATTTGAGGATGTGGCTTTGAATGGTGCATATTAATTGCACAAAAAGTCTGGAGTTGAAATAAGTTTAAAAAAATGAAATGCCTTTGTAAAAGATGAGTTTTCGTCCGATACCCTCATACTTCGAAGGAGATGGTCCAGTTTGTACACGAAGTGCATCTAGTTTTTGTCGTAACCCACTCAACTTTTTAGCACATGCTATGTGTGTGAAATGATGATACCATGCCAAGTTTCAACCTTTTCAGAGTTCATTTGTACTGCTTTTCAATTTCAGGGTCATTCGGCGCAAAAATAAATCATTAAATGCGTGAAAAATAGCAAATGAAGTTAGAAATGTTTGAAATTTGAGGATGTGGCTTTGAATGGAGCATATTAAATGCACAAAAAGTCTGGAGTTGAAATAAGTTTAAAAAAAGGAAATGTCTTTGTAACAGATGAGTTTCGTCTTAAACCCTCATACTTCGAAGGAGATGGTCCTCTTTGTACACGAAGTGCATCTAGTTTTTGCCGTAACCCACTCAAATTTTTAGCACATGCTATGTGTGTGAAATGATTATAACATGCCAAGTTTCAACCTTTTCAGAGTTCATTTGTACTGCTTTTCAATTTCAGGGTCATTCAGCACAAAAAAATCATTAAATGCATGAAAAATAGCAAACGAAATTAAAAATGTTGGAAATTTGAGGATGTGGCTTTGAATGGTGCATATTGAATGCACAAAAAGTCTGGAGTTGAAATAAGTTAAAAAAATGAAATGTCTTTGTAACAGATGAGTTTTCGTCCGAAACCCTCATACTTCGAAGGAGATGGTCCAGTTTGTGCACGAAGTGCATCCAGTTTTTGCCGTAACCCTCTCAACTTTTTATCACATGCTATGTGGGTGAAATGATGAAACCATGCCAAGTTTCAACCTTTTCATAGTTCATTTGTACTGTTTTTCAATTTCAGGGTCATTCAGCGCAAAAAAAAATCATTAAATGCATGAAAAATAGCAAATGAAGTTACAAATGTTTGAAATTTGAGGATGTGGCTTTGAATGTTTCATATTTAATGCAGAAAAAGTCTGGAGTTGAAATAAGTTTAAAAAAATGAAATGCCTTTGTAAGAGATGAGTTTTCGTCTGAAACCCTCATACTTCGAAGGAGATGGTCCAGTTTGTACACGAAGTGCATCTAGTTTTTGCCGTAACCCACTCAGCTTTTTAGCACATGCTATGTGTGTGAAATGATGATACCATGCCAAGTTTCAACCTTTTCAGAGTTCATTTGTACTGCTTTTCAATTTCAGGGTCATTTAGCGCAAAAAAAAATCATTAAATGAGTGAAAAATAGCAAATGAAGTTAGAAATGTTTGAAATTTGAGGATGTGGCTTTGAATGGTGCATATTGAATGCACAAAAAGTCTGGAGTTGAAATAAGTTTAAAAATGAAATGCCTTTGTAACAGATGAGTTTTCGTCCGAAACCCTCATACTTCGAAGGAGATGTTCCAGTTTGTACACGAAGTGCGTCCAGTTTTTGTCGTAACCCTCTGAACTTTTTATCACATGCTATGTGTGTGAAATGATGATACCATGCGAAGTTTCAACCTTTTCAGAGTTCATTTGTACTGCTTTTCAATTTCAGGGTAATTCAGCACAAAAAAATCATTAAATGCCTGAAAAATAGCAAACGAAGTTAGAAATGTTTTAAATTTGAGGATGTGGCTTTGAATGTTGCATATTGAATGCACAAAAAGTCTGGAGTTGAAATAAGCTTAAAAAAAATGAAATGCCTTTGTAAAAGATGAGTTTTCGTCCGAAACCCTCATACTTCGAAGGAGATGGTCCAGTTTGTGCACGAAGTGCATCCACTTTTTGCCGTAACCCTCTCAACTTTTTATCACATGCTATGTTTGAGAAATGATGATACCATGCCAAGTTTCAACCTTTTCAAGTTCATTTGTACTGCTTTTCAATTTCAGGGTCATTTAGAGCAAAAAAAATCATTAAATGCATGAAAAATAGCAAATGAAGTTAGAAATGTTTGAAATTTGAGGATGTGGCTTTGAATGGTGCATATTGAATGCACCAAAAGTCTGAAGTTGAAATAAGTTTAAAAAAAATGAAATGCCTTTGTAAAAGATGAGTTTTTGTCCGAAACCCTCATACTTCGAATGAGATGGTCCAGTTTGTGCACGAAGTGCATCCAGTTTTTGCAGTAACCCTCTCAACTTTTTATCACATGCTATGTGAGTGAAATGATGATACCATGCCAAATTTCAACCTTTTCAGAGTTCATTTGTACTGCTTTTCAATTTCAGGGTCATTTAGCGCAAAAAAAATCATTAAATGCATGAAAAATAGCAAATGAAGTTAGAAATGTTTGAAATTTGAGGATGTGGCTTTGAATGGTGCATATTAAATGCACAAAAAGTCTGAAGTTGAAATAAGTTTAAAAAATGAAATGCCTTTGTAACAGATGAGTTTTCGTCTGAAACACTCATACTTCGAAGGAGATGGTCCAGTTTGTACACGAAGTGCATTCAGTATTTGCCGTAACCCTCTCAATTTTTATCACATGCTATGTCGGTGAAATGATGATACCATGCCAAGTTTCAACCTTTTCAGAGTTCATTTGTACTGCTTTTCAATTTCAGGGTCATTTAGCGCAACAAAATCATTAAATGTATGAAAAATAGCAAATGAAGTTAGAAATGTTTGAAATTTGAGGATGTGGCTTTCAATGGTTCATATTGAATGCACAAAAAGTCTGGAGTTGAAAGAAGTTTAAAAAAATGAAATGCCTTTGTAACAGATGAGTTTTCGTCCGAATACCTCATACTTCGAAGGAGATGGTCCAGTTTGTGCACGAAGTGCATCCAGTTTTTGCCGTAACTCTCTCAACTTTTTATCACATGCTATGTGGGTTAAATGATGATACCCTGCCAAGTTTCGACCTTTTCAGAGTTCATTTGTACTGCTTTTCAATTTCAGGGTCATTCAGCGCAAAAAAATCATTAAATGCATGAAAAATAACAAAGGAAGTTAGAAATGTTTGAAATTTTAGGATTGGCTTTGAATGGTGCATATTTAATGCAGAAAAAGTCTGGAGTTGAAATAAGTTTAAAAAAATGAAATGTCGTTGTAACACATGAGTTTTCGTCTAAAACCCTCATACTTCGAAGGAGATGTTCCAGATTGTACACGAAGTGCATCTAGTTTTTGCCGTAACCCACTCAACTTTTTAGCACATGCTATGTGTGTGAAATGATGATACCATGCCAAATTTCAACCTTTTCAGAGTTCATTTGTACTGCTTTTCAATTTCATTGTCATTCAGCGCAAAAAAAAATCATTAAGTGCGTGAAAAATAGCAAATGAAGTTAGAAATGTTTGAAATTTTAGGATGTGGCTTTGAATGGTGCATATTTAATGCAGAAAAAGTCTGGAGTTGAAATAAGTTTAAAAAATGAAATGCCTTTGTAACAGATGAGTTTTCGTATGAAACCCTCATACTTCAAAGGAGATGGTCCAGTTTCTACACGAAGTGCATCTAGTTTTTGCCGTAACCAACTCAAATTTTTAGCACATGCTATGTGTGTGAAATGATGATAACATGCCAAGTTTCAACATTTTCAGAGTTCATTTGTACTGCTTTTCAATTTCAGGGTCATTCAGTGCAAAAAAAATCATTAAATGCGTAAAAAATAGCAAATGAAGTTGGAAATGTTTGAAATTTGAGGATGTGGCTTTGAATGGTGCATATTGAATGCACAAAAAGTCTAGAGTTGAAATAAGTTTAAAAAATGAAATGCCATTGTAACAGATGAGTTTTCGTCCGAAAACCTCATACTTCGAAGGAGATGGTCTAGTTTGTACACGAAGTGCATCCTGTTTTTGCCGTAACCCTCTCAACTTTTTATCACATGCTATGTGTGTGAAATGATGATACCATGCGAAGTTTCAACCTTTTCAGAGTTCATTTGTACTGCTTTTCAATTTCAGGGTCATTCAGTACAAAAAAAATCATTAAATGCCTGAAAAATAGCAAGCGAAGATAGAAATGTTTTAAATTTGAGGATGTGGCTTTGAATGGTGCATATTGAATGCACAAAAAGTCTGGAGTTGAAATAAGTTAAAAAAATGAAATGTCTTTGTAACAGATGAGTTTTCGTCCGAAACCCTCATACTTCGAAGGAGATGGTCCAGTTTGTGCACGAAGTGCATCCAGTTTTTGCCGTAACCCTCTCAACTTTTTATCACATGCTATGTGGGTGAAATGATGAAACCATGCCAAGTTTCAACCTTTTCATAGTTCATTTGTACTGTTTTACAATTTCAGGGTCATTCAGCGCAAAAAAAATCATTAAATGCATGAAAAATAGCAAATGAAGTTACAAATGTTTGAAATTTGAGGATGTGGCTTTGAATGTTTCATATTTAATGCAGAAAAAGTCTGGAGTTGAAATAAGTTTAAAAAAATGAAATGCCTTTGTAACAGATGAGTTTTCGTCTGAAACCCTCATACTTCGAAGGAGATGGTCCAGTTTGTACACGAAGTGCATCTAGTTTTTGCCGTAACCCACTCAGCTTTTTAGCACATGCTATGTGTGTGAAATGATGATACCATGCCAAGTTTCAACCTTTTCAGAGTTCATTTGTACTGCTTTTCAATTTCAGGGTCATTTAGCGCAAAAAAATCATTAAATGCGTGAAAAATAGCAAATGAAGTTAGAAATGTTTGAAATTTGAGGATGTGGCTTTGAATGGTGCATATTGAATGCACAAAAAGTCTGGAGTTGAAATAAGTTTAAAAATGAAATGCGTTTGTAACAGATGAGTTTTCGTCCGAAACCCTCATACTTCGAAGGAGATGGTCCAGTTTGTACACGAAGTACATCCAGTTTTTGTCGTAACCCTCTGAACTTTTTATCACATGCTATGTGTGTGAAATGATGATACCATGCGAAGTTTCAACCTTTTCAGAGTTCATTTGTACTGCTTTTCAATTTCAGGGTAATTCAGCACAAAAAAATCATTAAATGCCTGAAAAATAGCAAACGAAGTTAGAAATGTTTTAAATTTGAGGATGTGGCTTTGAATGTTGCATATTGAATGCACAAAAAGTCTGGAGTTGAAATAAGCTTAAAAAAAATGAAATGCCTTTGTAAAAGATGAGTTTTCGTCCGAAAACCTCACACTTCGTAGGAGATGGTCTAGTTTGTGCACGAAGTGCATCCACTTTTTGCCGTAACCCTCTCAACTTTTTATCACATGGTATGAGGGAGAAATGATGATACCATGCCAAGTTTCAACCTTTTCAGAGTTCATTTGTACTGCTTTTCAATTTCAGGGTCATTTAGAGCAAAAAAAAATCATTAAATGCATGAAAAATAGAAAATGAAGTTAGAATGTTTGAAATTTGAGGATGTGGCTTTGAATGGTGCATATTGAATGCACCAAAAGTCTGAAGTTGAAATAAGTTTTAAAAAAATGAAATGCCTTTGGAAAAGATGAGTTTTCGTCCGAAACCCTCATACTTCGAAGGAGATGGTCCAGTTTGTGCACGAAGTGCATCCAGTTTTTGCCGTAACCCTCTCAACTTTTTATCACATGCTATGTGAGTGAAATGATGATACCATGCCAAATTTCAACCTTTTCAGAGTTCATTTGTACTGCTTTTCAATTTCAGGGTCATTTAGCGCAAAAAAATCATTAAATGCATGAAAAATAGCAAATGAAGTTAGAAATGTTTGAAATTTGAGGATGTGGCTTTGAATGGTGCATATTAAATGCACAAAAAGTCTGAAGTTGAAATAAGTTTAAAAAATGAAATGCCTTTGTAACAGATGAGTTTTCGTCTGAAACACTCATACTTCGAAGGAGATGGTCCAGTTTGTACACGAAGTGCATTCAGTTTTTGCCGTAACCCTCTCAACTTTTTATCACATGCTATGTCGGTGAAATGATGATACCATGCCAAGTTTCAACCTTTTCAGAGTTCATTTGTACTGCTTTTCAATTTCAGGGTCATTTAGCGCAACAAAATCATTAAATGTATGAAAAATAGCAAATGAAGGTAGAATGTTTGAAATTTGAGGATGTGGCTTTGAATGGTGCATATTGAATGCACCGAAAGTCTGAAGTTGAAATAAGTTTTAAAAAAATGAAATGCCTTTGTAAAAGATGAGTTTTCGTCCGAAACCCTCATACTTCGAAGGAGATGGTCCAGCTTGTGCACGAAGTGCATCCAGTTTTTGCCATAACCCTCTCAACTTTTTATGACATGCTATGTGGGTTAAATGATGATACCCTGCCAAGTTTCAACCTTTTCAGAGTTCATTTGTACTGCTTTTCAATTTCAGGGTCATTTAGCGCAAAAAAAACATTAAATGCATGAAAAATAGCAAAGGAAGTTAGAAATGTTTGAAATTTTAGGATGTGGCTTTGAATGGTGCATATTAAATGCACAAAAAGTCTGAAGTTGAAATAAGTTTAAAAAATGAAATGCCTTTGTAACAGATGAGTTTTCGTCTGAAACACTCATACTTCGAGGGAGATGGTCCAGTTTGTACACGAAGTGAATTCAGTTTTTGCCGTAACCCTCTCAACTTTTTATCACATGCTATGTCGGTGAAATGATGATACCATGCCATGTTTCAACCTTTTCAGAGTTCATTTGTACTGCTTTTCAATTTCAGGGTCATTTAGCGCAACAAAATCATTAAATGTATGAAAAATAGCAAATGAAGTTAGAAATGTTTGAAATTTGTGGATGTGGCTTTCAATGGTTCATATTGAATGCACAAAAAGTATGGAGTTGAAATAAGTTTAAAAAAATGAAATGCCTTTGTAACAGATGAGTTTTCCTCCGAAACCCTCATACTTCGAAGGAGATGGTCCAGTTTGTGCACGAAGTGCATCCAGTTTTTGCCGTAACCCTCTCAACTTTTTATCACATGTTATGTGGGTGAAATGATGATACCATGCCAAGTTTCAACCTTTTCAGAGTTCATTTGTACTGGTTTTCAATTTCAGGGTCATTCAGCGCAAAAAAATCATTAAATGCATGAAAAATAGCAAATGAAGTTAGAAATGTTTGAAATTTGAGGATGTGGCTTTGAATGGTGCATATTTAATGCAGAAAAAGTCTGGAGTTGAAATAAGTTTAAAAAATGAAATGCCTTTGTAACAGATGAGTTTTCGTATGAAACCCTCATACTTCGAAGGAGATGGTCCAGTTTGTACACGAAGTGCATCTAGTTTTTGCCGTAACCAACTCAAATTTTTAGCACATGCTATGTGTGTGAAATGATGATAACATGCCAAGTTTCAACCTTTTCAGAGTTCATTTGTACTGCTTTTCAATTTCAGGGTCATTCAGCGCAAAAAAATTCATTAAATGCCTGAAAAATAGCAAATGAAGTTGGAAAAGTTTGAAATTTGAGGATGTGGCTTTGAATGGTGCATATTGAATGCACAAAAATTCTAGAGTTGAAATAAGTTTAAAAAATGAAATGCCTTTGTAACAGATGAGTTTTCGTCCGAAACCCTCATACTTCGAAGGAGATGGTCCAGTTTGTACACGAAGTGCATCCAGTTTTTGCCGTAACCCTCCCAACTTTTTATCACATGCTATGTGTGTGAAATTATGATACCATGCGAAGTTTCAACCTTTTCAGAGTTCATTTGTACTGCTTTTCAATTTCAGGGTCAGTCAGTACAAAATAGCAAACGAAGTTAGAAATATTTTAAATTTGAGGATGTGGCTTTGAATGGTGCATATTAATTGCACAAAAAGTCTGGAGTTGAAATAAGTTTAAAAAAATGAAATGCCTTTGTAAAAGATGAGTTTTCGTCCGATACCCTCATACTTCGAAGGAGATGGTCCAGTTTGTACACGAAGTGCATCTAGTTTTTGTCGTAACCCACTCAACTTTTTAGCACATGCTATGTGTGTGAAATGATGATACCATGCCAAGTTTCAACCTTTTCAGAGTTCATTTGTACTGCTTTTCAATTTCAGGGTCATTCGGCGCAAAAATAAATCATTAAATGCGTGAAAAATAGCAAATGAAGTTAGAAATGTTTGAAATTTGAGGATGTGGCTTTGAATGGAGCATATTAAATGCACAAAAAGTCTGGAGTTGAAATAAGTTTAAAAAAAGGAAATGTCTTTGTAACAGATGAGTTTCGTCTTAAACCCTCATACTTCGAAGGAGATGGTCCTCTTTGTACACGAAGTGCATCTAGTTTTTGCCGTAACCCACTCAAATTTTTAGCACATGCTATGTGTGTGAAATGATTATAACATGCCAAGTTTCAACCTTTTCAGAGTTCATTTGTACTGCTTTTCAATTTCAGGGTCATTCAGCACAAAAAAATCATTAAATGCATGAAAAATAGCAAACGAAATTAAAAATGTTGGAAATTTGAGGATGTGGCTTTGAATGGTGCATATTGAATGCACAAAAAGTCTGGAGTTGAAATAAGTTAAAAAAATGAAATGTCTTTGTAACAGATGAGTTTTCGTCCGAAACCCTCATACTTCGAAGGAGATGGTCCAGTTTGTGCACGAAGTGCATCCAGTTTTTGCCGTAACCCTCTCAACTTTTTATCACATGCTATGTGGGTGAAATGATGAAACCATGCCAAGTTTCAACCTTTTCATAGTTCATTTGTACTGTTTTACAATTTCAGGGTCATTCAGCGCAAAAAAAAATCATTAAATGCATGAAAAATAGCAAATGAAGTTACAAATGTTTGAAATTTGAGGATGTGGCTTTGAATGTTTCATATTTAATGCAAAAAAAGTCTGGAGTTGAAATAAGTTTAAAAAAATGAAATGCCTTTGTAAGAGATGAGTTTTCGTCTGAAACCCTCATACTTCGAAGGAGATGGTCCAGTTTGTACACGAAGTGCATCTAGTTTTTGCCGTAACCCACTCAGCTTTTTAGCACATGCTATGTGTGTGAAATGATGATACCATGCCAAGTTTCAACCTTTTCAGAGTTCATTTGTACTGCTTTTCAATTTCAGGGTCATTTAGCGCAAAAAAAAATCATTAAATGAGTGAAAAATAGCAAATGAAGTTAGAAATGTTTGAAATTTGAGGATGTGGCTTTGAATGGTGCATATTGAATGCACAAAAAGTCTGGAGTTGAAATAAGTTTAAAAATGAAATGCCTTTGTAACAGATGAGTTTTCGTCCGAAACCCTCATACTTCGAAGGAGATGTTCCAGTTTGTACACGAAGTGCGTCCAGTTTTTGTCGTAACCCTCTGAACTTTTTATCACATGCTATGTGTGTGAAATGATGATACCATGCGAAGCTTCAACCTTTTCAGAGTTCATTTGTACTGCTTTTCAATTTCAGGGTAATTCAGCACAAAAAAATCATTAAATGCCTGAAAAATAGCAAACGAAGTTAGAAATGTTTTAAATTTGAGGATGTGGCTTTGAATGTTGCATATTGAATGCACAAAAAGTCTGGAGTTGAAATAAGCTTAAAAAAAATGAAATGCCTTTGTAAAAGATGAGTTTTCGTCCGAAACCCTCATACTTCGAAGGAGATGGTCCAGTTTGTGCACGAAGTGCATCCACTTTTTGCCGTAACCCTCTCAACTTTTTATCACGTTCTATGTTTGAGAAATGATGATACCATGCCAAGTTTCAACCTTTTCAGAGTTCATTTGTACTGCTTTTCAATTTCAGGGTCATTTAGAGCAAAAAAAAATCATTAAATGCATGAAAAATAGCAAATGAAGTTAGAAATGTTTGAAATTTGAGGATGTGGCTTTGAATGGTGCATATTGAATGCACCAAAAGTCTGAAGTTGAAATAAGTTTAAAAAAAATGAAATGCCTTTGTAAAAGATGAGTTTTTGTCCGAAACCCTCATACTTCGAAGGAGATGGTCCAGTTTGTGCACGAAGTGCATCCAGTTTTTGCAGTAACCCTCTCAACTTTTTATCACATGCTATGTGAGTGAAATGATGATACCATGCCAAATTTCAACCTTTTCAGAGTTCATTTGTACTGCTTTTCAATTTCAGGGTCATTTAGCGCAAAAAAATCATTAAATGCATGAAAAATAGCAAATGAAGTTAGAAATGTTTGAAATTTGAGGATGTGGCTTTGAATGGTGCATTTTAAATGCACAAAAAGTCTGAAGTTGAAATAAGTTTAAAAAATGAAATGCCTTTGTAACAGATGAGTTTTCGTCTGAAACACTCATACTTCGAAGGAGATGGTCCAGTTTGTACACGAAGTGCATTCAGTATTTGCCGTAACCCTCTCAATTTTTATCACATGCTATGTCGGTGAAATGATGATACCATGCCAAGTTTCAACCTTTTCAGAGTTCATTTGTACTGCTTTTCAATTTCAGGGTCATTTAGCGCAACAAAATCATTAAATGTATGAAAAATAGCAAATGAAGTTAGAAATGTTTGAAATTTGAGGATGTGGCTTTCAATGGTTCATATTGAATGCACAAAAAGTCTGGAGTTGAAAGAAGTTTAAAAAAATGAAATGCCTTTGTAACAGATGAGTTTTCGTCCGAATACCTCATACTTCGAAGGAGATGGTCCAGTTTGTGCACGAAGTGCATCCAGTTTTTGCCGTAACTCTCTCAACTTTTTATCACATGCTATGTGGGTTAAATGATGAGACCCTGCCAAGTTTCAACCTTTTCAGAGTTCATTTGTACTGCTTTTCAATTTCAGGGTCATTCAGCGCAAAAAAATCATTAAATGCATGAAAAATAACAAAGGAAGTTAGAAATGTTTGAAATTTTAGGATTGGCTTTGAATGGTGCATATTTAATGCAGAAAAAGTCTGGAGTTGAAATAAGTTTAAAAAAATGAAATGTCGTTGTAACACATGAGTTTTCGTCTAAAACCCTCATACTTCGAAGGAGATGTTCCAGATTGTACACGAAGTGCATCTAGTTTTTGCCGTAACCCACTCAACTTTTTAGCACATGCTATGTGTGTGAAATGATGATACCATGCCAAATTTCAACCTTTTCAGAGTTCATTTGTACTGCTTTTCAATTTCATTGTCATTCAGCGCAAAAAAAATCATTAAGTGCGTGAAAAATAGCAAATGAAGTTAGAAATGTTTGAAATTTTAGGATGTGGCTTTGAATGGTGCATATTTAATGCAGAAAAAGTCTGGAGTTGAAATAAGTTTAAAAAATGAAATGCCTTTGTAACAGATGAGTTTTCGTATGAAACCCTCATACTTCAAAGGAGATGGTCCAGTTTCTACACGAAGTGCATCTAGTTTTTGCCGTAACCAACTCAAATTTTTAGCACATGCTATGTGTGTGAAATGATGATAACATGCCAAGTTTCAACATTTTCAGAGTTCATTTGTACTGCTTTTCAATTTCAGGGTCATTCAGTGCAAAAAAAATCATTAAATGCGTAAAAAATAGCAAATGAAGTTGGAAATGTTTGAAATTTGAGGATGTGGCTTTGAATGGTGCATATTGAATGCACAAAAAGTCTAGAGTTGAAATAAGTTTAAAAAATGAAATGCCATTGTAACAGATGAGTTTTCGTCCGAAAACCTCATACTTCGAAGGAGATGGTCTAGTTTGTACACGAAGTGCATCCTGTTTTTGCCGTAACCCTCTCAACTTTTTATCACATGCTATGTGTGTGAAATGATGATACCATGCGAAGTTTCAACCTTTTCAGAGTTCATTTGTACTGCTTTTCAATTTCAGGGTCATTCAGTACAAAAAAAATCATTAAATGCCTGAAAAATAGCAAGCGAAGATAGAAATGTTTTAAATTTGAGGATGTGGCTTTGAATGGTGCATATTGAATGCACAAAAAGTCTGGAGTTGAAATAAGTTAAAAAAATGAAATGTCTTTGTAACAGATGAGTTTTCGTCCGAAACCCTCATACTTCGAAGGAGATGGTCCAGTTTGTGCACGAAGTGCATCCAGTTTTTGCCGTAACCCTCTCAACTTTTTATCACATGCTATGTGGGTGAAATGATGAAACCATGCCAAGTTTCAACCTTTTCATAGTTCATTTGTACTGTTTTACAATTTCAGGGTCATTCAGCGCAAAAAAAATCATTAAATGCATGAAAAATAGCAAATGAAGTTACAAATGTTTGAAATTTGAGGATGTGGCTTTGAATGTTTCATATTTAATGCAGAAAAAGTCTGGAGTTGAAATAAGTTTAAAAAAATGAAATGCCTTTGTAACAGATGAGTTTTCGTCTGAAACCCTCATACTTCGAAGGAGATGGTCCAGTTTGTACACGAAGTGCATCTAGTTTTTGCCGTAACCCAGTCAGCTTTTTAGCACATGCTATGTGTGTGAAATGATGATACCATGCCAAGTTTCAACCTTTTCAGAGTTCATTTGTACTGCTTTTCAATTTCAGGGTCATTTAGCGCAAAAAAATCATTAAATGCGTGAAAAATAGCAAATGAAGTTAGAAATGTTTGAAATTTGAGGATGTGGCTTTGAATGGTGCATATTGAATGCACAAAAAGTCTGGAGTTGAAATAAGTTTAAAAATGAAATGCGTTTGTAACAGATGAGTTTTCGTCCGAAACCCTCATACTTCGAAGGAGATGGTCCAGTTTGTACACGAAGTACATCCAGTTTTTGTCGTAACCCTCTGAACTTTTTATCACATGCTATGTGTGTGAAATGATGATACCATGCGAAGTTTCAACCTTTTCAGAGTTCATTTGTACTGCTTTTCAATTTCAGGGTAATTCAGCACAAAAAAATCATTAAATGCTCGAAAAATAGCAAACGAAGTTAGAAATGTTTTAAATTTGAGGATGTGGCTTTGAATGTTGAATATTGAATGCACAAAAAGTCTGGAGTTGAAATAAGCTTAAAAAAATGAAATGCCTTTGTAAAAGATGAGTTTTCGTCCGAAAACCTCATACTTCGTAGGAGATGGTCTAGTTTGTGCACGAAGTGCATCCACTTTTTGCCGTAACCCTCTCAACTTTTTATCACATGCTATGAGGGAGAAATGATGATACCATGCCAAGTTTCAACCTTTTCAGAGTTCATTTGTACTGCTTTTCAATTTCAGGGTCATTTAGAGCAAAAAAAAATCATTAAATGCATGAAAAATAGCAAATGAAGTTAGAATGTTTGAAATTTGAGGATGTGGCTTTGAATGGTGCATATTGAATGCACCAAAAGTCTGAAGTTGAAATAAGTTTTAAAAAAATGAAATGCCTTTGTAAAAGATGAGTTTTCGTCCGAAACCCTCATACTTCGAAGGAGATGGTCCAGTTTGTGCACGAAGTGCATCCAGTTTTTGTCGTAACCCTCTCAACTTTTTATCACATGCTATGTGAGTGAAATGATGATACCATGCCAAATTTCAACCTTTTCAGAGTTCATTTGTACTGCTTTTCAATTTCAGGGTCATTTAGCGCAAAAAAATCATTAAATGCATGAAAAATAGCAAATGAAGTTAGAAATGTTTGAAATTTGAGGATGTGGCTTTGAATGGTGCATATTAAATGCACAAAAAGTCTGAAGTTGAAATAAGTTTAAAAAATGAAATGCCTTTGTAACAGATGAGTTTTCGTCTGAAACACTCATACTTCGAAGGAGATGGTCCAGTTTGTACACGAAGTGCATTCAGTTTTTGCCGTAACCCTCTCAACTTTTTATCACATGCTATGTCGGTGAAATGATGATACCATGCCAAGTTTCAACCTTTTCAGAGTTCATTTGTACTGCTTTTCAATTTCAGGGTCATTTAGCGCAACAAAATCATTAAATGTATGAAAAATAGCAAATGAAGTTAGAATGTTTGAAATTTGAGGATGTGGCTTTGAATGGTGCATATTGAATGCACCAAAAGTCTGAAGTTGAAATAAGTTTTAAAAAAATGAAATGCCTTTGTAAAAGATGAGTTTTCGTCCGAAACCCTCATACTTCGAAGGAGATGGTCCAGCTTGTGCACGAAGTGCATCCAGTTTTTGCCATAACCCTCTCAACTTTTTATGACATGCTATGTGGGTTAAATGATGATACCCTGCCAAGTTTCAACCTTTTCAGAGTTCATTTGTACTGCTTTTCAATTTCAGGGTCATTTAGCGCAAAAAAAACATTAAATGCATGAAAAATAGCAAAGGAAGTTAGAAATGTTTGAAATTTTAGGATGTGGCTTTGAATGGTGCATATTAAATGCACAAAAAGTCTGAAGTTGAAATAAGTTTAAAAAATGAAATGCCTTTGTAACAGATGAGTTTTCGTCTGAAACACTCATACTTCGAGGGAGATGGTCCAGTTTGTACACGAAGTGAATTCAGTTTTTTCCGTAACCCTCTCAACTTTTTATCACATGCTATGTCGGTGAAATGATGATACCATGCCAAGTTTCAACCTTTTCAGAGTTCATTTGTACTGCTTTTCAATTTCAGGGTCATTTAGCGCAACAAAATCATTAAATGTATGAAAAATAGCAAATGAAGTTAGAAATGTTTGAAATTTGTGGATGTGGCTTTCAATGGTTCATATTGAATGCACAAAAAGTCTGGAGTTGAAATAAGTTTAAAAAAATGAAATGCCTTTGTAACAGATGAGTTTTCGTCCGAAACCCTCATACTTCGAAGGAGATGGTCCAGTTTGTGCACGAAGTGCATCCAGTTTTTGCCGTAACCCTCTCAACTTTTTATCACATGCTATGTGGGTGAAATGATGATACCATGCCAAGTTTCAACCTTTTCAGAGTTCATTTGTACTGGTTTTCAATTTCAGGGTCATTCAGCGCAAAAAAATCATTAAATGCATGAAAAATAGCAAATGAAGTTAGAAATGTTTGAAATTTGAGGATGTGGCTTTGAATGGTGCATATTTAATGCAGAAAAAGTCTGGAGTTGAAATAAGTTTAAAAAATGAAATGCCTTTGTAACAGATGAGTTTTCGTATGAAACCCTCATACTTCGAAGGAGATGGTCCAGTTTGTACACGAAGTGCATCTAGTTTTTGCCGTAACCAACTCAAATTTTTAGCACATGCTATGTGTGTGAAATGATGATAACATGCCAAGTTTCAACCTTTTCAGAGTTCATTTGTACTGCTTTTCAATTTCAGGGTCATTCAGCGCAAAAAAATTCATTAAATGCCTGAAAAATAGCAAATGAAGTTGGAAAAGTTTGAAATTTGAGGATGTGGCTTTGAATGGTGCATATTGAATGCACAAAAATTCTAGAGTTGAAATAAGTTTAAAAAATGAAATGCCTTTGTAACAGATGAGTTTTCGTCCGAAACCCTCATACTTCGAAGGAGATGGTCCAGTTTGTACACGAAGTGCATCCAGTTTTTGCCGTAACCCTCCCAACTTTTTATCACATGCTATGTGTGTGAAATTATGATACCATGCAAAGTTTCAACCTTTTCAGAGTTCATTTGTACTGCTTTTCAATTTCAGGGTCAGTCAGTACAAAATAGCAAACGAAGTTAGAAATATTTTAAATTTGAGGATGTGGCTTTGAATGGTGCATATTAATTGCACAAAAAGTCTGGAGTTGAAATAAGTTTAAAAAAATGAAATGCCTTTGTAAAAGATGAGTTTTCGTCCGATACCCTCATACATCGAAGGAGATGGTCCAGTTTGTACACGAAGTGCATCTAGTTTTTGTCGTAACCCACTCAACTTTTTAGCACATGCTATGTGTGTGAAATTATGATACCATGCCAAGTTTCAACCTTTTCAGAGTTCATTTGTACTGCTTTTCAATTTCAGGGTCATTCGGCGCAAAAATAAATCATTAAATGCGTGAAAAATAGCAAATGAAGTTAGAAATGTTTGAAATTTGAGGATGTGGCTTTGAATGGAGCATATTAAATGCACAAAAAGTCTGGAGTTGAAATAAGTTTAAAAAAAGGAAATGTCTTTGTAACAGATGAGTTTCGTCTTAAACCCTCATACTTCGAAGGAGATGGTCCTCTTTGTACACGAAGTGCATCTAGTTTTTGCCGTAACCCACTCAAATTTTTAGCACATGCTATGTGTGTGAAATGATTATAACATGCCAAGTTTCAACCTTTTCAGAGTTCATTTGTACTGCTTTTCAATTTCAGGGTCATTCAGCACAAAAAAATCATTAAATGCATGAAAAATAGCAAACGAAATTAAAAATGTTTGAAATTTGAGGATGTGGCTTTGAATGGTGCATATTGAATGCACAAAAAGTCTGGAGTTGAAATAAGTTAAAAAAATGAAATGTCTTTGTAACAGATGAGTTTTCGTCCGAAACCCTCATACTTCGAAGGAGATGGTCCAGTTTGTGCACGAAGTGCATCCAGTTTTTGCCGTAACCCTCTCAACTTTTTATCACATGCTATGTGGGTGAAATGATGAAACCATGCCAAGTTTCAACCTTTTCATAGTTCATTTGTACTGTTTTACAATTTCAGGGTCATTCAGCGCAAAAAAAAATCATTAAATGCATGAAAAATAGCAAATGAAGTTACAAATGTTTGAAATTTGAGGATGTGGCTTTGAATGTTTCATATTTAATGCAGAAAAAGTCTGGAGTTGAAATAAGTTTAAAAAAATGAAATGCCTTTGTAAGAGATGAGTTTTCGTCTGAAACCCTCATACTTCGAAGGAGATGGTCCAGTTTGTACACGAAGTGCATCTAGTTTTTGCCGTAACCCACTCAGCTTTTTAGCACATGCTATGTGTGTGAAATGATGATACCATGCCAAGTTTCAACCTTTTCAGAGTTCATTTGTACTGCTTTTCAATTTCAGGGTCATTTAGCGCAAAAAAAAAATCATTAAATGAGTGAAAAATAGCAAATGAAGTTAGAAATGTTTGAAATTTGAGGATGTGGCTTTGAATGGTGCATATTGAATGCACAAAAAGTCTGGAGTTGAAATAAGTTTAAAAATGAAATGCCTTTGTAACAGATGAGTTTTCGTCCGAAACCCTCATACTTCGAAGGAGATGTTCCAGTTTGTACACGAAGTGCGTCCAGTTTTTGTCGTAACCCTCTGAACTTTTTATCACATGCTATGTGTGTGAAATGATGATACCATGCGAAGTTTCAACCTTTTCAGAGTTCATTTGTACTGCTTTTCAATTTCAGGGTAATTCAGCACAAAAAAATCATTAAATGCCTGAAAAATAGCAAACGAAGTTAGAAATGTTTTAAATTTGAGGATGTGGCTTTGAATGTTGCATATTGAATGCACAAAAAGTCTGGAGTTGAAATAAGCTTAAAAAAAATGAAATGCCTTTGTAAAAGATGAGTTTTCGTCCGAAACCCTCATACTTCGAAGGAGATGGTCCAGTTTGTGCACGAAGTGCATCCACTTTTTGCCGTAACCCTCTCAACTTTTTATCACATGCTATGTTTGAGAAATGATGATACCATGCCAAGTTTCAACCTTTTCAGAGTTCATTTGTACTGCTTTTCAATTTCAGGGTCATTTAGAGCAAAAAAATCATTAAATGCATGAAAAATAGCAAATGAAGTTAGAAATGTTTTAAATTTGAGGATGTGGCTTTGAATGGTGCATATTGAATGCACCAAAAGTCTGAAGTTGAAATAAGTTTAAAAAAAATGAAATGCCTTTGTAAAAGATGAGTTTTTGTCCGAAACCCTCATACTTCGAAGGAGATGGTCCAGTTTGTGCACGAAGTGCATCCAGTTTTTGCAGTAACCCTCTCAACTTTTTATCACATGCTATGTGAGTGAAATGATGATACCATGCCAAATTTCAACCTTTTCAGAGTTCATTTGTACTGCTTTTCAATTTCAGGGTCATTTAGCGCAAAAAAATCATTAAATGCATGAAAAATAGCAAATGAAGTTAGAAATGTTTGAAATTTGAGGATGTGGCTTTGAATGGTGCATATTAAATGCACAAAAAGTCTGAAGTTGAAATAAGTTTAAAAAATGAAATGCCTTTGTAACAGATGAGTTTTCGTCTGAAACACTCATACTTCGAAGGAGATGGTCCAGTTTGTACACGAAGTGCATTCAGTATTTGCCGTAACCCTCTCAATTTTTATCACATGCTATGTCGGTGAAATGATGATACCATGCCAAGTTTCAACCTTTTCAGAGTTCATTTGTACTGCTTTTCAATTTCAGGGTCATTTAGCGCAACAAAATCATTAAATGTATGAAAAATAGCAAATGAAGTTAGAAATGTTTGAAATTTGAGGATGTGGCTTTCAATGGTTCATATTGAATGCACAAAAAGTCTGGAGTTGAAAGAAGTTTAAAAAAATGAAATGCCTTTGTAACAGATGAGTTTTCGTCCGAAACCCTCATACTTCGAAGGAGATGGTCCAGCTTGTGCACGAAGTGCATCCAGTTTTTGCCGTAACTCTCTCAACTTTTTATCACATGCTATGTGGGTTAAATGATGATACCCTGCCAAGTTTCAACCTTTTCAGAGTTCATTTGTACTGCTTTTCAATTTCAGGGTCATTCAGCGCAAAAAAATCATTAAATGCATGAAAAATAGCAAAGGAAGTTAGAAATGTTTGAAATTTTAGGATTGGCTTTGAATGGTGCATATTTAATGCAGAAAAAGTCTGGTGTTGAAATAAGTTTAAAAAAATGAAATGTCGTTGTAACAGATGAGTTTTCGTCTGAAACCCTCATACTTCGAAGGAGATGGTCCAGATTGTACACGAAGTGCATCTAGTTTTTGCCGTAACCCACTCAACTTTTTAGCACATGCTATGTGTGTGAAATGATGATGCCATGCCAAATTTCAACCTTTTCAGAGTTTATTTGTACTGCTTTTCAATTTCAGGGTCATTCAGCGCAAAAAAAATCATTAAGTGCGTGAAAAATAGCAAATAAAGTTAGAAATGTTTGAAATTTTAGGATGTGGCTTTGAATGGTGCATATTTAATGCAGAAAAAGTCTGGAGTAGAAATAAGTTTAAAAAATGAAATGCCTTTGTAACAGATGAGTTTTCGTATGAAACCCTCATACTTCGAAGGAGATGGTCCAGTTTCTACACGAAGTGCATCTAGTTTTTGCCGTAACCAACTCAAATTTTTAGCACATGCTATGTGTGTGAAATGATGATAACATGCCAAGTTTCAACCTTTTCAGAGTTCATTTGTACTGCTTTTCAATTTCAGGGTCATTCAGCGCAAAAAAAATCATTAAATGCGTGAAAAATAGCAAATGAAGTTGGGAATGTTTGAAATTTGAGGATGTGGCTTTGAATGGTGCATATTGAATGCACAAAAAGTCTAGAGTTGAAATAAGTTTAAAAAATGAAATGCCATTGTAACAGATGAGTTTTCGTCCGAAAACCTCATACTTCGAAGGAGATGGTCCAGTTCGTACACGAAGTGCATCCTGTTTTTGCCGTAACCCTCTCAACTTTTTATCACATGCTATGTGTGTCAAATGATGATACCATGCGAAGTTTCAACCTTTTCAGAGTTCATTTGTGCTGCTTTTCAATTTGAGGGTCATTCAGTACAAAAAAGTCATTAAATGCCTGAAAAATAGCAAACGAAGTTAGAAATGTTTTAAATTTGAGGATGTGGCTTTGAATGTTTCATATTTAATGCAGAAAAAGTCTGGAGTTGAAATAAGTTTAAAAAATGAAATGCCTTTGTAACAGATGAGTTTTCGTATGAAACCCTCATACTTCGAAGGAGATGGTCCAGTTTGTACACGAAGTGCATCTAGTTTTTGCCGTAACCCACTCAACTTTTTAGCACAAGCTATGTGTGTGAAATGATAATACGATGCCAAGTTTCAACCTTTTCAGAGTTCATTTGTACTGCTTTTCAATTTCAGGGTCATTCAGCGCAAAAAAAATCATTAAATGCGTGAAAAATAGCAAATGAAGTTAGAAATGTTTGAAATTTGAGGATGTGGCTTTGAATGGTGCATATTAAATGCACAAAAAGTCTGAAGTTGAAATAAGTTTAAAAAATGAAATGCCTTTGTAACAGATGAGTTTTCGTCTGAAACACTCATACTTCGAAGGAGATGGTCCAGTTTGAACACGAAGTGCATTCAGTTTTTGCCGTAACCCTCTCAACTTTTTCTCACATGCTATGTCGGTGAAATGATGATACCATGCCAAGTTTCAACCTTTTCAGAGTTCATTTGTATTGCTTTTCAATTTCAGGGTCATTTAGAGCAAAAAAAAAATCATTAAATGCATGAAAAATAGCAAATGAAGTTAGAAATGTTTGAAATTTGAGGATGTGGCCTTGAATGGTGCATATTGAATGCACCAAAATTCTGAAGTTGAAATAAGTTTAAAAAAAATGAAATGCCTTTGTAAAAGATGAGTTTTCGTCCGAAACCCTCATACTTCGAAGGAGATGGTCCAGTTTGTGCACGAAGTGCATCCAGTTTTTGCCATAACCCTCTCAACTTTTTATCACATGCTATGTGAGTGAAATGATGATACCATGCCAAATTTCAACCTTTTCAGAGTTCATTTGTACTGCTTTTCAATTTCAGGGTCATTTAGCGCAAAAAAATCATTAAATGCATGAAAAATAGCAAATGAAGTTAGAAATGTTTGAAATTTGAGGATGTGGCTTTGATTGGTGCATATTAAATGCACAAAAAGTCTGAAGTTGAAATAAGTTTAAAAAATGAAATGCCTTTGTAACAGATGAGTTTTCGTCTGAAACACTCATACTTCGAAGGAGATGGTCCAGTTTGTACACGAAGTGCATTCAGTTTTTGCCGTAACCCTCTCAACTTTTTATCACATGCTATGTCGGTGAAATGATGATACCGTGCCAAGTTTCAACCTTTTCAGAGTTCATTTGTACTGCTTTTCAATTTCAGGGTCATTTAGCGCAACAAAATCATTAAATGTATGAAAAATAGCAAATGAAGTTAGAAATGTTTGAAATTTGAGGATGTGGCTTTCAATGGTTCATATTGAATGCACAAAAAGTCTGGAGTTGAAATAAGTTTAAAAAAATGAAATGCCTTTGTAACAGATGAGTTTTCGTCCGAAACCCTCATACTTCTAAGGAGATGGTCCAGTTTGTGCACGAAGTGCATCCAGTTTTTGCCGTAACTCTCTCAACTTTTTATGACATGCTATGTGGGTTCAATGATGATACCCTGCCAAGTTTCAACCTTTTCAGAGTTCATTTGTACTGCTTTTCAATTTCAGGGTCATTTATCGCAACAAAATCATTAAATGTATGAAACATAGCAAACGAAGTTAGAAAGGTTTGAAATTTGAGGATGTGGCTTTGAATGTTGCATATTGAATGCACAAAAAGTCTGGAGTTGAAATAAGTTTAAAAAATGAAATGCCTTTGTAACAGATGAGTTTTCGTCCGAAACCCTCATACTTCTAAGGAGATGGTCCAGTTTGTGCACGAAGTGCATCCAGTTTTTGCCGTAACTCTCTCAACTTTTTATGACATGCTATGTGGGTTAAATGATGATACCCTGCCAAGTTTCAACCTTTTCAGAGTTCATTTGTACTGCTTTTCAATTTCAGGGTCATTCTGCGCAGAAAAATCATTAAATGCATGAAAAATAGCAAAGGAAGTTAGAAATGTTTGAAATTTTAGGATTGGCTTTGAATGGTGCATATTTAATGCAGAAAAAGTCTGGTGTTGAAATAAGTTTAAAAAAATGAAATGTCGTTGTAACAGATGAGTTTTCGTATGAAACCCTCATACTTCGAAGGAGATGGTCCAGATTGTACACGAAGTGCATCTAGTTTTTGCCGTAACCCACTCAACTTTTTAGCACATGCTATGTGTGTGAAATTATGATACCATGCCAAATTTCAACCTTTTCAGAGTTCATTTGTACTGCTTTTCAATTTCAGGGTCATTCAGCGCAAAAAAAATCATTAAGTGCGTGGAAAATAGCAAATGAAGTTAGAAATGTTTGAAATTTTAGGATGTGGCTTTGAATGGTGCATATTTAATGCAGAAAAAGTCTGGAGTTGAAATAAGTTTAAAAAATGAAATGCCTTTGTAACAGATGAGTTTTCGTATGAAACCCTCATACTTCGAAGGAGATGGTCCAGTTTCTACACGAAGTGCATCTAGTTTTTGCCGTAACCAACTCAAATTTTTAGCACATGCTATGTGTGTGAAATGATGATAACATGCCAAGTTTCAACCTTTTCAGAGTTCATTTGTACTGCTTTTCAATTTCAGGGTCATTCAGCGCAAAAAAATCATTAAATGCGTGAAAAATAGCAAATGAAGTTGGAAATGTTTGAAATTTGAGGATGTGGCTTTGAATGGTGCATATTGAATGCACAAAAAGTCTAGAGTTGAAATAAGTTTAAAAAATGAAATGCCATTGTAACAGATGAGTTTTCGTCCGAAAACCTCGTACTTCGAAGGAGATGGTCCAGTTCGTACACGAAGTGCATCCTGTTTTTGCCGTAACCCTCTCAACTTTTTATCACATGCTATGTGTGTGAAATGATGATACCATGCGAAGTTTCAACCTTTTCAGAGTTCATTTGTACTGCTTTTCAATTTGAGGGTCATTCAGTACAAAAAAAAATCATTAAATGCCTGAAAAATAGCAACCGAAGTTAGAAATGTTTTAAATTTGAGGATGTGGCTTTGAATGGTGCATATTGAATGCACAAAAAGTCTGGAGTTGAAATAAGTTTAAAAAAATGAAATGCCTTTGTAAAAGATGAGTTTTCGTCCGATACCCTCATACTTCGAAGGAGATGGTCCAGTTTGTACACGAAGTGCATCTAGTTTTTGCCGTAACCCACTCAACTTTTTAGCACATGCTATGTGTGTGAAATGATGATAACATGCCAAGTTTCAACCTTTTCAGAGTTCATTTGTACTGCTTTTCAATTTCAGGGGCATTCAGCGCAAAAAAAAATCATTAAATGCGTGAAAAATAGCAAATGAAGTTAGAAATGTTTGAAATTTGAGGATGTGGCTTTGAATGGTGCATATTGAATGCAGAAAAAGTCTGGAGTTGAAATAAGTTTAAAAAATGAAATGCCTTTGTAACAGATGAGTTTTCGTCCGAAACACTCATACTTCGAAGGAGATGGTCCAGTTTGTACACGAAGTGCATCCAGTTTTTGTAGTAACCCTCTGAACTTTTTATCACATGCTATGTGTGTGAAATGATGATACCATGCGAAGTTTCAACCTTTTCAGAGTTCATTTGTACTGCTTTTCAATTTCACGGTAATTCAGCACAAAAAAAATCATTAAATGCCTGAAAAATAGCAAACGAAATTAGAAATGTTTTAAATTTGAGGATGTGGCTTTGAATGTTGCATATTGAATGCACAAAAAGTCTGGAGTTGAAATAAGCTTAAAAAAATGAAATGCCTTTGTAAAAGATGAGTTTTCGTCCGAAACCCTCATACTTCGAAGGAGATGGTCCAGTTTGTGCACGAAGTGCATCCACTTTTTGCCGTAACCCTCTCAACTTTTTATCACATGCTATGTGGGAGAAATGATGATACCATGCCAAGTTTCAACCTTTTCAGAGTTCATTTGTACTGCCTTTCAATTTCAGGGTCATTTAGCGCAAAAAATAAATCATTAAATGCCTGAAAAACAGCAAATGAAGTTAGAAATGTTTGAAATTTGAGGATGTGGCTTTGAATGGTGCATATTGAATGCACCAAAAGTCTGAAGTTGAAATAAGTTTAAAAAATGAAATGCCTTTGTAACAGGTGAGTATTCATCTGAAACACTCATACTTCGAAGGAGATGGTCCAGTTTGTACACGAAGTGCATCCAGTTTTTGTCGTAACCCTCTCAACTTTTTATCACATGCTATGTCGGTGATAGGATGATACCATGGCGAGTTTCAACCTTTTCAGAGTTCATTTGTACTGCTTTTCAATTTCAGGGTCATTTATCGCAACAAAATCATTAAATGTATGAAACATAGCAAACGAAGTTAGAAATGTTTGAAATTTGAGGATGTGGCTTTGAATGTTGCATATTGAATGCACAAAAAGTCTGGAGTTGAAATAAGTTTAAAAATGAAATGCCTTTGTAAAAGATGAGTTTTCGTCCGATACCCTCATACTTCGAAGGAGATGGTCCAGTTTGTACACGAAGTGCATCTAGTTTTTGCCGTAACCCACTCAACTTTTTAGCACATGCTATGTGTGTGAAATGATGATACGATGCCAAGTTTCAACCTTTTCAGAGTTCATTTGTACTGCTTTTCAATTTCAGGGTCATTCAGCGCAAAAAAAATCATTAAATGCGTGAAAAATAGCAAATGAAGTTAGAAATGTTTGAAATTTGAGGATGTGGCTTTGAATGGTGCATATTAAATGCACAAAAAGTCTGAAGTTGAAATAAGTTTAAAAAATGAAATGCCTTTGTAACAGATGAGTTTTCGTCTGAAACACTCATACTTCGAAGGAGATGGTCCAGTTTGAACACGAAGTGCATTCAGTTTTTGCCGTAACCCTCTCAACTTTTTATCACATGCTATGTCGGTGAAATGATGATACCATGCCAAGTTTCAACCTTTTCAGAGTTCATTTGTACTGCTTTTCAATTTCAGGGGCATTCAGCGCAAAAAAAATCATTAAATGCGTGAAAAATAGCAAATGAAGTTAGAAATGTTTGAAATTTGAGGATGTGGCTTTGAATGGTGCATATTGAATGCACAAAAAGTCTGGAGTTGAAATAAGTTTAAAAAATGAAATGCCTTTGTAAAAGATGAGTTTTCGTCCGAAACCCTCATACTTCGAAGGAGATGGTCCAGTTTGTGCACGAAGTTTATCCAGTTTTTTCCGTATGTCTCTCAACTTTTTATCACATGCTATGTGGGTGAAATGATGATACCATGCCAAGTTTCAACCTTTTCAGAGTTCATTTGTACTGCTTTTCAATTTCAGGGTCATTTAGCGCAAAAAAATCATTAAATGCATGAAAAATAGCAAATGAAGTTAGAAATGTTTGAAATTTGAGAATGTGGCTTTGAATGGTGCATATTAAATGCACAAAAAGTCTGAAGTTGAAATAAGTTTAAAAAATGAAATGCCTTTGTAACAGATGAGTTTTCGTCTGAAACACTCATACTTCGAAGGAGATGGTCCAGTTTGTACACGAAGTGCATTCAGTTTTTGCCGTAACCCTCTCAGCTTTTTATCACATGCTATGTCGGTGAAATGATGATACCATGCCAAGTTTCAACCTTTTCAGAATTCATTTGTACTGCTTTTCAATTTCAGGGTCATTTAGCGCAACAAAATCATTAAATGTATGAAAAATAGCAAATGAAGTTAGAAATGTTTGAAATTTGAGGATGTGGCTTTCAATGGTTCATATTGAATGCACAAAAAGTCTGGAGTTGAAATAAGTGTAAAAAATGAAATGCCTTTGTAACAGATGAGTTTTCGTCCGAAACCCTCATACCTCGAAGGAGATGGTCCAGTTTGTGCACGAAGTGCATCCAGTTTTTGCCGTAACCCTCTCAACTTTTTATCACATGCTATGTGGGTGAAATGATGATACCATGCCAAGTTTCAACCTTTTCAGAGTTCATTTGTACTGGTTTTTAATTTCAGGGTCATTCAGCGCAAAAAATTCATGAAATGCATGAAAAATAGCAAATGAAGTTAGAAATGTTTGAAATTTGAAGATGTGGCTTTGAATGGTGCATATTTAATGCAGAAAAAGTCTGGAGTTGAAATACGTTTAAAAAATGAAATGCCTTTGTAACAGATGAGTTTTCGTGTGAAACCCTCATACTTCGAAGGAGATGGTCCAGTTTGTACACGAAGTGCATCTAGTTTTTGCCGTAACCCACTCAAATTTTTAGCACATTCTATGTGTGTGAAATGATGATAACATGCCAAGTTTCAACCTTTTCAGAGTTAATTTGTACTGCTTTTCAATTTCAGGGTCATTCAGCGCAAAAAAAATCATTAAATGCGTGAAAAATAGCAAATGAAGTTGGAAATGTTTGAAATTTGAGGATGTGGCTTTGAATGGTGCATATTGAATGCACAAAAAGTCTGGAGTTGAAATAAGTTTAAAAAATGAAATGCCTTTGTAACAGATGAGTTTTCGTCCGAAACCCTCATACTTCGAAGGAGATGGTCCAGTTTGTACACGAAGTGCATCCAGTTTTTGCCGTAACCCTCTCAACTTTTTATCACATGCTATGTGTGTGAAATGATGATACCATGCGAAGTTTCAAAATTTTCAGAGTTCATTTGTACTGCTTTTCAATTTCAGGGTCATTCAGCACAAAAAAATCATTAAATGCCTGAAAAATAGCAAACGAAGTTAGAAATGTTTTAAATTTGAGTATGTGGCTTTGAATGGTGTATATTGAATGCACAAAAAGTCTGGAGGTGAAATAAGTGTAAAAAAATGAAATGCCTTTGTAAAAGATGAGTTTTCGTCCGATACCCTCATACTTCGAAGGAGATGGTCCAGTTTGTACACGAAGTGCATCTAGTTTTTGCCGTAACCCAATCAACTTTTTAGCACATGCTATGTGTGTGAAATGATGATACCATGCCAAGTTTCATCCTTTTCAGACTTTATTTGTACTGCTTTTCAATTTCAGGGTCATTCAGCGCAAAAAAAATCATTAAATGCGTGAAAAATAGCAAATGAAGTTAGAAATGTTTGAAATTTTAGGATGTGGCTTTTAATGGTGCATATTTAATGCAGAAAAATTCTCGAGTTGAAACAAGTTTAAAAAATGAAATGCCTTTGTAACAGATGAGTTTTCGTCTGAAACACTCATACTTCGAAGGAGATGGTCCAGTTTGAACACGAAGTGCATTCAGTTTTTGCCGTAACCCTCTCAACTTTTTATCACATGTTATGTCGGTGAAATGATGATACCATGCCAAGGTTCAACCTTTTCAGAGTTCATTTGTACTGCTTTTCAATTTCAGGGTCATTTAGCGCAAAAAAATCATTATATGTATGAAAAATAGCAAATGAAGTTAGAAATGTTTGAAATTTGAGGATGTGGCTTTGAATGGTTCATATTGCATGCACAAAAAGTCTGGAGTTGAAATAAGTTTAAAAAAATGAAATGCCTTTGTTACAGATGAGTTGTCGTCCGAAACCCTCATACTTCGAAGGAGATGGTCCAGTTTGTGCACGAAGTGCATCCAGTTTTTGCCGTAACCCTCTCAACTTTTTATCACATGCTATGTGGGTGAAATGATGATACCATGCCAAGTTTCAACCTTTTCAGAGTTTTTTGTAGTGCTTTTCAATTTCAGGGTCATTCAGCGCAAAAAAATCATTAAATGCATGAAAAATAGCAAATGAAGTTAGAAATGTTTGAAATTTGAGGATATGGCTTTGAATGGTGCATATTGAATGCAGAAAAAGTCTGGAGTCGAAATTAGTTTAAAAAAAGGAAATGTTTTTGTAACAGATGAGTTTCGTCTGAAACCCTCATACTTCGAAGGAGATGGTCCAGTTTGTACACGAAGTGCATCTAGTTTTTGCCGTAACCCACATAAATTTTTAGCACATGCTATGTGTGTGAAATGATTATAACATGCCAAGTTTCAACCTTTTCAGAGTTCATTTGTACTGCTTTTCAATTTCAGGGTCATTCAGCGCAACAAAATCATTAAATAAATGAAAAATAGCAAATAAAGTTAGAAATGTTTGAAATTTAAGGATATGGGTTTGAATGGTGCATATTTAATGCAGAAAAAGTCTGGAGTTGAAATAAGTTTAAAAAAATGAAATGTCTTTGTAACAGATGAGTTTTCGTCTGAAACCCTCATACTTCGAAGGAGATGGTCCAGTTTGTACCCTAAGTGCATCTAGTTTTTGCCGTAACCCACTCAAATTTTTAGCACATGCTATGTGTGTGAAATGATGATAACATACCAAGTTTCAACCTTTTCGGTGTTCATTTGTACTGCTTTTCAATTTCAGGATCATTCAGCGCAAAAAAAATTCATTAAATGCGTGAAAAATAGCAAATGAAGTTGGAAATATTTGAAATTTCTGGATGTGGTTTTGAATGGTGCACATTGAATGCACAAAAAGTCTGGAGTTGAAATAAGTTTAAAAAACGAAATGCCTTTGTCACAGATGAGTTTTCGTTTGAAACCCTCATACTTCGAAGGAGATGGTCCAGTTTGTACACGAAGTGCTTCCAGTTTTTGCCATAACCCTCTCAACTTTTTATCACATGCTATGTGTGTGAAATGATGACACCATGCGAAGTTTCAACCTTTTCAGAGTTCATTTGTACTGCTTTTCAATTTCGGGGTCATTCAGCACAAAAAAACCATTAAATGCATGAAAAATAGCAAACGAAGTTAGAAATGTTTGAAATTTGAGGATGAGGCTTTGAATGGTGCATCTTGAATTCACAAAAAGTCTGGAGTTGAAATAAGTTCAAAAAAATGAAATGCCTTTGTAAAGTATGAGTTTTCGTCCGAAACTCTCATACTTCGAAGGAGATGGTCCAGATTGTGCACAAAGTGCATCCAGTTTTTGCCGTAACCCTCTCAACTTTTTATCACATGCTATGTGGGTGAAATAATGATACCATGCCAAGTTTCAACCTTTTCAGAGTTCATTTGTACTGGTTTTCAATTTCAGGGTCATTCAGCGCAAAAAAATCATTAAATGCATGAAAAATAGCAAACGAAGTTAGAAATATTTTAAATTTGCGGATGTGGCTTTCAATGGTGCATATTGAATGCACAAAAAGTCTGGAGTTGAAATAAGTTCAAAAAAATGAAATGCCTTGGTAAAAGATGAGTTTTCATCCGATACCCTCATACTTCGAAGGAGATGGTCCAGTTTGTACACGAAGTGCATCTAGTTTTTGCCGTAACACACTCAAGTTTTTAGCACATGCTATGTGTGTGAAATGATGATACCATGCCAAGTTTAAACCTTTTCAGAGTTCATTTGTACTGCTTTTCAATTTCAGGGTCATTCAGCGCAAAAAAATCATTAAATGCGTGAAAAATAGCAAATGAAGTTAGAAATGTTTGAAATTTTAGGATGTGTCTTTGAATGGTGCATATTGAATGCAGAAAAAGTCTGCAGTTGAAATAAATTTAAAAAATGAAATGCCTTTGTAACAGATGAGTTTTCGTCTGAAACACTCATACTTCGAAGGAGATGGTCCAGTTTGAACACGAAGTGCATTCAGTTTTTGCCGTAACCCTCTCAACTTTTTATCACATGCTAGGTCGGTGAAATGATGATACCATGCCAAGTTTCAACCTTTTCAGAGTTCATTTGTACTGCTTTTCAAGTTCAGGGTGATTTAGCGCAACAAAATCATTATATGTATGAAAAATAGCAAATGAAGTTAGAAATGTTTGAAATTTAAGGATGTGGCTTTGAATGGTTCATATTGCATGCACAAAAAGTCTGGAGTTGAAATAATTTCAAAAAAATGAAATGCCTTTGTAGCAGATGAGTTGTCGTCTGAAACCCTCATACTTCGAAGGAGATGGTCCAGTTTGTGCACGAAGTGCATCCAGTTTTTGCCGTAACCCTCTCAACTTTTTATCACATGCTATGTGGGTGAAATGATGATACCATGCCAAGTTTCAACCTTTTCAGAGTTCATTTGTAGTGCTTTTCAATTTCAGGGTCATTTAGCGCAAAAAATCATTAAATGCATGAAAAATAGCAAATGAAGTTAGAAATGTTTGAAATTGGAGGATATGGCTTTGAATGGTGCATATTTAATGCAGAAAAAGTCTGGAGTTGAAATAAGTTTAAAAAAATGAAATGTCTTTGTGATAGATGAGTTTTCGTCTGAAACCCTCATACTTCGAAGGAGATGGTCCAATTTGTACACGAAGTGCATCTAGTTTTTGCCGTAACTCACTCAAATTTTTAGCACATGCTATGTGTGTGAAATGATGATAACATGCCAAGTTTCAACCTTTTCAGAGTTCATTTGTACTGCTTTTCAATTTCAGGGTCATTCAGCGCAAAAAAAATTCATTAAATGCGTGAAAAATAGCAAATGAAGTTGGAAATATTTGAAATTTGAGGATGTGGTTTTGAATGGTGCACATTGAATGCACAAAAAGTCTGGAGTTGAAATAAGTTTAAAAAATGAAATGCCTTTGTCACAGATGAGTTTTCGTCTGAAACCCTCATACTTCGAAGGAGATGGTCCAGTTTGTACACGAAGTGCATCCAGTTTTTGCCGTAACCCTCTCACCTTTTTATCACATGCTATGTGTGTGAAATGATGATACCATGCGAAGTTTCAACCTTTTCAGAGTTCATTTGTACTGCTTTTCAATTTCGGGGTCATTCAGCACAAAAAAATCATTAAATGCATGAAAAATAGCAAACGAAGTTAGAAATGTTTGAAATTTGAGGATGTGGCTTTGAATGGTGCATATTGAATGCCTAAAAAGTCTGGAGTTGAAATAAGTCCAAAAAAATGAAATGCCTTTGTAAACTATGAGTTTTCGTCCGAAACCCTCATACTTCGAAGGAGATGGTCCAGATTGTGCACGAAGTGCATCCAGTTTTTGCTGTAACCCTCTCAACTTTTTATCACATGCTATGTGGGTGAAATGATGATACCATGCCAAGTTTCAACCTTTTCAGAGTTCATTTGTACTGGTTTTCAATTTCAGGGTCATTTAGCGCAAAAAATCATTAAATGCATGAAAAATAGCAAATGAAGTTAGAAATGTTTGAAATTTGAGGATGTGGCTCTAAATGGTGCATATTTAATGCAGAAAAACTCTGGAGTTGAAATAAGTTTAAAAAATGAAATGCCTTTGTAACAGATGAGTTTTCGTGTGAAACCCTCATACTTCGATAGAGATGGTCCAGTTTGTACACGAAGTGCATCTAGTTTTTGCCGTAACCCACTCAAATTTTTAGCACATGCTATGTGTGTGAAATGATGATAACATGCCAGGTTTCAACCTTTTCAGAGTTCATTTGTACTGCTTTTCAATTTCAGGGTCAGTCAGCGCAAAAAAAATCATTAAATGCGTGAAAAATAGCAAATGAAGTTGGAAATGTTTGAAATTTGAGGATGTGGCTTTGAATGGTGCATATTGAATGCACAAAAAGTCTGGAGTTGAAATAAGTTTAAAAAATGAAATACCTTTGTAACAGATGAGTTTTCGTCCGAAACCCTCATACTTCGAAGGAGATGGTCCAGTTTGTACACGAAGTGCATCCAGTTTTTGTCGTAACCCTCTGAACTTTTTATCACATGCTATGTGTGTGAAATGATGATACCATGCGAAGTTTCAACCTTTTCAGAGTTCATTTGTACTGCTTTTCAATTTCAGGGTCAGTCAGCGCAAAAAAAATCATTAAATGCCTGAAAAATAGCAAACGAAGTTAGAAATGTTTTAAATTTGAGGATGTGGCTTTGAATGTTGCATATTGAATGCACAAAAAGTCTGGAGTTGAAATAAGCTTAAAAAATGAAATGCCTTTGTAAAAGATGAGTTTTCGTCCGAAACCCTCATACTTCGAAGGAGATGGTCCAGTTTGTGCACGAAGTGCATCCAGTTTTTGTCGTAACCCTCTCAACTTTTTATCACATGCTATGTCGGTGAAATGATGATACCATGCCAAGTTTCAACCTTTTCAGAGTTCATTTGTACTGCTTTTCAATTTTAGGGTCATTTAGCGCAAATTAAATCATTAAATGCATGAAAAATAGCAAATGAAGATAGAAATGTTTGAAATTTGAGGATGTGGCTTTGAATGGTGCATATTGAATGCACCAAAAGTCTGAAGTTGAAATAAGTTTAAAAAATGAAATGCCTTTGTAACGGATGAGTTTTCGTCTGAAACACTCATACTTCGAAGGAGATGGTCCAGTTTGTGCACGAAGTGCGTCCACTTTTTGCCGTAACCCTCTCAACTTTTTATCACATGCTATGTGGGAGAAATGATAATACCATGCCAAGTTTCAACCTTTTCAGAGTTCATTTGTACTGCTTTTCAATTTCAAGGTCATTTAGCGCAAAAAATAAATCATTAAATGCATGAAAAATAGCAAATGAAGTTAGAAATGTTTGAAATTTGAGGATGTGGCTTTGAATGGTGCATATTGAATGCACCAAAAGTCTGAAGTTGAAATAAGTTTAAAAAATGAAATGCCTTTGTAACAGGTGATTATTCATCTGAAACACTCATACTTCGAAGGAGATGGTCCAGTTTGTAAACGAAGTGCATCCAGTTTTTGTCGTAACCCTCTCAACTTTTTATCACATGCTATGTCGGTGAAATGATGATACCATGGCGAGTTTCAACCTTTTCAGAGTTCATTTGTACTGCTTTTCATTTTCAGGGTCATTTATCACAACAAAATCATTAAATGTATGAAACATAGCAAATGAAGTTAGAAATGTTTGAAATTTGAGGATGTGGCTTTCAATGGTTCATATTGAATGCACAAAAAGTCTGGAGTTGAAATAATTTAAAAAAAATGAAATGCCTTTGTAACAATTGAGTTCTCGTGCGAAACCCTCATACTTCGAAGGAGATGGTCCAGTTTGTGCACGAAGTGCATCCAGTTATTGCCGTAACCCTCTCAACTTTTTATCACATGCTATGTGGGTGAAATTATGATACCATGCCAAGTTCAACCTTTTCAGAGTTCATTTGTACTGCTTTTCAATTTCAGGGTCATTTATCGCAACAAAATCATTAAATGTATGAAAAATAGCAAATGAAGTTAGAAATGTTTGAAATTTGAGGATGTGGCTTTCAATGGTTCATATTGAATGCACAAAAAGTCTGGAGTTGAAATAAGTTTCAAAAAATGAAATGCCTTTGTAAAAGATGAGTTTTCGTCCGAAACCCTCATACTTCGAAGGAGATGGTCCAGTTTGTGCACGAAGTGCATCCAGTTTTTTCCGTAACCCTCTCAACTTTTTATCACATGCTATGTGGGTGAAATGATGATACCATGCCAAGTTTCAACCTTTTCAGAGTTCATTTGTACTGATTTTCAATTTCAAGGTCATTTAGCGCAACAAAATCATTAAATGTATGAAAAATAGCAAATGAAGTTAGAAATGTTTGAAATTTGAGGATGTGGCTTTTAATGGTTCATATTGAATGCACAAAAAATCTGGAGTTGAAATAATTTAAAAAAAATGAAATGCCTTCGTAACAGATGAGTTTTCGTCCGAAACCCTCATACTTCGAAGGAGATGGTCCAGTTTGTACACGAAGTGCATCCAGTTTTTGCCGTAACTCTCTCAACTTTTTATCACATGCTATGTGTGTGAAATGATGATACCATGTGAAGTTTCAAAATTTTCAGAGTTCATTTGTACTGCTTTTCAATTTCAGGGTCATTCAGCACAAAAAAATCATTAAATGCCTGAAAAATAGCAAACGAAGTTAGAAATGTTTTAAATTTGAGGATGTGGCTTTGAATGGTGTATATTGAATGCACAAAAAGTCTGGAGTTGAAATAAGTTTAAAAAAATGAAATGCCTTTGTAAAAGACGAGTTTTCGTCCGATACCCTCATACTTTGAAGGAGATGGTCCAGTTTGTACACGAAGTGCATCTAGTTTTTGCCGTAACCCAATCAACTTTTTAGCACATGCTATGTGTGTGAAATGATGATACCATGCCAAGTTTCATCCTTTTCAGAGTTCATTTGTACTGCTTTTCAATTTCAGGGTCATTCAGCGCAAAAAAAATCATTAAATGCGTGAAAAATAGCATATGAAGTTAGAAATGTTTGAAATTTTAGGATGTGGCTTTTAATGGTGCATATTTAATGCAGAAAAATTCTGGAGTTGAAATAAGTTTAAAAAATGAAATGCCTTTGTAACAGATGAGTTTTCGTCTGAAACACTCATACTTTGAAGGAGATGGTCCAGTTTGAACACGAAGTGCATTCAGTTTTTGCCGTAACCCTCTCAACTTTTTATCACATGTTATGTCGGTGAAATGAGGATACCATGCCAAGTTTCAACCTTTTCAGAGTTCATTTGTACTGCTTTTCAATTTCACGGTCATTTAGCGCAAAAAAATCATTATATGTATGAAAAATAGCAAATGAAGTTAGAAATGTTTGAAATTTGAGGATGTGGCTTTCAATGGTTCATATTGCATGCACAAAAAGTCTGGAGTTGAAATAAGTTTAAAAAAATGAAATGCCTTTGAAACAGATGAGTTGTCGTCCGAAACCCTCATACTTCGAAGGAGATGGTCCAGTTTGTGCACGAAGTGCATTCAGTTTTTGCCGTAACCCTCTCAACTTTTTATCACATGCTATGTGGGTGAAATGATGATACCATGCCAAGTTTCAACCTTTTCAGAGTTCATTTGTAGTGCTTTTCAATTTCAGGGTCATTCAGCGCAAAAAAATCATTAAATGCATGAAAAATAGCAAATGAAGTTAGAAATGTTTGAAATTTGAGGATATGGCTTTGAATGGTGCATATTGAATGCAGAAAAAGTCTGGAGTTGAAATAAGTTTAAAAAAAGGAAATGTTTTTGTAACAGATGAGTTTCGTCTGAAACCCTCATACTTCGAAGGAGATGGTCCAGTTTGTACACGAAGTGCATCTAGTTTTTGCCGTAACCCACATAAATTTTTAGCACATGCTATGTGTGTGAAATGATTATAACATGCCAAGTTTCAACCTTTTCAGAGTTCATTTTTACTGCTTTTCAATTTCAGGGTCATTCAGCGCAAAAAAAATTCATTAAATGCGTGAAAAATAGCAAATGAAGTTGGAAATATTTGAAATTTGAGGATGTGGCTTTGAATGGTGCACATTGAATGCACAAAAAGTCTGGAGTTGAAATAAGTTTAAAAAATGAAATGCCTTTGTCACAAATGAGTTTTCGTCTGAAACCCTCATACTTCGAAGGAGATGGTCCAGATTGTGCACGAAGTGCATCCAGTTTTTGCCATAACCCTCACAACTTTTTATCACATGCTATGTCGATGAAATGATGATACCATGCAAAGTTTCAACCTTTTCAGAGTTCATTTTACTGCTTTTCAATTTCAGGGTCATTCAGCGTAACAAAATCATTAAATGCATGAAAAATAGCAAACGAAGTTAGAAATGTTTGAAATTTGAGGATGTGGCTTTGAATGGTTCATATTGCATGCACAAAAAGTCTGGAGTTGAAATAAGTTTAAAAAAATGAAATGCCTTTGTAACAGATGAGTTGTCGTCCGAAACCCTCATACTTCGAAGGAGATGGTCCAGTTTGTGCACGAAGTGCATCCAGTTTTTGCCGTAACCCTCTCAACTTTTTATCACATGCTATGTGGGTGAAATGATGATACCATGCCAAGTTTCAACCTTTTCAGAGTTCATTTGTAGTGCTTTTCAATTTCAGGGTCATTCAGCGCAAAAAATCATTAAATGCATGAAAAATAGCAAATGAAGTTAGAAATGTTTGAAATTTGAGGATATGGCTTTGAATGGTGCATATTTAATGCAGAAAAAGTCTGGAGTTGAAACAAGTTTAGAAAAATGAAATGTCTTTGTAACAGATGAGTTTTCGTCTGAAACCCTCATACTTCGAAGGAGATGGTCCAGTTTGTACACTAAGTGCATCTAGTTTTTGCCGTAACCCACTCAAATTTTTAGCACATGCTATGTGTGTGAAATGATGATAACATGCCAAGTTTCAACCTTTTCAGAGTTCATTTGTACTGCTTTTCAATTTCAGGATCATTTAGCGCAAAAAAAGTTCATTAAATGCGTGAAAAATAGAAAATGAAGTTGGAAATATTTGAAATTTCAGGATGTGGTTTTGAATGGTGCACATTGAATGCACAAAAAGTCTGGAGTTGAAATAAGTTTAAAAAACGAAATGCCTTTGTCACAGATGAGTTTTCGTTTGAAACCCTCATACTTCGAAGGAGATGGTCCAGTTTGTACACGAAGTGCTTCCAGTTTTTGCCATAACCCTCTCAACTTTTTATCACATGCTATGTGTGTGAAATGATGACACCATGAGAAGTTTCAACCTTTTCAGAGTTCATTTGTACTGCTTTTCAATTTCGGGGTCATTCAGCACAAAAAAACTATTAAATGCATGAAAAATAGCAAACGAAGTTAGAAATGTTTGAAATTTGAGGATGAGGCTTTGAATGGTGCATCTTGAATTCACAAAAAGTCTGGAGTTGAAATAAGTTCAAAAAAATGAAATGCCTTTGTAAAATATGAGTTTTCGTCCGAAACCCTCATACTTCGAAGGAGATGGTCCAGATTGTGCACGAAGTGCATCCAGTTTTTGCCGTAACCCTCTCAACTTTTTATCACATGCTATGTGGGTGAAATAATGATACCATGCCAAGTTTCAACCTTTTCAGAGTTCATTTGTACTGGTGTTCAATTTCAGGGTCATTCAGCGCAAAAAAATCATTAAATGCATGAAAAATAGCAAACGAAGTTAGAAATATTTTAAATTTGCGGATGTGGCTTTCAATGGTGCATATTGAATGCACAAAAAGTCTGGAGTTGAAATAAGTTCAAAAAAATGAAATGCCTTGGTAAAAGATGAGTTTTTGTCCGATACCCTCATACTTCGAAGGAGATGGTCCAGTTTGTACACGAAGTGCATCTAGTTTTTGCCGTAACCCACTCAAGTTTTTAGCACATGCTATGTGTGTGAAATGATGATACCATGCCAAGTTTAAACCTTTTCAGAGTTCATTTGTACTGCTTTTCAATTTCAGGGTTATTTAGCGCAAAAAAATCATTAAATGCGTGAAAAATAGCAAATGAAGTTAGAAATGTTTGAAATTTTAGGATGTGGCTTTGAATGGTGCATATTGAATGCAGAAAAAGTCTGGAGTTGAAATAAATTTAAAAAATGAAATGCCTTTGTAACAGATGAGTTTTCGTCTGAAACACTCATACTTCGAAGGAGATGGTCCAGTTTGAACACGAAGTGCATTCAGTTTTTGCCGTAACCCTCTCAACTTTTTATCACATGCTATGTCGGTGAAATGATGATACCATGCCAAGTTTCAACCTTTTCAGAGTTCATTTGTACTGCTTTTCAATTTCAGGGTCATTTAGCGCAACAAAATCATTATATGTATGAAAAATAGCAAATGAAGTTAGAAATGTTTGAAATTTAAGGATGTGGCTTTGAATGGTTCATATTGCATGCACAAAAAGTCTGGAGTTGAAATAAGTTTAAAAAAATGAAATGCCTTTGTAGCAGATGAGTTGTCGTCTGAAACCCTCATACTTCGAAGGAGATGGTCCAGTTTGTGCACGAAGTGCATCCAGTTTTTGCCGTAACCCTCTCAACTTTTATCACATGCTATGTGGGTGAAATGATGATACCATGCCAAGTTTCAACCTTTTCAGAGTTCATTTGTAGTGCTTTTCAATTTCAGGGTCATTCAGCGCAAAAAATCATTAAATGCATGAAAAATAGCAAATGAAGTTAGAAATGTTTGAAATTGGAGGATATGGCTTTGAATGGTGCATATTTAATGCAGAAAAAGTCTGGAGTTGAAATAAGTTTAAAAAAATGAAATGTCTTTGTGATAGATGAGTTTTCGTCTGAAACCCTCATACTTCGAAGGACATGGTCCAATTTGTACACGAAGTGCATCTAGTTTTTGCCGTAACCCACTCAAATTTTTAGCACATGCTATGTGTGTGAAATTATGATAACATGCCAAGTTTCAACCTTTTCAGAGTTCATTTGTACTGCTTTTCAATTTCAGGGTCATTCAGCGCAAAAAAAATTCATTAAATGCATGAAAAATAGCAAATGAAGTTGGAAATATTTGAAATTTGAGGATGTGGTTTTGAATGGTGCACATTGAATGCACAAAAAGTCTGGAGTTGAAATAAGTTTAAAAAATGAAATGCCTTTGTCACAGATGAGTTTTCGTGCGAAACCCTCATACTTCGAAGGAGATGGTCCAGTTTGTACACGAAGTGCATCCAATTTTTGCCGTAACCCTGTCACCTTTTTATCACATGCTATGTGTGTGAAATGATGATACCATGCGAAGTTTCAACCTTTTCAGAGTTCATTTGTACTGCTTTTCAATTTCGGGGACATTCAGCACAAAAAAATCATTAAATGCATGAAAAATAGCAAACGAAGTTAGAAATGTTTGAAATTTGAGGATGTGGCTTTGAATGGTGCATATTGAATGCATAAAAAGTCTGGAGTTGAAATAAGTCCAAAAAAATGAAATGCCTTTGTAAAATATGAGTTTTCGTCCGAAACCCTCATACTTCGAAGGAGATGGTCCAGATTGTGCACGAAGTGCATCCAGTTTTTGCCGTAACCCTCTCAACTTTTTATCACATGCTATGTGGGTGAAATGATGATACCATGCCAAGTTTCAACCTTTTCAGAGTTCATTTGTACTGGTTTTCAATTTCAGGGTCATTTAGCGCAAAAAAATCATTAAATGCATGAAAAATAGCAAATGAAGTTAGAAATGTTTGAAATTTGAGGATGTGGCTTTGAATGGTGCATATTTAATGCAGAAAAACTCTGCAGTTGAAATAAGTTTAAAAAATGAAATGCCTTTGTAACAGATGAGTTTTCGTGTGAAACCGTCATACTTCGATAGAGATGGTCCAGTTTGTACACGAAGTGCATCTAGTTTTTGCCGTAACCCACTCAAATTTTTAGCACATGCTATGTGTGTGAAATGATGATAACTTGCCAAGTTTCAACCTTTTCAGAGTTCATTTTACTGCTTTTCAATTTCAGGGTCATTCAGCGCAAAAAAATCATTAAATGCGTGAAAAATAGCAAATGAAGTTGGAAATGTTTGAAATTTGAGGATGTGGCTTTGAATGGTGCATATTGAATGCACAAAAAGTCTGGAGTTGAAATAAGTTTAAAAAATGAAATGCCTTTGTAACATATGAGTTTTCGTCCGAAACCCTCATACTTCGAAGGAGATGGTCCAGTTTGTACACGAAGTGCATCCAGTTTTTGTCGTAACCCTCAGAACTTTTTATCACATGCTATGTGTGTGAAATGATGATACCATGCGAAGTTTCAACCTTTTCAGAGTTCATTTGTACTGCTTTTCAATTTCAGGGTAATTCAGCACAAATAAAATCATTAAATGCCTGAAAAATAGCAAACGAAGTTAGAAATGTTTTAAATTTGAGGATGTGGCTTTGAATGTTGCATATTGAATGCACAAAAAGTCTGGAGTTGAAATAAGCTTAAAAAAATGAAATGGCTTTGTAAAAGATGAGTTTTCGTCCGAAACCCTCATACTTCGAAGGAGATGGTCCAGTTTGTGCACGAAGTGCATCCAGTTTTTGTCGTAACCCTCTCAACTTTTTATCACATGCTATGTCGGTGAAATGATGATACCATGCCAAGTTTCAACCTTTTCAGAGTTTATTTGTACTGATTTTCAATTTTAGGGTCATTTAGCGCAAAAAAATCATTAAATGCATGAAAAATAGCAAATGAAGTTAGAAATCTTTGAAATTTGAGGATGTGGCTTTGAATGGTGCATATTGAATGCACCAAAAGTCTGAAGTTGAAATAAGTTTAAAAAATGAAATGCCTTTGTAACGGATGAGTTTTCGTCTGAAACACTCATACTTCGAAAGAGATGGTCCAGTTTGTGCACGAAGTGCATCCACTTTTTGCCGTAACCCTCTCAACTTTTTATCACATGCTATGTGGGAGAAATGATGATACCATGCCAAGTTTCAACCTTTTCAGAGTTCATTTGTACTGCTTTTCAATTTCAAGGTCATTTAGCGAAAAAAATAAATCATTAAATGCATGAAAAATAGCAAATGAAGTTAGAAATGTTTGAAATTTGAGGATGTGGCTTTGAATGGTGCATATTGAATGCACCAAAAGTCTGAAGTTGAAATAAGTTTAAAAAATGAAATGCCTTTGTAACAGGTGATTATTCATCTGAAACACTCATACTTCGAAGGAGATGGTCCAGTTTGTACACGAAGTGCATCCAGTTTTTGTCGTAACCCTCTCAACTTTTTATCACATGCTATGTCGGTGAAATGATGATACCATGGCGAGTTTCAACCTTTTCAGAGTTCATTTGTACTGCTTTTCAATTTCAGGGTCATTTATCACAACCAAATCATTAAATGTATGAAACATAGCAAATGAAGTTAGAAATGTTTGAAATTTGAGGATGTGGCTTTCAATGGTTCATATTGAATGCACAAAAAGTCTGGAGTTGAAATAATTTAAAAAAAATGAAATGCCTTTGTAACAATTGAGTTCTCGTGCGAAACCCTCATACTTCGAAGGAGATGGTCCAGTTTGTGCACGAAGTGCATCCAGTTATTGCCGTAACCCTCTCAACTTTTTATCACATGCTATGTGGGTGAAATTATGATACCATGCCAAGTTCAACCTTTTCAGAGTTCATTTGTACTGCTTTTCAATTTCAGGGTCATTTATCGCAACAAAAGCATTAAATGTATGAAAAATAGCAAATGAAGTTAGAAATGTTTGAAATTTGAGGATGTGGCTTTCAATGGTTCATATTGAATGCACAAAAAGTCTGGAGTTGAAATAAGTTTCAAAAAATGAAATGCCTTTGTAAAAGATGAGTTTTCGTCCGAAACCCTCATACTTCGAAGGAGATGGTCCAGTTTGTGCACGAAGTGCATCCAGTTTTTTCCGTAACCCTCTCAACTTTTTATCACATGCTATGTGGGTGAAATGATGATACCATGCCAAGTTTCAACATTTTCAGAGTTCATTTGTACTGATTTTCAATTTCAGGGTCATTTAGCGCAACAAAATCATTAAATGTATGAAAAATAGCAAATGAAGTTAGAAATGTTTGAAATTTGAGGATGTGGCTTTGAATGGTTCATATTGAATGCACAAAAATTCTGGAGTTGAAATAATTAAAAAAAATGAAATGCCTTCGTAACAGATGAGTTTTCGTGCGAAACCCTCATACTTCGAAGGAGATGGTCCAGTTTGTACACGAAGTGCATCCAGTTTTTGCCGTAACCCTCTCAACTTTTTATCACATGCTATGTGTGTGAAATGATGATACCATGGCGAGTTTCAACCTTTTCAGAGTTCATTTGTACTGCTTTTCAATTTCAGGGTCATTTATCACAACCAAATCATTAAATGTATGAAACATAGCAAATGAAGTTAGAAATGTTTGAAATTTGAGGATGTGGCTTTCAATGGTTCATATTGAATGCACAAAAAGTCTGGAGTTGAAATAATTTAAAAAAAATGAAATGCCTTTGTAACAATTGAGTTCTCGTGCGAAACCCTCATACTTCGAAGGAGATGGTCCAGTTTGTGCACGAAGTGCATCCAGTTATTGCCGTAACCCTCTCAACTTTTTATCACATGCTATGTGGGTGAAATTATGATACCATGCCAAGTTCAACCTTTTCAGAGTTCATTTGTACTGCTTTTCAATTTCAGGGTCATTTATCGCAACAAAATCATTAAATGTATGAAAAATAGCAAATGAAGTTAGAAATGTTTGAAATTTGAGGATGTGGCTTTCAATGGTTCATATTGAATGCACAAAAAGTCTGGAGTTGAAATAAGTTTCAAAAAATGAAATGCCTTTGTAAAAGATGAGTTTTCGTCCGAAACCCTCATACTTCGAAGGAGATGGTCCAGTTTGTGCACGAAGTGCATCCAGTTTTTTCCGTAACCCTCTCAACTTTTTATCACATGCTATGTGGGTGAAATGATGATACCATGCCAAGTTTCAACCTTTTCAGAGTTCATTTGTACTGATTTTCAATTTCAGGGTCATTTAGCGCAACAAAATCATTAAATGTATGAAAAATAGCAAATGAAGTTAGAAATGTTTGAAATTTGAGGATGTGGCTTTGAATGGTTCATATTGAATGCACAAAAATTCTGGAGTTGAAATAATTAAAAAAAATGAAATGCCTTCGTAACAGATGAGTTTTCGTGCGAAACCCTCATACTTCGAAGGAGATGGTCCAGTTTGTACACGAAGTGCATCCAGTTTTTGCCGTAACCCTCTCAACTTTTTATCACATGCTATGTGTGTGAAATGATGATACCATGCGAAGTTTCAAAATTTTCAGAGTTCATTTGTACTGCTTTTCAATTTCAGGGTCATTCAGCACAAAAAAATCATTAAATGCCTGAAAAATAGCAAACGAAGTTAGAAATGATTTAAATTTGAGGATGTGGCTTTGAATGGTGTATATTGAATGCACAAAAAGTCTGGAGCTGAAATAAGTTTAAAAAAATGAAATGCCTTTGTAAAAGATGAGTTTTCGTCCGATACCCTCATACTTCGAAGGAGATGGTCCAGTTTGTACACGAAGTGCATCTAGTTTTTGCCGTAACCCAATCAACTTTTTAGCACAAGCTATGTGTGTGAAATGATGATACCATGCCAAGTTTCATCCTTTTCAGAGTTCATTTGTACTGCTTTTCAATTTCAGGGTCATTCAGCGCAAAAAAATCATTAAATGCGTGAAAAATAGCAAATGAAGTTAGAAATGTTTGAAATTTTAGGATGTGGCTTTTAATGGTGCATATTTAATGCAGAAAAATTCTGGAGTTGAAATAAGTTTAAAAAATGAAATGCCTTTGTAACAGATGAGTTTTCGTCTGAAACACTCATACTTCGAAGGAGATGGTCCAGTTTGAACACGAAGTGCATTCAGTTTTTGCCGTAACCCTCTCAACTTTTTATCACATGTTATGTCGGTGAAATGATGATACCATGCCAAGTTTCAACCTTTTCAGAGTTCATTTGTACTGCTTTTCAATTTCAGGGTCATTTAGCGCAAAAAAATCATTATATGTATGAAAAATAGCAAATGAAGTTAGAAATGTTTGAAATTTGAGGATGTGGCTTTGAATGGTTCATATTGCATGCACAAAAAGTCTGGAGTTGAAATAAGTTTAAAAAAATGAAATGCCTTTGTAACAGATGAGTTGTCGTCCGAAACCCTCATACTTCGAAGGAGATGGTCCAGTTTGTGCACGAAGTGCATCCAGTTTTTGCCGTAACCCTCTCAACTTTTTATCACATGCTATGTGGGTGAAATGATGATACCATGCCAAGTTTCAACCTTTTCAGAGTTCATTTGTAGTGCTTTTCAATTTCAGGGTCATTCAGCGCAAAAAAATCATTAAATGCATGAAAAATAGCAAATGAAGTTAGAAATGTTTGAAATTTGAGGATATGGCTTTGAATGGTGCATATTGAATGCAGAAAAAGTCTGGAGTTGAAATAAGTTTAAAAAAAGGAAATGTTTTTGTAACAGATGAGTTTCGTCTGAAACCCTCATACTTCGAAGGAGATGGTCCAGTTTGTACACGAAGTGCATCTAGTTTTTGCCGTAACCCACATAAATTTTTAGCACATGCTATGTGTGTGAAATGATTATAACATGCCAAGTTTCAACCTTTTCAGAGTTCATTTGTACTGCTTTTCAATTTCAGGGTCATTCAGCGCAAAAAAAATTCATTAAATGCGTGAAAAATAGCAAATGAAGTTGGAAATATTTGAAATTTGAGGATGCAGCTTTGAATGGTGCACACTGAATGCACAAAAAGTCTGGAGTTGAAATAAGTTTAAAAAATGAAATGCCTTTGTCACAGATGAGTTTTCGTCTGAAACCCTCATACTTCGAAGGAGATGGTCCAGTTTGTACACGAAGTGCATCCAGTTTTTGCCGTAACCCTCTCAACTTTTTATCACATGCTATGTGTGAGAAATGATGACACCATGCGAAGTTTCAACCTTTTCAGAGTTCATTTGTACTGCTTTTCAATTTCGGGGTCATTCCGCACAAAAAAATCATTAAATGCATGAAAAATAGCAAACGAAGTTAGAAATGTTTGAAATTTGAGGATGTGGCTTTGAATGGTGCATATTGAATGCAGAAAAAGTCTGGAGTTGAAATAAGTTCAAAAAAATGAAATGCCTTTGTAAAATATGAGTTTTCGTCCGAAACCCTCATACTTCGAAGGAGATGGTCCAGATTGTGCACGAAGTGCATCCAGTTTTTGCCGTAACCCTCACAACTTTTTATCACATGCTATGTCGATGAAATGATGATACCATGCAAAGTTTCAACCTTTTCAGAGTTCATTTGTACTGCTTTTCAATTTCAGGGTCATTCAGCGCAACAAAATCATTAAATGCATGAAAAATAGCAAACGAAGTTAGAAATGTTTGAAATTTGAGGATGTGGCTTTGAATGGTTCATATTGCATGCACAAAAAGTCTGGAGTTGAAATAAGTTTAAAAAAATGAAATGCCTTTGTAACAGATGAGTTGTCGTCCGAAACCCTCATACTTCGAAGGAGATGGTCCAGTTTGTGCACGAAGTGCATCCAGTTTTTGCCGTAACCCTCTCAACTTTTTATCACATGCTATGTGGGTGAAATGATGATACCATGCCAAGTTTCAACCTTTTCAGAGTTCATTTGTAGTGCTTTTCAATTTCAGGGTCATTCAGCGCAAAAAATCATTAAATGCATGAAAAATAGCAAATGAAGTTAGAAATGTTTGAAATTTGAGGATATGGCTTTGAATGGTGCATATTTAATGCAGAAAAAGTCTGGAGTTGAAATAAGTTTAAAAAAATGAAATGTCTTTGTAACAGATGGGTTTTCGTCTGAAACCCTGATACTTCGAAGGAGATGGTCCAGTTTGTACACTAAGTGCATCTAGTTTTTGCCGTAACCCACTCAAATTTTTAGCACATGCTATGTGTGTGAAATGATGATAACATGCCAAGTTTCAACCTTTTCAGAGTTCATTTGTACTGCTTTTCAATTTCAGGATCATTCAGCGCAAAAAAAATTCATTAAATGCGTGAAAAATAGCAAATGAAGTTGGAAATATTTGAAATTTCAGGATGTGGTTTTGAATGGTGCACATTGAATGCACAAAAAGTCTGGAGTTGAAATAAGTTTAAAAAATGAAATGCCTTTGTCACAGATGAGTTTTCGTTTGAAACCCTCATACTTCGATAGAGATGGTCCAGTTTGTACACGAAGTGCATCTAGTTTTTGCCGTAACCCACTCAAATTTTTAGCACATGCTATGTGTGTGAAATGATGATAACATGCCAAGTTTCAACCTTTTCAGAGTTCATTTGTACTGCTTTTCAATTTCAGGGTCATTCAGCGCAAAAAAATCATTAAATGCGTGAAAAATAGCAAATGAAGTTGGAAATGTTTGAAATTTGAGGATGTGGCTTTGAATGGTGCATATTGAATGCACAAAAAGTCTGGAGTTGAAATAAGTTTAAAAAATGAAATGCCTTTGTAACAGATGAGTTTCGTCCGAAACCCTCATACTTCGAAGGAGATGGTCCAGTTTGTACATGAATTGCATCCAGTTTTTGTCGTAACACTCTGAACTTTTTATCACATGCTATGTGTGTGAAATGATGATACCATGCGAAGTTTCAACCTTTTCAGAGTTCATTTGTACTGCTTTTCAATTTCAGGGTAATTCAGCACAAATAAAATCATTAAATGCCTGAAAAATAGCAAACGAAGTTAGAAATGTTTTAAATTTGAGGATGTGGCTTTGAATGTTGCATATTGAATGCACAAAAAGTCTGGAGTTGAAATAAGCTTAAAAAATGAAATGCCATTGTAAAAGATGAGTTTTCGTCCGAAACCCTCATACTTCGAAGGAGATGGTCCAGTTTGTGCACGAAGTGCATCCAGTTTTTGTCGTAACCCTCTCAACTTTTTATCACATGCTATGTCGGTGAAATGATGATACCATGCCAAGTTTCAACCTTTTCAGAGTTCATTTGTACTGCTTTTCAATTTTAGGGTCATTTAGCGCAAAAAAAATCATTAAATGCATGAAAAATAGCAAATGAAGTTAGAAATGTTTGAAATTAGAGGATGTGGCTTTGAATGGTGCATATTGAATGCACCAAAAGTCTGAACTTGAAATAAGTTTAAAAAATGAAATGCCTTTGTAACGGATGAGTTTTCGTCTGAAACACTCATAGTTCGAAGGAGATGGTCCAGTTTGTGCACGAAGTGCATCCACTTTTTGCCGTAACCCTCTCAACTTTTTATCACATGCTATGTGGGAGAAATGATGATACCATGCCAAGTTTCAACCTTTTCAGAGTTCATTTGTACTGCTTTTCAATTTCAAGGTCATTTAGCGCAAAAAATAAATCATTAAATGCATGAAAAATAGCAAATGAAGTTAGAAATGTTTGAAATTTGAGGATGTGGCTTTGAATGGTGCATATTGAATGAACCAAAAGTCTGAAGTTGAAATAAGTTTAAAAAATGAAATGCCTTTGTAACAGGTGATTATTCATCTGAAACACTCATACTTCGAAGGAGATGGTCCAGTTTGTACACGAAGTGCATCCAGTTTTTGTCGTAACCCTCTCAACTTTTTATCACATGCTATGTCGGTGAAATGATGATACCATGGCGAGTTTCAACCTTTTCAGAGTTCATTTGTACTGCTTTTCAATTTCAGGGTCATTTATCACAACAAAATCATTAAATATATGAAACATAGCAAATGAAGTTAGAAATGTTTGAAATTTGAGGATGTGGCTTTCAATGGTTCATATTGAATGCACAAAAAGTCTGGAGTTGAAATAATTTAAAAAAAATGAAATGCCTTCGTAACAGATGAGTTTTCGTCCGAAACCCTCATACTTCGAAGGAGATGGTCCAGTTTGTACACGAAGTGCATCCAGTTTTTGCCGTAACCCTCTCAACTTTTTATCACATGCTATGTGTGTGAAATGATGATACCAAGCGAAGTTTCAAAAATTTCAGAGTTCATTTGTACTACTTTTCAATTTCAGGGTTATTCAGCACAAAAAAAATCATTAAATGCCTGAAAAATAGCAAACGAAGTTAGAAATGTTTTAAATTTTAGGATGTGGCTTTGAATGGTGTATATTGAATGCACAAAAAGTCTGGAGTTGAAATAAGTTTAAAAAAATGAAATGCCTTTGTAAAAGATGAGTTTTCGTCCGATACCCTCATACTTCGAAGGAGATGGTCCAGTTTGTACACGAAGTGCATCTTGTTTTTGCCGTAACCCAATCAACTTTTTAGCACATGCTATGTGTGTGAAATGATGATACCATGCCAAGTTTCATCCTTTTCAGAGTTCATTTGTACTGCTTTTCAATTTCAGGGTCATTCAGCGCAAAAAAAATCATTAAATGCGTGAAAAATAGCAAATGAAGTTAGAAATGTTTGAAATTTTAGGATGTGGCTTTTAATGGTGCATATTAAATGCAAAAAAATTCTGGAGTTGAAATAAGTTTAAAAAATGAAATGCCTTTGTAACAGATGAGTTTTCGTCTGAAACACTCATACTTCGAAGGAGATGGTCCAGTTTGAACACGAAGTGCATTCAGTTTTTGCCGTAACCCTCTCAACTTTTTATCACATGTTATGTCGGTGAAATGATGATACCATGCCAAGTTTCAACCTTTTCAGAGTTCATTTGTACTGCTTTTCAATTTCAGGGTCATTTAGCGCAAAAAAATCATTATATGTATGAAAAATAGCAAATGAAGTTAGAAATGTTTGAAATTTGAGGATGTGGCTTTGAATGGTTCATATTGCATGCACAAAAAGTCTGGAGTTGAAATAAGTTTAAAAAAATGAAATGCCTTTGTAACAGATGAGTTGTCGTCCGAAACCCTCATACTTCGAAGGAGATGGTCCAGTTTGTGCACGAAGTGCATCCAGTTTTTGCCGTAACCCTCTCAACTTTTTATCACATGCTATGTGGGTGAAATGATGATACCATGCCAAGTTTCAACCTTTTCAGAGTTCATTTGTAGTGCTTTTCAATTTCAGGGTCATTCAGCGCAAAAAAATCATTAAATGCATGAAAAATAGCAAATGAAGTTAGAAATGTTTGAAATTTGAGGATATGGCTTTGAATGGTGCATATTAAATGCAGAAAAAGTCTGGAGTTTAAATAAGTTTAAAAAAAGGAAATGTTTTTGTAACAAATGAGTTTCGTCTGAAACCCTCATACTTCGAAGGAGATGGTCCAGTTTGTACACGAAGTGCATCTAGTTTTTGCCGTAACCCACATAAATTTTTAGCACATGCTATGTGTGTGAAATGATTATAACATGCCAAGTTTCAACCTTTTCAGAGTTCATTTGTACTGCTTTTCAATTTCAGGGTCATTCAGCGCAAAAAAAATTCATTAAATGCGTGAAAAATAGCAAATTAAGTTGGAAATATTTGAAATTTGAGGATGCGGCTTTGAATGGTGCACACTGAATGCACAAAAAGTCTGGAGTTGAAATAAGTTTAAAAAATGAAATGCCTTTGTCACAGATGAGTTTTCGTCTGAAACCCTCATACTTCGAAGGAGATGGTCCAGTTTGTACACGAAGTGCATCCAGTTTTTGCCGTAACCCGCTCAACTTTTTATCACATGCTATGTGTGTGAAATGATGACACCATGCGAAGTTTCAACCTTTTCAGAGTTCATTTGTACTGCTTTTCAATTTCGGGGTCATTCAGCACAAAAAAATCATTAAATGCATGAAAAATAGCAAACGAAGTTAGAAATGTTTGAAATTTGAGGATGTGGCTTTGAATGGTGCATATTGAATGCAGAAAAAGTCTGGAGTTGAAATAAGTTCAAAAAAATGAAATGCCTTTGTAAAATATGAGTTTTCGTCCGAAACCCTCATACTTCGAAGGAGATGGTCCAGATTGTGCACGAAGTGCGTCCAGTTTTTGCCGTAACCCTCACAACTTTTTATCACATGCTATGTCGATGAAATGATGATACCATGCAAAGTTTCAACCTTTTCAGAGTTCATTTGTACTGCTTTTCAATTTCAGGGTCATTCAGCGCAACAAAATCATTAAATGCATGAAAAATAGCAAACGAAGTTAGAAATGTTTGAAATTTGAGGATGTGGCTTTGAATGGTTCATATTGCATGCACAAAAAGTCTGGAGTTGAAATAAGTTTAAAAAAATGAAATGCCTTTGTAACAGATGAGTTGTCGTCCGAAACCCTCATACTTCGAAGGAGATGGTCCAGTTTGTGCACGAAGTGCATCCAGTTTTTGCCGTAACCCTCTCAACTTTTTATCACATGCTATGTGGGTGAAATGATGATACCATGCCAAGTTTCAACCTTTTCAGAGTTCATTTGTAGTGCTTTTCAATTTCAGGGTCATTCAGCGCAAAAAATCATTAAATGCATGAAAAATAGCAAATGAAGTTAGAAATGTTTGAAATTTGAGGATATGGCTTTGAATGGTGCATATTTAATGCAGAAAAAGTCTGGAGTTGAAATAAGTTTAAAAAAATGAAATGTCTTTGTAACAGATGAGTTTTCGTCTGAAACCCTCATACTTCGAAGGAGATGGTCCAGTTTGTACACTAAGTGCATCTAGTTTTTGCCGTAACCCACTCAAATTTTTAGCACATGCTATGTGTGTGAAATGATGATAACATGCCAAGTTTCAACCTTTTCAGAGTTCATTTGTACTGCTTTTCAATTTCAGGATCATTCAGCGCAAAAAAAATTCATTAAATGCGTGAAAAATAGCAAATGAAGTTGGAAATATTTGAAATTTCAGGATGTGGTTTTGAATGGTGCATATTGACTGCACAAAAAGTCTGGAGTTGAAATAAGTTTAAAAAACGAAATGCCTTTGTCACAGACGAGTTTTCGTTTGAAACCCTCATACTTCGATAAAGATGGTCCAGTTTGTACACGAAGTGCATCTAGTTTTTGCCGTAACCCACTCAAATTTTTAGCACATGCTATGTGTGTGAAATGATGATAACATGCCAAGTTTCAACCTTTTCAGAGTTCATTTGTACTGCTTTTCAATTTCAGGGTCATTCAGCGCAAAAAAATCATTAAATGCGTGAAAAATAGCAAATGAAGTTGGAAATGTTTGAAATTTGAGGATGTGGCTTTGAATGGTGCATATTGAATGCACAAAAAGTCTGGAGTTGAAATAAGTTTAAAAAATGAAATGCCTTTGTAACAGATGAGTTTCGTCCGAAACCCTCATACTTCGAAGGAGATGGTCCAGTTTGTACACGAATTGCATCCAGTTTTTGTCGTAACACTTTGAACTTTTTATCACATGCTATGTGTGTGAAATGATGATACCATGCGAAGTTTCAACCTTTTCAGAGTTCATTTGTACTGCTTTTCAATTTCAGGGTAATTCAGCACAAATAAAATCATTAAATGCCTGAAAAATAGCAAACGAAGTTAGAAATGTTTTAAATTTGAGGATGTGGCTTTGAATGTTGCATATTGAATGCACAAAAAGTCTGGAGTTGAAATAAGCTTAAAAAAATGAAATGCCTTTGTAAAAGATGAGTTTTCGTCCGAAACCCTCATACTTCGAAGGAGATGGTCCAGTTTGTGCACGAAGTGCATCCAGTTTTTGTCGTAACCCTCTCAACTTTTTATCACATGCTATGTGTGTGAAATGATGACACCATGCGAAGTTTCAACCTTTTCAGAGTTCATTTGTACTGCTTTTCAATTTCGGGGTCATTCAGCACAAAAAAACCATTAAATGCATGAAAAATATCAAATGAAGTTAGAAATGTTTGAAATTTGAGGATGTGGCTTTGAATGGTGCATATTGAATGCACCAAAAGTCTGAAGTTGAAATAAGTTTAAAAAATGAAATGCCTTTGTAACGGATGAGTTTTCGTCTGAAACACTCATAGTTCGAGGAGATGGTCCAGTTTGTGCACGAAGTGCATCCACTTTTTGCCGTAACCCTCTCAAGTTTTTATCACATGCTATGTGGGAGAAATGATGATACCATGCCAAGTTTCAACCTTTTCAGAGTTCATTTGTACTGCTTTTCAATTTCAAGGTCATTTAGCGCAAAAAATAAATCATTAAATGCATGAAAAATAGCAAATGAAGTTAGAAATGTTTGAAATTTGAGGATGTGGTTTTGAATGGTGCATATTGAATGCACCAAAAGTCTGAAGTTGAAATAAGTTTAAAAAATGAAATGCCTTTGTAACAGGTGATTATTCATCTGAAACACTCATACTTCGAAGGAGATGGTCCAGTTTGTACACGAAGTGCATCCAGTTTTTGTCGTAACCCTCTCAACTTTTTATCACATGCTATGTCGGTGAAATGATGATACCATGGCGAGTTTCAACCTTTTCAGAGTTCATTTGTACTGCTTTTCAATTTCAGGGTCATTTATCACAACAAAATCATTAAATGTATGAAACATAGCAAATGAAGTTAGAAATGTTTGAAATTTGAGGATGTGGCTTTCAATGGTTCATATTGAATACACAAAAAGTCTGGAGTTGAAATAATTTAAAAAAAATGAAATGCCTTCGTAACAGATGAGTTTTCGTCCGAAACCCTCATACTTCGAAGGAGATGGTCCAGTTTGTACACGAAGTGCATCCAGTTTTTGCCGTAACCCTCTCAACTTTTTATCACATGCTATGTGTGTGAAATGATGATACCATGCGAAGTTTCAAAATTTTCAGAGTTCATTTGTACTACTTTTCAATTTCAGGGTCATTCAGCACAAAAAAATCATTAAATGCCTGAAAAATAGCAAACGAAGTTAGAAATGTTTTAAATTTTAGGATGTGGCTTTGAATGGTGTATATTGAATGCACAAAAAGTCTGGAGTTGAAATAAGTTTAAAAAAATGAAATGCCTTTGTAAAAGATGAGTTTTCGTCCGATACCCTCATACTTCGAAGGAGATGGTCCAGTTTGTACACGAAGTGCATCTTGTTTTTGCCGTAACCCAATCAACTTTTTAGCACATGCTATGTGTGTGAAATGATGATACCATGCCAAGTTTCATCCTTTTCAGAGTTCATTTGTACTGCTTTTCAATTTCAGGGTCATTTAGCGCAACAAAATCATTATATGTATGAAAACTAGCAAATGAAGTTAGAAATGTTTGAAATTTAAGGATGTGGCTTTGAATGGTTCATATTGCATGCACAAAAATTCTGGAGTTGAAATAAGTTTAAAAAAATGAAATGCCATTGTAGCAGATGAGTTGTCGTCTGAAACCCTCATACTTCGAAGGAGATGGTCCAGTTTGTGCACGAAGTGCATCCAGTTTTTGCCGTAACCCTCTCAACTTTTTATCACATGCTATGTGGGTGAAATGATGATACCATGCCAAGTTTCAACCTTTTCAGAGTTCATTTGTAGTGCTTTTCAATTTCAGGGTCATTCAGCGCAAAAAATCATTAAATGCATGAAAAATAGCAAATGAAGTTAGAAATGTTTGAAATTGGAGGATATGGCTTTGAATTGTGCATATTTAATGCAGAAAAAGTCTGGAGTTGAAATAAGTTTAAAAAAATGAAATGTCTTTGTGATAGATGAGTTTTCGTCTGAAACCCTCATACTTCGAAGGAGATGGTCCAATTTGTACACGAAGTGCATCTAGTTTTTGCCGTAACCCACTCAAATTTTTAGCACATGCTATGTGTGTGAAATGATGATAACATGCCAAGTTTCAACCTTTTTAGAGTTCATTTGTACTGCTTTTCAATTTCAGGGTCATTCAGCGCAAAAAAAATTCATTAAATGCGTGAAAAATAGCAAAGGAAGTTGGAAATATTTGAAATTTGAGGATGTGGTTTTGAATGGTGCACATTGAATGCACAAAAAGTCTGGAGTTGAAATAAGTTTAAAAAATGAAATGCCTTTGTCACAGATGAATTTTCGTCTGAAACCCTCGTACTTCGAAGGAGATGGTCCAGTTTGTACACGAAGTGCATCCAGTTTTTGCCGTAACCCTCTCACCTTTTTATCACATGCTATGTGTGTGAAATGATGATACCATGCGAAGTTTCAACCTTTTCAGAGTTCATTTGTACTGCTTTTCAATTTCGGGGTCATTCAGCACAAAAAAATCAATAAATGCATGAAAAATAGCAAACGAAGTTAGAAATGTTTGAAATTTGAGGATGTGGCTTTGAATGGTGCATATTGAATGCATAAAAAGTCTGGAGTTGAAATAAGTCCAAAAAAATGAAATGCCTTTGTAAAATATGAGTTTTCGTCTGAAACCCTCATACTTCGAAGGAGATGGTCCAGATTGTGCACGAAGTGCATCCAGTTTTTGCCGTAACCCTCTCAACTTTTTATCACATGCTATGTGGGTGAAATGATGATACCATGCCAAGTTTCAACCTTTTCAGAGTTCATTTGTACTGGTTTTCAATTTCAGGGTCATTTAGCAGAAAAAAAATCATTAAATGCATGAAAAATAGCAAATGAAGTTAGAAATGTTTGAAATTTGAGGATGTGGCTTTGAATGGTGCATATTTAATGCAGAAAAACTCTGGAGTTGAAATAAGTTTAAAAAATGAAATGCCTTTGTAACAGATGAGTTTTCGTGTGAAACCCTCATACTTCGATAGAGATGGTCCAGTTTGTACACGAAGTGCATCTAGTTTTTGCCATAACCCACTCAAATTTTTAGCACATGCTATGTGTGTGAAATGATGATAACATGCCAAGTTTCAACCTTTTCAGAGTTCATTTGTACTGCTTTTCAATTTCAGGGTCATTCAGCGCAAAAAAATCATTAAATGCGTGAAAAATAGCAACTGAAGTTGGAAATGTTTCAAATTTGAGGATGTGGTTTTGAATGGTGCATATTGAATGCACAAAAAGTCTGATGTTGAAATAAGTTTAAAAAATGAAATGCCTTTGTTACAGATGAGTTTTCGTCCGATACCCTCATACTTCGAAGGAGATGGTCCAGTTTGTACACGAAGTGCATCCAGTTTTTGTCGTAACCCTCTGAACTTTTTATCACATGCTATGTGTGTGAAATGATGATACCATGCGAAGTTTCAACCTTTTCAGAGTTCATTTGTACTGCTTTTCAATTTCAGGGTAATTCAGCACAAATAAAATCATTAAATGCCTGAAAAATAGCAAACGAAGTTAGAAATGTTTTAAATTTGAGGATGTGGCTTTGAATGTTGCATATTGAATGCACAAAAAGTCTGGAGTTGAAATAAGCTTAAAAAAATGAAATGCCTTTGTAAAAGATGAGTTTTCGTCCGAAACCCTCATACTTCGAAGGAGATGGTCCAGTTTGTGCACGAAGTGCATCCAGTTTTTGTCGTAACCCTCTCAACTTTTTATCACATGCTATGTCAGTGAAATGATGATACCATGCCAAGTTTCAACCTTTTCAGAGTTCATTTGTACTGCTTTTCAATTTTAGGGTTATTTAGCGCAAAAAAATCATTAAATGCATGAAAAATAGCAAATGAAGTTACAAATGTTTGAAATTTGAGGATATGGCTTTGAATGGTGCATATTGAATGCACCAAAAGTCTGAAGTTGAAATAAGTTTAAAAAATGAAATGCCTTTGTAACACGTGATTATTCATCTGAAACACTCATACTTCGAAGGAGATGGTCTAGTTTGTACACGAAGTGCATCCAGTTTTTGTCGTAACCCTCTCAACTTTTTATCACATGCTATGTCGGTGAAATGATTATAACATGCCAAGTTTCAACCTTTTCAGAGTTCATTTGTACTGCTTTTCAATTTCAGGGTCATTCAGCGCAAAAAAATTTTATTAAATGCGTGAAAAATAGCAAATGAAGTTGGAAATATTTGAAATTTGAGGATGTGGCTTTTAATGGTGCACATTGAATGCACAAAAAGTCTGGAGTTGAAATAAGTTTAAAAAATGAAATGCCTTTGTCACAGATGAGTTTTCGTCTGAAACCCTCATACTTCGAAGGAGATGGTCCAGTTTGTACACGAAGTGCATCCAGTTTTTGCCGTAACCCTCTCAACTTTTTATCACATGCTATGTGTGTGAAATGATGACACCATGCGAAGTTTCAACCTTTTCAGAGTTCATTTGTACTGCTTTTCAATTTCGGGGTCATTCAGCACAAAAAAATCATTAAATGCATGAAAAATAGCAAACGAAGTTAGAAATGTTTGAAATTTGAGGATGTGGCTTTGAATGGTGCATATTGAATGCAGAAAAAGTCTGGAGTTGAAATAAGATCAAAAAAATGAAATGCCTTTGTAAAATATGAGTTTTCGTCCGAAACCCTCATACTTCGAAGGAGATGGTCCAGATTGTGCACGAAGTGCATCCAGTTTTTGCCGTAACCCTCACAACTTTTTATCACATGCTATGTCGATGAAATGATGATACCATGCAAAGTTTCAACCTTTTCAGAGTTCATTTGTACTGCTTTTCAATTTCAGGGTCATTCAGCGCAACAAAATCATTAAATGCATGAAAAATAGCAAACGAAGTTAGAAATGTTTGAAATTTGAGGATGTGGCTTTGAATGGTTCATATTGCATGCACAAAAAGTCTGGAGTTGAAATAAGTTTAAAAAAATGAAATGCCTTTGTAACAGATGAGTTGTCGTCCGAAACCCTCATACTTCGAAGGAGATGGTCCAGTTTGTGCACGAAGTGCATCCAGTTTTTGCCGTAACCCTCTCAACTTTTTATCACATGCTATGTGGGTGAAATGATGATACCATGCCAAGTTTCAACCTTTTCAGAGTTCATTTGTAGTGCTTTTCAATTTCAGGGTCATTCAGCGCAAAAAATCATTAAATGCAAGAAAAATAGCAAATGAAGTTAGAAATGTTTGAAATTTGAGGACATGGCTTTGAATGGTGCATATTTAATGCAGAAAAAGTCTGGAGTTGAAATAAGTTTAAAAAAATGAAATGTCTTTGTAACAGATGAGTTTTCGTCTGAAACCCTCATACTTCGAAGGAGATGGTCCAGTTTGTACACTAAGTGCATCTAGTTTTTGCCGTAACCCACTCAAATTTTTAGCACATGCTATGTGTGTGAAATGATGATAACATGCCAAGTTTCAACCTTTTCAGAGTTCATTTGTACTGCTTTTCAATTTCAGGATCATTCAGCGCAAAAAAAATTCATTAAATGCGTGAAAAATAGCAAATGAAGTTGGAAATATTTGAAATTTCAGGATGTGGTTTTGAATGGTGCACATTGAATGCACAAAAAGTCTGGAGTTGAAATAAGTTTAAAAAACGAAATGCCTTTGTCACAGATGAGTTTTCGTTTGAAACCCTCATACTTCGAAGGAGATGGTCCAGTTTGTACACGAAGTGCTTCCAGTTTTTGCCATAACCCTCTCAACTTTTTATCACATGCTATGTGTGTGAAATGATGACACCATGCGAAGTTTCAACCTTTTCAGAGTTCATTTGTACTGCTTTTCAATTTCGGGGTCATTCAGCACAAAAAAACCATTAAATGCATGAAAAATAGCAAACGAAGTTAGAAATGTTTGAAATTTGAGGATGAGGCTTTGAATGGTGCATCTTGAATTCACAAAAAGTCTGGAGTTGAAATAAGTTCAAAAAAATGAAATGCCTTTGTAAAATATGAGTTTTCGTCCGAAACCCTCATACTTCGAAGGAGATGGTCCAGATTGTGCACGAAGTGCATCCAGTTTTTGCCGTAACCCTCTCAACTTTTTATCACATGCTATGTGGGTGAAATAATGATACCATGCCAAGTTTCAACCTTTTCAGAGTTCATTTGTACTGGTTTTCAATTTCAGGGTCATTCAGCGCAAAAAAATCATTAAATGCATGAAAAATAGCAAACGAAGTTAGAAATATTTTAAATTTGCGGATGTGGCTTTCAATGGTGCATATTGAATGCACAAAAAGTCTGGAGTTGAAATAAGTTCAAAAAAATGAAATGCCTTGGTAAAAGATGAGTTTTCGTCCGATACCCTCATACTTCGAAGGAGATGGTCCAGTTTGTACACGAAGTGCATCTAGTTTTTGCCGTAACCCACTCAAGTTTTTAGCACATGCTATGTGTGTGAAATGATGATACCATGCCAAGTTTAAACCTTTTCAGAGTTCATTTGTACTGCTTTTCAATTTCAGGGTCATTCAGCGCAAAAAAATCATTAAATGCGTGAAAAATAGCAAATGAAGTTAGAAATGTTTGAAATTTTAGGATGTGGCTTTGAATGGTGCATATTGAATGCAGAAAAAGTCTTTAGTTGAAATAAATTTAAAAAATGAAATGCCTTTGTAACAGTTGAGTTTTCGTCTGAAACACTCATACTTCGAAGGAGATGGTCCAGTTTGAACACGAAGTGCATTCAGTTTTTGCCGTAACCCTCTCAACTTTTTATCACATGCTATGTCGGTGAAATGATGATACCATGCCAAGTTTCAACCTTTTCAGAGTTCATTTGTACTGCTTTTCAATTTCAGGGTCATTTAGCGCAACAAAATCATTATATGTATGAAAAATAGCAAATGAAGTTAGAAATGTTTGAAATTTAAGGATGTGGCTTTGAATGGTTCATATTGCATGCACAAAAAGTCTGGAGTTCAAATAAGTTTAAAAAAATGAAATGCCTTTGTAGCAGATGAGTTGTCGTCTGAAACCCTCATACTTCGAAGGAGATGGTCCAGTTTGTGCACGAAGTGCATCCAGTTTTTGCCGTAACCCTCTCAACTTTTTATCACATGCTATGTGGGTGAAATGATGATACCATGCCAAGTTTCAACCTTTTCAGAGTTCATTTGTAGTGCTTTTCAATTTCAGGGTCATTTAGCGCAAAAAATCATTAAATGCATGAAAAATAGCAAATGAAGTTAGAAATGTTTGAAATTGGAGGATATGGCTTTGAATGGTGCATATTTAATGCAGAAAAAGTCTGGAGTTGAAATAAGTTTAAAAAAATGAAATGTCTTTGTGATAGATGAGTTTTCGTCTGAAACCCTCATACTTCGAAGGAGATGGTCCAATTTGTACACGAAGTGCATCTGGTTTTTGCTGTAACCCACTCAAATTTTTAGCACATGCTATGTGTGTGAAATGATGATAACATGCCAAGTTTCAACCTTTTTAGAGTTCATTTGTACTGCTTTTCAATTTCAGGGTCATTCAGCGCAAAAAAAATTCATTAAATGCGTGAAAAATAGCAAATGAAGTTGGAAATATTTGAAATTTGAGGATGTGGTTTTGAATGGTGCACATTGAATGCACAAAAAGTCTGGAGTTGAAATAAGTTTAAAAAATGAAATGCCTTTGTCACAGATGAGTTTTCGTCTGAAACCCTCATACTTCGAAGGAGATGGTCTAGTTTGTACACGAAGTGCATCCAGTTTTTGCCGTAACCCTCTCACCTTTTTATCACATGCTATGTGTGTGAAATGATGATACCATGCGAAGTTTCAACCTTTTCAGAGTTCATTTGTACTGCTTTTCAATTTCGGGGTCATTCAGCACAAAAAAATCATTAAATGCATGAAAAATAGCAAACGAAGTTAGAAATGTTTGAAATTTGAGGATGTGGCTTTGAATGGTGCATATTGAATGTATAAAAAGTCTGGAGTTGAAATAAGTCCAAAAAATGAAATGCCTTTGTAAAATATGAGTTTTCGTCTGAAACCCTCATACTTCGAAGGAGATGGTCCAGATTGTGCACGAAGTGCATCCAGTTTTTGCCGTAACCCTCTCAACTTTTTATCACATGCTATGTGGGTGAAATGATGATACCATGCCAAGTTTCAACCTTTTCAGAGTTCATTTGTACTGGTTTTCAATTTCAGGGTCATTTAGCGCAAAAAAATCATTAAATGCATGAAAAATAGCAAATGAGGTTAGAAATGTTTGAAATTTGAGGATGTGGCTTTGAATGGTGCATATTTAATGCAGAAAAACTCTGGAGTTGAAATAAGTTTAAAAAATGAAATGCCTTTGTAACAGATGAGTTTTCGTGTGAAACCCTCATACTTCGATAGAGATGGTCCAGTTTGTACACGAAGTGCATCTAGTTTTTGCCGTAACCCACTCAAATTTTTAGCACATGCTATGTGTGTGAAATGATGATAACATGCCAGGTTTCAACCTTTTCAGAGTTCATTTGTACTGCTTTTCAATTTCAGGGTCATTCAGCGCAAAAAAAATCATTAAATGCGTGAAAAATAGCAAATGAAGTTGGAAATGTTTGAAATTTGAGGATGTGGTTTTGAATGGTGCATATTGAATGCACAAAAAGTCTGATGTTGAAATAAGTTTAAAAAATGAAATGCCTTTGTAACAGATGAGTTTTCGTCCGAAACCCTCATACTTCGAAGGAGATGCTCCAGTTTGTACACGAAGTGCATCCAGTTTTTGTCGTAACCCTCTGAACTTTTTATCACATGCTATGTGTGTGAAATGATGATACCATGCGAAGTTTCAACCTTTTCAGAGTTCAGTTGTACTGCTTTTCAATTTCAGGGTAATTCAGCACAAATAAAATCATTAAATGCCTGAAAAATAGCAAACGAAGTTAGAAATGTTTTAAATTTGAGGATGTGGCTTTGAATGGTGCATATTGAATGCATAAAAAGTCTGGAGTTGAAATAAGTCCAAAAAAATGAAATGCCTTTGTAAAATATGAGTTTTCGTCTGAAACCCTCATACTTCGAAGGAGATGGTCCAGATTGTGCACGAAGTGCATCCAGTTTTTGCCGTAACCCTCTCAACTTTTTATCACATGCTATGTGGGTGAAATGATGATACCATGCCAAGTTTCAACCTTTTCAGAGTTCATTTGTACTGGTTTTCAATTTCAGGGTCATTTAGCGCAAAAAAATCATTAAATGCATGAAAAATAGCAAATGAAGTTACAAATGTTTGAAATTTGAGGATGTGGCTTTGAATGGTGCATATTGAATGCACCAAAAGTCTGAAGTTGAAATAAGTTTAAAAAATGAAATGCCTTTGTAACAGGTGATTATTCATCTGAAACACTCATACTTCAAAGGAGATGGTCTAGTTTGTACACGAAGTGCATCCAGTTTTTGTCGTAACCCTCTCAACTTTTTATCACATGCTATGTCGGTGAAATGATTATAACATGCCAAGTTTCAACCTTTTCAGAGTTCATTTGTACTGCTTTTCAATTTCAGGGTCATTCAGCGCAAAAAAAATTCATTAAATGCGTGAAAAATAGCAAATGAAGTTGGAAATATTAGAAATTTGAGGATGTGGCTTTGAATGGTGCACATTGAATGCACAAAAAGTCTGGAGTTGAAATAAGTTTAAAAAATGAAATGCCTTTGTCACAGATGAGTTTTCGTCTGAAACCCTCATACTTCGAAGGAGATGGTCCAGTTTGTACACGAAGTGCATCCAGTTTTTGCCGTAACCCTCTCTACTTTTTATCACATACTATGTGTGTGAAATGATGACACCATGCGAAGTTTCAACCTTTTCAGAGTTCATTTGTTCTGCTTTTCAATTTCGGGGTCATTCAGCACAAAAAAATCATTAAATGCATGAAAAATAGCAAACGAAGTTAGAAATGTTTGAAATTTGAGGATGTGGCTTTGAATGGTGCATATTGAATGCAGAAAAAGTCTGGAGTTGAAATAAGTTCAAAAAAATGAAATGCCTTTGTAAAATATGAGTTTTCGTTCGAAACCCTCATACTTCGAAGGAGATGGTCCAGATTGTGCACGAAGTGCATCCAGTTTTTGCCGTAACCCTCACAACTTTTTATCACATGCTATGTCGATGAAATGATGATACCATGCAAAGTTTCAACCTTTTCAGAGTTCATTTGTACTGCTTTTCAATTTCAGGGTCATTCAGCGCAACAAAATCATTAAATGCATGAAAAATAGCAAACGAAGTTAGAAATGTTTGAAATTTGAGGATGTGGCTTTGAATGGTTCATATTGCATGCACAAAAAGTCTGGAGTTGAAATAAGTTTAAAAAAATGAAATGCCTTTGTAACAGATGAGTTGTCGTCCGAAACCCTCATACTTCGAAGGAGATGGTCCAGTTTGTGCACGAAGTGCATCCAGTTTTTGCCGTAACCCTCTCAACTTTTTATCACATGCTATGTGGGTGAAATGATGATACCATGCCAAGTTTCAACCTTTTCATAGTTCATTTGTAGTGCTTTTCAATTTCAGGGTCATTCAGCGCAAAAAATCATTAAATGCATGAAAAATAACAAATGAAGTTAGAAATGTTTGAAATTTGAGGATATGGCTTTGAATGGTGCATATTTAATGCAGAAAAAGTCTGGAGTTGAAATAAGTTTAAAAAAATGAAATGTCTTTGTAACAGATGAGTTTTCGTCTGAAACCCTCATACTTCGAAGGAGATGGTCCAGTTTGTACACTAAGTGCATCTAGTTTTTGCCGTAACCCACTCAAATTTTTAGCACATGCTATGTGTGTGAAATGATGATAACATGCCAAGTTTCAACCTTTTCAGAGTTCATTTGTACTGCTTTTCAATTTGAGGATCATTCAGCGCAAAAAAAATTCATTAAATACGTGAAAAATAGCAAATGAAGTTGGAAATATTTGAAATTTCAGGATGTGGTTTTGAATGGTGCACATTGAATGCACAAAAAGTCTGGAGTTGAAATAAGTTTAAAAAACGAAATGCCTTTGTCACAGATGAGTTTTCGTTTGAAACCCTCATACTTCGAAGGAGATGGTCCAGTTTGTACACGAAGTGCTTCCAGTTTTTGCCATAACCCTCTCAACTTTTTATCACATGCTATGTGTGTGAAATGATGACACCATGCGAAGTTTCAACCTTTTCAGAGTTCATTTGTACTGCTTTTCAATTTCGGGGTCATTCAGCACAAAAAAACCATTAAATGCATGAAAAATAGCAAACGAAGTTAGAAATGTTTGAAATTTGAGGATGAGGCTTTGAATGGTGCATCTTGAATTCACAAAAAGTCTGGAGTTGAAATAAGTTCAAAAAAATGAAATGCCTTTGTAAAATATGAGTTTTCGTCCGAAACACTCATACTTCGAAGGAGATGGTCCAGATTGTGCACGAAGTGCATCCAGTTTTTGCCGTAACCCTCTCAACTTTTTATCACATGCTATGTGGGTGAAATAATGATACCATGCCAAGTTTCAACCTTTTCAGAGTTCATTTGTACTGGTTTTCAATTTCAGGGTCATTCAGCGCAAAAAAAATCATTAAATGCATGAAAAATAGCAAACGAAGTTAGAAATATTTTAAATTTGCGGATGTGGCTTTCAATGGTGCATATTGAATGCACAAAAAGTCTGGAGTTGAAATAAGTTCAAAAAAATGAAATGCCTTGGTAAAAGATGAGTTTTCGTCCGATACCCTCATACTTCGAAGGAGATGGTCCAGTTTGTACACGAAGTGCATCTAGTTTTTGCCGTAACCCACACAAATTTTTTAGCACATGCTATGTGTGTGAAATGATGATACCATGCCAAGTTTAAACCTTTTCAGAGTTCATTTGTACTGCTTTTCAATTTCAGGGTAATTCAGCACAAATAAAATCATTAAATGCCTGAAAAATAGCAAACGAAGTTAGAAATGTTTTAAATTTGAGGATGTGGCTTTGAATGGTGCATATTGAATGCATAAAAAGTCTGGAGTTGAAATAAGTCCAAAAAAATGAAATGCCTTTGTAAAATATGAGTTTTCGTCTGAAACCCTCATACTTCGAAGGAGATGGTCCAGATTGTGCACGAAGTGCATCCAGTTTTTGCCGTAACCCTCTCAACTTTTTATCACATGCTATGTGGGTGAAATGATGATACCATGCCAAGTTTCAACCTTTTCAGAGTTCATTTGTACTGGTTTTCAATTTCAGGGTCATTTAGCGCAAAAAAATCATTAAATGCATGAAAAATAGCAAATGAAGTTACAAATGTTTGAAATTTGAGGATGTGGCTTTGAATGGTGCATATTGAATGCACCAAAAGTCTGAAGTTGAAATAAGTTTAAAAAATGAAATGCCTTTGTAACAGGTGATTATTCATCTGAAACACTCATACTTCAAAGGAGATGGTCTAGTTTGTACACGAAGTGCATCCAGTTTTTGTCGTAACCCTCTCAACTTTTTATCACATGCTATGTCGGTGAAATGATTATAACATGCCAAGTTTCAACCTTTTCAGAGTTCATTTGTACTGCTTTTCAATTTCAGGGTCATTCAGCGCAAAAAAAATTCATTAAATGCGTGAAAAATAGCAAATGAAGTTGGAAATATTTGAAATTTGAGGATGTGGCTTTGAATGGTGCACATTGAATGCACAAAAAGTCTGGAGTTGAAATAAGTTTAAAAAATGAAATGCCTTTGTCACAGATGAGTTTTCGTCTGAAACCCTCATACTTCGAAGGAGATGGTCCAGTTTGTACACGAAGTGCATCCAGTTTTTGCCGTAACCCTCTCAACTTTTTATCACATGCTATGTGTGTGAAATGATGACACCATGCGAAGTTTCAACCTTTTCAGAGTTCATTTGTTCTGCTTTTCAATTTCGGGGTCATTCAGCACAAAAAAATCATTAAATGCATGAAAAATAGCAAACGAAGTTAGAAATGTTTGAAATTTGAGGATGTGGCTTTGAATGGTGCATATTGAATGCAGAAAAAGTCTGGAGTTGAAATAAGTTCAAAAAAATGAAATGCCTTTGTAAAATATGAGTTTTCGTCCGAAACCCTCATACTTCGAAGGAGATGGTCCAGATTGTGCACGAAGTGCATCCAGTTTTTGCCGTAACCCTCACAACTTTTTATCACATGCTATGTCGATGAAATGATGATACCATGCAAAGTTTCAACCTTTTCAGAGTTCATTTGTACTGCTTTTCAATTTCAGGGTCATTCAGCGCAACAAAATCATTAAATGCATGAAAAATAGCAAACGAAGTTAGAAATGTTTGAAATTTGAGGATGTGGCTTTGAATGGTTCATATTGCATGCACAAAAAGTCTGGAGTTGAAATAAGTTTAAAAAAATGAAATGCCTTTGTAACAGATGAGTTGTCGTCCGAAACCCTCATACTTCGAAGGAGATGGTCCAGTTTGTGCACGAAGTGCATCCAGTTTTTGCCGTAACCCTCTCAACTTTTTATCACATGCTATGTGGGTGAAATGATGATACCATGCCAAGTTTCAACCTTTTCAGAGTTCATTTGTAGTGCTTTTCAATTTCAGGGTCATTCAGCGCAAAAAATCATTAAATGCATGAAAAATAGCAAATGAAGTTAGAAATGTTTGAAATTTGAGGATATGGCTTTGAATGGTGCATATTTAATGCAGAAAAAGTCTGGAGTTGAAATAAGTTTAAAAAAATGAAATGTCTTTGTAACAGATGAGTTTTCGTCTGAAACCATCATACTTCGAAGGAGATGGTCCAGTTTGTACACTAAGTGCATCTAGTTTTTGCCGTAACCCACTCAAATTTTTAGCACATGCTATGTGTGTGAAATGATGATAACATGCCAAGTTTCAACCTTTTCAGAGTTCATTTGTTCTGCTTTTCAATTTCAGGATCATTCAGCGCAAAAAAAATTCATTAAATACGTGAAAAATAGCAAATGAAGTTGGAAATATTTGAAATTTCAGGATGTGGTTTTGAATGGTGCACATTGAATGCACAAAAAGTCTGGAGTTGAAATAAGTTTAAAAAACGAAATGCCTTTGTCACAGATGAGTTTTCGTTTGAAACCCTCATACTTCGAAGGAGATGGTCCAGTTTGTACACGAAGTGCTTCCAGTTTTTGCCATAACCCTCTCAACTTTTTATCACATGCTATGTGTGTGAAATGATGACACCATGCGAAGTTTCAACCTTTTCAGAGTTCATTTGTACTGCTTTTCAATTTCGGGGTCATTCAGCACAAAAAAACCATTAAATGCATGAAAAATAGCAAACGAAGTTAGAAATGTTTGAAATTTGAGGATGAGGCTTTGAATGGTGCATCTTGAATTCACAAAAAGTCTGGAGTTGAAATAAGTTCAAAAAAATGAAATGCCTTTGTAAAATATGAGTTTTCGTCCGAAACCCTCATACTTCGAAGGAGATGGTCCAGATTGTGCACGAAGTGCATCCAGTTTTTGCCGTAACCCTCTCAACTTTTTATCACATGCTATGTGGGTGAAATAATGATACCATGCCAAGTTTCAACCTTTTCAGAGTTCATTTGTACTGGTTTTCAATTTCAGGGTCATTCAGCGCAAAAAAAATCATTAAATGCATGAAAAATAGCAAACGAAGTTAGAAATATTTTAAATTTGCGGATGTGGCTTTCAATGGTGCATATTGAATGCACAAAAAGTCTGGAGTTGAAATAAGTTCAAAAAAATGAAATGCCTTGGTAAAAGATGAGTTTTCGTCCGATACCCTCATACTTCGAAGGAGATGGTCCAGTTTGTACACGAAGTGCGTCTAGTTTTTGCCGTAACCCACTCAAGTTTTTAGCACATGCTATGTGTGTGAAATGATGATACCATGCCAAGTTTAAACCTTTTCAGAGTTCATTTGTACTGCTTTTCAATTTCAGGGTCATTCAGCGAAAAAAAAATCATTAAATGCGTGAAAAATAGCAAATGAAGTTAGAAATGTTTGAAATTTTAGGATGTGGCTTTGAATGGTGCATATTGAATGCCGAAAAAGTCTTTAGTTGAAATAAATTTAAAAAATGAAATGCCTTTGTAACAGTTGAGTTTTCGTGTGAAACACTCATACTTCGAAGGAGATGGTCCAGTTTGAACACGAAGTGCATTCAGTTTTTGCCGTAAGCCTCTCAACTTTTTATCACATGCTATGTCGGTGAAATGATGATACCATGCCAAGTTTCAACCTTTTCAGAGTTTTATTGTACTGCTTTTCAATTTCAGGGTCATTTAGCGCAACAAAATCATTATATGTATGAAAAATAGCAAATGAAGTTAGAAATGTTTGAAATTTAAGGATGTGGCTTTGAATGGTTCATGTTGCATGCACAAAAAGTCTGGAGTTGAAATAAGTTTAAAAAAATGAAATGCCTTTGTAGCAGATGAGTTGTCGTCTGAAACCCTCATACTTCGAAGGAGATGGTCCAGTTTGTGCACGAAGTGCATCCAGTTTTTGCCGTAACCCTCTCAACTTTTTATCACATGCTATGTGGGTGAAATGATGATACCATGCCAAGTTTCAACCTTTTCAGAGTTCATTTGTAGTGCTTTTCAATTTCAGGGCCATTCAGCGCAAAAAATCATTAAATGCATGAAAAATAGCAAATGAAGTTAGAAATGTTTGAAATTGGAGGATATGGCTTTGAATGGTGCATATTTAATGCAGAAAAAGTCTGGAGTTGAAATAAGTTTAAAAAAATGAAATGTCTTTGTGATAGATGAGTTTTCGTCTGAAACCCTCATACTTCGAAGGAGATGGTCCAATTTGTACACGAAGTGCATCTAGTTTTTGCCGTAACCCACTCAAATTTTTAGCACATGCTATGTGTGTGAAATGATGATAACATGCCAAGTTTCAACCTTTTTAGAGTTCATTTGTACTGCTTTTCAATTTCAGGGTCATTCAGCGCAAAAAAAATTCATTAAATGCGTGAAAAATAGCAAATGAAGTTGGAAATATTTGAAATTTGAGGATGTGGTTTTGAATGGTGCACATTGAATGCACAAAAAGTCTGGAGTTGAAATAAGTTTAAAAAATGAAATGCCTTTGTCACAGATGAGTTTTCGTCTGAAACCCTTATACTTCGAAGGAGATGGTCCAGTTTGTACACAAAGTGCATCCAGTTTTTGCCGTAACCCTCTCACCTTTTTATCACATGCTATGTGTGTGAAATGATGATACCATGCGAAGTTTCAACCTTTTCAGAGTTCATTTGTACTGCTTTTCAATTTCGGGGTCATTCAGCACAAAAAAATCATTAAATGCATGAAAAATAGCAAACGAAGTTAGAAATGTTCGAAATTTGAGGATGTGGCTTTGAATGGTGCATATTGAATGCATAAAAAGTCTGGAGTTGAAATAAGTCCAAAAAAATGAAATGCCTTTGTAGCAGATGAGTTGTCGTCTGAAACCCTGATACTTCGAAGGAGATGGTCCAGATTGTGCACGAAGTGCATCCAGTTTTTGCCGTAACCCTCTCAACTTTTTATCACATGCTATGTGGGTGAAATGATGATACCATGCCAAGTTTCAACCTTTTCAGAGTTCATTTGTATTGGTTTTCAATTTCAGGGTCATTTAGCGCAAAAAAATCATTAAATGCATGAAAAATAGCAAATGAAGTTAGAAATGTTTGAAATTTGAGTATGTGGCTTTGAATGGTGCATATTTAATGCAGAAAAACTCTGGAGTTGAAATAAGTTTAAAAAATGAAATGCCTTTGTAACAGATGAGTTTTCGTGTGAAACCCTCATACTTCGATAGAGATGGTCCAGTTTGTACACGAAGTGCATCTAGTTTTTGCCGTAACCCACTCAAATTTTTAGCACATGCTATGTGTGTGAAATGATGATAACATGCCAAGTTTCAACCTTTTCAGAGTTCATTTGTACTGCTTTTCAATTTCAGGGTCATTCAGCGCAAAAAAAATCATTAAATGCGTGAAAAATAGCAAATGAAGTTGGAAATGTTTGAAATTTGAGGATGTGGTTTTGAATGGTGCATATTGAATGCACAAAAAGTCTGATGTTGAAATAAGTTTAAAAAATGAAATGCCTTTGTAATAGATGAGTTTTCGTCCGAAACCCTCATACTTCGAAGGAGATGGTCCAGTTTGTACACGAAGTGCATCCAGTTTTTGTCGTAACCCTCTGAACTTTTTATCACATGCTATGTGTGTGAAATGATGATACCATGCGAAGTTTCAACCTTTTCAGAGTTCATTTGTACTGCTTTTCAATTTCAGGGTAATTCAGCACAAATAAAATCATTAAATGCCTGAAAAATAGCAAACGAAGTTAGAAATGTTTTAAATTTGAGGATGTGGCTTTGAATGTTGCATATTGAATGCACAAAAAGTCTGGAGTTGAAATAAGCTTAAAAAAATGAAATGCCTTTGTAAAAGATGAGTTTTCGTCCGAAACCCTCATACTTCGAAGGAGATGGTCCAGTTTGTGCACGAAGTGCATCCAGTTTTTGTCGTAACCCTCTCAACTTTTTATCACATGCTATGTCGGTGAAATGATGATACAATGCCAAGTTTCAACCTTTTCAGAGTTCATTTGTACTGCTTTTCAATTTTAGGGTTATTTAGCGCAAAAAAAATCATGAAATGCATGAAAAATAGCAAATGAAGTTACAAATGTTTGAAATTTGAGGATGTGGCTTTGAATGGTGCATATTGAATGCACCAAAAGTCTGAAGTTGAAATAAGTTTAAAAAATGAAATGCCTTTGTAACAGGTGATTATTCATCTGAAACACTCATACTTCGAAGGAGATGGTCTAGTTTGTACACGAAGTGCATCCAGTTTTTGTCGTAACCCTCTCAACTTTTTATCACATGCTATGTCGGTGAAATGATGATACCATGGCGAGTTTCAACCTTTTCAGAGTTCATTTGTACTGCTTTTCAATTTCAGGGTCATTTATCACAACAAAATCATTAAATGTATGAAACATAGCAAATGAAGTTAGAAATGTTTGAAATTTGAGGATGTGGCTTTCAATGGTTCATATTGAATGCACAAAAAGTCTGGAGTTGAAATAATTTAAAAAAAATGAAATGCCTTTGTAACAATTGAGTTCTCGTGCGAAACCCTCATACTTCGAAGGAGATGGTCCAGTTTGTGCACGAAGTGCATCCAGTTATTGCCGTAACCCTCTCAACTTTTTATCACATGCTATGTGGGTGAAATTATGATACCATGCCAAGTTCAACCTTTTCAGAGTTCATTTGTACTGCTTTTCAATTTCAGGGTCATTTATCGCAACAAAATCATTAAATGTATGAAAAATAGCAAATGAAGTTAGAAATGTTTGAAATTTGAGGATGTGGCTTTCAATGGTTCATATTGAATGCACAAAAAGTCTGGAGTTGAAATAAGTTTCAAAAAATGAAATGCCTTTGTAAAAGATGAGTTTTCGTCCGAAACCCTCATACTTCGAAAGAGATGGTCCAGTTTGTGCACGAAGTGCATCCAGTTTTTTCCGTAACCCTCTGAACTTTTTATCACATGCTATGTGGGTGAAATGATGATACCATGCCAAGTTTCAACCTTTTCAGAGTTCATTTGTACTGATTTTCAATTTCAGGGTCATTTAGCGCAACAAAATCATTAAATGTATGAAAAATAGCAAATGAAGTTAGAAATGTTTGAAATTTGAGGATGTGGCTTTGAATGGTTCATATTGAATGCACAAAAATTCTGGAGTTGAAATAATTTAAAAAAAATGAAATGCCTTCGTAACAGATGAGTTTTCGTCCGAAACCCTCATACTTCGAAGGAGATGGTCCAGTTTGTACACGAAGTGCATCCAGTTTTTGCCGTAACCCTCTCAACTTTTTATCACATGCTACGTGTGTGAAATGATGATACCATGCGAAGTTTCAAAATTTTCAGAGTTCATTTGTACTGCTTTTCAATTTCAGGGTCATTCAGCACAAAAAAATCATTAAATGCCTGAAAAATAGCAAACGAAGTTAGAAATGTTTTAAATTTGAGGATGTGGCTTTGAATGGTGTATATTGAATGCACAAAAAGTCTGGAGTTGAAATAAGTTTAAAAAAATGAAATGCCTTTGTAAAAGATGAGTTTTCGTCCGATACCCTCATACTTCGAAGGAGATGGTCCAGTTTGTACACGAAGTGCATCTTGTTTTTGCCGTAACCCAATCAACTTTTTAGCACATGCTATGTGTGTGAAATGATGATACCATGCCAAGTTTCATCCTTTTCAGAGTTCATTTGTACTGCTTTTCAATTTCAGGGTCATTCAGCGCAAAAAAAATCATTAAATGCGTGAAAAATAGCAAATGAAGTTAGAAATGTTTGAAATTTTAGGATGTGGCTTTTAATGGTGCATATTTAATGCAGAAAAATTCTGGAGTTGAAATAAGTTTAAAAAATGAAATGCCTTTGTAACAGATGAGTTTTCGTCTGAAACACTCATACTTCGAAGGAGATGCTCCAGTTTGAACACGAAGTGCATTCAGTTTTTGCCGTAACCCTCTCAACTATTTATCACATGTTATGTCGGTGAAATGATGATACCATGCCAAGTTTCAACCTTTTCAGAGTTCATTTGTACTGCTTTTCAATTTCAGGGTCATTTAGCGCAAAAAAATCATTATATGTATGAAAAATAGCAAATGAAGTTAGAAATGTTTGAAATTTGAGGATGTGGCTTTGAATGGTTCATATTGCATGCACAAAAAGTCTGGAGTTGAAATAAGTTTAAAAAAATGAAATGCCTTTGTAAAAGATGAGTTTTCGTCCGATACCCTCATACTTCGAAGGAGATGGTCCAGTTTGTGCACGAAGTGCATCCAGTTTTTGCCGTAACCCTCTCAACTTTTTATCACATGCTATGTGGGTGAAATGATGATACCATGCCAAGTTTCAACCTTTTCAGAGTTCATTTGTAGTGCTTTTCAATTTCAGGGTCATTCAGCGCAAAAAAATCATTAAATGCATGAAAAATAGCAAATGAAGTAAGAAATGTTTGAAATTTGAGGATATGGCTTTGAATGGTGCATATTGAATGCAGAAAAAGTCTGGAGTTGAAATAAGTTTTAAAAAAGGAAATGTTTTTGTAACAGATGAGTTTCGTCTGAAACCCTCATACTTCGAAGGAGATGGTCCAGTTTGTACACGAAGTGCATCTAGTTTTTGCCGTAACCCACATAAATTTTTAGCACATCCTATGTGTGTGAAATGATTATAACATGCCAAGTTTCAACCTTTTCAGAGTTCATTTGTACTGCTTTTCAATTTCAGGGTCATTCAGCTAAAAAAAAATCATTAAATGCGTGAAAAATAGCAAATGAAGTTGGAAATATTTGAAATTTGAGGATGTGGCTTTGAATGGTGCACATTGAATGCACAAAAAGTCTGGAGTTGAAATAAGTTTAAAAAATGAAATGCCTTTGTCACGGATGAGTTTTCGTCTGAAACCCTAATACTTCGAAGGAGATGGTCCATTTTGTACACGAAGTGCATCCAGTTTTTGCCGTAACCCTCTCAACATTTTATCACATGTTATGTGTGTGAAATGATGACACCATGCGAAGTTTCAACCTTTTCAGAGTTCATTTGTACTGCTTTTCAATTTCGGGGTCATTCAACACAAAAAAAATCATTAAATGCATGAAAAATAGCAAACGAAGTTAGAAATGTTTGAAATTTGAGGATGTGGCTTTGAATGGTGCATATTGAATGCAGAAAAAGTCTGGAGTTGAAATAAGTTCAAAAAAATGAAATGCCTTTGTAAAATATGAGTTTTCGTCCGAAACCCTCATACTTCGAAGGAGATGGTCCAGATTGTGCACGAAGTGCATCCAGTTTTTGCCGTAACCCTCACAACTTTTTATCACATGCTATGTCGATGAAATGATGATACCAAGCAAAGTTTCAACCTTTTCAGAGTTCATTTGTACTGCTTTTCAATTTCTGGGTCATTCAGCGCAACAAAATCATTAAATGCATGAAAAATAGCAAACGAAATTAGAAATGTTTGAAATTTGAGGATGTGGCTTTGAATGGTTCATATTGCACGCCCAAAAAGTCTGGAGTTGAAATAAGTTTAAAAAATGAAATGCCTTTGTAACAGATGAGTTGTCGTCCGAAACCCTCATACTTCGAAGGAGATGGTCCAGTTTGTGCACGAAGTGCATCCAATTTTTGCCGTAACCCTCTCAACTTTTTATCACATGCTATGTGGGTGAAATGATGATACCATGTCAAGTTTCAACCTTTTCAGAGTTCATTTGTAGTGCTTTTCAATTTCAGGGTCATTCAGCGCAAAAAAACATTAAATGCATGAAAAATAGCAAATGAAGTTAGAAATGTTTGAAATTTGAGGATATGGCTTTGAATGGTGAATATTTAATGCAGAAAAAGTCTGGAGTTGAAATAAGTTTAAAAAAATGAAATGCCTTTGTAACAGATGAGTTTTCGTCCGAAACCCTCATACTTCGAAGGAGATGGTCCAGATTGTGCACGAAGTGCATCCAGTTTTTGCCGTAACCCTCACAACTTTTGATCACATGCTATGTCGATGAAATGATGATACCATGCAAAGTTTCAACCTTTTCAGAGTTCATTTGTACTGCTTTTCAATTTCAGGGTCATTCAGCGCAACAAAATCATTAAATGCATGAAAAATAGCAAACGAAGTTAGAAATGTTTGAAATTTGAGGATGTGGCTTTGAATGGTGCATATTGAATGCAGAAAAAGTCTGGAGTTGAAATAAGTTAAAAAAAATGAAATGCCTTTGTAAAATATGAGTTTTCGTCCGAAACCCTCATACTTCGAAGGAGATGGTCCAGATTGTGCACGAAGTGCATCCAGTTTTTGCCGTAACCCTCACAACTTTTTATCACATGCTATGTCGATGAAATGATGATACCATGCAAAGTTTCAACCTTTTCAGAGTTCATTTGTACTGCTTTTCAATTTCTGGGTCATTCAGCGCAACAAAATCATTAAATGCATGAAAAATAGCAAACGAAGTTAGAAATGTTTGAAATTTGAGGATGTGGCTTTGAATGGTTCATATTGCATGCACAAAAAGTCTGGAGTTGAAATAAGTTTAAAAAATGAAATGCCTTTGTAACAGATGAGTTGTCGTCCGAAACCCTCATACTTCGAAGGAGATGGTCCAGTTTGTGCACGAAGTGCATCCAATTTTTGCCGTAACCCTCTCAACTTTTTATCACATGCTATGTGGGTGAAATGATGATACCATGCCAAGTTTCAACCTTTTCAGAGTTCATTTGTAGTGCTTTTCAATTTCAGGGTCATTCAGCGCAAAAAAACATTAAATGCATGAAAAATAGCAAATGAAGTTAGAAATGTTTGAAATTTGAGGATATGGCTTTGAATGGTGAATATTTAATGCAGAAAAAGTCTGGAGTTGAAATAAGTTTAAAAAAATGAAATGCCTTTGTAACAGATGAGTTTTCGTCCGAAACCCTCATACTTCGAAGGAGATGGTCCAGATTGTGCACGAAGTGCATCCAGTTTTTGCCGTAACCCTCACAACTTTTGATCACATGCTATGTCGATGAAATGATGATACCATGCAAAGTTTCAACCTTTTCAGAGTTCATTTGTACTGCTTTTCAATTTCAGGGTCATTCAGCGCAACAAAATCATTAAATGCATGAAAAATAGCAAACGAAGTTAGAAATGTTTGAAATTTGAGGATGTGGCTTTGAATGGTTCATATTGCATGCACAAAAAGTCTGGAGTTGAAATAAGTTTAAAAAAATGAAATGCCTTTGTAACAGATGAGTTGTCGTCCGAAACCCTCATACTTCGAAGGAGATGGTCCAGTTTGTGCACGAAGTGCATCCAGTTTTTGCCGTAACCCTCTCAACTTTTTATCACATGTTATGTTGGTGAAATGATGATACCATGCCAAGTTTCAACCTTTTCAGAGTTCATTTGTAGTGCTTTTCAATTTCAGGGTCATTCAGCGCAAAAAATCATTAAATGCATGAAAAATAGCAAATGAAGTTAGAAATGTTTGAAATTTGAGGATATGGCTTTGAATGGTGAATATTTAATGCAGAAAAAGTCTGGAGTTGAAATAAGTTTAAAAAAATGAAATGTCTTTGTAACAGATGAGTTTTCGTCTGAAACCCTCATACTTCGAAGGAGATGGTCCAGTTTGTACACTAAGTTCATCTAGTTTTTGCCGTAACCCACTCAAATTTTTAGCACATGCTATGTGTGTGAAATGATGATCACATGCCAAGTTTCAACCTTTTCAGAGTTCATTTGTACTGCTTTTCAATTTCAGGATCATTCAGCGCATAAAAAATTCATTAAATGCGTGAAAAATAGCAAATGAAGTTGGAAATATTTGAAATTTCAGCATGCGGTTTTGAATGGTGCACATTGAATGCACAAAAAGTCTGGAGTTGAAATAAGTTTAAAAAATGAAATGCCTTTGTCACAGATGAGTTTTCGTTTGAAACCCTCATACTTCGAAGGAGATGGTCTAGTTTGTACACGAAGTGCTTCCAGTTTTTGCCATAACCCTCTCAACTTTTTATCACATGCTATGTGTGCGAAATGATGACACCATGCGAAGTTTCAACCTTTTCAGAGTTCATTTGTACTGCTTTTCAATTTCGGGGTCATTCAGCACAAAAAAACCATTAAATGCATGAAAAATAGCAAACGAAGTTAGAAATGTTTGAAATTGTAGGATGTGGCTTTGAATGGTGCATATTGAATGCACAAAAAGTCTGGAGTTGAAATAAGTTCAAAAAAATGAAATGCCTTTGTAAAATATGAGTTTTCGTCCGAAACCCTCATACTTCGAAGGAGATGGTCCAGATTGTGCACGAAGTGCATCCAGTTTTTGCCGTAACCCTCTGAACTTTTTATCACATGCTATGTGGGTGAAATGATGATACCATGCCAAGTTTCAACCTTTTCAGAGTTCATTTGTACTGGTTTTCAATTTCAGGGTCATTCAGCGCAAAAAAATCATTAAATGCATGAAAAATAGCAAACGAAGTTAGAAATATTTTAAATTTGCGGATGTGGCTTTCAATGGTGCATATTGAATGCACAAAAAGTCTGGAGTTGAAATAAGTTCAAAAAAATGAAATGCCTTGGTAAAAGATGAGTTTTCGTGCGATACCCTCATACTTCGAAGGAGATGGTCCAGTTTGTACACGAAGTGCATCTAGTTTTTGCCGTAACCCACTCAAGTTTTTAGCACATGCTATGTGTGTGAAATGATGATACCATGCCAAGTTTCAACCTTTTCAGAGTTCATTTGTACTGCTTTTCAATTTCAGGGTCATTCAGCGCAAAAAAATCATTAAATGCGTGAAAAATAGCAAATGAAGTTAGAAATGTTTGAAATTTTAGGATGTGGCTTTGAATGGTGCATATTGAATGCAGAAAAAGTCTGGAGTTGAAATAAGTTTAAAAAATGAAATGCCTTTGTAACAGATGAGTTTTCGTGTGAAACACTCATACTTCGAAGGAGATGGTCCAGTTTGGACACGAAGTGCATTCAAATTTTGCCGTAATCCTCTCAACTTTTTATCACATGCTATGTCGGTGAAATGATAATACCATGCCAAGTTTCAACCTTTTCAGAGTTCATTTGTACTGCTTTTCAATTTCGGGGTCATTCAGCACAAAAAAACCATTAAATGCATGAAAAATAGCAAACGAAGTTAGAAATGTTTGAAATTTGAGGATGTGGCTTTGAATGGTGCATATTTAATGCAGAAAAAGTCTGGAGTTGAAATAAGTTTACAAAAATGAAATGTCTTTGTGACAGATGAGTTTTCGTCTGAAACCCTCATACTTCGAAGGAGATGGTCCAGTTTGTACAGGAAGTGCATCTAGTTTTTGCCGTAACCCACTCAAATTTTTAGCACATGCTATGTGTGTGAAATGATGATAACATGAAAAGTTTCAACCTTTTCAGAGTTCATTTGTACTGCTTTTCAATTTCAGGGGCATTCAGCGCAAAAAAAATCCATTAAATGCGTGAAAAATAGCAAATGAAGTTGGAAATATTTGAAATTTGAAGATGTGGTTTTGAATGGTGCACATTGAATGCACAAAAAGTCTGGAGTAGAAATAAGTTTAAAAAATGAAATGCCTTTGTCACAGATGAGTTTTCGTCTGAAACCCTCATACTTCGAAGGAGATGGTCCAGTTTGTACACGAAGTGCATCCAGTTTTTGCCGTAACCCTCTCAACTTTTTATCACATGCTATGTGTGTGAAATTATGATAACATGCCAAGTTTCAACCTTTTCAGAGTTCATTTGTACTGCTTTTCAATTTCAGGGTCATTCAGCGCAAAAAAAATCATTAAATGCGTGAAAAATAGCAAATGAAGTTGGAAATGTTTGAAATTTGAGGATGTGGCTTTGAATGGTGCATATTGAATGCACAAAAAGTCTGGAGTTGAAATAAGTTTAGAAAATGAAATGCCTTTGTAACAGATGAGTTTTCGTCCGAAACCCTCATACTTCGAAGGAGATGGTCCAGTTTGTACACGAAGTGCATCCAGTTTTTGTCGTAACCCTCTGAACTTTTTATCACATGCTATGTGTGTGAAATGATGATACCATGCGAAGTTTCAACCTTTTCAGAGTTCATTTGTACTGCTTTTAATTTCAGGGTAATTCAGCACAAAAAAATCATTAAATGCCTGAAAAATAGCAAACGAAGTTAGAAATATTTTAAATTTGAGGATGTGGCTTTGAATGTTGCATATTGAACGCACAAAAAGTCTGGAGTTGAAATAAGCTGAAAAAAATGAAATGCCTTTGTAAAAGATGAGTTTTCGTCCGAAACCCTCATACTTCGAAGGAGATGGTCCAGTTTGTGCACGAAGTGCATCCAGTTTTTGTCGTAACCCTCTCAACTTTTTATCACATGCTATGTCGGTGAAATGATGATACCATGCCAAGTTTCAACTTTTTTAGAGTTCATTTGTACTGCTTTTCAATTTTAGGGTCATTTAGCGCAAAAAAAATCATTACATGCATGAAAAAATAGCAAATGAAGTTAGAATTGTTTGAAATTTGAGGATGTGGCTTTGAATGGTGCATATTGAATGCACCAAAAGTCTGAAGTTGAAATAAGTTTAAAAAATGAAATGCCTTTGTAACAGATGAGTTTTCGTCTGAAACACTCATACTTCGAAGGAGATGGTCCAGTTTGTACACGAAGTGCATCCAGTTTTTTTCGTAACCCTCTCACCTTTTTATCACATGCTATGTTGGTGAAATGATGATACCATGCCAAGTTTCAACCTTTTCAGAGTTCATTTGTACTGATTTTCAATTTCAGGATCATTTAGCGCAACAAAATCATTAAATGTATGAAAAATAGCAAATGAAGTTAGAAATGTTTGAAATTTGAGGATGTGGCTTTGAATGGTTCATATTGAATGCACAAAAAGTCTGGAGTTGAAATAAGTTAAAAAAAATGAAATGCCTTCGTAACAGATGAGTTTTCGTCCGAAACCATCATACTTCGAAGGAGATGGTCCAGTTTGTGCACGAAGTGCATCCAGTTTTTGTTGTAACCCTCTTAACTTTTTATCACATGCTATGTGGGTGAAATGATGATACCATGCCAAGTTTCAACCTTTTCATAGTTCATTTGTACTGCTTTTCAATTATAGGGTCATTCAGCGCAAAAAAAAATCATTAAATGCATGAAAAATAGCAAATGAAGTTACAAATGTTTGAAATTTGAGGATGTGGCTTTGAATGTTGCATATTTAATGCAGAAAAAGTCTGGAGTTGAAATAAGTTTAAAAAATGAAATGCCTTTGTAACAGATGAGTTTTCGTCTCAAACCCTCATACTTCGAAGGAGATGGTCCAGTTTGTACACGAAGTGCTTCTAGTTTTTGCCGTAACCCACTCAGCTTTTCAGCACATGCTATGTGTGTGAAATGATGATACCATGCCAAGTTTCAACCTTTTCAGAGTTCATTTGTACTGCTTTTCAATTTCAGGGTCATTTAGCGCAAAAAAAATCATTAAATGCGTGAAAAATAGCAAATGAAGTTAGAAATGTTTGAAATTTGAGGATGTGGCTTTCAATGGTGCATATTGAATGCACAAAAAGTCTGGATTTGAAATAAGTTTAAAAATGAAATGCCTTTGTAACAGATGAGTTTTCGTCCAAAACCCTCATACTTCGATGGAGATGGTCCAGTTTGTACACGAAGTGCATCCAGTTTTTGTCGTAACCCTCTCAACTTTTTATCACATGCTATGTGTGTGAAATGATGATACCAAGCGAAGTTTCAACCTTTTCAGAGTTCATTTGTACTGCTTTTCAATTTCAGGGTCATTCAGCACAAAAAAATCATTAAATGCCTGAAGAATAGCAAACGAAGTTAGAAATGTTTTAAATTTGAGGATGTGGCTTTGAATGTTGCATATTGAATGCACAAAAAGTCTGGAGTTGAAATAAGCTTAAAAAAATGAAATGCCTTTGTAAAAGATGAGTTTTCGTCCGAACCCTCATACTTCGAAGGAGATGGTCCAGTTTGTGCACGAAGTGCATCCACTTTTTGCCGTAACCCTCTCAACTTTTTATCACATGCTATGTGGGAGAAATGATGATACCATGCCAAGTTTCAACCTTTTCAGAGTTCATTTGTACTGCTTTTCAATTTCAGGGTCATTTAGAGCAAAAAAAAATCATTAAATGCATGAAAAATAGCAAATGAAGTTAGAAATGTTTGAAATTTGAGGATGTGGCTTTGAATGGTGCACATTGAATGCACAAAAAGTCTAGAGTTGAAATAAGTTTAAAAAATGAAATGCCTTTGTAACAGATGAGTTTTCGTCCGAAACCCTCATACTTTGAAGGAGATGGTCCAGTTTGTACACGAAGTGCATCCAGTTTTTGCCGTAACCCTCTCAACTTTTTAACACATGCTATGTGTGTGAAATGATGATACCATGCGAAGTTTCAACCTTTTCAGAGTTCATTTGTACTGCTTTTCAATTTCAGGGTCATTCAGTACAAAAAAATCATTAAATGCCTGAAAAATAGCAAATGAAGTTAGAAATGTTTGAAATTTGAGGATGTGGCTTTGAATGGTGCATATTGAATGCCTGAAAAATAGCAAACGAAGTTAGAAATGTTTTAAATTTGAGGACGTGGCTTTGAATGGTGCATATTGAATGCACAAAAAGTCTGGAGTTGAAATAAGTTTAAAAAAACGAAATGCCTTTGTAAAAGATGAGTTTTCGTCCGATACCCTCATACTTCGAAGGAGATGGTCCAGTTTGTACACGAAGTGCATCCAGTTTTTGTCGTAACCCTCTCAACTTTTTATCACATGCTATGTGAGTGAAATGATGATACCATGCCAAGTTTCAACCTTTTCAGAGTTCATTTGTACTGCTTTTCAATTTCAGTGTCATTTAGCGCAAAAAATATCATTAAATGCATGAAAAATAGCAAATGAAGTTAGAAATGTTTGAAATTTGAGGATGTGGCTTTGAATGCTGCATATTAAATGCACAAAAAGTCTGAAGTTGAAATAAGTTTAAAAAATGAAATGCCTTTGTAACAGATGAGTTTTCGTCTGAAACACTCATACTTCGAAGGAGATGGTCCAGTTTGTACACGAAGTGCATTCAGTTTTTGCCGTAACCCTCTCAACTTTTTATCACATGCTATGTCGGTGAAATGATGATACCATGCCAAGTTTCAACCTTTTCAGAGTTCATTTGTACTGTTTTTCAATTTCAGGGTCATTTAGCGCAACAAAATCATTAAATATATGAAAAATAGCAAATCAAGTTAGATATGTTTGAAATTTGCGGATGTGGCTTTCAATGGTTCATATTGAATGCACAAAAAGTCTGGAGTTGAAATAAGTTTAAAAAAATGAAATGCCTTTGTAACAGATGAGTTTTCGTCCGAAACCCTCATACTTCGAAGGAGATGGTCCAGTTTGTGCACGAAGTGCATCCAGTTTTTGCCGTAACCCTCTCAACTTTTTATCACATGCTATGTGGGTGAAATGATGATACATGCCAAGGTTCAACCTTTTCAGAGTTCATTTCTACTGGTTTTCAATTTCAGGGTCATTCAGCGCAAAAAAATCATTAAATGCATGAAAAATAGCAAATGAAGTTAGAAATGTTTGAAATTTGAGGATGTGGCTTTGAATGGTGCATATTTAATGCAGAAAAAGTCTGGAGTTGAAATAAGTTTAAAAAATGAAATGCCTTTGTAACAGCTGAGTTTTCGTATGAAACCCTCATACTTCGAAGGAGATGGTCCAGTTGGTACACGAAGTGCATCTAGTTTTTGCCGTAACCAACTCAAATTTTTAGCACATGCTATGTGTGTGAAATGATGATAACATGCCAAGTTTCAACCTTTTCAGAGTTCATTTGTACTGCTTTTCAATTTCAGGGTCATTCAGCGCAAAAAAAATCATTAAATGCGTGAAAAATAGCAAATGAAGTTGGAAATGTTTGAAATTTGAGGATGTGGCTTTGAATGGTGCATATTAAATGCACAAAAAGTCTAGAGTTGAAATAAGTTTAAAAAATGAAATGCCTTTGTAACAGATGAGTTTTCGTCCGAAACCCTCATACTTCGAAGGAGATGGTCCAGTTTGTACACGAAGTGCATCCAGTTTTTGCCGTAACCCTCTCAACTTTTTATCACATGCTATGTGTGTGAAATGATGATACCATGCGAAGTTTCAACCTTTTCAGAGTTCATTTGTACTGCTTTTCAATTTCAGGGTCATTCAGTACAAAAAAATCATTAAATGCCTGAAAAATAGCAAACGAAGTTAGAAATGTTTTAAATTTGAGGACGTGGCTTTGAATGGTGCATATTGAATGCACAAAAAGTCTGGAGTTGAAATAAGTTTAAAAAAATGAAATGCCTTTGTAAAAGATGAGTTTTCGTCCGATACCCTCATACTTCGAAGGAGATGGTCCAGTTTGTACACGAAGTGCGTCTAGTTTTTGCCGTAACCCACTCAACTTTTTAGCACATGCTATGTGTGTGAAATGATGATACCATGCCAAGTTTCAACCTTTTCAGAGTTCATTTGTACTGCTTTTCAATTTCAGGGTCATTTAGCGCAACAAAATCATTAAATGTATGAAAAATAGCAAATCAAGTTAGATATGTTTGAAATTTGCGGATGTGGCTTTCAATGGTTCATATTGAATGCACAAAAAGTCTGGAGTTGAAATAAGTTTAAAAAAATGAAATGCCTTTGTAACAGATGAGTTTTCGTCCGAAACCCTCATACTTCGAAGGAGATGGTCCAGTTTGTGCACGAAGTGCATCCAGTTTTTGCCGTAACCCTCTCAACTTTTTATCACATGCTATGTGGGTGAAATGATGATACATGCCAAGGTTCAACCTTTTCAGAGTTCATTTCTACTGGTTTTCAATTTCAGGGTCATTCAGCGCAAAAAAATCATTAAATGCATGAAAAATAGCAAATGAAGTTAGAAATGTTTGAAATTTGAGGATGTGGCTTTGAATGGTGCATATTTAATGCAGAAAAAGTCTGGAGTTGAAATAAGTTTAAAAAATGAAATGCCTTTGTAACAGCTGAGTTTTCGTATGAAACCCTCATACTTCGAAGGAGATGGTCCAGTTGGTACACGAAGTGCATCTAGTTTTTGCCGTAACCAACTCAAATTTGTAGCACATGCTATGTGTGTGAAATGATGATAACATGCCAAGTTTCAACCTTTTCAGAGTTCATTTGTACTGCTTTTCAATTTCAGGGTCATTCAGCGCAAAAAAAATCATTAAATGCGTGAAAAATAGCAAATGAAGTTGGAAATGTTTGAAATTTGAGGATGTGGCTTTGAATGGTGCATATTAAATGCACAAAAAGTCTAGAGTTGAAATAAGTTTAAAACATGAAATGCCTTTGTAACAGATGAGTTTTCGTCCGAAACCCTCATACTTCGAAGGAGATGGTCCAGTTTGTACACGAAGTGCATCCAGTTTTTGCCGTAACCCTCTCAACTTTTTATCACATTCTATGTGTGTGAAATGATGATACCATGCGAAGTTTCAACCTTTTCAGAGTTCATTTGTACTGCTTTTCAATTTCAGGGTCATTCAGTACAAAAAAATCATTAAATGCCTGAAAAATAGCAAACGAAGTTAGAAATGTTTTAAATTTGAGGACGTGGCTTTGAATGGTGCATATTGAATGCACAAAAAGTCTGGAGTTGAAATAAGTTTAAAAAAATGAAATGCCTTTGTAAAAGATGAGTTTTCGTCCGATACCCTCATACTTCGAAGGAGATGGTCCAGTTTGTACACGAAGTGCGTCTAGTTTTTGCCGTAACCCACTCAACTTTTTAGCACATGCTATGTGTGTGAAATGATGATACCATGCCAAGTTTCAACCTTTTCAGAGTTCATTTGTACTGCTTTTCAATTTCAGGGTCATTCAGCGCAAAAAAAATCATTAAATGCGTGAAAAATAGCAAATGAAGTTAGAAATGTTTGAAATTTGAGGATGTGGCATTGAATTGTGCATATTAAATGCACAAAAAGTCTGAAGTTGAAATACGTTTAAAAAATGAAATGCCTTTGTAACAGATGAGTTTTCGTCTGAAACACTCATACTTCGAAGGAGATGGTCCAGTTTGAACACGAAGTGCATCCAGTTTTTGTCGTAACCGTCTCAACTTTTTATCACATGCTATGTCGGTGAAATGATGATACCATGCCAAGTTTCAACCTTTTTAGAGTTCATTTGTACTGCTTTTCAATTTCAGGGTCATTTAGCGCAACAAAATCATTATATGTATGAAAAATAGCAAATGAGGTTAGAAATGTTTGAAATTTGAGGATGTGGCTTTGAATTGTTCATATTGCATGCAAAAAAAGTCTGGAGTTGAAATAAGCTTAAAAAAATGAAATGCCTTTCTAACAGATGAGTTTTCGTTCGAAACCCTCATACTTCGAAGGAGATGGTCAAGTTTGTGCACGAAGTGCATCCAGTTTTTGTCGTAACCCTCTCAACTTTTTATCACATGCTATGTGGGTGAAATGATGATACCATGCCAAGTTTCAACCTTTTCAGAGTTCATTTGTAGTACTTTTCAATTTCAGGGTCATTCAGCGCAAAAAAAATTTAATGCATGAAAAACAGCAAATGAAGTTAGAAATGTTTGAAATTTGAGGATATGGCTTTGAATGGTGCATATTGAATGCAGAAAAAGTCTGGAGTTGAAATAAGTTTAAAAAAAGGAAATGTCTTTGTAACAGATGAGTTTCGTCTGAAACCCTCATACTTCGAAGGAGATGGTCCTGTTTGTACACGAAGTGCATCTAGTTTTTGCCGTAACCCACTCAAATTTTTAGCACATGCTATGTGCGTGAAATGATTATAACATGCCAAGTTTCAACCTTTTCAGAGTTCATTTGTACTGCTTTTCAATTTCAGGGTCATTCAGCGCAAAAAAAATTCATTAAATGCGTGAAAAATAGCAAATGAAGTTGGAAATATTTGAAATTTGAGGATGTGGTTTTGAATGGTGCACATTGAATGCACAAAAAGTCTGGAGTTGAAATAAGTTTAAAAAATGAAATGCCTTTGTCACAGATCAGTTTTCGTCTGAAACCCTCATACTTCGAAGGAGATGGTCCAGTTTGTACACGAAGTGCATCCAGTTTTTGCCGTAACCCTCTCAACTTTTTATCACATGCTATGTGTGTGAAATGATGATACCATGCGAAGTTTCAACCTTTTCAAAGTTCATTTGTACTGCTTTTCAATTTCGGGGTCATTCAGCACAAAAAAATCATTAAATGCATGAAAAATAGCAAACGAAGTTAGAAATGTTTGAAATTTGAGGATGTGGCTTTGAATGGTGCATATTGAATGCACAAAAAGTCTAGAGTTGAAATAAGTTCAAAAAAATGAAATGCCTTTGTAAAATATGAGTTTTCGTCCGAAACCCTCATACTTCGAAGGAGATGGTCCAGATTGTGCATGAAGTGCATCCAGTTTTTGCCGTAACCCTCACAACTTTTTATCACATGCTATGTGTGTGAAATGATGATACCATGCAATGTTTCAACCTTTTCAGAGTTCATTTGTACTGCTTTTCAATTTCAGGGTCATTCAGCACAAAAAAATCATTAAATGCATCAAAAATAGCAAACGAAGTTAGAAATGTTGGAAATTTGAGGATGTGGCTTTGAATGGTGCATATTGAATGCACAAAAAGTCAGGAGTTGAAATAAGTTAAAAAATGAAATGCCTTTGTAACAGATGAGTTTCGTCCGAAACCCTCATACTTCGAAGGAGATGGTCCAGTTTGTACACGAAGTGCATCCAGTTTTTGTCGTAACCCTCTGAACTTTTTATCACATGCTATGTGTTTGAAATGATGATACCATGCGAAGTTTCAACCTTTTCAGAGTTCATTTGTACTGCTTTTCAATTTCAGGGTAATTCAGCACAAAAAAAATCATTAAATGCCTTAAAAATAGCAAACGAAGTTAGAAATGTTTTATATTGGAGGATGTGGCTTTGAATGTTGCATACTGAATGCACAAAAAGTCTGGAGGTGAAATAAGCATAAAAAAATGAAATGCCTTTGTAAAAGATGAGTTTTCGTCCGAAACCCTCATACTTCGAAGGAGATGGTCCAGTTTGTGCACGAAGTGCATCCAGTTTTTGTCGTAACCCTCTCAACTTTTTATCACATGCTATGTCGGTGAAATGATGATACCATGCCAAGTTTCAACCTTTTCAGAGTTCATTTGTACTGCTTTTCAATTTTAGGGTCATTTAGCGCAAAAAAAATCATTAAATGCATGAAAAATAGCAAATGAAGTTAGAAATGTTTGAAATTTGAGGATGTGGCTTTGAATGGTGCATATTGAATGCACCAAAAGTCTGAAGTTGAAATAAGTTTAAAAAATGAAATGCCTTTGTAACAGATGAGTTTTCGTCTGAAACACTCATACTTCGAAGGAGATGGTCCAGTTTGTACACGAAGTGCATCCAGTTTTTTTCGTAACCATCTCAACTTTTTATCACATGCTATGTCGGTGAAATGATGATACCATGCCAAGTTTCAACCTCTTCAGAGTTCATTTGTACTGCTTTTCAATTTCAGGGTCATTTATCGCAACAAAATCATTAAATGTATGAAACATAGCAAATGAAGTTAGAAATGTTTGAAATTTGAGGATGTGGCTTTCAATGGTTCATATTGAATGCACAAAAAGTCTGGAGTTGAAATAATTTAAAAAAAATGAAATGCCTTTGTAACAGATGAGTTTTCGTGCGAAACCCTCATACTTCGAAGGAGATGGTCCAGTTTGTGCACGAAGTGCATCCAGTTTTTGCCGTAACCCTCTCAACTTTTTATCACATGCTATGTGGGTGAAATTATGATACCATGCCAAGTTTCAACCTTTTCAGAGTTCATTTGTACTGCTTTTCAATTTCAGGGTCATTTATCGCAACAAAATCATTAAATGTATGAAAAATAGCAAATGAAGTTAGAAATGTTTGAAATTTGAGGATGTGGCTTTCAATGGTTCATATTGAATTCACAAAAAGTCTGGAGTAGAAATAAGTTTAAAAAAATGAAATGCCTTTGTAATAGATGAGTTTTCGTCCGAAACCCTCATACTTCGAAGGAGATGGTCCAGTTTGTGCACGAAGTGCATCCAGTTTTTTCCGTAACCCTCTCAACTTTTTATCCCATTCTATGTGGGTGAAATGATGATACCATGCCAAGTTTCAACCTTTTCAGAGTTCATTTGTACTTATTTTCAATTTCAGGATCATTTAGCGCAACAAACTCATTAAATGTATGAAAAATAGCAAACGAAGTTAGAAATGTTTGAAATTTGAGGATGTGGCTTTCAATGGTTCATATTGAATTCACAAAAATTCTGGAGTTGAAATAAGTTTAAAAAAATGAAATGCCTTTGTAACAGATGAGTTTTCGTCTCAAACCCTCATACTTCGAAGGAGATGGTCCAGTTGTACACGAAGTGCATCTAGTTTTTTCCGTAACCCACTCAGCTTTTTAGCACATGCTATGTGTGTGAAATGATGATACCATGCCAAGTATCAACCTTTTCAGAGTTCATTTGTACTGCTTTTCAATTTCAGGGTCATTTAGCACAAAAAATATCATTAAATGCGTGAAAAATAGCAAATGAAGTTAGAAATGTTTGAAATTTGAGGATGTGGCTTTGAATGGTGCATATTGAATGCACAAAAAGTCTGGATTTGAAATAAGTTTAAAAATGAAATGCCTTTGTAACAGATGAGTTTTCGTCCGAAACCATCATACTTCGACGGAGATGGTCCAGTATGTACACGAAGTGCATCCAGTTTTTGTCGTAGCCCTCTCAACTTTTTATCACATGCTATGTGTGTGAAATGATGATACCAAGCGAAGTTTCAACCTTTTCAGAGTTCATCTGTACTGCTTTTCAATTTCAGGGTCATTCAGCACAAAAAAATTATTAAATGCCTGAAAAATAGCAAACGAAGTTAGAAATGTTTTAAATTTGAGGATGTCGCTTTGAATGTTGCATATTGAATGCACAAATTTCTGGAGTTGAAATAAGTTTAAAAAAATGAAATGCCTTTGTAAAAGATGAGTTTTCGTCCAAAACCCTCATACTTCGAAGGAGATGGTCCAGTTTGTGCACGAAGTGCATCCAGTTTTTGCCGTAACCCTCTCAACTTTTTATCACATGCTATGTGGGTGAAATGATGATACCTTGCCAAGTTTCAACCTTTTCAGTGTTCATTTGTACTGGTTTTCAATTTCAGGGTCATTTAGCGCAAAAAAATTATTAAATGCATGAAAAATAGCAAATGAAGTTAGAAATGTTTGAAATTTTTTGGATGTGGCTTTGAATGGTGCATATTTAATGCAGAAAAAGTCTGGAGTTGAAATAAGTTTAAAAAATGAAATGCCTTTGTAACAGATGAGTTTTCGTCCGATACCCTCATACTTCGAAGGAGATGGTCCAGTTTGTACACGAAGTGCATCTAGTTTTTGTCATAACCCACTCAAATTTTTAGCACATGATATGTGTGTTAAATGATGATACCATGCCAAGTTTCAACCTTTTCAGAGTTCATTTGTACTGCTTTTCAATTTCAGGGTCATTCAGCGCAAAACAAAATCATTAAATGCGTGAAAAATAGCAAATGAAGTTAGAAATGTTTGAAATTTGAGGATGTGGCTTTGAATGGCGCATATTAAATGCACAAAAAGTCTGAAGTTGAAATAAGTTTAAAAATGAAATGCCATTGTAACAGATGAGTTTTCGTCTGAAACACTCATACTTCGAAGGAGATGGTCCAGTTTGAACACGAAGTGCATTCAGTTTTTGCCGTAACCCTCTCAACTTTTTATCACATGCTATGTCAGTGAAATGATGATACCATGCCAATTTTCATCCTTTTCAGAGTTCATTTGTACTGCTTTTCAATTTCAGGGTCATTTAGCGCAACAAAATAATTATATGTATGAAAATAGCAAATGAAGTTAGAAATGTTTGAAATTTGAGGATGTGGCTTTGAATGGTTCATATTGCATGCACAAAAAGTCTGGAGTTGAAATAAGTTTAAAAAAATGAAATGCCTTTGTAACAGATGAGTTGTCGTCCGAAACCCTCATACTTCGAAGGAGATTGTCCAGTTTGTGCACGAAGTGCATCCAGTTTTTGCCGTAACCCTCTCAACTTTTTATCACATGCTATGTGTGTGAAATGATGATACCATGCGAAGTTTCAACCTTTTCAGAGTTCATTTGTACTGCTTTTCAATTTCAGGGCAATTCAGCACAAAAAAATCATTAAATGCCTGAAAACTAGCAAACGAAGTTAGAAATGTTTTAAATTTGAGGATGTGGCTTTGAATGTTGCATATTGAATGCACAAAAAGTCTGGAGTTGAAATAAGCTTAAAAAATGAAATGCCTTTGTAAAAGATGAGTTTTCGTCCGAAACCATCATACTTCGAAGGAGATGGTCCAGTTTGTGCACGAAGTGCATCCACTTTTTGCCGTAACCCTCTCAACTTTTTGTCACATTCTATGTGGGAGAAATGATGATACCATGCCAAGTTTCAACCTTTTCAGAGTTCATTTGTACTGCTTTTCAATTTCAGGGTCATTTAGAGCAAAAAAATATCATTAAATGCATGAAAAATAGCAAATGAAGTTAGAAATGTTTGAAATTTGAGGATGTGGCTTTGAATGGTGCATATTGAATGCACCAAAAGTCTGAAGTGGAAATAAGTTTAAAAAAATGAAATGCCTTTGTAAAAGATGAGTTTTCGTCCGAAACCCTCATACTTCGAAGGAGATGGTCCAGTTTGTGCACGAAGTGCATCCAGTTTTTGCCGTAACCCTCTCAACTTTTTATCACATGCTATGTGAGTGAAATGATGATACCATGCCAAGTTTCAACCTTTTCAGAGTTCATTTGTACTGCTTTTCAATTTCAGGGTCATTTAGCGCAAAAAAAATCATTAAATGGATGAAAAATAGCAAATGAAGTTAGAAATGTTTGAAATTTGAGGATGTGGCTTTGAATGCTGCATATTAAATGCACAAAAAGTCTGAAGTTGAAATAATTTAAAAAAATGAAATGCCTTTGTAACAGATGAGTTTTCGTCTGAAACACTCATACTTCGAAGGAGATGGTCCAGTTTGTACACGAAGTGCATTCAGTTTTTGCCGTAACCCTCTCAACTTTTTATCACATGCTATGTCGGTGAAATGATGATACCATGCGAAGTTTCAACCTTTTCAGAGTTCATTTGTACTGCTTTTCAATTTCAGGGTCATTTAGCGCAACAAAATCATTAAATGTATGAAAAATAGCAAATCAAGTTAGAAATGTTTGAAATTTGAGGATGTGGCTTTCAATGGTTCATATTGAATGCACAAAAAGTCTGGAGTTGAAATAAGTTTAAAAAAATGAAATGCCTTTGTAACAGATGAGTTTTCGTCTGAAACCCTCATACTTCGAAGGAGATGGTCCAGTTTGTGCACGAAGTGCATCCAGTTTTTGCCGTAACCCTCTCAACTTTTTATCACATGCTATCTGGGTGAAATGATGATACCATGCCAAGTTTCAACCTTTTCAGAGTTCATTTGTACTGGTTTTCACTTTCAGGGTCATTCAGCGCAAAAAAATCATTAAATGCATGAAAAATAGCAAATGAAGTTAGAAATGTTTGAAATTTGAGGACGTAGCTTTGAATGGTGCATATTTAATGCAGAAAAAGTCTGGAGTTGAAATAAGTTTAAAAAATGAAATGCCTTTGTAACAGATGAGTTTTCGTATGAAACCCTCATACTTCGAAGGAGATGGTCCAGTTTGTACACGAAGTGCATCTAGTTTTTGCCGTAACCAACTCAAATTTATAGCACATGCTATGTGTGTGAAATGATGATAACATCCAAAGTTTCAACCTTTTCAGAGTTCATTTGTACTGCTTTTCAATTTCAGGGTCATTCAACGCAAAAAAAATCAATAAATGCGTGAAAAATAGCAAATGAAGTTAGAAATGTTTGAAATTTGAGGATGTGGCGTTGAATGGTGCATATTAAATGCACAAAAAGTCTGAAGTTGAAATAAGTCTAAAAAATGAAATGCCTTTGTAACAGATGAGTTTTCGTCAGAAACACTCATACTTCGAAGGAGATGGTCCAGTTTGAACACGAAGTGCATTCAGTTTTTGCCGTAACCCTCTCAACTTTTTATCACATGTTATGTCGGTGAAATGATGATACCATGCCAAGTTTCAACCTTTTCAGAGTTCATTTGTACTGCTTTTCAATTTCAGGGTCATTTAGCGCAACAAAATCATTATATGTATGAAAAATAGCAAATGATGTTAGAAATGTTTGAAATTTGAGTATGTGGCTTTGAATTGTTCATATTGCATGCACAAAAAGTCTGGAGTTGAAATAAGTTTAAAAAAATGAAATGCCTTTGTAACAGATGAGTTGTCGTCCGAAACCGTCATACTTCGAAGGAGATGGTCCAGTTTGTGCACGAAGTGCAACCAGTTTTTGCCGTAACCCTCTCAACTTTTTATCACATGCTATGTGGGTGAAATGATGATACCATGCCAAGTTTCAACCTTTTCAGAGTTCATTTGTAGTGCTTTTCAATTTCAGGGTCATTGAACGCAAAAAATCATTAAATGCATGAAAAATAGCAAATGAAGTTAGAAATGTTTGAAATTTGACGAGATGGCTTTGAATGGTGCATATTGAATGCAGAAAAAGTCTGGAGTTGAAATAAGTTTAAAAAAAGGAAATGTCTTTGTAACAGATGAGTTTCGTCTGAAACCCTCATACTTCGAAGGAGATGGTCCTGTTTGTACACGAAGTGCATCTAGTTTTTGCCGTAACCCACTCAAATTTTTAGCACATGCTATGTGTGTGAAATGATTATAACATGCCAAGTTTCAACCTTTTCAGAGTTCATTTGTACTGCTTTTCAATTTCAGGGTCATTCAGCGCAAAAAAAATTCATTAAATGCGTGAAAAATAGCAAATGAAGTTGGAAATATTTGAAATTTGAGGATGTGGTTTTGAATGGTGCATATTTAATGCAGAAAAAGTCTGGAGTTGAAATAAGTTTAAAAAAATGAAATGCCTTTGTAACAGATGAGTTTTCGTCCGAAACCCTCATACTTCGAAGGAGATGGTCCAGTTTGTGCACGAAGTGCATCGAGTTTTTGCCGTAACCCTCTCAACTTTTTATCACATGCTATGTGGGTGAAATGATGATACCATGCCAAGTTTCAACCTTTTCAGAGTTCATTTATAATGGTTTTCAATTTCAGGGTCATTCAGCGCAAAAAAAATCAATAAATGCATGAAAAATAGCAAACGAAGTTAGAAATGTTTTAAATTTGAGGATGTGGCTTTGAATGGTGTATATTGAATGCACAAAAAGTCTGGAGTTGAAATAAGTTTAAAAAAATGAAATGCCTTTGTAAAAGATGAGTTTTCGTCCGATACCCTCATACTTCGAAGGAGATGGTCCAGTTTGTACACGAAATGCATCTAGTTTTTGCCGTAACCCACTCAACTTTTTAGCACATGCTATGTGTGTGAAATGATGATACCATGCCAAGTTTCAACCTTTTCAGAGTTCATTTGTACTGCTTTTCAATTTCAGGGTCATTCAGCGCAAAAAAAATCATTAAATGCGTGAAAAATAGCAAATGAAGTTAGAAATGTTTGAAATTTTAGGATGTGGCTTTGAATGGTGCATATTTAATGCAGAAAAAGTCTGGAGTTGAAATAAGTTTAAAAAATGAAATGCCATTGTAACAGATGAGTTTTCGTCTGAAACACTCATACTTCGAAGGAGATTGTCCAGTTTGAACACGAAGTGCATTCAGTTTTTGCCGTAACCCTCTCAACTTTTTATCACATGCTATGTCGGTGAAATGATGATACCATGCCAAGTTTCAACCTTTTCAGAGTTCATTTGTACTGCTTTTCAATTTCAGGGTCATTTAGCGCAACAAAATCATTATATGTATGAAAAATAGCAAATGAGGTTAGAAATGTTTGAAATTTGAGGATGTGGCTTTGAATGGTTCATATTGCATGCACAAAAAGTCTGGAGTTGAAATAAGATTTAAAAAATGAAATGCCTTTGTAACAGATGAGTTGTCGTCCGAAACCCTCATACTTCGAAGGAGATGGTCCAGTTTGTGCACGAAGTGCATCCAGTTTTTTCCGTAACCCTCTCAACTTTTTATCACATGCTATGTGGGTGAAATGATGATACCATGCCAAGTTTCAACCTTTTCAGAGTTCATTTGTACTGCTTTTCAATTTCAGGGTCATTTAGCGCAAAAAAATCATTAAATGCTTGAAAAATAGCAAATGAAGTTAGAAATGTTTGAAATTTGAGGATATGGCTTTGAATGGTGCATATTGAATGCAGAAAAAGTCTGGAGTTGAAATAAGTTTAAAAAAAGGAAATGTCTTTGTAACAGATGAGTTTCGTGTGAAACCCTCATACTTCGAAGGAGATGGTCCTGTTTGTACACGAAGTGCATCTAGTTTTTGCCGTAACCCACTCAAATTTTTAGCACATGCTATGTGTGTGAAATGATTATAACATGCCAAGTTTCAACCTTTTCAGAGTTCATTTGTACTGCTTTTCAATTTCAGGGTCATTCAGCGCAAAAAAAATTCATTAAATGCGTGAAAAATAGCAAATGAAGTTGGAAATATTTCAAATTTGAGGATGTGGTTTTGAATGGTGCACATTGAATGCACAAAAAGTCTGGAGTTGAAATAAGTTTAAAAAATGAAATGCCTTTGTCATAGATCAGTTTTCGTCTGAAACCCTCATACTTCGAAGGAGATGGTCCAGTTTGTACACGAAGTGCATCCAGTTTTTGCCGTAACCCTCTCAACTTTTTATCACATGCTATGTGTGTGAAATGATGATACCATGCGAAGTTTCAACCTTTTCAAAGTTCATTTGTACTGCTTTTCAATTTCGGGGTCTTTCAGCACAATAAAATCATTAAATGCGTGAAAAATAGCAAATGAAGTTGGAAATATTTGAAATTTGAGGATGTGGTTTTGAATGGTGCATATTGAATGCACAAAAAGTCTGGAGTTGAAATAAGTTAAAAAATATGAAATGCCTTTGTAACAGATGAGTTGTCGTCCGAAACCCTGATACTTCGAAGGAGATGGTCCAGTTTGTGCACGAAGTGCATCCAGTTTTTGCCGTAACCCTCACAACTTTTTATCACATGCTATGTGTGTGAAATGATGATACCATGCAAAGTTTCAACCTTTTCAGAGGTCATTTGTACTGCTTTTCAATTTCAGGGTCATTGAGCACAAAAAAAATCATTAAATGCATGAAAAATAGCAAACGAAGTTAGAAATATTGGAAATTTGAGGATGTGGCTTTGAATGGTGCATATTAAATGCACAAAAATTCTGGAGTTGAAATAAGTTAAAAGAATGAAATGCCTTTGTAACAGATGAGTTTTCGTCCGAAACCCTCATACTTCGAAGGAGATGGTCCAGTTTGTGCACGAAGTGCATCCAGTTTTTGCCGTAACCCTCTCAACTTTTTATCACATGCTATGTGGGTGAAATGATGATACCATGCCAAGTTTCAACCTTTTCAGAGTTCACTTATAATGGTTTTCAATTTCAGGGCCATTCAGCGCAAAAAAAATCAATAAATGCATGAAAAATAGCAAACGAAGTTAGAAATGTTTTAAATTTGAGGATGTGGCTTTGAATGGTGTATATTGAATGCACAAAAAGTCTGGAGTTGAAATAAGTTTAAAAAAATGAAATGCCTTTGTAAAAGATGAGTTTTCGTCCGATACCCTCATACTTCGAAGGAGATGGTCCAGTTTGTACACGAAATGCATCTAGTTTTTGCCGTAACCCACTCAACTTTTTAGCACATGCTATGTGTGTGAAATGATGATACCATGCCAAGTTTCAACCTTTTCAGAGTTCATTTGTACTGCTTTTCAATTTCAGGGTCATTCAGCGCAAAAAAAATCATTAAATGCGTGAAAAATAGCAAATGAAGTTAGAAATGTTTGAAATTTTAGGATGTGGCTTTGAATGGTGCAAATTTAATGCAGAAAAAGTCTGGAGTTGAAATAAGTTTAAAAAATGAAATGCCTTTGTAACAGATGAGTTTTCATCTGAAACACTTATACTTCGAAGGAGATTGTCCAGTTTGAACACGAAGTGCATCCAGTTTTTTCCGTAACCCTCTCAACTTTTTATCACATGCTATGTGGGTGAAATGATGATACCATGCCAAGTTTCAACCTTTTCAGAGTTCATTTGTACTGCTTTTCAATTTCAGGGTCATTTAGCGCAAAAAAATCATTAAATGCTTGAAAAATAGCAAATGAAGTTAGAAATGTTTGAAATTTGAGGATATGGCTTTGAATGGTGCATATTGAATGCAGAAAAAGTCTGGAGTTGAAATAAGTTTAAAAAAAGGAAATGTCTTTGTACCAGATGAGTTTCGTCTGAAACCCTCATACTTCGAAGGAGATGGTCCTGTTTGTACACGAAGTGCATCTAGTTTTTGCCGTAACCCACTCAAATTTTTAGCACATGCTATGTGTGTGAAATGATTATAACATGCCAAGTTTCAACCTTTTCAGAGTTCATTTGTACTGCTTTTCAATTTCAGGGTCATTCAGCGCAAAAAAATTCATTAAATGCGTGAAAAATAGCAAATGAAGTTGGAAATATTTGAAATTTTAGGATGTGGTTTTGAATGGTGCACATTGAATGCACAAAAAGTCTGGAGTTGAAATAAGTTTAAAAAATGAAATGCCTTTGTCATAGATCAGTTTTCGTCTGAAACCCTCATACTTCGAAGGAGATGGTCCAGTTTGTACACGAAGTGCATCCAGTTTTTGCCGTAACCCTCTCAACTTTTTATCACATGCTATGTGTGTGAAATGATGATACCATGCGAAGTTTCAACCTTTTCAAAGTTCATTTGTACTGCTTTTCAATTTCGGGGTCTTTCAGCACAATAAAATCATTAAATGCGTGAAAAATAGCAAATGAAGTTGGAAATATTTGAAATTTGAGGATGTGGTTTTGAATGGTGCATATTGAATGCACAAAAAGTCTGGAGTTGAAATAAGTTAAAAAATATGAAATGCCTTTGTAACAGATGAGTTGTCGTCCGAAACCCTGATACTTCGAAGGAGATGGTCCAGATTGTGCACGAAGTGCATCCAGTTTTTGCCGTAACCCTCTCAACTTTTTATCAAATGCTATGTGGGTGAAATGATGATACCATGCCAAGTTTCAACCTTTTCATAGTTCATTTATAATGGTTTTCAATTTCAGGGTCATTCAGCGCAAAAAAAATCAATAAATGCATGAAAAATAGCAAACGAAGTTAGAAATGTTTTAAATTTGAAGATGTGGCTTTGAATGGTGTATATTGAATGCACAAAAAGTCTGGAGTTGAAATAAGTTTAAAAAAATGAAATGCCTTTGTAACAGATGAGTTTTCGTCTGAAACCCTCATACTTCGAAGGAGATGGTCCAGTTTGTACACGAAGTGCATCTAGTTTTTGTCGTAACCCACTCAACTTTTTAGCACATGCTATGTGTGTGAAATGATGATACCATGCCAAGTTTCAACCTTTTCAGAGTTCATTTGTACTGCTTTTCAATTTCAGGGTCATTTAGCGCAAAAAAAATCGTTAAATGCGTGAAAAATAGCAAATGAAGTTAGAAATGTTTGAAATTTGAGGATGTAGCTTTGAATGGTGCATATTTAATGCACAAAAAGTCTGGAGTCGAAATAAGTTTAAAAATGAAATGCCTTTGTAACAGATGAGTTTTCGTCCGAAACCCTCATACTTCGACGGAGATGGTCCAGTTTGTACACGAAGTGCATCCAGTTTTTGTCGTAACCCTCTCAACTTTTTATCACATGCTATGTGTGTGAAATGATGATACCATGCGAAGTTTCAACCTTTTCAGAGTTCATTTGTACTGCTTTTCAATTTCAGGGTCATTCAGCACAAAAAAAATATTAAATGCCTGAAAAATAGCAAACGAAGTTAGAAATGTTTTAAATTTGAGGATGTGGCTTTGAATGTTGCATATTGAATGCACAAAAAGTCTGGAGTTGAAATAAGTTTAAAAAATGAAATGCCTTTGTAAAAGATGAGTTTTCGTCCGAAACCCTCATACTTCGACGGAGATGGTCCAGTTTGTACACGAAGTGCATCCAGTTTTTGTTGTAACCCTCTCAACTTTTTATCACATGCTATGTGTGTGAAATTAGGATACCATGCGAAGTTTCAACCTTTTCAGAGTTCATTTGTACTGCTTTTCAATTTCAGGGTCATTCAGCACAAAAAAAATCATTAAATGCATGAAAAATAGCAAATGAAGTTAGAAATGTTTGAAATTTGAGGATGTGGCTTTGAATGGTGCATATTTAATGGAGAAAAAGTCTGGAGTTGAAATAAGTTTAAAAAATGAAATGCCTTTGTAACCGATGAGTTTTCGTTTAAACCCTCATACTTCGAAGGAGATGGTCCAGTTTTACACGAAGTGCATCTAGTTTTTGCCGTAACCCACTCAAATTTTTAGCACATGCTATGTGTGTGAAATTATAATAACATGCCAAGTTTCAACCTTTTCAGAGTTCATTTGTACTGCTTTTCAATTTCAGGGGCATTCAGCGCAAAAAAATTCATGAAATACGTGAAAAATAGCAAATGAAGTTAGAAATGTTTGAAATTTGAGGATGTGGCTTTGAATGGTGCATATTGAATGCAGAAAAAGTCTGGAGTTGAAATAAGTTTAAAAAATGAAATGCCTTTGTAACAGATGAGTTGTCGTCCGAAACCCTCATACTTCGAAGGAGATGGTCCAGTTTGTGCACGAAGTGCATCCAGTTTTTGCCGTAACCCTCTCAACTTTTTATCACATGCTATGTAGGTGAAATGATGATACCATGCCAAGTTTCAACCTTTTTAGAGTTCATTTGTAGTGCTTTTCAATTTCAGGGTCATTCAGCGCAAAAAATCATTAAATGCATGAAAAATAGCAAATGAAGTTAGAAATGTTTGAAATTTGAGGATATGGCTTTGAATGGTGCATATTGAATGCAGAAAAAGTCTGGAGTTGAAATAAGTTTAAAAAAAGGAAATGTCTTTGTAACAGATGAGTTTCGTCTGAAACCCTCATACTTCGAAGGAGATGGTCCTGTTTGTACACGAAGTGCATCTAGTTTTTGCCGTAACCACTCAAATTTTTAGCACATGCTATGTGTGTGAAATGATTATAACATGCCAAGTTTCAACCTTTTCAGAGTTCATTTGTACTGCTTTTCAATTTCAGGGTCATTCAGCGCAAAAAAATTCATTAAATGCGTGAAAAATAGCAAATGAAGTTGGAAATATTTGAAATTTGAGGATGTGGTTTTGAATGGTGCACATTGAATGCACAAAAAGTCTGGAGTTGAAATAAGTTTAAAAAATGAAATGCCTTTGTCACAGATCAGTTTTCGTCCGAAACCCTCATACTTCGAAGGAGATGGTCCAGTTTGTGCACGAAGTGCATCCAGTTTTTGCCGTAACCCTCACAACTTTTTATCACATGCTATGTGTGTGAAATGATGATACCATGCGAAGTTTCAACCTTTTCATAGTTCATTTGTACTGCTTTTCAATTTCGGGGTCATTCAGCACAAAAAAATCATTAAATGCATGAAAAATAGCAAACGAAGTTAGAAATGTTTGAAATTTGAGGATGTGGCTTTGAATGGTGCATATTGAATGCACAAAAAGTCTGGAGTTGAAATAAGTTCAAAAAAATGAAATGCCTTTGTAAAATATGAGTTTTCGTCCGAAACCCTCATACTTCGAAGGAGATGGTCCAGATTGTGCACGAAGTGCATCCAGTTTTTGCCGTAACCCTCACAACTTTTTATCACATGCTATGTGTGTGAAATGATGATACCATGCAAAGTTTCAACCTTTTCAGAGTTCATTTGTACTGCTTTTCAATTTCAGGGTCATTCAGCGCAAAAAAAATCATTAAATGCATGAAAAATAGCAAACGAAGTTAGAAATATTTGAAATTTGAGGATGTGGCTTTGAATGGTGCATATTGAATGCACAAAAAGTCTGGAGTTGAAATAAGTTCAAAAAAATGAAATGCCTTTGTAAAAGATGAGTTTTCGTCCGATACCCTCATACTTCGAAGGAGATGGTCCAGTTTGTACACGAAGTGCATCTAGTTTTTGCCGTAACCCACTCAGCTTTGTAGCACATGCTATGTGTGTGAAATGATGATACCATGCCAAGTTTCAACCTTTTCAGAGTTCATTTGTACTGCTTTTCTATTTCAGGGTCATTCAGCGCAAAAAAAATCATTAAATGCGTGAAAAATAGCAAATGAAGTTGAAAATGTTTGAAATTTGAGGATGTGGCTTTGAATGGTGCATATTGAATGCACAAAAAGTCTGGAGTTGAAATAAGTTTAAAAAATGAAATGCCTTTGGAACAGATGGGTTTTCGTCCGAAACCGTCATACTTCGAAGGAGATGGTCCAGTTTGTACACGAAGTGCATCCAGTTATTGCCGTAACCCTCTCAACTTTTTATCACATGCTATGTGTGTGAAATGATGATACCATGCGAAGTTTCAACCTTTTCAGAGTTCATTTGTACTGCTTTTCAATTTCAGGGTCATTCAGCACAAAAAAATCATTAAATGCCTGAAAAATAGCAAATGAAGTTAGAAATGTTTTAAATTTGAGGATGTGGCTTTGAATGGTGTATATTGAATGCACAAAAAGTCTGGAGTTGAAATAAGTTTAAAAAAATGAAATGCCTTTATAAAAGATGAGTTTTCGTCCGATACCCTCATACTTCGAAGGAGATGGTCCAATTTGTACACGAAGTGCATCGAGTTTTTGCCGTAACCCACTCAACTTTTTAGCACATGCTATGTGTGTGAAATGATGATACCATGCCAAGTTTCAACCTTTTCAGAGTTCATTTGTACTGCTTTTAAATTTCAGGGTCATTCAGCGCAAAAAAAATCATTAAATGCGTGAAAAATAGCAAACGAAGTTAGAAATGTTTTAAATTTGAGGATGTGGCTTTGAATGGTGTATATTGAATGCACAAAAAGTCTGGAGTTGAAATAAGTTTAAAAAAATGAAATGCCTTTGTAAAAGATGAGTTTTCGTCCGATACCCTCATACTTCGAAGGAGATGGTCCAGTTTGTACACGAAATGCATCTAGTTTTTGCCGTAACCCACTCAACTTTTTAGCACATGCTATGTGTCTGAAATGATGATACCATGCCAAGTTTCAACCTTTTCAGAGTTCATTTGTACTGCTTTTCAATTTCAGGGTCATTCAGCGCAAAAAAATCATTATATGTATGAAAAATAGCAAATGAGGTTAGAAATGTTTGAAATTTGAGGATGTGGCTTTGAATGGTTCATATTGCATGCACAAAAAGTCTGGAGTTGAAATAAGATTTAAAAAATGAAATGCCTTTGTAACAGATGAGTTGTCGTCCGAAACCCTCATACTTCGAAGGAGATGGTCCAGTTTGTGCACGAAGTGCATCCAGTTTTTTCCGTAACCCTCTCAACTTTTTATCACATGCTATGTGGGTGAAATGATGATACCATGCCAAGTTTCAACCTTTTCAGAGTTCATTTGTACTGCTTTTCAATTTCAGGGTCATTTAGCGCAAAAAAATCATTAAATGCTTGAAAAATAGCAAATGAAGTTAGAAATGTTTGAAATTTGAGGATATGGCTTTGAATGGTGCATATTGAATGCAGAAAAAGTCTGGAGTTGAAATAAGTTTAAAAAAAGGAAATGTCTTTGTAACAGATGAGTTTCGTCTGAAACCCTCATACTTCGAAGGAGATGGTCCTGTTTGTACACGAAGTGCATCTAGTTTTTGCCGTAACCCACTCAAATTTTTAGCACATGCTATGTGTGTGAAATGATTATAACATGCCAAGTTTCAACCTTTTCAGAGTTCATTTGTACTGCTTTTCAATTTCAGGGTCATTCAGCGCAAAAAAAATTCATTAAATGCGTGAAAAATAGCAAATGAAGTTGGAAATATTTGAAATTTTAGGATGTGGTTTTGAATGGTGCACATTGAATGCACAAAAAGTCTGGAGTTCAAATAAGTTTAAAAAATGAAATGCCTTTGTCATAGATCAGTTTTCGTCTGAAACCCTCATACTTCGAAGGAGATGGTCCAGTTTGTACACGAAGTGCATCCAGTTTTTGCCGTAACCCTCTCAACTTTTTATCACATGCTATGTGTGTGAAATGATGATACCATGCGAAGTTTCAACCTTTTCAAAGTTCATTTGTACTGCTTTTCAATTTCGGGGTCTTTCAGCACAATAAAATCATTAAATGCGTGAAAAATAGCAAATGAAGTTGGAAATATTTGAAATTTGAGGATGTGGTTTTGAATGGTGCATATTAAATGCACAAAAAGTCTGGAGTTGAAATAAGTTAAAAAATATGAAATGCTTTTGTAACAGATGAGTTGTCGTCCGAAACCCTGATACTTCGAAGGAGATGGTCCAGTTTGTGCACGAAGTGCATCCAGTTTTTGCCGTAACCCTCACAACTTTTTATCACATGCTATGTGTGTGAAATGATGATACCATGCAAAGTTTCAACCTTTTCAGAGGTCATTTGTACTGCTTTTCAATTTCAGGGTCATTGAGCACAAAAAAAATCATTAAATGCATGAAAAATAGCAAACGAAGTTAGAAATGTTGGAAATTTGAGGATGTGGCTTTGAATGGTGCATATTGAATGCACAAAAATTCTGGAGTTGAAATAAGTTAAAAAAATGAAATGCCTTTGTAACAGATGAGTTTTCGTCCGAAACCCTCATACTTCGAAGGAGATGGTCCAGTTTGTGCACGAAGTGCATCCAGTTTTTGCCGTAACCCTCTCAACTTTTTATCACATGCTATGTGGGTGAAATGATGATACCATGCCAAGTTTCAACCTTTTCATAGTTCATTTATAATGGTTTTCAATTTCAGGGTCATTCAGCGCAAAAAAAATCAATAAATGCATGAAAAATAGCAAACGAAGTTAGAAATGTTTTAAATTTGAGGATGTGGCTTTGAATGGTGTATATTGAATGCACAAAAAGTCTGGAGTTGAAATAAGTTTAAAAAAATGAAATGCCTTTGTAACAGATGAGTTTTCGTCTGAAACCCTCATACTTCGAAGGAGATGGTCCAGTTTGTACACGAAGTGCATCTAGTTTTTGCCGTAACCCACTCAACTTTTTAGCACATGCTATGTGTGTGAAATGATGATACCATGCCAAGTTTCAACCTTTTCAGAGTTCATTTGTACTGCTTTTCAATTTCAGGGTCATTTAGCGCAAAAAAAATCGTTAAATGCGTGAAAAATAGCAAATGAAGTTAGAAATGTTTGAAATTTGAGGATGTGGCTTTGAATGGTGCATATTTAATGCACAAAAAGTCTGGAGTCGAAATAAGTTTAAAAATGAAATGCCTTTGTAACAGATGAGTTTTCGTCCGAAACCCTCATACTTCGACGGAGATGGTCCAGTTTGTACACGAAGTGCATCCAGTTTTTGTCGTAACCCTCTCAACTTTTTATCACATGCTATGTGTGTGAAATGATGATACCATGCGAAGTTTCAACCTTTTCAGAGTTCATTTGTACTGCTTTTCAATTTCAGGGTCATTCAGCACAAAAAAAATATTAAATGCCTGAAAAATAGCAAACGAAGTTAGAAATGTTTTAAATTTGAGGATGTGGCTTTGAATGTTGCATATTGAATGCACAAAAAGTCTGGAGTTGAAATAAGTTTAAAAAAATGAAATGCCTTTGTAAAAGATGAGTTTTCGTCCGAAACCCTCATACTTCGACGGAGATGGTCCAGTTTGTACACGAAGTGCATCCAGTTTTTGTCGTAAGCCTCTCAACTTTTTATCACATGCTATGTGTGTGAAATGAGGATACCATGCGAAGTTTCAACCTTTTCAGAGTTCATTTGTACTGCTTTTCAATTTCAGGGTCATTCAGCACAAAAAAAAGCATTAAATGCATGAAAAATAGCAAATGAAGTTAGAAATGTTTGAAATTTGAGGATGTGGCTTTGAATGGTGCATATTTAATGCAGAAAAAGTCTGGAGTTGAAATAAGTTTAAAAAATGAAATGCCTTTGTAACCGATGAGTTTTCGTCTAAACCCTCATACTTCGAAGGAGATGGTCCAGTTTTACACGAAGTGCATCTAGTTTTTGCCGTAACCCACTCAAATTTTTAGCACATGCTATGTGTGTGAAATTATAATAACATGCCAAGTTTCAACCTTTTCAGAGTTCATTTGTACTGCTTTTCAATTTCAGGGGCATTCAGCGCAAAAAAATTCATGAAATGCGTGAAAAATAGCAAATGAAGTTAGAAATGTTTGAAATTTGAGGATGTGGCTTTGAATGGTGCATATTGAATGCAGAAAAAGTCTGGAGTTGAAATAAGTTTAAAAAATGAAATGCCTTTGTAACAGATGAGTTGTCGTCCGAAACCCTCATACTTCGAAGGAGATGGTCCAGTTTGTGCACGAAGTGCATCCAGTTTTTGCCGTAACCCTCTCAACTTTTTATCACATGCTATGTGGGTGAAATGATGATACCATGCCAAGTTTCAACCTTTTTAGAGTTCATTTGTAGTGCTTTTCAATTTCAGGCTCATTCAGCGCAAAAAATCATTAAATGCATGAAAAATAGCAAATGAAGTTAGAAATGTTTGAAATTTGAGGATATGGCTTTGAATGGTGCATATTGAATGCAGAAAAAGTCTGGAGTTGAAATAAGTTTAAAAAAAGGAAATGTCTTTGTAACAGATGAGTTTCGTCTGAAACCCTCATACTTCGAAGGAGATGGTCCTGTTTGTACACGAAGTGCATCTAGTTTTTGCCGTAACCACTCAAATTTTTAGCACATGCTATGTGTGTGAAATGATTATAACATGCCAAGTTTCAACCTTTTCAGAGTTCATTTGTACTGCTTTTCAATTTCAGGGTCATTCAGCGCAAAAAAAATCATTAAATGCGTGAAAAATAGCAAATGAAGTTGGAAATATTTGAAATTTGAGGATGTGGTTTTGAATGGTGCACATTGAATGCACAAAAAGTCTGGAGTTGAAATAAGTTTAAAAAAAGAAATGCCTTTGTCACAGATCAGTTTTCGTCCGAAACCCTCATACTTCGAAGGAGATGGTCCAGTTTGTACACGAAGTGCATCCAGTTTTTGCCGTAACCCTCTCAACTTTTTATCACATGCTATGTGTGTGAAATGATGATACCATGCGAAGTTTCAACCTTTTCATAGTTCATTTGTACTGCTTTTCAATTTCGGGGTCATTCAGCACAAAAAAATCATTAAATGCATGAAAAATAGCAAACGAAGTTAGAAATGTTTGAAATTTGAGGATGTGGCTTTGAATGGTGCATATTGAATGCACAAAAAGTCTGGAGTTGAAATAAGTTCAAAAAAATGAAATGCCTTTGTAAAATATGAGTTTTCGTCCGAAACCCTCATACTTCGAAGGAGATGGTCCAGATTGTGCACGAAGTGCATCCAGTTTTTGCCGTAACCCTCACAACTTTTTATCACATGCTATGTGGGTGAAATGATGATACCATGCCAAGTTTCAACCTTTTCATAGTTCATTTATAATGGTTTTCAATTTCAGGGTCATTCAGCGCAAAAAAAATCAATAAATGCATGAAAAATAGCAAACGAAGTTAGAAATGTTTGAAATTTGAGGATGTGGCTTTGAATGGTGCATATTGAATGCAGAAAAAGTCTGGAGTTGAAATAAGTTTAAAAAATGAAATGCCTTTGTAACAGATGAGTTGTCGTCCGAAACCCTCATACTTCGAAGGAGATGGTCCAGTTTGTGCACGAAGTGCATCCAGTTTTTGCCGTAACCCTCTCAACTTTTTATCACATGCTATGTGGGTGAAATGATGATACCATGCCAAGTTTCAACCTTTTTAGAGTTCATTTGTAGTGCTTTTCAATTTCAGGGTCATTCAGCGCAAAAAATCATTAAATGCATGAAAAATAGCAAATGAAGTTAGAAATGTTTGAAATTTGAGGATATGGCTTTGAATGGTGCATATTGAATGCAGAAAAAGTCTGGAGTTGAAATAAGTTTAAAAAAAGGAAATGTCTTTGTAACAGATGAGTTTCGTCTGAAACCCTCATACTTCGAAGGAGATGGTCCTGTTTGTACACGAAGTGCATCTAGTTTTTGCCGTAACCACTCAAATTTTTAGCACATGCTATGTGTGTGAAATGATTATAACATGCCAAGTTTCAACCTTTTCAGAGTTCATTTGTACTGCTTTTCAATTTCAGGGTCATTCAGCGCAAAAAAAATCATTAAATGCGTGAAAAATAGCAAATGAAGTTGGAAATATTTGAAATTTGAGGATGTGGTTTTGAATGGTGCACATTGAATGCACAAAAAGTCTGGAGTTGAAATAAGTTTAAAAAAAGAAATGCCTTTGTCACAGATCAGTTTTCGTCCGAAACCCTCATACTTCGAAGGAGATGGTCCAGTTTGTACACGAAGTGCATCCAGTTTTTGCCGTAACCCTCTCAACTTTTTATCACATGCTATGTGTGTGAAATGATGATACCATGCGAAGTTTCAACCTTTTCATAGTTCATTTGTACTGCTTTTCAATTTCGGGGTCATTCAGCACAAAAAAATCATTAAATGCATGAAAAATAGCAAACGAAGTTAGAAATGTTTGAAATTTGAGGATGTGGCTTTGAATGGTGCATATTGAATGCACAAAAAGTCTGGAGTTGAAATAAGTTCAAAAAAATGAAATGCCTTTGTAAAATATGAGTTTTCGTCCGAAACCCTCATACTTCGAAGGAGATGGTCCAGATTGTGCACGAAGTGCATCCAGTTTTTGCCGTAACCCTCACAACTTTTTATCACATGCTATGTGTATGAAATGATGATACCATGCAAAGTTTCAACCTTTTCAGAGTTCATTTGTACTGCTTTTCAATTTCAGGGTCATTCAGCGCAAAAAAAATCATTAAATGCATGAAAAATAGCAAACGAAGTTAGAAATATTTGAAATTTGAGGATGTGGCTTTGAATGGTGCATATTGAATGCACAAAAAGTCTGGAGTTGAAATAAGTTTAAAAAAATGAAATGCCTTTGTAAAAGATGAGTTTTCGTCCGATACCCTCATACTTCGAAGGAGATGGTCCAGTTTGTACACGAAGTGCATCTAGTTTTTGCCGTAACCCACTCAGCTTTTTAGCACATGCTATGTGTGTGAAATGATGATACCATGCCAAGTTTCAACCTTTTCAGAGTTCATTTGTACTGCTTTTCAATTTCAGGGTCATTCAGCACAAAAAAATCATTAAATGCCTGAAAAATAGCAAATGAAGTTAGAAATGTTTTAAATTTGAGGATGTGGCTTTGAATGGTGTATATTGAATGCACAAAAAGTCTGGAGTTGAAATAAGTTTAAAAAAATGAAATGCCTTTATAAAAGATGAGTTTTCGTCCGATACCCTCATACTTCGAAGGATATGGTCCAATTTGTACACGAAGTGCATCTAGTTTTTGCCGTAACCCACTCAACTTTTTAGCACATGCTATGTGTGTGAAATGATGATACCATGCCAAGTTTCAACCTTTTCAGAGTTCATTTGTACTGCTTTTCAATTTCAGGGTCATTCAGCGCAAAAAAAATCATTAAATGCGTGAAAAATAGCAAATGAAGTTAGAAATGTTTGAAGTTTTAGGATGTGGCTTTGAATGGTGCATATTTAATGCAGAAAAAGTCTGGAGTTGAAATAAGTTTAAAAAATGAAATGCCTTTGTAACAGATGAGTTTTCGTCTGAAACACTCATACTTCGAAGGAGATTGTCCAGTTTGAACACGAAGTGCATTCAGTTTTTGCCGTAACCCTCTCAACTTTTTATCACATGCTATGTCGGTGAAATGATGATACCATGCCAAGTTTCAACCTTTTCAGAGTTCATTTGTACTGCTTTTCAATTTCAGGGTCATTTAGCGCAACAAAATCATTATATGTATGAAAAATAGCAAATGAGGTTAGATATGTTTGAAATTTGAGGATGTGGCTTTGAATGGTTCATATTGCATGCACAAAAAGTCTGGAGTTGAAATAAGTTTGAAAAAATGAAATGCCTTTGTAAAAGATGAGTTTTCGTCCGATACCCTCATACTTCGAAGGAGATGGTCCAGTTTGTACACGAAATCCATCTAGTTTTTGCCGTAACCCACTCAACTTTTTAGCACATGCTATGTGTGTGAAATGATGATACCATGCCAAGTTTCAACCTTTTCAGAGTTCATTTGTACTGCTTTTCAATTTCAGGGTCATTCAGCGCAAAAAAAATCATTAAATGCCTGAAAAATAGCAAATGAAGTTACAAATGTTTGAAATTTTAGGATGTGGCTTTGAATGGTGCATATTTAATGCAGAAAAAGTCTGGAGTTGAAATAAGTTTAAAAAATGAAATGCCTTTGGAACAGATGAGTTTTCGTCTGAAACACTCATACTTCGAAGGAGATTGTGCAGTTTGTACACGAAGTGCATTCAGTTTTTGCCGTAACCCTCTCAACTTTTTATCACATGCTATGTCGGTGAAATGATGATACCATGCCAAGTTTCAACCTTTTCAGAGTTCATATGTACTGCTTTTCAATTTCAGGGTCATTTAGCGCAACAAAATCATTATATGTATGAAAAATAGCAAATGAGGTTAGAAATGTTTGAAATTTGAGGATGTGGCTTTGAATGGTTCATATTGCATGCACAAAAAGTCTGGAGTTGAAATAAGTTTTAAAAAATGAAATGCCTTTGTAACAGATGAGTTCTCGTCCGAAACCCTCATACTTCGAAGGAGATGGTCCTGTTTGTACACGAAGTGCATCTAGTTTTTGCCGTAACCCACTCAAATTTTTAGCACATGCTATGTGTGTGAAATGATTATAACATGCCAAGTTTCAACCTTTTCAGAGTTCATTTGTACTGCTTTTCAATTTCAGGGTCATTCAGCGCAACAAAATCATTATATGCGTGAAAAATAGCAAATGAGGTTAGAAATGTTTGAAATTTGAGGATGTGGTTTTGAATGGTGCACATTGAATGCACAAAAAGTCTGGAGTTGAAATAAGTTTAAAAAATGAAATGCCTTTGTCATAGATCAGTTTTCGTCTGAAACCCTCATACTTCGAAGGAGATGGTCCAGTTTGTACACGAAGTGCAACCAGTTTTTGCCGTAACCCTCTCAACTTTTTATCACAGGCTATGTGTGTGAAATGATGATACCATGTGAAGTTTCAACCTTTTCAGAGTTCATTTGTACTGCTTTTCAATTTCAGGGTCATTCAGCACAATAAAATCATTAAATGCGTGAAAAATAGCAAATGAAGTTGGAAATATTTGAAATTTGAGGATGTGGTTTTGAATGGTGCATATTGAATGCACAAAAAGTCTGGAGTTGAAATAAGTTAAAAAATATGAAATGCCTTGGTAACAGATGAGTTGTCGTCCGAAACCCTCATACTTCGAAGGAGATGGTCCAGTTTGTGCACGAAGTGCATCCAGTTTTTGCCGTAACCCTCACAACTTTTTATCACATGCTATGTGTGTGAAATGATGATACCATGCAAAGTTTCAACCTTTTCAGAGTTCATTTGTACTGCTTTTCAATTTCAGGGTCATTGAGCACAAAAAAATCATTAAATGCATGAAAAATAGCAAACGAAGTTAGAAATGTTGGAAATTTGAGGATGTGGCTTTGAATGGTGCATATTGAATGCACAAAAATACTGGAGTTGAAATAAGTTAAAAAAATGAAATGCCTTTGTAACAGATGAGTTTTCGTCCGAAACCCTCATACTTCGAAGGAGATGGTCTAGTTTGTGCACGAAGTGCATCCAGTTTTCGCCGTAACCCTCTCAACTTTTTATCACATGCTATGTGGGTGAAATGATGATGCCATGCCAAGTTTCAACCTTTTCATAGTTCATTTGTACTGCTTTTCAATTTCAGGGTCATTCAGCGCAAAAAAAATCATTAAATGCATGAAAAATAGCAAATGAAGTTACAAATGTTTGAAATTTGAGGATGTGGCTTTGAATGTTACATATTAAATGCAGAAAAATTAGGGAGTTGAAATAAGTTTAAAAAATGAAATGCCTTTGTAACAGATGAGTTTTCGTCTGAAACCCTCATACTTCGAAGGAGATGGTCCAGTTTGTACACGAAGTGCATCTAGTTTTTGCCGTAACCCACTCAGCTTTTTAGCACATGCTATGTGTGTGAAATGATGATACCATGCCAAGTTTTAACCTTTTCAGACTTCATTTGTACTGCTTTTCAATTTCAGGGTCATTTAGCGCAAAAAAAAATCGTTAAATGCGTGAAAAATAGCAAATGAAGTTAGAAATGTTTGAAATTTGAGGATGTGGCTTTGAATGGTGCATATTGAATGCACAAAAAGTCTGGAGTGAAAATAAGTTTAAAAATGAAATTCCTTTGTAACAGATGAGTTTTCGTCCGAAACCCTCATACTTCGACGGAGATGGTCCAGTTTGTACACGAAGTGCATCCAGTTTTTGTCGTAACCCTCTCAACTTTTTATCACATGCTATGTGTGTGAAATGATGATACCATGCGAAGTTTCAACCTTTTCAGAGTTCATTTGTACTGCTTTTCAATTTCAGGGTCATTCAGCACAAAATTTTTATTAAATGCCTGAAAAATAGCAAACGAAGTTAGAAATGTTTTAAATTTGAGGATGTGGCTTTGAATGTTGCATATTGAATGCACAAAAAGTCTGGAGTTGAAATAAGTTTAAAAAAATGAAATGCCTTTGTAAAAGATGAGTTTTCGTCCGAAACCCTCATACTTCGACGGAGATGGTCCAGTTTGTACACGAAGTGCATCCAGTTTTTGTCGTAACCCTCTCAACTTTTTATCACATGCTATGTGTGTGAAATGAGGATACCATGCGAAGTTTCAACCTTTTCAGAGTTCATTTGTACTGCTTTTCAATTTCAGGGTCATTCAGCACAAAAAAAATCATTAAATGCATGAAAAATAGCAAATGAAGTTAGAAATGTTTGAAATTTGAGGATGTGGCTTTGAATGGTGCATATTTAATGCAGAAAAAGTCTGGAGTTGAAATAAGTTTAAAAAATGAAATGCCTTTGTAACCGATGAGTTTTCGTCTAAACCCTCATACTTCGAAGGAGATGGTCCAGTTTGTACACGAAGTGCATCTAGTTTTTGCCGTAACCCACTCAAATTTTTAGCACATGCTATGTGTGTGAAATTATAATAACATGCCAAGTTTCAACCTTTTCAGAGTTCATTTGTACTGCTTTTCAATTTCAGGGGCACGCAGCGCAAAAAAATTCATTAAATGCGTGAAAAATAGCAAATGAAGTTAGAAATGTTTGAAATTTGAGGATGTGGCTTTGAATGGTGCATATTGAATGCAGAAAAAGTCTGGAGTTGAAATAAGTTTAAAAAATGAAATGCCTTTGTAACAGATGAGTTGTCGTCCGAAACCCTCATACTTCGAAGGAGATGGTCCAGTTTGTGCACGAAGTGCATCCAGTTTTTGCCGTAACCCTCTCAACTTTTTATCACATGCTATGTGGGTGAAATGATGATACCATGCCAAGTTTCAACCTTTTCAGAGTTCATTTGTAGTGCTTTTCAATTTCAGTGTCATTCAGCGCAAAAAATCATTAAATGCATGAAAAATAGCAAATGAAGTTAGAAATGTTTGAAATTTGAGGATATGGCTTTGAATGGTGCATATTGAATGCAGAAAAAGTCTGGAGTTGAAATAAGTTTAAAAAAAGGAAATGTCTTTGTAACAGATGAGTTTCGTCTGAAACCCTCATACTTCGAAGGAGATGGTCGTGTTTGTACACGAAGTGCATCTAGTTTTTGCCGTAACCCACTCAAATTTTTAGCACATGCTATGTGTGTGAAATGATTATAACATGCCAAGTTTCAACCTTTTCAGAGTTCATTTGTACTGCTTTTCAATTTCAGGGTCATTCAGCGCAAAAAAAATCATTAAATGCGTGAAAAATAGCAAATGAAGTTGGAAATATTTGAAATTTGAGGATGTGGTTTTGAATGGTGCACATTGAATGCACAAAAAGTCTGGAGTTGAAATAAGTTTAAAAAAAGAAATGCCTTTGTCACAGATCAGTTTTCGTCTGAAACCCTCATACTTCGAAGGAGATGGTCCAGTTTGTACACGAAGTGCATCCAGTTTTTGCCGTAACCCTCTCAACTTTTTATCACATGCTATGTGTGTGAAATGATGATACCATGCGAAGTTTCAACCTTTTCATAGTTCAGTTGTACTGCTTTTCAATTTCGGGGTCATTCAGCACAAAAAAATCATTAAATGCATGAAAAATAGCAAACGAAGTTAGAAATGTTTGAAATTTGAGGATGTGGCTTTGAATGGTGCATATTGAATGCACAAAAAGTCTGGACTTGAAATAAGTTCAAAAAAATGAAATGCCTTTGTAAAATATGAGTTTTCGTCCGAAACCCTCTTACTTGAAAGGAGATGGTCCAGATTGTGCACGAAGTGCATCCAGTTTTTGCCGTAACCCTCACAACTTTTTATCACATGCTATGTGTGTGAAATGATGATACCATGCAAAGTTTCAACCTTTTCAGAGTTCATTTGTACTGCTTTTCAATTTCAGGGTCATTCAGCACAAAAAAATCATTAAATGCATGAAAAATAGTAAACGAAGTTAGAAATGTTGGAAATTTGAGGATGTGGCTTTGAATGGTGCATATTGAATGCACAAAAATTCTGGAGTTGAAATAAGTTAAGAAAAATGAAATGCCTTTCTAGCAGATGAGTTTTCGTCCGAAACCCTCATACTTCGAAGGAGATGGTCCAGTTTGTGCACGAAGTGCATCCAGTTTTTGCCTTAACCCTCTCAACTTTTTATCACATGCTATGTGGGTGAAATGATGATACCATGCCATGTTTCAACCTTTTCAGAGTTCATTTGTAGTGCTTTTCAATTTCAGGGTCATTCAGCGCAAAAAATCATTAAATGCATGAAAAATAGCAAATGAAGTTAGAAATGTTTGAAATTTGAGGATATGGCTTTGAATGGGGCATATTGAATGCAGAAAAAGTCTGGAGTTGAAATAAGTTTAAAAAAAGGAAATGTCTTTGTAACAGATGAGTTTCGTCTGAAAGCCTCATACTTCGAAGGAGATGGTCCTGTTTGTACACGAAGTGCATCTAGTTTTTGCCGTAACCCACTCAAATTTTCAGCACATGCTATGCGTGTGAAATGATTATAACATGCCAAGTTTCAACCTTTTCAGAGTTCATTTGTACTGCTTTTCAATTTCAGGGTCATTCAGCGCAAAAAAATCATTAAATGCATGAAAAATAGCAAATGAAGTTAGAAATGTTTGAAGTTTGAGGACGTGGCTTTGAATGGTGCATATTTAATGCAGAAAAAGTCTGGAGTTGAAATAAGTTTAAAAAATGAAATGCCTTTGTAACAGAAGAGTTTTCGTATGAAACCCTCATAATTGGAAGGAGATGGTCCAGTTTGTACACGAAGTGCATCTAGTTTTTGCCGTAACCAACTCAAATTTTTAGCACATGCTATGTGTGTGAAATGATGATAACATGCCAAGTTTCAACCTTTTCAGAGTTCATGTGTACCGCTTTTCAATTTCAGGGTCATTCAACGCAAAAAAATCATTAAATGCATGAAAAATAGCAAATGAAGTTGGAAATGTTTGAAATTTGAGGATGTTGCTTTGAATGGTGCATATTGAATGCACAAAAAGTCTAGAGTTGAAATAAGTTTAAAAAATGAAATGCCTTTGTAACAGATGAGTTTTCGTTCGTAACCCTCATACTTCGAAGGAGATGGTCCAGTTTGTACACGAAGTGCATCCAGTTTTTGCCGTAACCCTCTCAACTTTTTATCACATGCTATGTGTGTGAAATGATGATACCATGCGAAGTTTCAACCTTTTCAGAGTTCATTTGTACTGCTTTTCAATTTCAGGGTCATTCAGTACAAAAAAATCATTAAATGCCTGAAAAATAGCAAACGAAGTTAGAAATGTTTTAAATTTGAGGATGTGGCTTTGAATGGTGCATATTGAATGCACAAAAAGTCTGGAGTTGAAATAAGTTTAAAAAAATGAAATGCCTTTGTAAAAGATGAGTTTTCGTCCGATACCCTCATAATTCGAAGGAGATGGTCCAGTTTGTACACGAAGTGCATCTAGTTTTTGCCGTAACCCACTCAAATTTTTAGCACATGCTATGTGTGTGAAATGATGATACCATGCCAAGTTTCAACCTTTTCAGAGTTCATTTGTACTGCTTTTCAATTTCAGGGTCATTCAGCGCAAAAAAAATCATTAAATGCGTGAAAAATAGCAAATGAAGTTAGAAATGTTTGAAATTTGAGGATGTGGCTTTGAATGGTGCATATTAAATGCACAAAAAGTCTGAAGTTGAAATAAGTTTAAAAAAAGAAATGCCTTTGTAACAGATGAGTTTTCGTCTGAAACACTCATACTTCGAAGAAGATGGTCCAGTTTGAACACGAAGTGCATTCAGTTTTTGACGTAACCCTCTCAACTTTTTACCACATGCTATGTCGGTGAAATGATGATACCATGCCAAGTTTCAACCTTTTCAGAGTTCATTTGTACTCCTTTTCAATTTCAGGGTCATTTAGCGCAACAAAATCATTATATGTATGAAAAATAGCAAATGAGGTTAGAAATGTTTGAAATTTGAGGATGTGGCTTTGAATGGTTCATATTGCATGCACAAAAAGTCTGGAGTTGAAATAAGTTTAAAAAATGAAATGCCTTTGTAACAGATGAGTTGTCGTCCGAAACCCTCATACTTCGAAGGAGATCGTCCAGTTTGTGCACGAAGTGCATCCAGTTTTTGCCGTAACCCTCTCAACTTTTTATCACATGCTATGTGGGTGAAATGATGATACCATGCCAAGTTTCAACCTTTTCAGAGTTCATTTGTAGTGCTTTTCAATTTCAGGGTCATTTAGCGCAACAAAATCATTATATGTATGAAAAATAGCAAATGAGGTTAGAAATGTTTGAAATTTTAGGATATGGCTTTGAATGGTGCATATTGAATGCAGAAAAAGTCTAGAGTTGAAATAAGTTTAAAAAAAGGAAATGTCTTTGTAACAGATGAGTTTCGTCTGAAACCCTCATACTTCGAAGGAGATGGTCGTGTTTGTACACGAAGTGCATCTAGTTTTTGCCGTAACCCACTCAAATTTTTAGCACATGCTATGTGTGTGAAATGATTATAACATGCCAAGTTTCAACCTTTTCAGAGTTCATTTGTACTGCTTTTCAATTTCAGGGTCATTCAGCGCAAAAAAAATCATTAAATGCGTGAAAAATAGCAAATGAAGTTGGAAATATTTGAAATTTGAGGATGTGGTTTTGAATGGTGCACATTGAATGCACAAAAAGTCTGGAGTTGAAATAAGTTTAAAAAAAGAAATGCCTTTGTCACAGATCAGTTTTCGTCTGAAACCCTCATACTTCGAAGGAGATGGTCCAGTTTGTACACGAAGTGCATCCAGTTTTTGCCGTAACCCTCTCAACTTTTTATCACATGCTATGTGTGTGAAATGATGATACCATGCGAAGTTTCAACCTTTTCATAGTTCATTTGTACTGCTTTTCAATTTCGGGGTTATTCAGCACAAAAAAATCATTAAATGCATGAAAAATAGCAAACGAAGTTAGAAATGTTAGAAATTTGAGGATGTGGCTTTGAATGGTGCATATTGAATGCACAAAAAGTCTGGACTTGAAATAAGTTCAAAAAAATGAAATGCCTTTGTAAAATATGAGTTTTCGTCCGAAACCCTCTTACTTGAAAGGAGATGGTCCAGATTGTGCACGAAGTGCATCCAGTTTTTGCCGTAACCCTCACAACTTTTTATCACATGCTATGTGTGTGAAATGATGATACCATGCAAAGTTTCAACCTTTTCAGAGTTCATTTGTACTGCTTTTCAATTTCAGGGTCATTCAGCACAAAAAAATCATTAAATGCATGAAAAATAGCAAACGAAGTTAGAAATGTTGGAAATTTGAGGATGTGGCTTTGAATGGTGCATATTGAATGCACAAAAATTCTGGAGTTGAAATAAGTTAAGAAAAATGAAATGCCTTTCTAGCAGATGAGTTTTCGTCCGAAACCCTCATACTTCGAAGGAGATGGTCCAGTTTGTGCACGAAGTGCATCCAGTTTTTGCCTTAACCCTCTCAACTTTTTATCACATGCTATGTGGGTGAAATGATGATACCATGCCATGTTTCAACCTTTTCAGAGTTCATTTGTAGTGCTTTTCAATTTCAGGGTCATTCAGCGCAAAAAATCATTAAATGCATGAAAAATAGCAAATGAAGTTAGAAATGTTTGAAATTTGAGGATATGGCTTTGAATGGGGCATATTGAATGCAGAAAAAGTCTGGAGTTGAAATAAGTTTAAAAAAAGGAAATGTCTTTGTAACAGATGAGTTTCGTCTGAAAGCCTCATACTTCGAAGGAGATGGTCCTGTTTGTACACGAAGTGCATCTAGTTTTTGCCGTAACCCACTCAAATTTTCAGCACATGCTATGCGTGTGAAATGATTATAACATGCCAAGTTTCAACCTTTTCAGAGTTCATTTGTACTGCTTTTCAATTTCAGGGTCATTCAGCGCAAAAAAATCATTAAATGCATGAAAAATAGCAAATGAAGTTAGAAATGTTTGAAGTTTGAGGACGTGGCTTTGAATGGTGCATATTTAATGCAGAAAAAGTCTGGAGTTGAAATAAGTTTAAAAAATGAAATGCCTTTGTAACAGAAGAGTTTTCGTATGAAACCCTCATACTTGGAAGGAGATGGTCCAGTTTGTACACGAAGTGCATCTAGTTTTTGCCGTAACCAACTCAAATTTTTAGCACATGCTATGTGTGTGAAATGATGATAACATGCCAAGTTTCAACCTTTTCAGAGTTCATGTGTACTGCTTTTCAATTTCAGGGTCATTCAACGCAAAAAAATCATTAAATGCGTGAAAAATAGCAAATGAAGTTGGAAATGTTTGAAATTTGAGGATGTTGCTTTGAATGGTGCATATTGAATGCACAAAAAGTCTAGAGTTGAAATAAGTTTAAAAAATGAAATGCCTTTGTAACAGATGAGTTTTCGTTCGTAACCCTCATACTTCGAAGGAGATGGTCCAGTTTGTACACGAAGTGCATCCAGTTTTTGCCGTAACCCTCTCAACTTTTTATCACATGCTATGTGTGTGAAATGATGATACCATGCGAAGTTTCAACCTTTTCAGAGTTCATTTGTACTGCTTTTCAATTTCAGGGTCATTCAGTACAAAAAAATCATTAAATGCCTGAAAAATAGCAAACGAAGTTAGAAATGTTTTAAATTTGAGGATGTGGCTTTGAATGGTGCATATTGAATGCACAAAAAGTCTGGAGTTGAAATAAGTTTAAAAAAATGAAATGCCTTTGTAAAAGATGAGTTTTCGTCCGATACCCTCATAATTCGAAGGAGATGGTCCAGTTTGTACACGAAGTGCATCTAGTTTTTGCCGTAACCCACTCAAATTTTTAGCACATGCTATGTGTGTGAAATGATGATACCATGCCAAGTTTCAACCTTTTCAGAGTTCATTTGTACTGCTTTTCAATTTCAGGGTCATTCAGCGCAAAAAAAATCATTAAATGCGTGAAAAATAGCAAATGAAGTTAGAAATGTTTGAAATTTGAGGATGTGGCTTTGAATGGTGCATATTAAATGCACAAAAAGTCTGAAGTTGAAATAAGTTTAAAAAAAGAAATGCCTTTGTAACAGATGAGTTTTCGTCTGAAACACTCATACTTCGAAGAAGATGGTCCAGTTTGAACACGAAGTGCATTCAGTTTTTGACGTAACCCTCTCAACTTTTTACCACATGCTATGTCGGTGAAATGATGATACCATGCCAAGTTTCAACCTTTTCAGAGTTCATTTGTACTCCTTTTCAATTTCAGGGTCATTTAGCGCAACAAAATCATTATATGTATGAAAAATAGCAAATGAGGTTAGAAATGTTTGAAATTTGAGGATGTGGCTTTGAATGGTTCATATTGCATGCACAAAAAGTCTGGAGTTGAAATAAGTTTAAAAAATGAAATGCCTTTGTAACAGATGAGTTGTCGTCCGAAACCCTCATACTTCGAAGGAGATCGTCCAGTTTGTGCACGAAGTACATCCAGTTTTTGCCGTAACCCTCTCAACTTTTTATCACATGCTATGTGGGTGAAATGATGATACCATGCCAAGTTTCAACCTTTTCAGAGTTCATTTGTAGTGCTTTTCAATTTCAGGGTCATTTAGCGCAACAAAATCATTATATGTATGAAAAATAGCAAATGAGGTTAGAAATGTTTGAAATTTTAGGATATGGCTTTGAATGGTGCATATTGAATGCAGAAAAAGTCTAGAGTTGAAATAAGTTTAAAAAAAGGAAATGTCTTTGTAACAGATGAGTTTCGTCTGAAACCCTCATACTTCGAAGGAGATGGTCCAGTTTGTGCACGAAGTGCATCCAGTTTTTGCCGTAACCCTCTCAACTTTTTAGCACATGCTATGTGTGTGAAATGATGATACCATGCCAAGTTTCAACCTTTTCAGAGTTCATTTGTACTGGTTTTCAATTTCAGGGTCATTCAGCGCAAAAAAATCATTAAATGCATGAAAAATAGCAAATGAAGTTAGAAATGTTTGAAATTTGAGGATGTGGCTTTGAATGGTGCATATTTAATGCAGAAAAAGTCTGGAGTTGAAATAAGATTAAAAAATGAAATGTCTTTGTAACAGATGAGTTTTCGTATGAAACCCTCATACTTCGAAGGAGATGGTCCAGTTTGTACACGAAGTGCATCTAGTTTTTGCCGTAACCCACTCAAATTTATAGCACATGCTATGTGTGTGAAATGATTATAACATGCCAAGTGTCAACCATTTCAGAGTTCATTTGTACTGCTTTTCAATTTCAGGGTCATTCAGCGCAAAAAAAAATCATTAAATGCGTGAAAAATAGCAAATGAAGTTGGAAATATTTGAAATTTGAGGATGTGGTTTTGAATGGTGCATATTGAATGCACAAAAAGTCTGGAGTTGAAATAAGTTTAAAAAAATGAAATGCCTTTGTAAAAGATGAGTTTTCGTCCGATACCCTCATACTTCGAAGGAGATGGTCCAGTTTGTACACGAAGTGCATCTAGTTTTTGCCGTAACCCACTCAACTTTTTAGCACATGCTATGTGTGTGAAATGATGATACCATGCCAAGTTTCAACCTTTTCAGAGTTCATTTGTATAGCTTTTCAATTTCAGGGTCATTCAGCGCAAATTTTTTTTATTAAATGCGTGAAAAATAGCAAATGAAGTTAGAAATGTTTGAAATTTGAGGATGTGGCTTTGAATGGTGCATATTAAATGCACAAAAAGTCTGAAGTTGAAATAAGTTTAAAAAATGAAATGCCTTTGTAACAGTTGAGTTTTCGTCTGAAACACTCATACTTCGAAGGAGATGGTCCAGTTTGAACACGAAGTGCATTCAGTTTTTGCCGTAACCCTCTCAACTTTTTATCACATGCTATGTCGGTGAAATGATGATACCATGCCAAGTTTCAACCTTTTCAGAGTTCATTTGTACTGCTTTTCAATTTCAGGGTCATTTAGCGCAACAAAATCATTATATGTATGAAAAATAGCAAATGAGGTTAGAAATGTTTGAAATTTGAGGATGTGGTTTTGAATGGTGCACATTGAATGCACAAAAAGTCTGGAGTTGAAATAAGTTTAAAAAATGAAATGCCTTTGTCACAGATCAGTTTTCGTCTGAAACCCTCATACTTCGAAGGAGATGGTCCAGTTTCTACACGAAGTGCATCCAGTTTTTGCCGTAACCCTCTCAACTTTTTATCACATGCTATGTGTGTGAAATGATGATACCATGCGAAGTTTCAACCTTTTCAAAGTTCATTTGTACTGCTTTTCAATTTCGGGGTCATTCCGCACAAAAAAATCATTAAATGCATGAAAAATAGCAAACGAAGTTAGAAATGTTTGAAATTTGAGGATGTGGCTTTGAATGGTGCATATTGAATGCACAAAAAGTCTGGAGTTGAAATAAGTTCAAAAAAATGAAATGCCTTTGTAAAATATGAGTTTTCGTCCGAAACCCTCATACTTCGAAGGAGATGGTCCAGATTGTGCACGAAGTGCATCCAGTTTTTGCCGTAACCCTCACAGCTTTTTATCACATGCTATGTGTGTGAAATGATGATACCATGCAAAGTTTCAATGTTTTCAGAGTTCATTTGTACCGCTTTTCAATTTCAGGGTCATTCAGCACAAAAAAAATCATTAAATGCATGAAAAATAGCAAACGAAGTTAGAAATGTTGGAAATTTGAGGATGTGGCTTTGAATGGTGCATATTGAATGCACAAAAAGTCTGGAGTTGAAATAAGTTAAAAAAAATGAAATGCCTTTGTAACAGATGAGTTTTCGTCCGAAACCCTCATACTTCGAAGGAGATGGTCCAGTTTGTGCACGAAGTGCATCCAGTTTTTGCCGTAACCCTCTCAACTTTTTATCACATGCTATGTGGGTGAAATGATGATACCATGCCAAGTTTCAACCTTTTCAGAGTTCATTTGTAGTGCTTTTCAATTTCAGGGTCATTCAGCGCAAAAATCATTAAATGCATGAAAAATAGCAAATGAAGTTAGAAATATTTGAAATTTGAGGATGTGGCTTTGAATGGTGCATATTGAATGCAGAAAAAGTCTGGAGTTGAAATAAGTTTAAAAAAAGGAAATGTCTTTGTAACAGATGAGTTTCGTGTGAAACCCTCATACTTCGAAGGAGATGGTCCTGTTTGTACACGAAGTGAATCTAGTTTTTGCCGTAACCCACTCAAATTTTTAGCACATGCTATGTGTGTGAAAAGATTATAACATGCCAAGTTTCAACCTTTTCAGAGTTCATTTGTATTGCTTTTCAATTTCAGGGTCATTCAGCGCAAAAAAAATTCATTAAATGCGTGAAAAATAGCAAATGAAGTTGGAAATATTTGAAATTTGAGGATGTGGTTTTGAATGGTGCACATTGAATGCACAAAAATTCTGGAGTTGAAATAAGTTTAAAAAATGAAATGCCTTTGTCACAGACCAGTTTTCGTCTGAAACCTCATACTTCGAAGGAGATGGTCCAGTTTGTACACGAAGTGCATTCAGTTTTTGCCGTAACCCTCTCAACTGTTTATCACATGCTATGTGTGTGAAATGATGATACCATGCGAAGTTTCAACCTTTTCAAAGTTCATTTGTACTGCTTTTCAATTTCGGGGTCATTCAGCACAAAAAAATCATTAAATGCATGAAAAATAGCAAACGAAGTTAGAAATGCTTGAAATTTGAGGATGTGGCTTTGAATGGTGCATATTGAATGCACAAAAAGTCTGGAGTTGAAATAAGTTCAAAAAAAATGAAATGCCTTTGTAAAATATGAGTTTTCGTCCGAAACCCTCATACTTCGAAGGAGATGGTCCAGATTGTGCACGAAGTGCATCCAGTTTTTGCCGTAACCCTCACAACTTTTTATCACATGCTATGTGTGTGAAATGATGATACCATGCAAAGTTTCAACCTTTTCAGAGTTCATTTGTACTGCTTTTGAATTTCAGGGTCATTCAGCACAAAAAAATCATTAAATGCATGAAAAATAGCAAACGAAGTTAGAAATGTTGGAAATTTGAGGATGTGGCTTTGAATGGTGCATATTAAATGCACAAAAAGTCTGGAGTTGAAATAAGTTAAAAAATGAAATGCCTTTGTAAGAGATGAGTTTTCGTCCGAAACCCTCATACTTCGAAGGAGATGGTCCAGTTTGTGCACGAAGTGCATCCAGTTTTTGCCGTAACCCTCTCAACTTTTTATCACATGCTATGTGGGTGAAATGATGATACCATGCCAAGTTTCAACCTTTTCATAGTTCATTTGTACTGCTTTTCAATTTCAGGGTCATTCAGCGCAAAAAAAATCATTAAATGCATGAAAAATAGCAAATGTAGTTACAAATGTTTGAAATTTGAGGATGTGGCTTTGAATGTTGCATATTAAATGCAGAAAAATTCTGGAGTTGAAATAAGTTTAAAAAAATGAAATGCCTTTGTAACAGATGAGTTTTCGTATGAAACCCTCATACTTCGAAGGAGATGGTCCAGTTTGTACACGAAGTGCATCTAGTTTTTGCCGTAACCCACTCAGCTTTTTAGCACATGCTATGTGTGTGAAATGATGATACCATGCCAAGTTTCAACCTTTTCAGAGTTCATTTGTACTGCTTTTCAATTTCAGGGTCATTTAGCGCAAAAAAAATCGTTAAATGCGTGAAAAATAGCAAATGAAGTTAGAAATGTTTGAAATTTGAGGATGTGGCTTTGAATGGTGCATATTGAATGCACAAAAAGTCTGGAGTTGAAATAAGTTTAAAAATGAAATGCCTTTCTAACAGATGAGTTTTCGTCCGAAACCCTCATACTTCGACGGAGATGGTCCAGTTTGTACACGAAGTGCATCCAGTTTTTGTCGTAACCCTCTCAACTTTTTATCACATGCTATGTGTGTGAAATGATGATACCATGCGAAGTTTCAACCTTTCAGAGTTCATTTGTACTGCTTTTCAATTTCAGGGTCATTCAGCACAAAAAAATTATTAAATGCCTGAAAAATAGCAAACGAAGTTAGAAATGTTTTAAATTTGAGGATGTGGCTTTGAATGTTGCATATTGAATGCACAAAAAGTCTGGAGTTGAAATAAGTTTAAAAAAATGAAATGCCTTTGTAAAAGATGAGTTTTCGTCCGAAACCCTCATACTTCGAAGGAGATGGTCCAGTTTGTGCACGAAGTGCATCCGGTTTTGGCCGTAACCCTCTCAACTTTTTATCACATGCTATGTGGGTGAAATTATGATACCATGCCAAGTTTCAACCTTTTCAGAGTTCATTTGTACTGGTTTTCAATTTCAGGGTCATTCAGCGCAAAAAAAATCATTAAATGCATGAATAATAGCAAATGAAGTTAGAAATGTTTGAAATTTGAGGATGTGGCTTTGAATGGTGCATATTTAATGCAGAAAAAGTCTGGAGTTGAAATAAGTTTAAAAAATGAAATGCCTTTGTAACCGATGAGTTTTCGTCTAAACCCTCATACTTCGAAGGAGATGGTCCAGTTTGTACACGAAGTGCATCTAGTTTTTGCCGTAACCCACTCAAATTTTTAGCACATGCTATGTGTGTGAAATTATAATAACATGCCAAGTTTCAACCTTTTCAGAGTTCATTTGTACTGCTTTTCAATTTCAGGGGCATTCAGCGCAAAACAATTCATTAAATGCATGAAAAATAGCAAATGAAGTTAGAAATGTTTGAAATTTGAGGATGTTGCTTTGAATGGTGCATATTGAATGCAGAAAAAGTCTGGAGTTGAAATAAGTTTAAAAAATGAAATGCCTTTGTAACAGATGAGTTGTGGTCTGAAACCCTCATACTTCGAAGGAGATGGTCCAGTTTGTGCACGAAGTGCATCCAGTTTTTGCCGTAACCCTCTCAACTTTTTATCACATGCTATGTGGGTGAAATGATGATACCATGCCAAGTTTCAACCTTTTCAGAGTTCATTTGTAGTGCTTCTCAATTTCAGGGTCTTTCAGCGCAAAAAATCATTAAATGCATGAAAAATAGCAAATGAAGTTAGAAATATTTGAAATTTGAGGATATGGCTTTGAATGGTGCATATTGAATGCAGAAAAAGTCTGGAGTTGAAATAAGTTTAAAAAAAGGAAATGTCTTTGTAACAGATGAGTTTCGTCTGAAACCCTCCTACTTCGAAGGAGATGGTCCTGTTTGTACACGAAGTGCATCTAGTTTTTGCCGTAACCCACTCAAATTTTTAGCACATGCTATGTGTGTGAAATGATTATAACATGCCAAGTTTCAACCTTTTCAGAGTTCATTTGTACTGCTTTTCAATTTCAGGGTCATTCAGCGCAAAAAAAAATCATTAAATGCGTGAAAAATAGCAAATGAAGTTGGAAATATTTGAAATTTGAGGATGTGGTTTTGAATGGTGCACATTGAATGCACAAAAAGTCTGGAGTTGAAATAAGTTTAAAAAAAGAAATGCCTTTGTCACAGATCAGTTTTCGTCTGAAACCCTCATACTTCGAAGGAGATGGTCCAGTTTGTACACGAAGTGCATCCAGTTTTTGCCGTAACCCTCTCAACTTTTTATCACATGCTATGTGTGTGAAATGATGATACCATGCGAAGTTTCAACCTTTTCATAGTTCATTTGTACTGCTTTTCAATTTCGGGGTTATTCAGCACAAAAAAATCATTAAATGCATGAAAAATAGCAAACGAAGTTAGAAATGTTAGAAATTTGAGGATGTGGCTTTGAATGGTGCATATTGAATGCACAAAAAGTCTGGACTTGAAATAAGTTCAAAAAAATGAAATGCCTTTGTAAAATATGAGTTTTCGTCCGAAACCCTCTTACTTGAAAGGAGATGGTCCAGATTGTGCACGAAGTGCATCCAGTTTTTGCCGTAACCCTCACAACTTTTTATCACATGCTATGTGTGTGAAATGATGATACCATGCAAAGTTTCAACCTTTTCAGAGTTCATTTGTACTGCTTTTCAATTTCAGGGTCATTCAGCACAAAAAAATCATTAAATGCATGAAAAATAGCAAACGAAGTTAGAAATGTTGGAAATTTGAGGATGTGGCTTTGAATGGTGCATATTGAATGCACAAAAATTCTGGAGTTGAAATAAGTTAAGAAAAATGAAATGCCTTTCTAGCAGATGAGTTTTCGTCCGAAACCCTCATACTTCGAAGGAGATGGTCCAGTTTGTGCACGAAGTGCATCCAGTTTTTGCCTTAACCCTCTCAACTTTTTATCACATGCTATGTGGGTGAAATGATGATACCATGCCATGTTTCAACCTTTTCAGAGTTCATTTGTAGTGCTTTTCAATTTCAGGGTCATTCAGCGCAAAAAATCATTAAATGCATGAAAAATAGCAAATGAAGTTAGAAATGTTTGAAATTTGAGGATATGGCTTTGAATGGGGCATATTGAATGCAGAAAAAGTCTGGAGTTGAAATAAGTTTAAAAAAAGGAAATGTCTTTGTAACAGATGAGTTTCGTCTGAAAGCCTCATACTTCGAAGGAGATGGTCCTGTTTGTACACGAAGTGCATCTAGTTTTTGCCGTAACCCACTCAAATTTTCAGCACATGCTATGCGTGTGAAATGATTATAACATGCCAAGTTTCAACCTTTTCAGAGTTCATTTGTACTGCTTTTCAATTTCAGGGTCATTCAGCGCAAAAAAATCATTAAATGCATGAAAAATAGCAAATGAAGTTAGAAATGTTTGAAGTTTGAGGACGTGGCTTTGAATGGTGCATATTTAATGCAGAAAAAGTCTGGAGTTGAAATAAGTTTAAAAAATGAAATGCCTTTGTAACAGAAGAGTTTTCGTATGAAACCCTCATACTTGGAAGGAGATGGTCCAGTTTGTACACGAAGTGCATCTAGTTTTTGCCGTAACCAACTCAAATTTTTAGCACATGCTATGTGTGTGAAATGATGATAACATGCCAAGTTTCAACCTTTTCAGAGTTCATGTGTACTGCTTTTCAATTTCAGGGTCATTCAACGCAAAAAAATCATTAAATGCGTGAAAAATAGCAAATGAAGTTGGAAATGTTTGAAATTTGAGGATGTTGCTTTGAATGGTGCATATTGAATGCACAAAAAGTCTAGAGTTGAAATAAGTTTAAAAAATGAAATGCCTTTGTAACAGATGAGTTTTCGTTCGTAACCCTCATACTTCGAAGGAGATGGTCCAGTTTGTACACGAAGTGCATCCAGTTTTTGCCGTAACCCTCTCAACTTTTTATCACATGCTATGTGTGTGAAATGATGATACCATGCGAAGTTTCAACCTTTTCAGAGTTCATTTGTACTGCTTTTCAATTTCAGGGTCATTCAGTACAAAAAAATCATTAAATGCCTGAAAAATAGCAAACGAAGTTAGAAATGTTTTAAATTTGAGGATGTGGCTTTGAATGGTGCATATTGAATGCACAAAAAGTCTGGAGTTGAAATAAGTTTAAAAAAATGAAATGCCTTTGTAAAAGATGAGTTTTCGTCCGATACCCTCATAATTCGAAGGAGATGGTCCAGTTTGTACACGAAGTGCATCTAGTTTTTGCCGTAACCCACTCAAATTTTTAGCACATGCTATGTGTGTGAAATGATGATACCATGCCAAGTTTCAACCTTTTCAGAGTTCATTTGTACTGCTTTTCAATTTCAGGGTCATTCAGCGCAAAAAAAATCATTAAATGCGTGAAAAATAGCAAATGAAGTTAGAAATGTTTGAAATTTGAGGATGTGGCTTTGAATGGTGCATATTAAATGCACAAAAAGTCTGAAGTTGAAATAAGTTTAAAAAAAGAAATGCCTTTGTAACAGATGAGTTTTCGTCTGAAACACTCATACTTCGAAGAAGATGGTCCAGTTTGAACACGAAGTGCATTCAGTTTTTGACGTAACCCTCTCAACTTTTTACCACATGCTATGTCGGTGAAATGATGATACCATGCCAAGTTTCAACCTTTTCAGAGTTCATTTGTACTCCTTTTCAATTTCAGGGTCATTTAGCGCAACAAAATCATTATATGTATGAAAAATAGCAAATGAGGTTAGAAATGTTTGAAATTTGAGGATGTGGCTTTGAATGGTTCATATTGCATGCACAAAAAGTCTGGAGTTGAAATAAGTTTAAAAAATGAAATGCCTTTGTAACAGATGAGTTGTCGTCCGAAACCCTCATACTTCGAAGGAGATCGTCCAGTTTGTGCACGAAGTACATCCAGTTTTTGCCGTAACCCTCTCAACTTTTTATCACATGCTATGTGGGTGAAATGATGATACCATGCCAAGTTTCAACCTTTTCAGAGTTCATTTGTAGTGCTTTTCAATTTCAGGGTCATTTAGCGCAACAAAATCATTATATGTATGAAAAATAGCAAATGAGGTTAGAAATGTTTGAAATTTTAGGATATGGCTTTGAATGGTGCATATTGAATGCAGAAAAAGTCTAGAGTTGAAATAAGTTTAAAAAAAGGAAATGTCTTTGTAACAGATGAGTTTCGTCTGAAACCCTCATACTTCGAAGGAGATGGTCCAGTTTGTGCACGAAGTGCATCCAGTTTTTGCCGTAACCCTCTCAACTTTTTAGCACATGCTATGTGTGTGAAATGATGATACCATGCCAAGTTTCAACCTTTTCAGAGTTCATTTGTACTGGTTTTCAATTTCAGGGTCATTCAGCGCAAAAAAATCATTAAATGCATGAAAAATAGCAAATGAAGTTAGAAATGTTTGAAATTTGAGGATGTGGCTTTGAATGGTGCATATTTAATGCAGAAAAAGTCTGGAGTTGAAATAAGATTAAAAAATGAAATGTCTTTGTAACAGATGAGTTTTCGTATGAAACCCTCATACTTCGAAGGAGATGGTCCAGTTTGTACACGAAGTGCATCTAGTTTTTGCCGTAACCCACTCAAATTTATAGCACATGCTATGTGTGTGAAATGATTATAACATGCCAAGTGTCAACCATTTCAGAGTTCATTTGTACTGCTTTTCAATTTCAGGGTCATTCAGCGCAAAAAAAAATCATTAAATGCGTGAAAAATAGCAAATGAAGTTGGAAATATTTGAAATTTGAGGATGTGGTTTTGAATGGTGCATATTGAATGCACAAAAAGTCTGGAGTTGAAATAAGTTTAAAAAAATGAAATGCCTTTGTAAAAGATGAGTTTTCGTCCGATACCCTCATACTTCGAAGGAGATGGTCCAGTTTGTACACGAAGTGCATCTAGTTTTTGCCGTAACCCACTCAACTTTTTAGCACATGCTATGTGTGTGAAATGATGATACCATGCCAAGTTTCAACCTTTTCAGAGTTCATTTGTATAGCTTTTCAATTTCAGGGTCATTCAGCGCAAATTTTTTTATTAAATGCGTGAAAAATAGCAAATGAAGTTAGAAATGTTTGAAATTTGAGGATGTGGCTTTGAATGGTGCATATTAAATGCACAAAAAGTCTGAAGTTGAAATAAGTTTAAAAAATGAAATGCCTTTGTAACAGTTGAGTTTTCGTCTGAAACACTCATACTTCGAAGGAGATGGTCCAGTTTGAACACGAAGTGCATTCAGTTTTTGCCGTAACCCTCTCAACTTTTTATCACATGCTATGTCGGTGAAATGATGATACCATGCCAAGTTTCAACCTTTTCAGAGTTCATTTGTACTGCTTTTCAATTTCAGGGTCATTTAGCGCAACAAAATCATTATATGTATGAAAAATAGCAAATGAGGTTAGAAATGTTTGAAATTTGAGGATGTGGTTTTGAATGGTGCACATTGAATGCACAAAAAGTCTGGAGTTGAAATAAGTTTAAAAAATGAAATGCCTTTGTCACAGATCAGTTTTCGTCTGAAACCCTCATACTTCGAAGGAGATGGTCCAGTTTCTACACGAAGTGCATCCAGTTTTTGCCGTAACCCTCTCAACTTTTTATCACATGCTATGTGTGTGAAATGATGATACCATGCGAAGTTTCAACCTTTTCAAAGTTCATTTGTACTGCTTTTCAATTTCGGGGTCATTCCGCACAAAAAAATCATTAAATGCATGAAAAATAGCAAACGAAGTTAGAAATGTTTGAAATTTGAGGATGTGGCTTTGAATGGTGCATATTGAATGCACAAAAAGTCTGGAGTTGAAATAAGTTCAAAAAAATGAAATGCCTTTGTAAAATATGAGTTTTCGTCCGAAACCCTCATACTTCGAAGGAGATGGTCCAGATTGTGCACGAAGTGCATCCAGTTTTTGCCGTAACCCTCACAGCTTTTTATCACATGCTATGTGTGTGAAATGATGATACCATGCAAAGTTTCAATGTTTTCAGAGTTCATTTGTACCGCTTTTCAATTTCAGGGTCATTCAGCACAAAAAAAATCATTAAATGCATGAAAAATAGCAAACGAAGTTAGAAATGTTGGAAATTTGAGGATGTGGCTTTGAATGGTGCATATTGAATGCACAAAAAGTCTGGAGTTGAAATAAGTTAAAAAAAATGAAATGCCTTTGTAACAGATGAGTTTTCGTCCGAAACCCTCATACTTCGAAGGAGATGGTCCAGTTTGTGCACGAAGTGCATCCAGTTTTTGCCGTAACCCTCTCAACTTTTTATCACATGCTATGTGGGTGAAATGATGATACCATGCCAAGTTTCAACCTTTTCAGAGTTCATTTGTAGTGCTTTTCAATTTCAGGGTCATTCAGCGCAAAAATCATTAAATGCATGAAAAATAGCAAATGAAGTTAGAAATATTTGAAATTTGAGGATGTGGCTTTGAATGGTGCATATTGAATGCAGAAAAAGTCTGGAGTTGAAATAAGTTTAAAAAAAGGAAATGTCTTTGTAACAGATGAGTTTCGTGTGAAACCCTCATACTTCGAAGGAGATGGTCCTGTTTGTACACGAAGTGAATCTAGTTTTTGCCGTAACCCACTCAAATTTTTAGCACATGCTATGTGTGTGAAAAGATTATAACATGCCAAGTTTCAACCTTTTCAGAGTTCATTTGTATTGCTTTTCAATTTCAGGGTCATTCAGCGCAAAAAAAATTCATTAAATGCGTGAAAAATAGCAAATGAAGTTGGAAATATTTGAAATTTGAGGATGTGGTTTTGAATGGTGCACATTGAATGCACAAAAATTCTGGAGTTGAAATAAGTTTAAAAAATGAAATGCCTTTGTCACAGACCAGTTTTCGTCTGAAACCTCATACTTCGAAGGAGATGGTCCAGTTTGTACACGAAGTGCATTCAGTTTTTGCCGTAACCCTCTCAACTGTTTATCACATGCTATGTGTGTGAAATGATGATACCATGCGAAGTTTCAACCTTTTCAAAGTTCATTTGTACTGCTTTTCAATTTCGGGGTCATTCAGCACAAAAAAATCATTAAATGCATGAAAAATAGCAAACGAAGTTAGAAATGCTTGAAATTTGAGGATGTGGCTTTGAATGGTGCATATTGAATGCACAAAAAGTCTGGAGTTGAAATAAGTTCAAAAAAAATGAAATGCCTTTGTAAAATATGAGTTTTCGTCCGAAACCCTCATACTTCGAAGGAGATGGTCCAGATTGTGCACGAAGTGCATCCAGTTTTTGCCGTAACCCTCACAACTTTTTATCACATGCTATGTGTGTGAAATGATGATACCATGCAAAGTTTCAACCTTTTCAGAGTTCATTTGTACTGCTTTTCAATTTCAGGGTCATTCAGCACAAAAAAATCATTAAATGCATGAAAAATAGCAAACGAAGTTAGAAATGTTGGAAATTTGAGGATGTGGCTTTGAATGGTGCATATTAAATGCACAAAAAGTCTGGAGTTGAAATAAGTTAAAAAATGAAATGCCTTTGTAAGAGATGAGTTTTCGTCCGAAACCCTCATACTTCGAAGGAGATGGTCCAGTTTGTGCACGAAGTGCATCCAGTTTTTGCCGTAACCCTCTCAACTTTTTATCACATGCTATGTGGGTGAAATGATGATACCATGCCAAGTTTCAACCTTTTCATAGTTCATTTGTACTGCTTTTCAATTTCAGGGTCATTCAGCGCAAAAAAAATCATTAAATGCATGAAAAATAGCAAATGTAGTTACAAATGTTTGAAATTTGAGGATGTGGCTTTGAATGTTGCATATTAAATGCAGAAAAATTCTGGAGTTGAAATAAGTTTAAAAAAATGAAATGCCTTTGTAACAGATGAGTTTTCGTATGAAACCCTCATACTTCGAAGGAGATGGTCCAGTTTGTACACGAAGTGCATCTAGTTTTTGCCGTAACCCACTCAGCTTTTTAGCACATGCTATGTGTGTGAAATGATGATACCATGCCAAGTTTCAACCTTTTCAGAGTTCATTTGTACTGCTTTTCAATTTCAGGGTCATTTAGCGCAAAAAAAATCGTTAAATGCGTGAAAAATAGCAAATGAAGTTAGAAATGTTTGAAATTTGAGGATGTGGCTTTGAATGGTGCATATTGAATGCACAAAAAGTCTGGAGTTGAAATAAGTTTAAAAATGAAATGCCTTTCTAACAGATGAGTTTTCGTCCGAAACCCTCATACTTCGACGGAGATGGTCCAGTTTGTACACGAAGTGCATCCAGTTTTTGTCGTAACCCTCTCAACTTTTTATCACATGCTATGTGTGTGAAATGATGATACCATGCGAAGTTTCAACCTTTCAGAGTTCATTTGTACTGCTTTTCAATTTCAGGGTCATTCAGCACAAAAAAATTATTAAATGCCTGAAAAATAGCAAACGAAGTTAGAAATGTTTTAAATTTGAGGATGTGGCTTTGAATGTTGCATATTGAATGCACAAAAAGTCTGGAGTTGAAATAAGTTTAAAAAAATGAAATGCCTTTGTAAAAGATGAGTTTTCGTCCGAAACCCTCATACTTCGAAGGAGATGGTCCAGTTTGTGCACGAAGTGCATCCGGTTTTGGCCGTAACCCTCTCAACTTTTTATCCCATGCTATGTGGGTGAAATTATGATACCATGCCAAGTTTCAACCTTTTCAGAGTTCATTTGTACTGGTTTTCAATTTCAGGGTCATTCAGCGCAAAAAAAATCATTAAATGCATGAATAATAGCAAATGAAGTTAGAAATGTTTGAAATTTGAGGATGTGGCTTTGAATGGTGCATATTTAATGCAGAAAAAGTCTGGAGTTGAAATAAGTTTAAAAAATGAAATGCCTTTGTAACCGATGAGTTTTCGTCTAAACCCTCATACTTCGAAGGAGATGGTCCAGTTTGTACACGAAGTGCATCTAGTTTTTGCCGTAACCCACTCAAATTTTTAGCACATGCTATGTGTGTGAAATGATTATAACATGCCAAGTTTCAACCTTTTCAGAGTTCATTTGTACTGCTTTTCAATTTCAGGGTCATTCAGCGCAAAAAAATTCAATAAATGCGTGAAAAATAGCAAATGAAGTTGGAAATATTTGAAATTTGAGGATGTGGTTTTGAATGGTGCACATTGAATGCACAAAAAGTCTGGAGTTGAAATAAGTTTAAAAAATGAAATGCCTTTGTCACAGATCAGTTTTCGTCTGAAACCCTCATACTTCGAAGGAGATGGTCCAGTTTGTACACGAAGTGCATCCAGTTTTTGCCGTAACCCTCTCAACTTTTTATCACATGCTATGTGGGTGAAATGATGATACCATGCGAAGTTTCAACCTTTTCAAAGTTCATTTGTACTGCTTTTCAATTTCGGGGTCATTCAGCACAAAAAAATCATTAAATGCATGAAAAATAGCAAACGAAGTTAGAAATGTTTAAAATTTGAGGATGTGGCTTTGAATGGTGCATATTGAATGCACAAAATTCTGGAGTTGAAATAAGTTCAAAAAAATGAAATGCCTTTGTAAAATATGAGTTTTCGTCCGAAACCCTCAAACTTCGAAGGAGATGGTCCAGATTGTGCACGAAGTGCATCCAGTTTTTGCCGTAACCCTCACAACTTTTTATCACATGCTATGTGGGTGAAATGATGATACCATGCCAAGTTTCAACCTTTTCATAGTTCATTTGTACTGCTTTTCAATTTCAGGGTCATTCAGCGCAAAAAAAATCATTAAATGCATGAAAAATAGCAAATGAAGTTACAAATGTTTGAAATTTGAGGATGTGGCTTTGACTGTTGCATATTAAATGCAGAAAAATTCTGGAGTTGAAATAAGTTTAAAAAAATGAAATGCCTTTGTAACAGATGAGTTTTCGTCTGAAACCCTCATACTTCGAAGGAGATGGTCCAGTTTGTACACGAAGTGCATCTAGTTTTTGCCGTAACCCACTCAGCTTTTTAGCACATGCTATGTGTGTGAAATGATGATACCATGGCAAGTTTCAACCTTTTCAGAGTTCATTTGTACCGCTTTTCAATTTCAGGGTTATTTAGCGCAAAAAAAATCATTAAATGCGTGAAAAATAGCAAACGAAGTTAGAAATGTTTGAAGTTTGAGGATGTGGCTTTGAATGGTGCATATTGAATGCACAAAAAGTCTGGAGTTGAAATAAGTTTAAAAATGAAATGCCTTTGTAACAGATGAGTTTTCGTCCGAAACCCTCATACTTCGACGGAGATGGTCCAGTTTGTACACGAAGTGCATCTAGTTTTTGTCGTAACCCTCTAAACTTTTTATCACATGCTATGTGTGTGAAATGATGATACCATGCGAAGTTTCAACCTTTTCAGAGTTCATTTGTACTGCTTTTCAATTTCAGAGTCATTCAGCACAAAAAAATCATTAAATGCCTGAAAAATAGCAAACGAAGTTAGAAATGTTTTAAATTTGAGGATGTGGCTTTGAATGTTGCATATTGAATGCACAAAAAGTCTGGAGTTGAAATAAGTTTAAAAAAATGAAATGCCTTTGTAACAGATGAGTTTTCGTCCGAAACCCTCATACTTCGAAGGAGATGGTCCAGTTTGTGCACGAAGTGCATCCGGTTTTGGCCGTAACCCTCTCAACTTTTTATCACATGCTATGTGTGTGAAATTATGATACCATGCCAAGTTTCAACCTTTTCAGAGTTCATTTGTACTGGTTTTGAATTTCAGGGTCATTCAGCGCAAAAAAATTATTAGATGCCTGAAAAATAGCAAACGAAGTTAGAAATGTTTTAAATTTGAGGATGTGGCTTTGAATGTTGCATATTGAATGCACAAAAAGTCTGGAGTTGAAATAAGTTTAAAAAAATGAAATGCCTTTGTAAAAGATGAGTTTTCGTCCGAAACCATCATACTTCGAATGAGATGGTCCAGTTTGTGCACGAAGTGCATCCGGTTTTGGCCGTAACCCTCTCAACTTTTTATCACATGCTATGTGGGTGAAATTATGATACCATGCCAAGTTTCAACCTTTTCAGAGTTCATTTGTACTGGTTTTCAATTTCAGGGTCATTCAGCGCAAAAAAAATCATTAAATGCATGAAAAATAGCAAATGAAGTTAGAAATGTTTGAAATTTGAGGATGTGGCTTTGAATTGTGCATATTTAATGCAGAAAAAGTCTGGAGTTGAAATAAGTTTAAAAAATGAAATGCCTTTGTAAAAGATGAGTTTTCGTCCGATACCCTCATACTTCGAAGGAGATGGTCCAGTTTGTACACGAAGTGCATCTAGTTTTTGCCGTAACGCACTCAACTTTTTAGCACATGCTATGTGTGTGAAATGATGATACCATGACAAGTTTCAACCTTTTCAGAGTTCATTTGTACTGGTTTTCAATTTCAGGGTCATTCAGCGCAAAAAAAATCATTAAATGCATGAAAAATAGCAAATGAAGTTAGAAATGTTTGAAATTTGAGGATGTGGCTTTGAATGGTGCATATTTAATGCAGAAAAAGTCTGGAGTTGAAATAAGTTTAAAAAATGAAATGCCTTTGTAACCGATGAGTTTTCGTCCCATACCCTCATACTTCGAAGGAGATGGTCCAGTTTGTACACGAAGTGCATCTAGTTTTTGCCGTCACCCACTCAAATTTTTAGCACATGCTATGTGTGTGAAATTATAATAACATGCCAAGTTTCAACCTTTTCAGAGTTCATTTGTACTGCTTTTCAATTTCAGGGTAATTCAGCACAAAAAAATCATTAAATGCATGAAAAATAGCAAACGAAGTTAGAAATGTTTTAAATATGACGATGTGGCTTTGAATGTTGCATATTGAATGCACAAAAAGTCTGGAGTTGAAATAAGCTTAAAAAAATGAAATGCCTTTGTAAAAGATGAGTTTTCGTCCGAAACCCTCATACTTCGAAGGAGATGGTCCAGTTTGTGCACGAAGTGCATCCAGTTTTTGCCGTAACCCTCTCAACTTTTTATCACATGCTATGTGGGAGAAATGATGATACCATGCGAAGTTTCAACCTTTTCAGAGTTCATTTGTACTGCTTTTCAATTTCAGGGTCATTTAGCGCAAAAAAAAATCATTAAATGCATGAAAAATAGCAAATGAAGTTAGAAATATTTGAAATTTGAGGATATGGCTTTGAATGGTGCATATTGAATGCAGAAAAAGTCTGGAGTTGAAATAAGTTTAAAAAAAGGAAATGTCTTTGTAACAGATGAGTTTCGTCTGAAACCCTCCTACTTCGAAGGAGATGGTCCTGTTTGTACACGAAGTGCATCTAGTTTTTGCCGTAACCCACTCAAATTTTTAGCACATGCTATGTGTGTGAAATGATTATAACATGCCAAGTTTCAACCTTTTCAGAGTTCATTTGTACTGCTTTTCAATTTCAGGGTCATTCAGCGCAAAAAAATTCATTAAATGCGTGAAAAATAGCAAATGAAGTTGGAAATATTTGAAATTTGAGGATGTGGTTTTGAATGGTGCACATTGAATGCACAAAAAGTCTGGAGTTGAAATAAGTTTAAAAAATGAAATGCCTTTGTCACAGATCAGTTTTCGTCTGAAACCCTCATACTTCGAAGGAGATGGTCCAGTTTGTACACGAAGTGCATCCAGTTTTTGCCGTAACCCTCTCAACTTTTTATCACATGCTATGTGTGTGAAATGATGATACCATGCGAAGTTTCAACCTTTTCAAAGTTCATTTGTACTGCTTTTCAATTTCGGGGTCATTCAGCACAAAAAAATCATTAAATGCATGAAAAATAGCAAACGAAGTTAGAAATGTTTAAAATTTGAGGATGTGGCTTTGAATGGTGCATATTGAATGCACAAAATTCTGGAGTTGAAATAAGTTCAAAAAAATGAAATGCCTTTGTAAAATATGAGTTTTCGTCCGAAACCCTCAAACTTCGAAGGAGATGGTCCAGATTGTGCACGAAGTGCATCCAGTTTTTGCCGTAACCCTCACAACTTTTTATCACATGCTATGTGGGTGAAATGATGATACCATGCCAAGTTTCAACCTTTTCATAGTTCATTTGTACTGCTTTTCAATTTCAGGGTCATTCAGCGCAAAAAAAATCATTAAATGCATGAAAAATAGCAAATGAAGTTACAAATGTTTGAAATTTGAGGATGTGGCTTTGACTGTTGCATATTAAATGCAGAAAAATTCTGGAGTTGAAATAAGTTTAAAAAAATGAAATGCCTTTGTAACAGATGAGTTTTCGTCTGAAACCCTCATACTTCGAAGGAGATGGTCCAGTTTGTACACGAAGTGCATCTAGTTTTTGCCGTAACCCACTCAGCTTTTTAGCACATGCTATGTGTGTGAAATGATGATACCATGGCAAGTTTCAACCTTTTCAGAGTTCATTTGTACCGCTTTTCAATTTCAGGGTTATTTAGCGCAAAAAAAATCATTAAATGCGTGAAAAATAGCAAACGAAGTTAGAAATGTTTGAAGTTTGAGGATGTGGCTTTGAATGGTGCATATTGAATGCACAAAAAGTCTGGAGTTGAAATAAGTTTAAAAATGAAATGCCTTTGTAACAGATGAGTTTTCGTCCGAAACCCTCATACTTCGACGGAGATGGTCCAGTTTGTACACGAAGTGCATCTAGTTTTTGTCGTAACCCTCTAAACTTTTTATCACATGCTATGTGTGTGAAATGATGATACCATGCGAAGTTTCAACCTTTTCAGAGTTCATTTGTACTGCTTTTCAATTTCAGAGTCATTCAGCACAAAAAAATCATTAAATGCCTGAAAAATAGCAAACGAAGTTAGAAATGTTTTAAATTTGAGGATGTGGCTTTGAATGTTGCATATTGAATGCACAAAAACTCTGGAGTTGAAATAAGTTTAAAAAAATGAAATGCCTTTGTAACAGATGAGTTTTCGTCCGAAACCCTCATACTTCGAAGGAGATGGTCCAGTTTGTGCACGAAGTGCATCCGGTTTTGGCCGTAACCCTCTCAACTTTTTATCACATGCTATGTGTGTGAAATTATGATACCATGCCAAGTTTCAACCTTTTCAGAGTTCATTTGTACTGGTTTTGAATTTCAGGGTCATTCAGCGCAAAAAAATTATTAAATGCCTGAAAAATAGCAAACGAAGTTAGAAATGTTTTAAATTTGAGGATGTGGCTTTGAATGTTGCATATTGAATGCACAAAAAGTCTGGAGTTGAAATAAGTTTAAAAAAATGAAATGCCTTTGTAAAAGATGAGTTTTCGTCCGAAACCCTCATACTTCGAATGAGATGGTCCAGTTTGTGCACGAAGTGCATCCGGTTTTGGCCGTAACCCTCTCAACTTTTTATCACATGCTATGTGGGTGAAATTATGATACCATGCCAAGTTTCAACCTTTTCAGAGTTCATTTGTACTGGTTTTCAATTTCAGGGTCATTCAGCGCAAAAAAAATCATTAAATGCATGAAAAATAGCAAATGAAGTTAGAAATGTTTGAAATTTGAGGATGTGGCTTTGAATTGTGCATATTTAATGCAGAAAAAGTCTGGAGTTGAAATAAGTTTAAAAAATGAAATGCCTTTGTAAAAGATGAGTTTTCGTCCGATACCCTCATACTTCGAAGGAGATGGTCCAGTTTGTACACGAAGTGCATCTAGTTTTTGCCGTAACGCACTCAACTTTTTAGCACATGCTATGTGTGTGAAATGATGATACCATGACAAGTTTCAACCTTTTCAGAGTTCATTTGTACTGGTTTTCAATTTCAGGGTCATTCAGCGCAAAAAAAATCATTAAATGCATGAAAAATAGCAAATGAAGTTAGAAATGTTTGAAATTTGAGGATGTGGCTTTGAATGGTGCATATTTAATGCAGAAAAAGTCTGGAGTTGAAATAAGTTTAAAAAATGAAATGCCTTTGTAACCGATGAGTTTTCGTCCCATACCCTCATACTTCGAAGGAGATGGTCCAGTTTGTACACGAAGTGCATCTAGTTTTTGCCGTCACCCACTCAAATTTTTAGCACATGCTATGTGTGTGAAATTATAATAACATGCCAAGTTTCAACCTTTTCAGAGTTCATTTGTACTGCTTTTCAATTTCAGGGGCATTCAGCGCAAAAAAATTCATTAAATGCATGAAAAATAGCAAATGAAGTTAGAAATGTTTGAAATTTGAGGATGTGGCTTTGAATGGTGCATATTGAATGCAGAAAAAGTCTGGAGTTGAAATAAGTTTAAAAAATGAAATGCCTTTGTAACAGATGAGTTTTCGTCCGAAACCCTCATACTTCGAAGGAGATGGTCCAGTTTGTACACGAAGTGCATCCAGTTTTTGTCGTAACCCTCTGAACTTTTTATCACATGCTATGTGTGTGAAATGATGATACCATGCGAAGTTTCAACCTTTTCAGAGTTCATTTGTACTGCTTTTCAATTTCAGGGTAATTCAGCACAAAAAAATCATTAAATGCATGAAAAATAGCAAACGAAGTTAGAAATGTTTTAAATATGACGATGTGGCTTTGAATGTTGCATATTGAATGCACAAAAAGTCTGGAGTTGAAATAAGCTTAAAAAAATGAAATGCCTTTGTAAAAGATGAGTTTTCGTCCGAAACCCTCATACTTCGAAGGAGATGGTCCCGTTTGTGCACGAAGTGCATCCAGTTTTTGCCGTAACCCTCTCAACTTTTTATCACATGCTATGTGGGAGAAATGATGATACCATGCGAAGTTTCAACCTTTTCAGAGTTCATTTGTACTGCTTTTCAATTTCAGGGTCATTTAGCGCAAAAAAAAATCATTAAATGCATGAAAAATAGCAAATGAAGTTAGAAATGTTTGAAATTTGAGGATGTGGCTTTGAATGGTGCATATTGAATGCACCAAAAGTCTAAAGTTGAAATAAGTTTAAAAAATGAAATGCCTTTGTAACAGGTGAGTATTCATCTGAAACACTCATACTTCGAAGGAGATGGCCCAGTTTGTACACGAAGTGCATCCAGTTTTTGTCGTAACCCTCTCAACTCTTTATCACATGCTATGTGGGTGAAATTATGATACCATGCCAGGTTTCAACCTTTTGAGAGTTCATTTGTACTGCTTTTCAATTTCAGGGTCATTTATCGCAACAAAATCATTAAATGTATGAAAAATAGCAAATGAAGTTAGAAATGTTTGAAATTTGAGGATGTGGCTTTGAATGGTGTATATTGAATGCACAAAAAGTCTGGAGTTGAAATAAGTTAAAAAAAATGAAATGCCTTCGTAACAGATGAGTTTTCGTCCGAAACCCTCATACTTCGAAGGAGATGGTCCAGTTTGTGCACGAAGTGCATCCAGTTTTTGCTGTAACCCTCTCAACTTTTTATCACATGCTATGTGGGTGAAATGATGATACCATGCCAAGTTTCAACCTTTTCATAGTTCATTTGTACTGCTTTTCAATTTCAGGGTCATTCAGCGCAAAAAAAAAATCATTAAATGCATGAAAAATAGCAAATGAAGTTACAAATGTTTGAAATTTGAGGATGTTGCTTTGAATGTTGCATATTTAATGCAGAAAAAGTCTGGAGTTGAAATAAGTTTAAAAAAATGAAATGCCTTTGTAACAGATGAGTTTTCGTCTGAAACCCTCATACTTCGAAGGAGATGGTCCAGTTTGTACACGAAGTCCATCTAGTTTTTGCCGTAACCCACTCAGCTTTTTAGCACATGCTATGTGTGTGAAATGATGATACCATGCCAAGTTTCAACCTTTTTAGAGTTCATTTGTACTGCTTTTCAATTTCAGGGTCATTTAGCGCAAAAAAAATCATTAAATGCGTGAAAAATAGTAAATGAAGTTAGAAATATTTGAAATTTGAGGATGTGGCTTTGAATGGTGCATATTGAATGCACAAAAAGTCTGGATTTGAAATAAGTTTAAAAATGAAATGCCTTTGTAACAGATGAGTTTTCGTCCGAAACCCTCATACTTCGACGGAGATGGTCCAGTTTGTACACGAAGTGCATCCAGTTTTTGTCGTAACCCTCTCAACTTTTTATCACCTGCTATGTGTGTGAAATGATGATACCATGCGAAGTTTCAAGCTTTTCAGAGTTCATTTGTACTGCTTTTCAATTTCAGGGTCATTCAGCACAAAAAAATTATTAAATGCCTGAAAAATAGCAAACGAAGTTAGAAATGTTTTAAATTTGAGGATGTGGCTTTGAATGTTGCATATTGAATGCACAAAATTCTTTAGTTGAAATAAGTTTAAAAAAAAGAAATGCCTTTGTAAAAGGTGAGTTTTCGTCCGAAACCCTCATACTTCGAAGGAGATGGGCCAGTTTGTGCACGACGTGCATCCAGTTTTTGCCGTAACCCTCTCAACTTTTTATCACATGCTATGTGGGTGAAATGATGATACCATGCCAAGTTTCAACCTTTTCAGAGTTCATTTGTACTGGTTTTCAATTTCAGGGTCATTCAGCGCAAAAAAATCATTAAATGCATGAAAAATAGCAAATGAAGTTAGAAATGTTTGAAATTTGAGAATGTGGCTTTGAATGGTGCATATTAAATGCACAAAAAGTCTGAAGTTCAAATAAGTTTAAAAAATGAAATGCCTTTGTAACAGATGAGTTTTCGTCTGAAACACTCATACTTCGAAGGAGATGGTCAAGTTTGTACACGAAGTGCATTCAGTTTTTGCCGTAACCCTCTCAAGTTTTTATCACATGCTATGTCGGTGAAATGATGATACCATGCCAAGTTTCAACATTTTCAGAGTTCATTTGTACTGCTTTTCAATTTCAGAGTCATTTAGCGCAATAAAATCATTAAATGTATGAAAAATAGCAAATGAAGTTAGAAATGTTTGAAATTTGAGGATGTGGCTTTCAATGGTTCATATTGAATGCACAAAAAGTCTGGAGTTGAAATAAGTGTAAAAAATGAAATGCCTTTGTAACAGATGAGTTTTCGTCTGAAACACTCATACTTCGAAGGAGATGGTCCAGTTTGTACATGAAGTGCATTCAGTTTTTGCCGTAACCCTCTCAACTTTTTATCACATGCTACGTCGGTGAAATGATGATACCATGCCAAGTTTCAACCTTTTCAGAGTTCATTTGTACTGCTTTTCAATTTCAGGGTCATTTAGCGCAACAAAATCATTAAATGTATGAAAAATAGCAAATGAAGTTAGAAATGTTTGAAATTTGAGGATGTGGCTTTCAATGGTTCATATTGAATGCACAAAAAGTCTGGAGTTGAAATAAGTGTAAAAAATGAAATGCCTTTGTAACAGATGAGTTTTCGTCCGAAACCCTCATACTTCGAAGGAGATGGTCCAGTTTGTGCACGAAGTGCATCCAGTTTTTGCCGTAACCCTCTCAACTTTTTATCACATGCTATGTGGGTGAAATGATGATACCATGCCAAGTTTCAACCTTTTCAGAGTTCATTTGTACTGGTTTTCAATTTCTGGGTCATTCAGCGCAAAAAAATCATTAAATGCATGAAAAATAGCAAATGAAGTTAGAAATGTTTGAAATTTGAAGATGTGGCTTTGAATGGTGCATATTTAATGCAGAAAAAGTCTGGAGTTGAAACAAGTTTAAAAAATGAAATGCCTTTGTAACAGATGAGTTTTCGTGTGAAACCCTCATACTTCGAAGGAGATGGTCCAGTTTGTACACGAAGTGCATCTAGTTTTTGCCGTAACCCACTCAAATTTTTAGCACATGCTATGTGTGTGAAATGATGATAACATGCCAAGTTTCAACCTTTTCAGAGTTCATTTGTACTGCTTTTCAATTTCTGGGTCATTCAGCGCAAAAAAATCATTAAATGCGTGAAAAATAGCAAATGAAGTTGGAAATGTTTGAAATTTGAGGATGTGGTTTTGAATGGTGCACATTGAAAGCACAAAAAGTCTGGAGTTGAAATAAGTTTAAAAAATGAAATGCCTTTGTAACAGATGAGTTTCGTCTGAAACCCTCATACTTCGAAGGAGATGGTCCAGTTTGTACACGAAGTGCATCCAGTTTTTGCCGTAACCCTCTCAACTTTTTATCACATGCTATGTTTGTGAAATGATGATACCATGCGAAGTTTCAACCTTTTCAGAGTTCATTTGTACTGCTTTTCAATTTCATGGTCATTCAGCACAAAAAAATCATTAAATGCCTGAAAAATAGCAAACGAAGTTAGAAATGTTTTAAATTTGAGGATGTGGCTTTGAATGGTGTATATTGTATGCACAAAAAGTCTGGAGTTGAAATAAGTTTTAAAAAATGAAATGCCTTTGTAAAAGATGAGTTTTCGTCCCATACCCTCATACTTCGAAGGAGATGGTCCAGTTTGTACACGAAGTGCATCTAGTTTTTGCCGTAACCCACTCAACTTTTTAGCACATGCTATGTGTGTGAAATGATAATACCATGCCAAGTTTCAACCTTTTAAAAGTTCATTTGTACTGCTTTTCAATTTCAGGGTCATTCAGCGCAAAAAAAATCATTAAATGCGTGAAAAATAGCAAATGAAGTTAGAAATGTTTAAAATTTTAGGATGTGGCTTTGAATGGTGCATATTTAATGCAGAAAAAGTCTGGAGTTGAAATAAGTTTAAAAAATGAAATGCCTTTGTAACAGATGAGTTTTCGTCTGAAACACTCATACTTCGAAGGAGATGGTCCAGTTTGAACACGATGTGCATTCAGTTTTTGCCGTAACCCTCTCAACTTTTTATCACATGCTATGTCGGTGATATGATGATACCATGCCAAGTTTCAACCTTTTCAGAGTTCATTTGTACTGCGTTTCAATTTCAGGATCATTTAGCGCAACAAAATCATTATATGTATGAAAAATAGCAAATGAAGTTAGAAATGTTTGAAATTTGAGGATGTGGCTTTGAATGGTTCATATTGCATGCACAAAAAGTCTGGAGTTGAAACAAGTTTAAAAAAATGAAATGCCTTTGTAACAGATGAGTTGTCGTCCGAAACCCTCATACTTCGAAGGAGATGGTCCAGTTTGTGCACGAATTGCATCCAGTTTTTGCCGTAACCCTCTCAACTTTTTATCACATGCTATGTGGGTGAAATGAAGATACCATGCCAAGTTTCAACCTTTTCAGAGTTCATTTGTAGTGCTTTTCAATTTCAGGGTCATTCAGCGCAAAAAATCATTAAATGCATGAAAAATAGCAAATGAAGTTAGAAATGTTTGAAATTTGAGGATATGGCTTTGAATGGTGCATATTGAATGCAGAAAAAGTCTGGAGTTGAAATAAGTTTGTAAAAAGGAAATGTCTTTGTAACAGATGAGTTTTCGTCTGAAACCCTCATACTTCGAAGGAGATGGTCCAGTTTGTACACGAAGTGCATCTAGTTTTTGCCGTAACCCACTCAAATTTTTAGCACATGCTATGTGTGTGAAATGATGATAACATGCCAAGTTTCAACCTTTTCAGAGTTCATTTGTACTGCTTTTCAATTTCAGGGTCATTCAGCGCAAAAAAAAATTCATTAAATGCGTGAAACATAGCAAATGAGTTTGAAATATTTGAAATTTGAGGATGTGGTTTTGAATGGTGCACATTGAATGCACAAAAAGTCTGGAGTTGAAATAAGTTTAAAAAATGAAATGCATTTGTAACAGATGAGTTTTCGTCCGAAACCCTCATACTTCGAAGGAGATGGTCCAGATTGTGCACGAAGTGCATCCAGTTTTTGCCATAACCCTCTCAACTTTTTATCACATGCTATGTGGGTGAAATGATGATACCATGCCAAGTTTCAACCTTTTCAGAGTTCATTTGTACTAGTTTTCAATTTCAGGGTCATTCAGCGCAAAAAAATCATTAAATGCATGAAAAATAGCAAACGAAGTTAGAAATATTTTAAATTTGCGGATGTGGCTTTCGATGGTGCATATTGAATGCAGAAAAAGTCTGGAGTTGAAATAAGTTCAAAAAAATGAAATGCCTTTGTAAAATATGAGTTTTCGTCCGAAACCCTCATACTTCGAAGGAGATGGTCCAGATTGTGCACGAAGTGCATCCAGTTTTTGCCGTAACCCTCACAACTTTTTATCACATGCTATGTCGATGAAATGATGATACCATGCAAAGTTTCAACCTTTTCAGAGTTCATTTGTACTGCTTTTCAATTTCAGGGTCATTCGGCGCAACAAAATCATTAAATGCATGAAAAATAGCAAACGAAGTTAGAAATGTTTGAAATTTGAGGATGTGGCTTTGAATGGTTCATATTGCATGCACAAAAAGTCTGGAGTTGAAATAAGTTTAAAAAAATGAAATGCCTTTGTAACAGATGAGTTGTCGTCCGAAACCCTCATACTTCGAAGGAGAAGGTCCAGTTTGTGCACGAAGTGCATCCAGTTTTTGCCGTAACCCTCTCAACTTTTTATCACATGCTATGTGGGTGAAATGATGATACCATGCCAAGTTTCAACCTTTTCAGAGTTCATTTGTAGTGCTTTTCAATTAAAGGGTCATTCAGCGCAAAAAATCATTAAATTGATGAAAAATAGCAAATGAAGTTAGAAATGTTTGAAATTTGAGGATATGGCTTTGAATGGTGCATATTTAATGCAAAATAAGTCTGGAGTTGAAATAAGTTTAAAAAAATGAAATGTCTTTGTAACAGATGAGTTTTCGTCTGAAACCCTCATACTTCGAAGGAGATGGTCCAGTTTGTACACGAAGTGCATCTAGTTTTTGCCGTAACCCACTCAAATTTTTAGCACATGCTATGTGTGTGAAATGATGATAACATGCCAAGTTTCAACCTTTTCAGAGTTCATTTGTACTGCTTTTCAATTTCAGGGTCATTCAGCGCAAAAAAAATTCATTAAATGCGTGAAACATAGCAAATGAAGTTGGAAATATTTGAAATTTGAGGATGTGGCTTTGAATGGTGCACATTGAATGCAGAAAAAGTCTGGAGTTGAAATAAGTTTAAAAAATGAAATGCCTTTGTCACGGATGAGTTTTCGTCTGAAACCCTCATACTTCGAAGGAGATGGTCCAGTTTGTACACGAAGTGCATCCAGTTTTTGCCGTAACCCTCTCAACTTTTTATCACATGCTATGTGTCTGAAATGATGACACCATGCGAAGTTTCAACCTTTTCAGAGTTCATTTGTACTGCTTTTCAATTTCGGGGTCATTCAGCACAAAAAAATCATTAAATGCATGAAAAATAGCAAACGAAGTTAGAAATGTTTTAAATTTGCGGATGTGGCTTTCAATGGTGCATATTGAATGCACAAAAAGTCTGGAGTTGAAATAAGTTCAAAAAAATGAAATGCCTTGGAAAAAGATGAGTTTTCGTCCGATACCCTCATACTTCGAAGGAGATGGTCCAGTTTGTACACGAAGAGCATCTAGTTTTTGCCGTAACCCACTCAACTTTTTAGCACATGCTATGTGTGTGAAATGATGATACCATGCGAAGTTTCAACCTTTTCAGAGTTCATTTGTACTGCTTTTCAATTTCAGGGTCATTCAGCGCAAAAAAATCATTAAATGCGTTAAAAATAGCAAATAAAGTTAGAAATGTTTGAAATTTTAGGATGTATCTTTGAATGGTGCATATTGAATGCAGAAAAAATCTGGAGTTGAAATAAGTTTAAAAAATGAAATGCCTTTGTAACAGATGAGTTTTCGTCTGAAACACTCATACTTCGAAGGAGATGGTCCAGTTTGAACACGAAGTGCATTCAGTTTTTGCCGTAACCCTCTCAACTTTTTATCACATGCTATGTCGGTGAAATGATGATACCATGCCAAGTTTCAACCTTTTCAGAGTTCATTTGTACTGCTTTTCATTTTCAGGGTCATTTAGCGCAACAAAATCATTATATGTATGAAAAATAGCAAATGAGGTTAGAAATGTTTGAAATTTGAGGATGTGGCTTTGAATGGTTCATATTGCATGCACAAAAAGTCTGGAGTTGAAATAAGTTTAAAAAAATGAAATGCCTTTGTAACAGATGAGTTGTCGTCCGAAACCCTCATACTTCGAAGGAGATGGTCCAGTTTGTGCACGAAGTGCATCCAGTTTTTGCCGTAACCCACTCAACTTTTTATCACATGCAATGTGGGTGAAATGATGATACCATGCCATGTTTCAACCTTTTCAGAGTTCATTTGTAGTGCTTTTCAATTTCAGGGTCATTCGGCGCAAAAAATCATTAAATGCATGAAAAATAGCAAATGAAGTTAGAAATGTTTGAAATTTGAGGATGTGGCTTTCAATGGTTCATATTGAATGCACAAAAAGTCTGGAGTTGAAATAAGTGTAAAAAATGAAATGCCTTTGTAACAGATGAGTTTTCGTCTGAAACACTCATACTTCGAAGGAGATGGTCCAGTTTGTACACGAAGTGCATTCAGTTTTTCCCGTAACCCTCTCAACTTTTTATCACATGCTACGTCGGTGAAATGATGATACCATGCCAAGTTTCAACCTTTTCAGAGTTCATTTGTACTGCTTTTCAATTTCAGGGTCATTTAGCGCAACAAAATCATTAAATGTATGAAAAATAGCAAATGAAGTTAGAAATGTTTGAAATTTGAGGATGTGGCTTTCAATGGTTCATATTGAATGCACAAAAAGTCTGGAGTTGAAATAAGTGTAAAAAATGAAATGCCTTTGTAACAGATGAGTTTTCGTCTGAAACACTCATACTTCGAAGGAGATGGTCCAGTTTGTACACGAAGTGCATTCAGTTTTTGCCGTAACCCTCTCAACTTTTTATCACATGCTACGTCGGTGAAATGATGATACCATGCCAAGTTTCAACCTTTTCAGAGTTCATTTGTACTGCTTTTCAATTTCAGGGTCATTTAGCGCAACAAAATCATTAAATGTATGAAAAATAGCAAATGAAGTTAGAAATGTTTGAAATTTGAGGATGTGGCTTTCAATGGTTCATATTGAATGCACAAAAAGTCTGGAGTTGAAATAAGTGTAAAAAATGAAATGCCTTTGTAACAGATGAGTTTTCGTCCGAAACCCTCATACTTCGAAGGAGATGGTCCAGTTTGTGCACGAAGTGCATCCAGTTTTTGCCGTAACCCACTCAACTTTTTATCACATGCAATGTGGGTGAAATGATGATACCATGCCATGTTTCAACCTTTTCAGAGTTCATTTGTAGTGCTTTTCAATTTCAGGGTCATTCGGCGCAAAAAATCATTAAATGCATGAAAAATAGCAAATGAAGTTAGAAATGTTTGAAATTTGAGGATGTGGCTTTCAATGGTTCATATTGAATGCACAAAAAGTCTGGAGTTGAAATAAGTGTAAAAAATGAAATGCCTTTGTAACAGATGAGTTTTCGTCTGAAACACTCATACTTCGAAGGAGATGGTCCAGTTTGTACACGAAGTGCATTCAGTTTTTCCCGTAACCCTCTCAACTTTTTATCACATGCTACGTCGGTGAAATGATGATACCATGCCAAGTTTCAACCTTTTCAGAGTTCATTTGTACTGCTTTTCAATTTCAGGGTCATTTAGCGCAACAAAATCATTAAATGTATGAAAAATAGCAAATGAAGTTAGAAATGTTTGAAATTTGAGGATGTGGCTTTCAATGGTTCATATTGAATGCACAAAAAGTCTGGAGTTGAAATAAGTGTAAAAAATGAAATGCCTTTGTAACAGATGAGTTTTCGTCCGAAACCCTCATACTTCGAAGGAGATGGTCCAGTTTGTGCACGAAGTGCATCCAGTTTTTGCCGTAACCCTCTCAACTTTTTATCACATGCAATGTGGGTGAAATGATGATACCATGCCATGTTTCAACCTTTTCAGAGTTCATTTGTAGTGCTTTTCAATTTCAGGGTCATTCGGCGCAAAAAATCATTAAATGCATGAAAAATAGCAAATGAAGTTAGAAATGTTTGAAATTTGAAGATGTGGCTTTGAATGGTGCATATTTAATGCAGAAAAAGTCTGGAGTTGAAATAAGTTTAAAAAATGAAATGCCTTTGTAACAGATGAGTTTTCGTGTGAAACCCTCATACTTCGAAGGAGATGGTCCAGTTTGTACACGAAGTGCATCTAGTTTTTGCCGTAACCCACTCAAATTTTTAGCACATGCTATGTGTGTGAAATGATGATAACATGCCAAGTTTCAACCTTTTCAGAGTTCATTTGTACTGCTTTTCAATTTCTGGGTCATTCAGCGCAAAAAAAATCATTAAATGCGTGAAAAATAGCAAATGAAGTTGGAAATGTTTGAAATTTGAGGATGTGGTTTTGAATGGTGCACATTGAATCCACAAAAAGTCTGGAGTTGAAATAAGTTTAAAAAATGAAATGCCTTTGTAACAGATGAGTTTCGTCTGAAACCCTCATACTTCGAAGGAGATGGTCCAGTTTGTACACGAAGTGCATCCAGTTTTTGCCGTAACCCTCTCAACTTTTTATCACATGCTATGTTTGTGAAATGATGATACCATGCGAAGTTTCAACCTTTTCAGAGTTCATTTGTACTGCTTTTCAATTTCATGGTCATTCAGCACAAAAAAATCATTAAATGCCTGAAAAATAGGAAACGAAGTTAGAAATGTTTTAAATTTGAGGATGTGGCTTTGAATGGTGTATATTGAATGCACATAAAGTCTGGAGTTGAAATAAGTTTAAAAAAATGAAATGCCTTTGTAAAAGATGAGTTTTCGTCCCATACCCTCATACTTCGAAGGAGATGGTCCAGTTTGTACACGAAGTGCATCTAGTTTTTGCCGTAACCCACTCAACTTTTTAGCACATGCTATGTGTGTGAAATCATGATACCATGCCAAGTTTCAACCTTTTCAAAGTTCATTTGTACTGCTTTTCAATTTCAGGGTCATTCAGCGCAAAAAAATCATTAAATGCGTGAAAAATAGCAAATGAAGTTAGAAATGTTTGAAATTTTAGGATGTGGCTTTGAATGGTGCATATTTAATGCAGAAAAAGTCTGGAGTTGAAATAAGTTTAAAAAATGAAATGCCTTTGTAACAGATGAGTTTTCGTCTGAAACACTCATACTTCGAAGGAGATGGTCCAGTTTGAACACGAAGTGCATTCAGTTTTTGCCGTAACCCTCTCAACTTTTTATCACATGCTATGTCGGTGAAATGATGATACCATGCCAAGTTTCAACCTTTTCAGAGTTCATTTGTACTGCGTTTCAATTTCAGGATCATTTAGCGCAACAAAATCATTATACGTATGAAAAATAGCAAATGAAGTTAGAAATGTTTGAAATTTGAGGATGTGGCTTTGAATGGTTCATATTGCATGCACAAAAAGTCTGGAGTTGAAACAAGTTTAAAAAAATGAAATGCCTTTGTAACAGATGAGTTGTCGTCCGAAACCCTCATACTTCGAAGGAGATGGTCCAGTTTGTGCACGAATTGCATCCAGTTTTTGCCGTAACCCTCTCAACTTTTTATCACATGCGATGTGGGTGAAATGATGATACCATGCCAAGATTCAACCTTTTCAGAGTTCATTTGTAGTGCTTTTCAATTTCAGGGTCATTCAGCGCAAAAAATCATTAAATGCATGAAAAATAGCAAATGAAGTTAGAAATGTTTGAAATTTGAGGATATGGCTTTGAATGGTGCATATTGAATGCAGAAAAAGTCTGGAGTTGAAATAAGTTTATAAAAAGGAAATGTCTTTGTAACAGATGAGTTTCGTCTGAAACCCTGATACTTCGAAGGAGATGGTCCAGTTTGTACACGAAGTGCATCTAGTTTTTGCCGTAACCCACTCAAATTTTTAGCACATGCTATGTGTGTGAAATGATTATAACATGCCAAGTTTCAACCTTTTCAGAGTTCATTTGTACTGCTTTTCAATTTCAGGGTCATTCAGCGCAAAAAAAAATTCATTAAATGCCTGAAAAATAGCAAATGAAGTTGGAAATATTTGAAATTTGAGGATGTGGCTTTGAATGGTGCACATTGAATGCACAAAAAGTCTGGAGTTGAAATAAGTTTAAAAAATGAAACGCCTTTGTCACACAAGAGTTTTCGTCTGAAACCCTCATACATCGATGGACATGGTCCAGTTTGTACACGAAGTGCATCCAGTTTTTGCCGTAACCCTCTCAACTTTTTATCACATGCTATGTGTGTGAAATGATGACACCATGCAAAGTTTCAACCTTTTCAGAGTTCATTTGTACTGCTTTTCAATTTCGGGGTCATTCAGCACAAAAAAATCATTAAATGCATGAAAAATAGCAAACGAAGTTAGAAATGTTTGAAATTTGAGGATGTGGCTTTGAATGGTGCATATTGAATGCAGAAAAAGTCTGGAGTTGAAATAAGTTCAAAAAAATGAAATGCCTTTGTAAAATATGAGTTTTCGTCCGAAACCCTCATACTTCGAAGGAGATGGTCCAGATTGTGCACGAAGTGCATCCAGTTTTTGCCGTAACCCTCACAACTTTTTATCACATGCTATGTCGATGAAATGATGATACCATGCAAAGTTTCAACCTTTTCAGAGTTCATTTGTACTGCTTTTCAATTTCAGGGTCATTTAGCGCTACAAAATCATTAAATGCATGAAAAATAGCAAACGAAGTTAGAAATGTTTGAAATTTGAGGATGTGGCTTTGAATGGTGCATATTGAATGCAGAAAAAGTCTGGAGTTGAAATAAGTTCAAAAAAATGAAATGCCTTTGTAAAATATGAGTTTTCGTCCGAAACCCTCATACTTCGAAGGAGATGGTCCAGATTGTGCACGAAGTGCATCCAGTTTTTGCCGTAACCCTCACAACTTTTTATCACATGCTATGTCGATGAAATGATGATACCATGCAAAGTTTCAACCTTTTCAGAGTTCATTTGTACTGCTTTTCAATTTCAGGGTCATTCAGCGCAACAAAATCATTAAATGCATGAAAAATAGCAAACGAAGTTAGAAATGTTTGAAATTTGAGGATGTGGCTTCGAATGGTTCATATTGCATGCACAAAAAGTCTGGAGTTGAAATAAGTTTAAAAAAATGAAATGGCTTTGTAACAGATGAGTTGTCGTCCGAAACCCTCATACTTCGAAGGAGAAGGTCCAGTTTGTGCACGAAGTGCATCCAGTTTTTGCCGTAACCCTCTCAACTTTTTATCACATGCTATGTGGGTGAAATGATGATACCATGCCAAGTTTCAACCTTTTCAGAGTTCATTTGTAGTGCTTTTCAATTTCAGGGTCATTCAGCGCAAAAAATCATTAAATGCATGAAAAATAGCAAATGAAGTTAGAAATGTTTGAAATTTGAGGATATGGCTTTGAATGGTGCATATTTCATGCAAAAAAAGTCTGGAGTTGAAATAAGTTTAAAAAAATGAAATCTCTTTGTAACAGATGAGTTTTCGTCTGAAACCCTCATACTTCGAAGGAGATGGTCCAGTTTGTACACGAAGTGCATCTAGTTTTTGCCGTAACCCACTCAAATTTTTAGCACATGCTATGTGTGTGAAATGATGATAACATGCCAAGTTTCAACCTTTTCAGAGTTCATTTGTACTGCTTTTCAATTTCAGGGTCATTCAATGCAAAAAAAATTCATTAAATGCGTGAAACATAGCAAATGAAGTTGGAAATATTTGAAATTTGATGATGTGGTTTTGAATGGTGCACATTGAATGCACAAAAAGTCTGGAGTTGAAATAAGTTTAAAAAATGAAATGTCTTTGTAACAGATGAGTTTCGTCTGAAACCCTGATACTTCGAAGGAGATGGTCCAGTTTGTACACGAAGTGCATCTAGTTTTTGCCGTAACCCACTCAAATTTTTAGCACATGCTATGTGTGTGAAATGATTATAACATGCCAAGTTTCAACCTTTTCAGAGTTCATTTGTACTGCTTTTCAATTTCAGGGTCATTCAGCGCAAAAAAAAATTCATTAAATGCCTGAAAAATAGCAAATGAAGTTGGAAATATTTGAAATTTGAGGATGTGGCTTTGAATGGTGCACATTGAATGCACAAAAAGTCTGGAGTTGAAATAAGTTTAAAAAATGAAACGCCATTGTCACACAAGAGTTTTCGTCTGAAACCCTCATACATCGATGGACATGGTCCAGTTTGTACACGAAGTGCATCCAGTTTTTGCCGTAACCCTCTCAACTTTTTATCACATGCTATGTGTGTGAAATGATGACACCATGCGAAGTTTCAACCTTTTCAGAGTTCATTTGTACTGCTTTTCAATTTCGGGGTCATTCAGCACAAAAAAATCATTAAATGCATGAAAAATAGCAAACGAAGTTAGAAATGTTTGAAATTTGAGGATGTGGCTTTGAATGGTGCATATTGAATGCAGAAAAAGTCTGGAGTTGAAATAAGTTCAAAAAAATGAAATGCCTTTGTAAAATATGAGTTTTCGTCCGAAACCCTCATACTTCGAAGGAGATGGTCCAGATTGTGCACGAAGTGCATCCAGTTTTTGCCGTAACCCTCACAACTTTTTATCACATGCTATGTCGATGAAATGATGATACCATGCAAAGTTTCAACCTTTTCAAAGTTCATTTGTACTGCTTTTCAATTTCAGGGTCATTCAGCGCAACAAAATCATTAAATGCATGAAAAATAGCAAACGAAGTTAGAAATGTTTGAAATTTGAGGATGTGGCTTTGAATGGTGCATATTGAATGCAGAAAAAGTCTGGAGTTGAAATAAGTTCAAAAAAATGAAATGCCTTTGTAAAATATGAGTTTTCGTCCGAAACCCTCATACTTCGAAGGAGATGGTCCAGATTGTGCACGAAGTTCATCCAGTTTTTGCCGTAACCCTCACAACTTTTTATCACATGCTATGTCGATGAAATGATGATACCATGCAAAGTTTCAACCTTTTCAGAGTTCATTTGTACTGCTTTTCAATTTCAGGGTCATTCAGCGCAACAAAATCATTAAATGCATGAAAAATAGCAAACGAAGTTAGAAATGTTTGAAATTTGAGGATGTGTCTTTGAATGGTTCATATTGCATGCACAAAAAGTCTGGAGTTGAAATAAGTTTAAAAAAAATGAAATGCCTTTGTAACAGATGAGTTGTTGTCCGAAACCCTCATACTTCGAAGGAGAAGGTCCAGTTTGTGCACGAAGTGCATCCAGTTTTTGCCGTAACCCTCTCAACTTTTTATCACATGCTATGTGGGTGAAATGATGATACCATGCCAAGTTTCAACCTTTTCAGAGTTCATTTGTAGTGCTTTTCAATTTCAGGGTCATTTAGCGCAAAAAATCATTAAATGCATGAAAAATAGCAAATGAAGTTAGAAATGTTTGAAATTTGAGGATATGGCTTTGAATGGTGCATATTTAATGCAAAAAAAGTCTGGAGTTGAAATAAGTTTAAAAAAATGAAATGTCTTTGTAACAGATGAGTTTTCGTCTGAAACCCTCATACTTCGAAGGAGATGGTCCAGTTTGTACACGAAGTGCATCTAGTTTTTGCCGTAACCCACTCAAATTTTTAGCACATGCTATGTGTGTGAAATGATGACAACATGCCAAGTTTCAACCTTTTCAGAGTTCATTTGTACTGCTTTTCAATTTCAGGGTCATTCAGCGCAAAAAAAAATTCATTAAATGCGTGAAACATAGCAAATGAAGTTGGAAATATTTGAAATTTGAGGATGTGGCTTTGAATGGTGCACATTGAATGCACAAAAAGTCTGGAGTTGAAATAAGTTTAAAAAATGAAATGCCTTTGTCACGGATGAGTTTTCGTCTGAAACCCTCATACTTCGAAGGAGATGGTCCAGTTTGTACACGAAGTGCATCCAGTTTTTGCCGTAACCCTCTCAAATTTTTATCACATGCTATGTGTGTGAAATGATGACACCATGCGAAGTTTCAACCTTTTCAGAGTTCATTTGTACTGCTTTTCAATTTCGGGGTCATTCAGCACAAAAAAATCATTAAATGCATGAAAAATAGCAAACGAAGTTAGAAATGTTTGAAATTTGAGGATGTGGCTTTGAATGGTGCATATTGAATGCAGAAAAAGTCTGGAGTTGAAATAAGTTCAAAAAAATGAAATGCCTTTGTAAAATATGAGTTTTCGTCCGAAACCCTCATACTTCGAAGGAGATGGTCCAGATTTTGCACGAAGTGCATCCAGTTTTTGCCGTAACCCTCACAACTTTTTATCACATGCTATGTCGATGAAATGATGATACCATGCAAAGTTTCAACCTTTTCAGAGTTCATTTGTACTGCTTTTCAATTTCAGGGTCATTCAGCGCAACAAAATCATTAAATGCATGAAAAATAGCAAACGAAGTTAGAAATGTTTGAAATTTGAGGATGTGGCTTTGAATGGTGCATATTGAATGCAGAAAAAGTCTGGAGTTGAAATAAGTTCAAAAAAATGAAATGCCTTTGTAAAATATGAGTTTTCGTCCGAAACCCTCATACTTCGAAGGAGATGGTCCAGATTGTGCACGAAGTGCATCCAGTTTTTGCCGTAACCCTCACAACTTTTTATCACATGCTATGTCGATGAAATGATGATACCATGCAAAGTTTCAACCTTTTCAGAGTTCATTTGTACTGCTTTTCAATTTCAGGGTCATTCAGCGCAACAAAATCATTAAATGCATGAAAAATAGCAAACGAAGTTAGAAATGTTTGAAATTTGAGGATGTGGCTTCGAATGGTTCATATTGCATGCACAAAAAGTCTGGAGTTGAAATAAGTTTAAAAAAATGAAATGGCTTTGTAACAGATGAGTTGTCGTCCGAAACCCTCATACTTCGAAGGAGAAGGTCCAGTTTGTGCACGAAGTGCATCCAGTTTTTGCCGTAACCCTCTCAACTTTTTATCACATGCTATGTGGGTGAAATGATGATACCATGCCAAGTTTCAACCTTTTCAGAGTTCATTTGTAGTGCTTTTCAATTTCAGGGACATTCAGCGCAAAAAATCATTAAATGCATGAAAAATAGCAAATGAAGTTAGAAATGTTTGAAATTTGAGGATATGGCTTTGAATGGTGCATATTTAATGCAAAAAAAGTCTGGAGTTGAAATAAGTTTAAAAAAATGAAATCTCTTTGTAACAGATGAGTTTTCGTCTGAAACCCTCATACTTCGAAGGAGATGGTCCAGTTTGTACACGAAGTGCATCTAGTTTTTGCCGTAACCCACTCAAATTTTTAGCACATGCTATGTGTGTGAAATGATGATAACATGCCAAGTTTCAACCTTTTCAGAGTTCATTTGTACTGCTTTTCAATTTCAGGGTCATTCAATGCAAAAAAAATTCATTAAATGCGTGAAACATAGCAAATGAAGTTGGAAATATTTGAAATTTGAGGATGTGGTTTTGAATGGTGCACATTGAATGCACAAAAAGTCTGCAGTTGAAATAAGTTTAAAAAATGAAATGTCTTTGTAACAGATGAGTTTCGTCTGAAACCCTGATACTTCGAAGGAGATGGTCCAGTTTGTACACGAAGTGCATCTAGTTTTTGCCGTAACCCACTCAAATTTTTAGCACATGCTATGTGTGTGAAATGATTATAACATGCCAAGTTTCAACCTTTTCAGAGTTCATTTGTACTGCTTTTCAATTTCAGGGTCATTCAGCGCAAAAAAAAATTCATTAAATGCCTGAAAAATAGCAAATGAAGTTGGAAATATTTGAAATTTGAGGATGTGGCTTTGAATGGTGCACATTGAATGCACAAAAAGTCTGGAGTTGAAATAAGTTTAAAAAATGAAACGCCATTGTCACACAAGAGTTTTCGTCTGAAACCCTCATACATCGATGGACATGGTCCAGTTTGTACACGAAGTGCATCCAGTTTTTGCCGTAACCCTCTCAACTTTTTATCACATGCTATGTGTGTGAAATGATGACACCATGCGAAGTTTCAACCTTTTCAGAGTTCATTTGTACTGCTTTTCAATTTCGGGGTCATTCAGCACAAAAAAATCATTAAATGCATGAAAAATAGCAAACGAAGTTAGAAATGTTTGAAATTTGAGGATGTGGCTTTGAATGGTGCATATTGAATGCAGAAAAAGTCTGGAGTTGAAATAAGTTCAAAAAAATGAAATGCCTTTGTAAAATATGAGTTTTCGTCCGAAACCCTCATACTTCGAAGGAGATGGTCCAGATTGTGCACGAAGTGCATCCAGTTTTTGCCGTAACCCTCACAACTTTTTATCACATGCTATGTCGATGAAATGATGATACCATGCAAAGTTTCAACCTTTTCAGAGTTCATTTGTACTGCTTTTCAATTTCAGGGTCATTCAGCGCAACAAAATCATTAAATGCATGAAAAATAGCAAACGAAGTTAGAAATGTTTGAAATTTGAGGATGTGGCTTTGAATGGTGCATATTGAATGCAGAAAAAGTCTGGAGTTGAAATAAGTTCAAAAAAATGAAATGCCTTTGTAAAATATGAGTTTTCGTCCGAAACCCTCATACTTCGAAGGAGATGGTCCAGATTGTGCACGAAGTTCATCCAGTTTTTGCCGTAACCCTCACAACTTTTTATCACATGCTATGTCGATGAAATGATGATACCATGCAAAGTTTCAACCTTTTCAGAGTTCATTTGTACTGCTTTTCAATTTCAGGGTCATTCAGCGCAACAAAATCATTAAATGCATGAAAAATAGCAAACGAAGTTAGAAATGTTTGAAATTTGAGGATGTGTCTTTGAATGGTTCATATTGCATGCACAAAAAGTCTGGAGTTGAAATAAGTTTAAAAAAAATGAAATGCCTTTGTAACAGATGAGTTGTTGTCCGAAACCCTCATACTTCGAAGGAGAAGGTCCAGTTTGTGCACGAAGTGCATCCAGTTTTTGCCGTAACCCTCTCAACTTTTTATCACATGCTATGTGGGTGAAATGATGATACCATGCCAAGTTTCAACCTTTTCAGAGTTCATTTGTAGTGCTTTTCAATTTCAGGGTCATTTAGCGCAAAAAATTATTTAATGCATGAAAAATAGCAAATGAAGTTAGAAATGTTTGAAATTTGAGGATATGGCTTTGAATGGTGCATATTTAATGCAAAAAAAGTCTGGAGTTGAAATAAGTTTAAAAAAATGAAATGTCTTTGTAACAGATGAGTTTTCGTCTGAAACCCTCATACTTCGAAGGAGATGGTCCAGTTTGTACACGAAGTGCATCTAGTTTTTGCCGTAACCCACTCAAATTTTTAGCACATGCTATGTGTGTGAAATGATGACAACATGCCAAGTTTCAACCTTTTCAGAGTTCATTTGTACTGCTTTTCAATTTCAGGGTCATTCAGCGCAAAAAAAAATTCATTAAATGCGTGAAACATAGCAAATGAAGTTGGAAATATTTGAAATTTGAGGATGTGGCTTTGAATGGTGCACATTGAATGCACAAAAAGTCTGGAGTTGAAATAAGTTTAAAAAATGAAATGCCTTTGTCACGGATGAGTTTTCGTCTGAAACCCTCATACTTCGAAGGAGATGGTCCAGTTTGTACACGAAGTGCATCCAGTTTTTGCCGTAACCCTCTCAAATTTTTATCACATGCTATGTGTGTGAAATGATGACACCATGCGAAGTTTCAACCTTTTCAGAGTTCATTTGTACTGCTTTTCAATTTCGGGGTCATTCAGCACAAAAAAATCATTAAATGCATGAAAAATAGCAAACGAAGTTAGAAATGTTTGAAATTTGAGGATGTGGCTTTGAATGGTGCATATTGAATGCAGAAAAAGTCTGGAGTTGAAATAAGTTCAAAAAAATGAAATGCCTTTGTAAAATATGAGTTTTCGTCCGAAACCCTCATACTTCGAAGGAGATGGTCCAGATTGTGCACGAAGTGCATCCAGTTTTTGCCGTAACCCTCACAACTTTTTATCACATGCTATGTCGATGAAATGATGATACCATGCAAAGTTTCAACCTTTTCAGAGTTCATTTGTACTGCTTTTCAATTTCAGGGTCATTCAGCGCAACAAAATCATTAAATGCATGAAAAATAGCAAACGAAGTTAGAAATGTTTGAAATTTGAGGATGTGGCTTTGAATGGTGCATATTGAATGCAGAAAAAGTCTGGAGTTGAAATAAGTTCAAAAAAATGAAATGCCTTTGTAAAATATGAGTTTTCGTCCGAAACCCTCATACTTCGAAGGAGATGGTCCAGATTGTGCACGAAGTGCATCCAGTTTTTGCCGTAACCCTCACAACTTTTTATCACATGCTATGTCGATGAAATGATGATACCATGCAAAGTTTCAACCTTTTCAGAGTTCATTTGTACTGCTTTTCAATTTCAGGGTCATTCAGCGCAACAAAATCATTAAATGCATGAAAAATAGCAAACGAAGTTAGAAATGTTTGAAATTTGAGGATGTGGCTTCGAATGGTTCATATTGCATGCACAAAAAGTCTGGAGTTGAAATAAGTTTAAAAAAATGAAATGGCTTTGTAACAGATGAGTTGTCGTCCGAAACCCTCATACTTCGAAGGAGAAGGTCCAGTTTGTGCACGAAGTGCATCCAGTTTTTGCCGTAACCCTCTCAACTTTTTATCACATGCTATGTGGGTGAAATGATGATACCATGCCAAGTTTCAACCTTTTCAGAGTTCATTTGTAGTGCTTTTCAATTTCAGGGTCATTCAGCGCAAAAAATCATTAAATGCATGAAAAATAGCAAATGAAGTTAGAAATGTTTGAAATTTGAGGATATGGCTTTGAATGGTGCATATTTAATGCAAAAAAAGTCTGGAGTTGAAATAAGTTTAAAAAAATGAAATCTCTTTGTAACAGATGAGTTTTCGTCTGAAACCCTCATACTTCGAAGGAGATGGTCCAGTTTGTACACGAAGTGCATCTAGTTTTTGCCGTAACCCACTCAAATTTTTAGCACATGCTATGTGTGTGAAATGATGATAACATGCCAAGTTTCAACCTTTTCAGAGTTCATTTGTACTGCTTTTCAATTTCAGGGTCATTCAATGCAAAAAAAATTCATTAAATGCGTGAAACATAGCAAATGAAGTTGGAAATATTTGAAATTTGAGGATGTGGTTTTGAATGGTGCACATTGAATGCACAAAAAGTCTGGAGTTGAAATAAGTTTAAAAAATGAAATGCCTTTTTCACAGATCAGTTTTCGTCTGAAACCCTCATACTTCGAAGGAGATGGTCCAGTTTGTACACGAAGTGCATCCAGTTTTTGCCGTAACCTTCTCAACTTTTTATCACATGCTATGTGTGTGAAATGATGATACCATGCGAAGTTTCAACCTTTTCAAAGTTCATTTGTACTGCTTTTCAATTTCGGGGTCATTCAGCACAAAAAAATCATTAAATGCATGAAAAATAGCAAATGAAGTTAGAAATGTTTGAAATTTGAGGATGTGGCTTTGAATGGTGCATATTGAATGCACAAAAAGTCTGGAGTTGAAATAAGTTTAAAAAATGAAATGCCTTTGTAAAATGTGAGTTTTCGTCCGAAACCCTCATACTTCGAAGGAGATGGTCCAGATTGTGCACGAAGTGCATCCAGTTTTTGCCATAACCCTCTCAACTTTTTATCACATGCTATGTGGGTGAAATGATGATACCATGCCAAGTTTCAACCTTTTCAGAGTTCATTTGTACTGGCTTTCAATTTCAGGGTTATTCAGCGCAAAAAAATCATTAAATGCTTGAAAAATAGCAAACGAAGTTAGAAATATTTTAAATTTGCGGATGTGGCTTTGAATGGTGCATATTGAATGCAGAAAAAGTCTGGAGTTGAAATAAGTTCAAAAAAATGAAATGCCTTTGTAAAATATGAGTTTTCGTCCGAAACCCTCATACTTCGAAGGACATGGTCCAGATTGTGCACGAAGTGCATCCAGTTTTTGCCGTAACCCTCACAACTTTTTATCACATGCTATGTCGATGAAATGATGATACCATGCAAAGTTTCAACCTTTTCAGAGTTCATTTGTACTGCTTTTCAATTTCAGGGTCATTCAGCGCAACAAAATCATTAAATGCATGAAAAATAGCAAACGAAGTTAGAAATGTTTGAAATTTGAGGATGTGTCTTTGAATGGTTCATATTGCATGCACAAAAAGTCTGGAGTTGAAATAAGTTTAAAAAAAATGAAATGCCTTTGTAACAGATGAGTTGTTGTCCGAAACCCTCATACTTCGAAGGAGAAGGTCCAGTTTGTGCACGAAGTGCATCCAGTTTTTGCCGTAACCCTCTCAACTTTTTATCACATGCTATGTGGGTGAAATGATGATACCATGCCAAGTTTCAACCTTTTCAGAGTTCATTTGTAGTGCTTTTCAATTTCAGGGTCATTTAGCGCAAAAAATCATTAAATGCATGAAAAATAGCAAATGAAGTTAGAAATGTTTGAAATTTGAGGATATGGCTTTGAATGGTGCATATTTAATGCAAAAAAAGTCTGGAGTTGAAATAAGTTTAAAAAAATGAAATGTCTTTGTAACAGATGAGTTTTCGTCTGAAACCCTCATACTTCGAAGGAGATGGTCCAGTTTGTACACGAAGTGCATCTAGTTTTTGCCGTAACCCACTCAAATTTTTAGCACATGCTATGTGTGTGAAATGATGACAACATGCCAAGTTTCAACCTTTTCAGAGTTCATTTGTACTGCTTTTCAATTTCAGGGTCATTCAGCGCAAAAAAAAATTCATTAAATGCGTGAAACATAGCAAATGAAGTTGGAAATATTTGAAATTTGAGGATGTGGCTTTGAATGGTGCACATTGAATGCACAAAAAGTCTGGAGTTGAAATAAGTTTAAAAAATGAAATGCCTTTGTCACGGATGAGTTTTCGTCTGAAACCCTCATACTTCGAAGGAGATGGTCCAGTTTGTACACGAAGTGCATCCAGTTTTTGCCGTAACCCTCTCAACTTTTTATCACATGCTATGTGTGTGAAATGATGACACCATGCGAAGTTTCAACCTTTTCAGAGTTCATTTGTACTGCTTTTCAATTTCGGGGTCATTCAGCACAAAAAAATCATTAAATGCATGAAAAATAGCAAACGAAGTTAGAAATGTTTGAAATTTGAGGATGTGGCTTTGAATGGTGCATATTGAATGCAGAAAAAGTCTGGAGTTGAAATAAGTTCAAAAAAATGAAATGCCTTTGTAAAATATGAGTTTTCGTCCGAAACCCTCATACTTCGAAGGAGATGGTCCAGATTGTGCACGAAGTGCATCCAGTTTTTGCCGTAACCCTCACAACTTTTTATCACATGCTATCTCGATGAAATGATGATACCATGCAAAGTTTCAACCTTTTCAGAGTTCATTTGTACTGCTTTTCAATTTCAGGGTCATTCAGTGCAAAAAAATCATTAAATGCATGAAAAATAGCAAACGAAGTTAGAAATATTTTAAATTTGCGGGTGTGGCTTTCAATGGTGCATATTGAATGCACAAAAAGTCTGGAGTTGAAATAAGTTCAAAAAAATGAAATGCCTTGGTAAAAGATGAGTTTTCGTCCGATAACCTCATACTTCGAAGGAGATGGTCCAGTTCGTACACGAAGAGCATCTAGTTTTTGCCGTAACCCACTCAACTTTTTAGCACATGCTATGTGTGTGAAATGATGATACCATGCCAAGTTTCAACCTTTTCAGAGTTCATTTGTACTGCTTTTCAATTTCAGGGTCATTCAGCGCAAAAAAATCATTAAATGCGTGAAAAAAAGCAAATAAAGTTAGAAATGTTTGAAATTTTAGGATGTATCTTTGAATGGTGCATATTGAATGCAGAAAAAAATCTGGAGTTGAAATAAGTTTAAAAAATGAAATGCCTTTGTAACAGATGAGTTTTCGTCTGAAACACTCATACTTCGAAGGAGATGGTCCAGTTTGAACACGAAGTGCATCCAGTTTTTGCCGTAACCCTCTCAACTTTTTATCACATGCTATGTCGGTGAAATGATGATACCATGCCAAGTTTCAACCTTTTCAGAGTTCATTTGTACTGCTTTTCAATTTCAGGGTCATTTAGCGCAACAAAATCATTATATGTATGAAAATTAGCAAATGAGGTTGGAAATCTTTGAAATTTGAGGATGTGGCTTTGAATGGTTCATATTGCATGCACAAAAAGTCTGGAGTTGAAATAAGTTTTAAAAAATGAAATGCCTTTGTAACAGATGAGTTGTCGTCCGAAACCCTCATACTTCGAAGGAGATGGTCCAGTTTGTGCACGAAGTGCATCCAGTTTTTGCCGTAACCCTCTCAACTTTTTATCACATGCTATGTGGGTGAAATCATGATACCATGCCAAGTTTGAACCTTTTCAGAGTTCATTTGTAGTGCTTTTCAATTTCAGGGTCATTCAGCGCAAAAAATCATTAAATGCATGAAAAATAGCAAATGAAGTTAGAAATGTTTGAAATTTGAGGATATGGCTTTGAATGGTGCATATTGAATGCAGAAAAATTCTGGAGTTGAAATAAGTTTAAAAAAAGGAAATGTCTTTGTAACAGATGAGTTTCGTCTGAAACCCTCATACTTCGAAGGAGATGGTCCTGTTTGTACACGAAGTGCATCTAGTTTTTGCCGTAACCCACTCAAATTTTTAGCACATGCTATGTGTGTGAAATGATTATAACATGCCAAGTTTGAACCTTTTCAGAGTTCATTTGTACTGCTTTTCAATTTCAGGGTCATTCAGCGCAAAAAAAATCCATTAAATGCGTGAAAAATAGCAAATGAAGTTCGAAATATTTGAAATTTGAGGATGTGGTTTTGAATGGTGCACATTGAATGCACAAAAAGTCTGGAGTTGAAATAAGTTTAAAAAATGAAATGCCTTTTTCACAGATCAGTTTTCGTCTGAAACCCTCATACTTCGAAGGAGATGGTCCAGTTTGTACACGAAGTGCATCCAGTTTTTGCCGTAACCCTCTCAACTTTTTATCACATGCTATGTGTGTGAAATGATGATACCATGCGAAGTTTCAACCTTTTCAAAGTTCATTTGTACTGCTTTTCAATTTCGGGGTCATTCAGCACAAAAAAATCATTAAATGCATGAAAAATAGCAAATGAAGTTAGAAATGTTTGAAATTTGAGGATGTGGCTTTGAATGGTGCATATTGAATGCACAAAAAGTCTGGAGTTGAAATAAGTTCAAAAAAATGAAATGCCTTTGTAAAATATGAGTTTTCGTCCGAAACCCTCATACTTCGAAGGAGATGGTCCAGATTGTGCACGAAGTGCATCCAGTTTTTGCCGTAACCCTCACAATTTTTTATCACATGCTATGTGTGTGAAATGATGATACCATGCCAAGTTTCAACCTTTTCATAGTTCATTTGTACTGCTTTTCAATTTCAGGGTCATTCAGCGCAAAAAAAAATCATTAAATGCATGAAAAATAGCAAATGAAGTTACAAATGTTTGAAATTTGAGGATGTGGCTTTGAATGTTGCATATTTAATGCAGAAAAAGTCTTAAGTTGAAATAAGTTTAAAAAAATGAAATGCCTTTGTAACAGATGAGTTTTCGTCTGAAACCCTCATACTTCGAAGGAGATGGTCCAGTTTGTACACGAAGTGCATCTAGTTTTTGCCGTAACCCACTCAGCTTTTTAGCACAAGCTATGTGTGTGAAATGATGATACCATGCCAAGTTTCAACCTTTTCAGAGTTCATTTGTACTGCTTTTCAATTTCAGGGTCATTTAGCGCAAAAAAAATCATTAAATGCGTGAAAAATAGCAAATGAAGTTAGAAATGTTTGAAATTTGAGGATGTGGCTTTGAATGGTGCATATTGAATGCACAAAAAGTCTGGAGTTGAAATAAGTTTAAAAATGAAATGCCTTTGTAACAGATGAGTTTTCGTCCGAAACCCTCATACTTCGACGGAGATGGTCCAGTTTGTACACGAAGTGCATCCAGTTTTTGTCATAACCCTCTCAACTTTTTATCACATGCTATGTGTGTGAAATGTTGATACCATGCGAAGTTCAACCTTTTCAGAGTTCATTTGTACTGCTTTTCAATTTCAGGGTCATTCAGTACAAAATAATTATTAAATGCCTGAAAAATAGCAAACGAAGTTACAAATGTTTTAAATTTGAGGATGTGGGTTTGAATGTTGCATATTAAATGCACAAAAAGTCTGGAGTTGAAATAAGTTTAAAAAAATGAAATGCCTTTGTAAAAGATGAGTTTTCGTCCGAAGCTCTCATACTTCGAAGGAGATGGTCCAGTTTGTGCACGAAGTGCATCCAGTTTTGGCCGTAACCCTCGCAACTTTTTATCACATGCTATGTGGGTGAAATTATGATACCATGCCAAGTTTCAACCTTTTCAGAGTCCATTTGAACTGGGTTTCAATTTCAGGGTCATTCAGCGCAAAAAAAAATCATTAAATGCATGAAAAATAGCAAATGAAGTTAGAAATGTTTGAAATTTGAGGATGTGGCTTTGAATGGTGCATATTTAATGCAGAAAAAGTCTGGAGTTGAAATATGTTTAAAAAATGAAATGCCTTTGTAACCGATGAGTTTTCGTCTAAACCCTCATACTTCGAAGGAGATGGTCCAGTTTGTACACGAAGTGCATCAAGTTTTTGTCGTAACCCACTCAAATTTTTAGCACATGCTATGTGTGTTAAATTATAATAACATGCCAAGTTTCAACCTTTTCAGAGTTCATTTGGACTGCTTTTCAATTTCAAGGGCATTCAGCGCAAAAAAAATCATTAAATGCGTGAAAAATAGCAAATGAAGTTAGAAATGTTTGAAATTTGAGGATGTGGCTTTGAATGGTGCATATTGAATGCAGAAAAAGTCTGGAGTTGAAATAAGTTTAAAAAATGAAATGCCTTTGTAACAGATGAGTTTTCGTCCGATACCCTCATACTTCGAAGGAGATGGTCCAGTTTGTACACGAAGTGCATCCAGTTTTTGTCGTAACCCTCTGAACTTTTTATCACATGCTATGTGTGTGAAATTATGATACCATGCGAATTTTCAACCATTTCAGAGTTCATTTGTACTGCTTTTCAATTTTAGGGTAATTCTGCACAAAAAATCATTAAATGCATGAAAAATAGCAAACGAAGTGAGAAATGTTTTAAATATGAGGATGTGGCTTTGAATGTTGCATATTGAATGCACAAAAAGTCTGGAGTTGAAATAAGATAAAAAAATGAAATGCCTTTGTAAAAGATGAGTTTTCGTCCGAAACCCTCATACTTCGAAGGAGATGGTCCAGTTTGTGCACGAAGTGCATCCACTTTTTGCCGTAACCCTCCCAACTTTTTATCACATGCTATGTGGGAGAAATGATGATACCATGCCAAGTTTCAACCTTTTCAGAGTTCATTTGTACTGCTTTTCAATTTCAGGGTCATTTAGCGCAAAAAAAAAATCATTAAATGCATGAAAAATAGCAAATGAAGTGAGAAATGTTTGAAATTTGAGGTTGTGGCTTTGAATGGTGCATATTGAATGAACCAAAAGTCTGAAGTTGAAATAAGTTTAAAAAATGAAATGCCTTTGTAACAGGTGAGTATTCTTCTGAAACACTCATACTTCGAAGGAGATGGTCCAGTTTGTGCACGAAGTGCATCCAGTTTTTGCCGTAACCCTCTCAACTTTTTATCACATGCTATGTGTGTGAAATTATGATACCATGCCAAGTTTCAACCTTTTCAGAGTTCATTTGTACCGCTTTTCAATTTCAGGGTCATTTATCGCAACAAAATCATTAAATGTATGAAAAATAGCAAATGAAGTTAGAAATGTTTGAAATTTGAGGATGTGGCTTTCAATTGTTCATATTGAATGCACAAAAAGTCTGGAGTTGAAATAAGTTTCAAAAAATGAAATGCCTTTGTAAAAGATGAGTTTTCGTCCGAAACCCTCATACTTCGAAGGAGATGGTCCGGTTTGTGCACGAAGTGCATCCAGTTTTTTCCGTAACCCTCTCAACTTTTTATCACATGCTATGTGGGTGAAATGATGATGCCATGCCAAGTTTCAACCTTTTCAGAGTTCATTTGTACCGATTTTCAATTTCAGGGTCATTTAGCGCAACAAAATCATTAAATGTATGAAAAATAGCAAATGAAGTTAGAAATGTTTGAAATTTGAGGATGTGGCTTTGAATGGTGCACATTGAATGCACAAAAAGTCTGGAGTTGAAATAAGTTTAAAAAATGAAATGCCTTCGTAACAGATGAGTTTTCGTCCGAAACCCTCATAATTCGAAGGAGATGGTCCAGTTTGTGCACGAAGTGCATCCAGTTTTTGCTGTAACCATCTCAACTTTTTATCACATGCTATGTGGGTGAAATGATGATACCATGCCAAGTTTCAAGCTCTTCATAGTTCATTTGTACTGCTTTTCAATTTCAGGGTCATTCAGCGCAAAAAAAAATCATTAAATGCATGAAAAATAGCAAATGAAGTTACAAATGTTTGAAATTTGAGGATGTGGCTTTGAATGTTGCATATTTAATGCAGAAAAAGTCTGGAGTTGAAATAAGTTTAAAAAAATGAAATGCCTTTGTAACAGATGAGTTTTCGTCTGAAACACTCATACTTCGAAGGAGATGGTCCAGTTTGTACACGAAGTGCATTCAGTTTTTGCCGTAACCCTCTCAACTTTTTATCACATGCTATGTCGGTGAAATGATGATACCATGCCAAGTTTCAACCTTTTCAGAGTTCATTTGTACTGCTTTTCAATTTCAGGGTCATTTAGCGCAACAAAATCATTAAATGTATGAAAAATAGCAAATGAAGTTAGAAATGTTTGAAATTTGAGGATGTGGCTTTCAATGGTTCATATTGAATGAACAAAAAGTCTGGAGTTGAAATAAGTGTAAAAAATGAAATGCCTTTGTAACAGATGAGTTTTCGTCTGAAACACTCATACTTCGAAGGAGATGGTCCAGTTTGTACACGAAGTGCATTCAGTTTTTGCCGTAACCCTCTCAACTTTTTATCACGTGCTACGTCGGTGAAATTATGATACCATGCCAAGTTTCAACCTTTTCAGAGTTCATTTGTACTGCTTTTTAATTTCAGGGTGATTTAGCGCAACAAAATTATTAAATGTATGAAAAATAGCAAATGAAGTTAGAAATGTTTGAAATTTGAGGATGTGGCTTTCAATGGTTCATATTGAATGCACAAAAAGTCTGGAGTTGAAGTAAGTGTAAAAAATGAAATGCCTTTGTAACAGATGAGTTTTCGTCCGAAACCCTCATACTTCGAAGGAGATGGTCCAGTTTGTGCACGAAGTGCATCCAGTTTTTGCCGTAACCCTCTCAACTTTTGATCACATGCTATGTGGGTGAAATGATGATACCATGCCAAGTTTCAACCTTTTCAGAGTTCATTTGTACTGGTTTTCAATTTCAGGGTCATTCAGCGCAAAAAAATCATTAAATGCATGAAAAATAGCAAATGAAGTTAGAAATGTTTGAAATTTGAAGATGTGGCTTTGAATGGTGCATATTTAATGCAGAAAAAGTCTGGAGTTTAAATAAGTTTAAAAAATGAAATGCTTTGTAACAGATGAGTTTTCGTGTGAAACCCTCATACTTCGAAGGAGATGGTCCAGTTTGTACACGAAGTGCATCTAGTTTTTGCCGTAACCCACTCAAATTTTTAGCACATGCTATGTGTGTGAAATGATGATAACATGCCAAGTTTCAACCTTTTCAGAGTTCATTTGTACTGCTTTTCAATTTCAGGGTCATTCAGTGCAAAAAAAATCATTAAATGCGTGAAAAATAGCAAATTAAGTTGGAAATGTTTGAAATTTGAGGATGTGGCTTTTAATGGTGCATATTGAATGCACAAAAAGTCTGGAGTTGAAATAAGTTTAAAAAATGAAATGCCTTTGTAACAGATGAGTTTTCGTCCGAAACCCTCATACTTCGAAGGAGATGGTCCAGTTGTACACGAAGTGCATCCAGTTTTTGCCGTATCCCTCTCAACTTTTTATCACATGCTATGTGTGTGAAATGATGATACCATGAGAAGTGTCAACCTTTTCAGAGTTCATTTGTACTGCATTTCAATTTCAGGGTCATTCAACACAAAAAAAATCATTAAATGCCTGTAAAATAGCAAACGAAGTTAGAAATGTTTTAAATTTGAGGATGTGGCTTTGAATGGTGTATATTGAATGCACAAAAAGTCTGGAGTTGAAATATGTTTAAAAAAATGAAATGCCTTTGTAAAAGATGAGTTTTCGTCCGATACCCTCATACTTCGAAGGAGATGGTCCAGTTTGTACACGAACTGCATCTAGTTTTTGCCGTAACCCACTCAACTTTTTAGCACATGCTATTTGTGTGAAATGATGATACCATGTGAAGTTTCAACCTTTTCAGAGTTCATTTGTACTGCTTTTCAATTTCAGGGTCATTCAGCGCAAAAAAAATCAATAAATGCGTGAAAAATAGCAAATGAAGTTAGAAATGTTTGAAATTTAAGGATGTGGCTTTGAATGGTGCATATTTAATGCAAAAAAAAGTCTGGAGTTGAAATAAGTTAAAACAATGAAATGCCTTTGTAACAGATGAGTTTTCGTCTGAAACACTCATACTTCGAAGGAGATGGTCCAGTTTGTACACGAAGTGCATCCAGTTTTTGTCATAACCCTCTCAACTTTTTATCACATGCTATGTGTGTGAAATGATGATACCATGCGAAGTTCAACCTTTTCAGAGTTCATTTGTACTGCTTTTCAATTTCAGGGTCATTCAGTACAAAATAATTATTAAATGCCTGAAAAATAGCAAACGAAGTTACAAATGTTTTAAATTAGAGGATGTGGGTTTGAATGTTGCATATTAAATGCACAAAAAGTCTGGAGTTGAAATAAGTTTAAAAAAATGAAATGCCTTTGTAAAAGATGAGTTTTCGTCCGAAGCTCTCATACTTCGAAGGAGATGGTCCAGTTTGTGCACGAAGTGCATCCAGTTTTGGCCGTAACCCTCGCAACTTTTTATCACATGCTATGTGGGTGAAATTATGATACCATGCCAAGTTTCAACCTTTTCAGAGTCCATTTGTACTGGTTTTCAATTTCAGGGTCATTCAGCGCAAAAAAAAATCATTAAATGCATGAAAAATAGCAAATGAAGTTAGAAATGTTTGAAATTTGAGGATGTGGCTTTGAATGGTGCATATTTAATGCAGAAAAAGTCTGGAGTTGAAATATGTTTAAAAACTGAAATGCCTTTGTAACCGATGAGTTTTCGTCTAAACCCTCATACTTCGAAGGAGATGGTCCAGTTTGTACACGAAGTGCATCAAGTTTTTGTCGTAACCCACTCAAATTTTTAGCACATGCTATGTGTGTTAAATTATAATAACATGCCAAGTTTCAACCTTTTCAGAGTTCATTTGGACTGCTTTTCAATTTCAGGGGCATTCAGCGCAAAAAAAATCATTAAATGCGTGAAAAATAGCAAATGAAGTTAGAAATGTTTGAAATTTGAGGATGTGGCTTTGAATGGTGCATATTGAATGCAGAAAAAGTCTGGAGTTGAAATAAGTTTAAAAAATGAAATGCCTTTGTAACAGATGAGTTTTCGTCCGATACCCTCATACTTCGAAGGAGATGGTCCAGTTTGTACACGAAGTGCATCCAGTTTTTGTCGTAACCCTCTGAACTTTTTATCACATGCTATGTGTGTGAAATTATGATACCAAGCGAAGTTTCAACCATTTCAGAGTTCATTTGTACTGCTTTTCAATTTTAGGGTAATTCTGCACAAAAAAATCATTAAATGCATGAAAAATAGCAAACGAAGTTAGAAATGTTTTAAATATGAGGATGTGGCTTTGAATGTTGCATATTGAATGCACAAAAAGTCTGGAGTTGAAATAAGCTAAAAAAACGAAATGCCTTTGTAAAAGATGAGTTTTCGTCCGAAACCCTCATACTTCGAAGGAGATGGTCCAGTTTGTGCACGAAGTGCATCCACTTTTTGCCGTAACCCTCCCAACTTTTTATCACATGCTATGTGGGAGAAATGATGATACCATGCCAAGTTTCAACCTTTTCAGAGTTCATTTGTACTGCTTTTCAATTTCAGGGTCATTTAGCGCAAAAAAAAATCATTAAATGCATGAAAAATAGCAAATGAAGTTAGAAATGTTTGAAATTTGAGGTTGTGGCTTTGAATGGTGCATATTGAATGAACCAAAAGTCTGAAGTTGAAATAAGTTTAAAAAATGAAATGCCTTTGTAACAGGTGAGTATTCTTCTGAAACACTCATACTTCGAAGGAGATGGTCCAGTTTGTACACGAAGTGCATCCAGTTTTTGTCGTAACCCTCTCAACTTTTTATCACATGCTATGTCGGTGAAATGATGATACCATGGCGAGTTTCAACCTTTTCAGAGTTCATTTGTACCGCTTTTCAATTTCAGGGTCATTTATCGCAACAAAATCATTAAATGTAGGAAACATGGAAAATGAAGTTAGAAATGTTTGAAATTTGAGGATGTGGCTTTCAATGGTTCATATTGAATGCACAAAAAGTCTGGAGTTGAAATAATTTTAAATAAATGAAATGCCTTTGTAACAGATGAGTTTTCGTGCGAAGCCCTCATACTTCGAAGGAGATGGTCCAGTTTGTGCACGAAGTGCATCCAGTTTTTGCCGTAACCCTCTCAACTTTTTATCACATGCTATGTGGGTGAAATTATGATACCATGCCAAGTTTCAACCTTTTCAGAGTTCATTTGTACCGCTTTTCAATTTCAGGGTCATTTATCGCAACAAAATCATTAAATGTATGAAAAATAGCAAATGAAGTTAGAAATGTTTGAAATTTGAGGATGTGGCTTTCAATTGTTCATATTGAATGCACAAAAAGTCTGGAGTTGAAATAAGTTTCAAAAAATGAAATGCCTTTGTAAAAGATGAGTTTTCGTCCGAAACCCTCATACTTCGAAGGAGATGGTCCAGTTTGTGCACGAAGTGCATCCAGTTTTTTCCGTAACCCGCTCAACTTTTTATCACATGCTATGTGGGTGAAATGATGATGCCATGCCAAGTTTCAACCTTTGTAGAGTTCATTTGTACCGATTTTCAATTTCAGGGTCATTTAGCGCAACAAAATCATTAAATGTATGAAAAATAGCAAATGAAGTTAGAAATGTTTGAAATTTGAGGATGTGGCTTTGAATGGTGCACATTGAATGCACAAAAAGTCTGGAGTTGAAATAAGTTTAAAATATGAAATGCCTTCGTAACAGATGAGTTTTCGTCCGAAACCCTCATAATTCGAAGGAGATGGTCCAGTTTGTGCACGAAGTGCATCCAGTTTTTCTGTAACCATCTCAACTTTTTATCACATGCTATGTGGGTGAAATGATGATACCATGCCAAGTTTCAAGCTCTTCATAGTTCATTTGTACTGCTTTTCAATTTCAGGGTCATTCAGCGCAAAAAAAAATCATTAAATGCATGAAAAATAGCAAATGAAGTTACAAATGTTTGAAATTTGAGGATGTGGCTTTGAATGTTGCATATTTAATGCAGAAAAATTCTGGAGTTGAAATAAGTTTAAAAAAATGAAATGCCTTTGTAACAGATGAGTTTTCGTCTGAAACACTCATACTTCGAAGGAGATGGTCCTGTTTGTACACGAAGTGCATTCAGTTTTTGCCGTAACCCTCTCAACTTTTTATCACATGCTATGTCGGTGAAATGATGATACCATGCCAAGTTTCAACCTTTTCAGAGTTCATTTGTACTGCTTTTCAATTTCAGGGTCATTTAGCGCAACAAAATCATTAAATGTATGAAAAATAGCAAATGAAGTTAGAAATGTTTGAAATTTGAGGATGTGGCTTTCAATGGTTCATATTGAATGAACAAAAAGTCTGGAGTTGAAATAAGTGTAAAAAATGAAATGCCTTTGTAACAGATGAGTTTTCGTCTGAAACACTCATACTTCGAAGGAGATGGTCCAGTTTGTACACGAAGTGCATTCAGTTTTTGCCGTAACCCTCTCAACTTTTTATCATGTACTACGTCGGTGAAATTATGATACCATGCCAAGTTTCAACCTTTTCAGAGTTCATTTGTACTGCTTTTCAATTTCAGGGTGATTTAGCGCAACAAAATTATGAAATGTATGAAAAATAGCAAATGAAGTTAGAAATGTTTGAAATTTGAGGATGTGGCTTTCAATGGTTCATATTGAATGCACAAAAAGTCTGGAGTTGAAGTAAGTGTAAAAAATGAAATGCCTTTGTAACAGATGAGTTTTCGTCCGAAACCCTCATACTTCGAAGGAGATGGTCCAGTTTGTGCACGAAGTGCATCCAGTTTTTGCCGTAACCCTCTCAACTTTTGATCACATGCTATGTGGGTGAAATGATGATACCATGCCAAGTTTCAACCTTTTCAGAGTTCATTTGTACTGGTTTTCAATTTCAGGGTCATTCAGCGCAAAAAAATCATTAAATGCATGAAAAATAGCAAATGAAGTTAGAAATGTTTGAAATTTGAAGATGTGGCTTTGAATGGTGCATATTTAATGCAGAAAAAGTCTGGAGTTGAAATAAGTTTAAAAAATGAAATGCTTTGTAACAGATGAGTTTTCGTGTGAAACCCTCATACTTCGAAGGAGATGGTCCAGTTTGTACACGAAGTGCATCTAGTTTTTGCCGTAACCCACTCAAATTTTTAGCACATGCTATGTGTGTGAAATGATGATAACATGCCAAGTTTCAACCTTTTCAGAGTTCATTTGTACTGCTTTTCAGTTTCAGGGTCATTCAGTGCAAAAAAAATCATTAAATGCGTGAAAAATAGCAAATGAAGTTGGAAATGTTTGAAATTTGAGGATGTGGCTTTTAATGGTGCATATTGAATGCACAAAATGTCTGGAGTTGAAATAAGTTTAAAAAATGAAATGCCTTTGTAACAGATGAGTTTTCGTCCGAAACCCTCATACTTCGAAGGAGATGGTCCAGTTTGTACACGAAGTGCATCCAGTTTTTGCCGTATCCCTCTCAACTTTTTATCACATGCTATGTGTGTGAAATGATGATACCATGAGAAGTGTCAACCTTTTCAGAGTTCATTTGTACTGCATTTCAATTTCAGGGTCATTCAACACAAAAAAAATCATTAAATGCCTGTAAAATAGCAAACGAAGTTAGAAATGTTTTAAATTTGAGGATGTGGCTTTGAATGGTGTATATTGAATGCACAAAAAGTCTGGAGTTGAAATATGTTTAAAAAATGAAATGCCTTTGTAAAAGATGAGTTTTCGTCCGATACCCACATACTTCGAAGGAGATGGTCCAGTTTGTACACGAAGTGCATCCAGTTTTTGTCGTAACCCTCTGAACTTTTTATCACATGCTATGTGTGTGAAATTATGATACCATGCGAAGTTTCAACCATTTCAGAGTTCATTTGTACTGCTTTTCAATTTTAGGGTAATTCTGCACAAAAAAATCATTAAATGCATGAAAAATAGCAAACGAAGTAAGAAATGTTTTAAATATGAGGATGTGGCTTTGAATGTTGCATATTGAATGCACAAAAAGTCTGGAGTTGAAATAAGCTAAAAAAATGAAATGCCTTTGTAAAAGATGAGTTTTCGTTCGAAACCCTCATACTTCGAAGGAGATAGTCCAGTTTGTGCACGAAGTGCATCCACTTTTTGCCGTAACCCTCCCAACTTTTTATCACATGCTATGTGGGAGAAATGATGATACCATGCCAAGTTTCAACCTTTTCAGAGTTCATTTGTACTGCTTTTCAATTTCAGGGTCATTTAGCGCAAAAAAAATTCATTAAATGCATGAAAAATAGCAAATGAAGTTAGAAATGTTTGAAATTTGAGGTTGTGGCTTTGAATGGTGCATATTGAATGAACCAAAAGTCTGAAGTTGAAATAAGTTTAAAAAATGAAATGCCTTTGTAACAGGTGAGTATTCTTCTGAAACACTCATACTTCGAAGGAGATGGTCCAGTTTGTACACGAAGTGCATCCAGTTTTTGTCGTAACCCTCTCAACTTTTTAGCACATGCTATGTCGGTGAAATGATGATACCATGGCGAGTTTCAACCTTTTCAGAGTTCATTTGTACCGCTTTTCAATTTCAGGGTCATTTATCGCAACAAAATCATTAAATGTAGGAAACATGGAAAATGACGTTAGAAATGTTTGAAATTTGAGGATGTGGCTTTAAATGGTTCATATTGAATGCACAAAAAGTCTGGAGTTGAAATAATTTAAAAAAAATGAAATGCCTTTGTAACAGATGAGTTTTCGTGCGAAGCCCTCATACTTCGAAGGAGATGGTCCAGTTTGTGCACGAAGTGCATCCAGTTTTTGCCGTAACCCTCTCAACTTTTTATCACATGCTATGTGGGTGAAATTATGATACCATGCCAAGTTTCAACCTTTTCAGAGTTCATTTGTACCGCTTTTCAATTTCAGGGTCATTTATCGCAACAAAATCATTAAATGTATGAAAATTAGCAAATGAAGTTAGAAATGTTTGAAATTTGAGGATGTGGCTTTCAATTGTTCATATTGAATGCACAAAAAGTCTGGAGTTGAAATAAGTTTCAAAAAATGAAATTCCTTTGTAAAAGATGAGTTTTCGTCCGAAACCCTCATACTTCGAAGGAGATGGTCCAGTTTGTGCACGAAGTGCATCCAGTTTTTTCCGTAACCCTCTCAACTTTTTATCACATGCTATGTGGGTGAAATGATGACGCCATGCCAAGTTTCAACCTTTTCAGAGTTCATTTGTACCGATTTTCAATTTCAGGGTCATTTAGCGCAACAAAATCATTAAATGTATGAAAAATAGCAAATGAAGTTAGAAATGTTTGAAATTTGAGGATGTGGCTTTGAATGGTGCACATTGAATGCACAAAAAGTCTGGAGTTGAAATAAGTTTAAAAAATGAAATGCCTTCGTAACAGATGAGTTTTCGTCCGAAACCCTCATAATTCGAAGGAGATGGTCCAGTTTGTGCACGAAGTGCATCCAGTTTTTGCTGTAACCATCTCAACTTTTTATCACATGCTATGTGGGTGAAATGATGATACCATGCCAAGTTTCAAGCTCTTCATAGTTCATTTGTACTGCTTTTCAATTTCAGGGTCATTCAGCGCAAAAAAAAATCATTAAATGCATGAAAAATAGCAAATGAAGTTACAAATGTTTGAAATTTGAGGATGTGGCTTTGAATGTTGCATATTTAATGCAGAAAAAGTCTGGAGTTGAAATAAGTTTAAAAAATGAAATGCTTTGTAACAGATGAGTTTTCGTGTGAAACCCTCATACTTCGAAGGAGATGGTCCAGTTTGTACACGAAGTGCATCTAGTTTTTGCCGTAACCCACTCAAATTTTTAGCACATGCTATGTGTGTGAAATGATGATAACATGCCAAGTTTCAACCTTTTCAGAGTTCATTTGTACTGCTTTTCAATTTCAGGGTCATTCAGTGCAAAAAAAATCATTAAATGCGTGAAAAATAGCAAATGAAGTTAGAAATGTTTGAAATTTGAGGTTGTGGCTTTGAATGGTGCATATTGAATGAACCAAAAGTCTGAAGTTGAAATAAGTTTAAAAAATGAAATGCCTTTGTAACAGGTGAGTATTCTTCTGAAACACTCATACTTCGAAGGAGATGGTCCAGTTTGTACACGAAGTGCATCCAGTTTTTGTCGTAACCCTCTCACCTTTTTATCACATGCTATGTCGGTGAAATGATGATACCATGGCGAGTTTCAACCTTTTCAGAGTTCATTTGTACCGCTTTTCAATTTCAGGGTCATTTATCGCATCAAAATCATTAAATGTAGGAAACATCGAAAATGAAGTTAGAAATGTTTGAAATTTGAGGATGTGGCTTTCAATGGTTCATATTGAATGCACAAAAAGTCTGGAGTTGAAATAATTTAAAAAAAATGAAATGCCTTTGTAACAGATGAGTTTTCGTGCGAAGCCCTCATACTTCGAAGGAGATGGTCCAGTTTGTGCACGAAGTGCATCCAGTTTTTGCCGTAACCCTCTCAACTTTTTATCACATGCTATATGGGTGAAATTATGATACCATGCCAAGTTTCAACCTTTTCAGAGTTCATTTGTACCGCTTTTCAATTTCAGGGTCATTTATCGCAACAAAATCATTAAATGTATGAAAATTAGCAAATGAAGTTAGAAATGTTTGAAATTTGAGGATGTGGCTTTCAATTGTTCATATTGAATGCACAAAAAGTCTGGAGTTGAAATAAGTTTCAAAAAATGAAATTCCTTTGTAAAAGATGAGTTTTCGTCCGAAACCCTCATACTTCGAAGGAGATGGTCCAGTTTGTGCACGAAGTGCATCCAGTTTTTTCCGTAACCCTCTCAACTTTTTATCACATGCTATGTGGGTGAAATGATGACGCCATGCCAAGTTTCAACCTTTTCAGAGTTCATTTGTACCGATTTTCAATTTCAGGGTCATTTAGCGCAACAAAATCATTAAATGTATGAAAAATAGCAAATGAAGTTAGAAATGTTTGAAATTTGAGGATGTGGCTTTGAATGGTGCACATTGAATGCACAAAAAGTCTGGAGTTGAAATAAGTTTAAAAAATGAAATGCCTTCGTAACAGATGAGTTTTCGTCCGAAACCCTCATAATTCGAAGGAGATGGTCCAGTTTGTGCACGAAGTGCATCCAGTTTTTGCTGTAACCATCTCAACTTTTTATCACATGCTATGTGGGTGAAATGATGATACCATGCCAAGTTTCAACCTTTTCATAGTTCATTTGTACTGCTTTTCAATTTCAGGGTCATTCAGCGCAAAAAAAAATCATTAAATGCATGAAAAATAGCAAATGAAGTTACAAATGTTTGAAATTTGAGGATGTGGCTTTGAATGTTGCATATTTAATGCAGAAAAATTCTGGAGTTGAAATAAGTTTAAAAAAATGAAATGCCTTTGTAACAGATGAGTTTTCGTCTGAAACACAAATACTTCGAAGGAGATGGTCCAGTTTGTACACGAAGTGCATTCAGTTTTTCCCGTAACCCTCTCAACTTTTTATCACATGCTATGTCGGTGAAATGATGATACCATGCCAAGTTTCAACCTTTTCAGAGTTCATTTGTACTGCTTTTCAATTTCAGGGTCATTTAGCGCAACAAAATCATTAAATGTATGAAAAATAGCAAATGAAGTTAGAAATGTTTGAAATTTGAGGATGTGGCTTTCAATGGTTCATATTGAATGAACAAAAAGTCTGGAGTTGAAATAAGTGTAAAAAATGAAATGCCTTTGTAACAGATGAGTTTTCGTCTGAAACACTCATACTTCGAAGGAGATGGTCCAGTTTGTACACGAAGTGCATTCAGTTTTTGCCGTAACCCTCTCAACTTATTATCACGTGCTACGTCGGTGAAATTATGATACCATGCCAAGTTTCAACCTTTTCAGAGTTCATTTGTACTGCTTTTCAATTTCAGGGTGATTTAGCGCAACAAAATTATTAAATGTATGAAAAATAGCAAATGAAGTTAGAAATGTTTGAAATTTGAGGATGTGGCTTTCAATGGTTCATATTGAATGCACAAAAAGTCTGGAGTTGAAGTAAGTGTAAAAAATGAAATGCCTTTGTAACAGATGAGTTTTCGTCCGAAACCCTCATACTTCGAAGGAGATGGTCCAGTTTGTGCACGAAGTGCATCCAGTTTTTGCCGTAACCCTCTCAACTTTTGATCACATGCTATGTGGGTGAAATGATGATACCATGCCAAGTTTCAACCTTTTCAGAGTTCATTTGTACTGGTTTTCAATTTCAGGGTCATTCAGCGCAAAAAAATCATTAAATGCATGAAAAATAGCAAATGAAGTTAGAAATGTTTGAAATTTGAAGATGTGGCTTTGAATGGTGCATATTTAATGCAGAAAAAGTCTGGAGTTGAAATAAGTTTAAAAAATGAAATGCTTTGTAACAGATGAGTTTTCGTGTGAAACCCTCATACTTCGAAGGAGATGGTCCAGTTTGTACACGAAGTGCATCTAGTTTTTGCCGTAACCCACTCAAATTTTTAGCACATGCTATGTGTGTGAAATGATGATAACATGCCAAGTTTCAACCTTTTCAGAGTTCATTTGTACTGCTTTTCAATTTCAGGGTCATTCAGTGCAAAAAAAATCATTAAATGCGTGAAAAATAGCAAATGAAGTTGGAAATGTTTGAAATTTGAGGATGTGGATTTTAATGGTGCATATTGAATGCACAAAAAGTCTGGAGTTGAAATAAGTTTAAAAAATGAAATGCCTTTGTAACAGATGAGTTTTCGTCCGAAACCCTCATACTTCGAAGGAGATGGTCCAGTTTGTACACGAAGTGCATCCAGTTTTTGCCGTATCCCTCTCAACTTTTTATCACATGCTATGTGTGTGAAATGATGATACCATGAGAAGTGTCAACCTTTTCAGAGTTCATTTGTACTGCATTTCAATTTCAGGGTCATTCAACACAAAAAAAAATCATTAAATGCCTGTAAAATAGCAAACGAAGTTAGAAATGTTTTAAATTTGAGGATGTGGCTTTGAATGGTGTATATTGAATGCACAAAAAGTCTGGAGTTGAAATATGTTTAAAAAAATGAAATGCCTTTGTAAAAGATGAGTTTTCGTCCGATACCCTCATACTTCGAAGGAGATGGTCCAGTTTGTACACGAAGTGCATCTAGTTTTTGCCGTAACCCACTCAACTTTTTAGCACATGCTATTTGTGTGAAATGATGATACCATGCCAAGTTTCAACCTTTTCAGAGTTCATTTGTACTGCTTTTCAATTTCAGGGTCATTCAGCGCAAAAAAAATCAATAAACGCGTGAAAAATAGCAAATGAAGTTAGAAATGTTTGAAATTTTAGGATGTGGCTTTGAATGGTGCATATTTAATGCAGAAAAAGTCTGGAGTTGAAATAAGTTTAAACAATGAAATGCCTTTGTAACAGATGAGTTTTCGTCTGAAACACTCATACTTCGAAGGAGATGGTCCAGTTTGTACACGAAGTGCATTCAGTTTTTGCCGTAACCCTCTCAACTTTTTATCACATGCTATGTCGGTGAAATGATGATACCATGCCAAGTTTCAACCTTTTCAGAGTTCATTTGTACCGATTTTCAATTTCAGGGTCATTTAGCGCAACAAAATCATTAAATGTATGAAAAATAGCAAATGAACTTAGAAATGTTTGAAATTTGAGGATGTGGCTTTGAATGGTTCATATTGAATGCACAAAAAGTCTGGAGTTGAAATATTTTAAAAAAAATGAAATGCCTTCGTAACAGATGAGTTTTCGTCCGAAACCCTCATAATTCGAAGGAGATGGTCCAGTTTGTGCACGAAGTGCATCCAGTTTTTGCTGTAACCATCTCAACTTTTTATCACATGCTATGTGGGTGAAATGATGATACCATGCCAAGTTTCAAGCTCTTCATAGTTCATTTGTACTGCTTTTCAATTTCAGGGTCATTCAGCGCAAAAAAAAATCATTAAATGCATGAAAAATAGCAAATGAAGTTACAAATGTTTGAAATTTGAGGATGTGGCTTTGAATGTTGCATATTTAATGCAGAAAAAGTCTGGAGTTGAAATAAGTTTAAAAAAATGAAATGCCTTTGTAACAGATGAGTTTTCGTCTGAAACACTCATACTTCGAAGGAGATGGTCCAGTTTGTACACGAAGTGCATTCAGTTTTTGCCGTAACCCTCTCAACTTTTTATCACATGCTATGTCGGTGAAATGATGATACCATGCCAAGTTTCAACCTTTTCAGAGTTCATTTGTACTGCTTTTCAATTTCAGGGTCATTTAGCGCAACAAAATCATTAAATGTATGAAAAATAGCAAATGAAGTTAGAAATGTTTGAAATTTGAGGATGTGGCTTTCAATGGTTCATATTGAATGAACAAAAAGTCTGGAGTTGAAATAAGTGTAAAAAATGAAATGCCTTTGTAACAGATGAGTTTTCGTCTGAAACACTCATACTTCGAAGGAGATGGTCCAGTTTGTACACGAAGTGCATTCAGTTTTTGCCGTAACCCTCTCAACTTTTTATCACGCACTACGTCGGTGAAATTATGATACCATGCCAAGTTTCAACCTTTTCAGAGTTCATTTGTACTGCTTTTCAATTTCAGGGTGATTTAGCGCAACAAAATTATTAAATGTATGAAAAATAGCAAATGAAGTTAGAAATGTTTGAAATTTGAGGATGTGGCTTTCAATGGTTCATATTGAATGCACAAAAAGTCTGGAGTTGAAGTAAGTGTAAAAAATGAAATGCCTTTGTAACAGATGAGTTTTCGTCCGAAACCTTCATACTTCGAAGGAGATGGTCCAGTTTGTGCACGAAGTGCATCCAGTTTTTGCCGTAACCCTCTCAACTTTTGATCACATGCTATGTGGGTGAAATGATGATACCATGCCAAGTTTCAACCTTTTCAGAGTTCATTTGTACTGGTTTTCAATTTCAGGGTCATTCAGCGCAAAAAAATCATTAAATGCATGAAAAATAGCAAATGAAGTTAGAAATGTTTGAAATTTGAAGATGTGGCTTTGAATGGTGCATATTTAATGCAGAAAAAGTCTGGAGTTGAAATAAGTTTAAAAAATGAAATGCTTTGTAACAGATGAGTTTTCGTGTGAAACCCTCATACTTCGAAGGAGATGGTCCAGTTTGTACACGAAGTGCATCTAGTTTTTGCCGTAACCCACTCAAATTTTTAGCACATGCTATGTGTGTGAAATGATGATAACATGCCAAGTTTCAACCTTTTCAGAGTTCATTTGTACTGCTTTTCAATTTCAGGGTCATTCAGTGCAAAAAAAATCATTAAATGCGTGAAAAATAGCAAATGAAGTTGGAAATGTTTGAAATTTGAGGATGTGGCTTTTAATGGTGCATATTGAATGCACAAAAAGTCTGGAGTTGAAATAAGTTTAAAAAATGAAATGCCTTTGTAACAGATGAGTTTTCGTCCGAAACCCTCATACTTCGAAGGAGATGGTCCAGTTTGTACACGAAGTGCATCCAGTTTTTGCCGTATCCCTCTCAACTTTTTATCACATGCTATGTGTGTGAAATGATGATACCATGAGAAGTGTCAACCTTTTCAGAGTTCATTTGTACTGCATTTCAATTTCAGGGTCATTCAACACAAAAAAAATCATTAAATGCCTGTAAAATAGCAAACGAAGTTAGAAATGTTTTAAATTTGAGGATGTGGCTTTGAATGGTGTATATTGAATGCACAAAAAGTCTGGAGTTGAAATATGTTTAAAAAAATGAAATGCCTTTGTAAAAGATGAGTTTTCGTCCGATACCCTCATACTTCGAAGGAGATGGTCCAGTTTGTACACGAAGTGCATCTAGTTTTTGCCGTAACCCACTCAACTTTTTAGCACATGCTATTTGTGTGAAATGATGATACCATGCCAAGTTTCAACCTTTTCAGAGTTCATTTGTACTGCTTTTCAATTTCAGGGTCATTCAGCGCAAAAAAAATCAATGAATGCGTGAAAAATAGCAAATGAAGTTAGAAATGTTTGAAATTTTAGGATGTGGCTTTGAATGGTGCATATTTAATGCAGAAAAAGTCTGGAGTTGAAATAAGTTTAAACAATGAAATGCCTTTGTAACAGATGAGTTTTCGTCTGAAACACTCATACTTCGAAGGAGATGGTCCAGTTTGAACACGAAGTGCATTCAGTTTTTGCCGTAACCCTCTCAACTTTTTATCACATGCTATGTCGGTGAAATGATGATACCATGCCAAGTTTCAACCTTTTCAGAGTTCATTTGTACCGATTTTCAATTTCAGGGTCATTTAGCGCAACAAAATCATTAAATGTATGAAAAATAGCAAATGAAGTTAGAAATGTTTGAAATTTGAGGATGTGGCTTTGAATGGTTCATATTGAATGCACAAAAAGTCTGGAGTTGAAATATGTTAAAAAAAATGAAATGCCTTCGTAACAGATGAGTTTTCGTCCGAAACCCTCATAATTCGAAGGAGATGGTCCAGTTTGTGCACGAAGTGCATCCAGTTTTTGCTGTAACCATCTCAACTTTTTATCACATGCTATGTGGGTGAAATGATGATACCATGCCAAGTTTCAAGCTCTTCATAGTTCATTTGTACTACTTTTCAATTTCAGGGTCATTCAGCGCAAAAAAAAATCATTAAATGCATGAAAAATAGCAAATGAAGTTACAAATGTTTGAAATTTGAGGATGTGGCTTTGAATGTTGCATATTTAATGCAGAAAAAGTCTGGAGTTGAAATAAGTTTAAAAAAATGAAATGCCTTTGTAACAGATGAGTTTTCGTCTGAAACACTCATACTTCGAAGGAGATGGTCCAGTTTGTACACGAAGTGCATTCAGTTTTTGCCGTAACCCTCTCAACTTTTTATCACATGCTATGTCGGTGAAATGATGATACCATGCCAAGTTTCAACCTTTTCAGAGTTCATTTGTACTGCTTTTCAATTTCAGGGTCATTTAGCGCAACAAAATCATTAAATGTATGAAAAATAGCAAATGAAGTTAGAAATGTTTGAAATTTGAGGATGTGGCTTTCAATGGTTCATATTGAATGAACAAAAAGTCTGGAGTTGAAATAAGTGTAAAAAATGAAATGCCTTTGTAACAGATGAGTTTTCGTCTGAAACACTCATACTTCGAAGGAGATGGTCCAGTTTGAACACGAAGTGCATTCAGTTTTTGCCGTAACCCTCTCAACTTTTTATCACATGCTATGTCGGTGAAATGATGATACCATGCCAAGTTTCAACCTTTTCAGAGTTCATTTGTACTGCGTTTCAATTTCAGGATCATTTAGTGCAACAAAATCATTATATGTATGAAAAATAGCAAATGAAGTTAGAAATGTTTGAAATTTGAGGATGTGGCTTTGAATGGTTCATATTGCATGCACAAAAAGTCTGGAGTTGAAACAAGTTTAAAAAAATGAAATGCCTTTGTAACAGATGAGTTGTCATCCGAAACCCTCATACTTCGAAGGAGATGGTCCAGTTTGTGCACGAATTGCATCCAGTTTTTGCCGTAACCCTCTCAACTTTTTATCACATGCGATGTGGGTGAAATGATGATACCATGCCAAGATTCAACCTTTTCAGAGTTCATTTGTAGTGCTTTTCAATTTCAGGGTCATTCAGCGCAAAAAATCATTAAATGCATGAAAAATAGCAAATGAAGTTAGAAATGTTTGAAATTTGAGGATATGGCTTTGAATGGTGCATATTGAATGCAGAAAAAGTCTGGAGTTGAAATAAGTTTATAAAATGGAAATGTCTTTGTAACAGATGAGTTTCGTCTGAAACCCTGATACTTCGAAGGAGATGGTCCAGTTTGTACACGAAGTGCATCTAGTTTTTGCCGTAACCCACTCAAATTTTTAGCACATGCTATGTGTGTGAAATGATTATAACATGCCAAGTTTCAACCTTTTCAGAGTTCATTTGTACTGCTTTTCATTTTCAGGGTCATTCAGCGCAAAAAAAATTCATTAAATGCGTGAAAAATAGCAAATGAAGTTGGAAATATTTGAAATTTGAGGATGTAGCTTTGAATGGTGCACATTGAATGCACAAAAAGTCTGGAGTTGAAATAAGTTTAAAAAATGAAACGCCTTTGTCACACAAGAGTTTTCGTCTGAAACCCTCATACATCGATGGAGATGGTCCAGTTTGTACACGAAGTGCATCCAGTTTTTGCCGTAACCCTCTCAACTTTTTATCACATGCTATGTGTGTGAAATGATGACACCATGCGAAGTTTCAACCTTTTCAGAGTTCATTTGTACTGCTTTTCAATTTCGGGGTCATTCAGCACAAAAAAATCATTAAATGCATGAAAAATAGCAAACGAAGTTAGAAATGTTTGAAATTTGAGGATGTGGCTTTGAATGGTGCATATTGAATGCAGAAAAAGTCTGGAGTTGAAATAAGTTCAAAAAAATGAAATGCCTTTGTAAAATATGAGTTTTCGTCCGAAACCCTCATACTTCGAAGGAGATGGTCCAGATTGTGCACGAAGTGCATCCAGTTTTTGCCGTAACCCTCACAACTTTTTATCACATGCTATGTCGATGAAATGATGATACCATGCAAAGTTTCAACCTTTTCAGAGTTCATTTGTACTGCTTTTCAATTTCAGGGTCATTCAGCGCAACAAAATCATTAAATGCATGAAAAATAGCAAACGAAGTTAGAAATGTTTGAAATTTGAGGATGTGGCTTCGAATGGTTCATATTGCATGCACAAAAGGTCTGGAGTTGAAATAAGTTTAAAAAAATGAAATGGCTTTGTAACAGATGAGTTGTCGTCCGAAACCCTCATACTTCGAAGGAGAAGGTCCAGTTTGTGCACGAAGTGCATCCAGTTTTTGCCGTAACCCTCTCAACTTTTTATCACATGCTATGTGGGTGAAATGATGATACCATGCCAAGTTTCAACCTTTTCAGAGTTCATTTGTAGTGCTTTTCAATTTCAGGGTCATTCAGCGCAAAAAATCATTAAATGCATGAAAAATAGCAAATGAAGTTAGAAATGTTTGAAATTTGAGGATATGGCTTTGAATGGTGCATATTTAATGCAAAAAAAGTCTGGAGTTGAAATAAGTTTAAAAAAATGAAATCTCTTTGTAACAGATGAGTTTTCGTCTGAAACCCTCATACTTCGAAGGAGATGGTCCAGTTTGTACACGAAGTGCATCTAGTTTTTGCCGTAACCCACTCAAATTTTTAGCACATGCTATGTGTGTGAAATGATGATAACATGCCAAGTTTCAACCTTTTCAGAGTTCATTTGTACTGCTTTTCAATTTCAGGGTCATTCAATGCAAAAAAAATTCATTAAATGCGTGAAACATAGCAAATGAAGTTGGAAATATTTGAAATTTGAGGATGTGGTTTTGAATGGTGCACATTGAATGCACAAAAAGTCTGGAGTTGAAATAAGTTTAAAAAATGAAATGCCTTTTTCACAGATCAGTTTTCGTCTGAAACCCTCATACTTCGAAGGAGATGGTCCAGTTTGTACACGAAGTGCATCCAGTTTTTGCCGTAACCTTCTCAACTTTTTATCACATGCTATGTGTGTGAAATGATGATACCATGCGAAGTTTCAACCTTTTCAAAGTTCATTTGTACTGCTTTTCAATTTCGGGGTCATTCAGCACAAAAAAATCATTAAATGCATGAAAAATAGCAAATGATGTTAGAAATGTTTGAAATTTGAGGATGTGGCTTTGAATGGTGCATATTGAATGCACAAAAAGTCTGGAGTTGAAATAAGTTTAAAAAATGAAATGCCTTTGTAAAATGTGAGTTTTCGTCCGAAACCCTCATACTTCGAAGGAGATGGTCCAGATTGTGCACGAAGTGTATCCAGTTTTTGCCATAACCCTCTCAACTTTTTATCACATGCTATGTGGGTGAAATGATGATACCATGCCAAGTTTCAACCTTTTCAGAGTTCATTTGTAATGGCTTTCAATTTCAGGGTTATTCAGCGCAAAAAAATCATTAAATGCTTGAAAAATAGCAAACGAACTTAGAAATATTTTAAATTTGCGGATGTGGCTTTGAATGGTGCATATTGAATGCAGAAAAAGTCTGGAGTTGAAATAAGTTCAAAAAAATGAAATGCCTTTGTAAAATATGAGTTTTCGTCCGAAACCCTCATACTTCGAAGGACATGGTCCAGATTGTGCACGAAGTGCATCCAGTTTTTGCCGTAACCCTCACAACTTTTTATCACATGCTATGTCGATGAAATGATGATACCATGCAAAGTGTCAACCTTTTCAGAGTTCATTTGTACTGTTTTCAATTTCAGGGTCATTCAGCGCAACAAAATCATTAAATGCATGAAAAATAGCAAACGAAGTTAGAAATGTTTGAAATTTGAGGATGTGGCTTTGAATGGTTCATATTGCATGCACAAAAAGTCTGGAGTTGAAATAAGTTTAAAAAAAATGAAATGCCTTTGTAACAGATGAGTTGTTGTCCGAAACCCTCATACTTCGAAGGAGAAGGTCCAGTTTGTGCACGAAGTGCATCCACTTTTTGCCGTAACCCTCTCAACTTTTTATCACATGCTATGTGGGTGAAATGAAGATACCATGCCAAGTTTCAACCTTTTCAGAGTTCATTTGTAGTGCTTTTCAATTTCAGGGTCATTCAGCGCAAAAAATCATTAAATGCATGAAAAATAGCAAATGAAGTTAGAAATGTTTGAAATTTGAGGATATGGCTTTGAATGGTGCATATTTAATGCAAAAAAAGTCTGGAGTTGAAATAAGTTTAAAAAAATGAAATGTCTTTGTAACACATGAGTTTTCGTCTGAAACCCTCATACTTCGAAGGAGATGGTCCAGTTTGTACACGAAGTGCATCTAGTTTTTGCCGTAACCCACTCAAATTTTTAGCACATGCTATGTGTGTGAAATGATGATAACATGCCAAGTTTCAACCTTTTCAGAGTTCATTTGTACTGCTTTTCAATTTCAGGGTCATTCAGCGCAAAAAAAAATTCATTAAATGCGTGAAACATAGCAAATGAAGTTGGAAATATTTGAAATTTGAGGATGTGGCTTTGAATGGTGCACATTGAATGCACAAAAAGTCTGGAGTTGAAATAAGTTTAAAAAATGAAATGCCTTTGTCACGGATGAGTTTTCGTCTGAAACCCTCATACTTCGAAGGAGATGGTCCAGTTTGTACACGAAGTGCATCCAGTTTTTGCCGTAACCCTCTCAACTTTTTATCACATGCTATGTGTGTGAAATGATGACACCATGCGAAGTTTCAACCTTTTCAGAGTTCATTTGTACTGCTTTTCAATTTCGGGGTCATTCAGCACAAAAAAATCATTAAATGCATGAAAAATAGCAAACGAAGTTAGAAATGTTTGAAATTTGAGGATGTGGCTTTGAATGGTGCATATTGAATGCAGAAAAAGTCTGGAGTTGAAATAAGTTCAAAAAAATGAAATGCCTTTGTAAAATATGAATTTTCGTCCGAAACCCTCATACTTCGAAGGAGATGGTCCAGATTGTGCACGAAGTGCATCCAGTTTTTGCCGTAACCCTCACAACTTTTTATCACATGCTATGTTGATGAAATGATGATACCATGCAAAGTTTCAACCTTTTCAGAGTTCATTTGTACTGCTTTTCAATTTCAGGGTCATTCAGTGCAAAAAAATCATTAAATGCATGAAAAATAGCAAACGAAGTTAGAAATATTTTAAATTTGCGGGTGTGGCTTTCAATGGTGCATATTGAATGCACAAAAAGTCTGGAGTTGAAATAAGTTCAAAAAAATGAAATGCCTTGGTAAAAGATGAGTTTTCGTCCGATAACCTCATACTTCGAAGGAGATGGTCCAGTTCGTACACGAAGAGCATCTAGTTTTTGCCGTAACCCACTCAACTTTTTAGCACATGCTATGTGTGTGAAATGATGATACCATGCCAAGTTTCAACCTTTTCAGAGTTCATTTGTACTGCTTTTCAATTTCAGGGTCATTCAGCGCAAAAAAATCATTAAATGCGTGAAAAAAAGCAAATAAAGTTAGAAATGTTTGAAATTTTAGGATGTATCTTTGAATGGTGCATATTGAATGCAGAAAAAAATTTAGAGTTGAAATAAGTTTAAAAAATGAAATGCCTTTGTAACAGATGAGTTTTCGTCTGAAACACTCATACTTCGAAGGAGATGGTCCAGTTTGAACACGAAGTGCATCCAGTTTTTGCCGTAACCCTCTCAACTTTTTATCACATGCTATGTCGGTGAAATGATGATACCATGCCAAGTTTCAACCTTTTCAGAGTTCATTTGTACTGCTTTTCAATTTCAGGGTCATTTAGCGCAACAAAATCATTATATGTATGAAAATTAGCAAATGAGGTTAGAAATCTTTGAAATTTGAGGATGTGGCTTTGAATGGTTCATATTGCATGCACAAAAAGTCTGGAGTTGAAATAAGTTTTAAAAAATGAAATGCCTTTGTAACAGATGAGTTGTCGTCCGAAACCCTCATACTTCGAAGGAGATGGTCCAGTTTGTGCACGAAGTGCATCCAGTTTTTGCCGTAACCCTCTCAACTTTTTATCACATGCTATGTGGGTGAAATCATGATACCATGCCAAGTTTCAACCTTTTCAGAGTTCATTTGTAGTGCTTTTCAATTTCAGGGTCATTCAGCGCAAAAAATCATTAAATGCATGAAAAATAGCAAATGAAGTTAGAAATGTTTGAAATTTGAGGATATGGCTTTGAATGGTGCATATTGAATGCAGAAAAATTCTGGAGTTGAAATAAGTTTAAAAAAAGGAAATGTCTTTGTAACAGATGAGTTTCGTCTGAAACCCTCATACTTCGAAGGAGATGGTCCTGTTTGTACACGAAGTGCATCTAGTTTTTGCCGTAACCCACTCAAATTTTTAGCACATGCTATGTGTGTGAAATGATTATAACATGCCAAGTTTGAACCTTTTCAGAGTTCATTTGTACTGCTTTTCAATTTCAGGGTCATTCAGCGCAAAAAAAATTCATTAAATGCATGAAAAATAGCAAATGAAGTTGGAAATATTTGAAATTTGAGGATGTGGTTTTGAATGGTGCACATTGAATGCACAAAAAGTCTGGAGTTGAAATAAGTTTAAAAAATGAAATGCCTTTTTCACAGATCAGTTTTCGTCTGAAACCCTCATACTTCGAAGGAGATGGTCCAGTTTGTACACGAAGTGCATCCAGTTTTTGCCGTAACCCTCTCAACTTTTTATCACATGCTATGTGTGTGAAATGATGATACCATGCGAAGTTTCAACCTTTTCAAAGTTCATTTGTACTGCTTTTCAATTTCGGGGTCATTCAGCACAAAAAAATCATTAAATGCATGAAAAATAGCAAATGAAGTTAGAAATGTTTGAAATTTGAGGATGTGGCTTTGAATGGTGCATATTGAATGCACAAAAAGTCTGGAGTTGAAATAAGTTCAAAAAAATGAAATGCCTTTGTAAAATATGAGTTTTCGTCCGAAACCCTCATACTTCGAAGGAGATGGTCCAGATTGTGCACGAAGTGCATCCAGTTTTTGCCGTAACCCTCACAATTTTTTATCACATGCTATGTGTGTGAAATGATGATACCATGCCAAGTTTCAACCTTTTCATAGTTCATTTGTACTGCTTTTCAATTTCAGGGTCATTCAGCGCAAAAAAAAATCATTAAATGCATGAAAAATAGCAAATGAAGTTACAAATGTTTGAAATTTGAGGATGTGGCTTTGAATGTTGCATATTTAATGCAGAAAAAGTCTTAAGTTGAAATAAGTTTAAAAAAATGAAATGCCTTTGTAACAGATGAGTTTTCGTCTGAAACCCTCATACTTCGAAGGAGATGGTCCAGTTTGTACACGAAGTGCATCTAGTTTTTGCCGTAACCCACTCAGCTTTTTAGCACAAGCTATGTGTGTGAAATGATGATACCATGCCAAGTTTCAACCTTTTCAGAGTTCATTTGTACTGCTTTTCAATTTCAGGGTCATTTAGCGCAAAAAAAATCATTAAATGCGTGAAAAATAGCAAATGAAGTTAGAAATGTTTGAAATTTGAGGATGTGGCTTTGAATGGTGCATATTGAATGCACAAAAAGTCTGGAGTTGAAATAAGTTTTAAAATGAAATGCCTTTGTAACAGATGAGTTTTCGTCCGAAACCCTCATACTTCGACGGAGATGGTCCAGTTTGTACACGAAGTGCATCCAGTTTTTGTCATAACCCTCTCAACTTTTTATCACATGCTATGTGTGTGAAATGATGATACCATGCGAAGTTCAACCTTTTCAGAGTTCATTTGTACTGCTTTTCAATTTCAGGGTCATTCAGTACAAAATAATTATTAAATGCCTGAAAAATAGCAAACGAAGTTACAAATGTTTTAAATTTGAGGATGTGGGTTTGAATGTTGCATATTAAATGCACAAAAAGTCTGGAGTTGAAATAAGTTTAAAAAAATGAAATGCCTTTGTAAAAGATGAGTTTTCGTCCGAAGCTCTCATACTTCGAAGGAGATGGTCCAGTTTGTGCACGAAGTGCATCCAGTTTTGGCCGTAACCCTCGCAACTTTTTATCACATGCTATGTGGGTGAAATTATGATACCATGCCAAGTTTCAACCTTTTCAGAGTCCATTTGAACTGGGTTTCAATTTCAGGGTCATTCAGCGCAAAAAAAAATCATTAAATGCATGAAAAATAGCAAATGAAGTTAGAAATGTTTGAAATTTGAGGATGTGGCTTTGAATGGTGCAAATTTAATGCAGAAAAAGTCTGGAGTTGAAATATGTTTAAAAAATGAAATGCCTTTGTAACCGATGAGTTTTCGTCTAAACCCTCATACTTCGAAGGAGATGGTCCAGTTTGTACACGAAGTGCATCAAGTTTTTGTCGTAACCCACTCAAATTTTTAGCACATGCTATGTGTGTTAAATTATAATAACATGCCAAGTTTCAACCTTTTCAGAGTTCATTTGGACTGCTTTTCAATTTCAAGGGCATTCAGCGCAAAAAAAATCATTAAATGCGTGAAAAATAGCAAATGAAGTTAGAAATGTTTGAAATTTGAGGATGTGGCTTTGAATGGTGCATATTGAATGCAGAAAAAGTCTGGAGTTGAAATAAGTTTAAAAAATGAAATGCCTTTGTAACAGATGAGTTTTCGTCCGATACCCTCATACTTCGAAGGAGATGGTCCAGTTTGTACACGAAGTGCATCCAGTTTTTGTCGTAACCCTCTGAACTTTTTATCACATGCTATGTGTGTGAAATTATGATACCATGCGAATTTTCAACCATTTCAGAGTTCATTTGTACTGCTTTTCAATTTTAGCGTAATTCTGCACAAAAAATCATTAAATGCATGAAAAATAGCAAACGAAGTGAGAAATGTTTTAAATATGAGGATGTGGCTTTGAATGTTGCATATTGAATGCACAAAAAGTCTGGAGTTGAAATAAGATAAAAAAATGAAATGCCTTTGTAAAAGATGAGTTTTCGTCCGAAACCCTCATACTTCGAAGGAGATGGTCCAGTTTGTGCACGAAGTGCATCCACTTTTTGCCGTAACCCTCCCAACTTTTTATCACATGCTATGTGGGAGAAATGATGTTACCATGCCAAGTTTCAACCTATTCAGAGTTCATTTGTACTGCTTTTCAATTTCAGGGTCATTTAGCGCAAAAAAAAATCATTAAATGCATGAAAAATAGCAAATGAAGTGAGAAATGTTTGAAATTTGAGGTTGTGGCTTTGAATGGTGCATATTGAATGAACCAAAAGTCTGAAGTTGAAATAAGTTTAAAAAATGAAATGCCTTTGTAACAGGTGAGTATTCTTCTGAAACACTCATACTTCGAAGGAGATGGTCCAGTTTGTGCACGAAGTGCATCCAGTTTTTGCCGTAACCCTCTCAACTTTTTATCACATGCTATGTGGGTGAAATTATGATACCATGCCAAGTTTCAACCTTTTCAGAGTTCATTTGTACCGCTTTTCAATTTCAGGGTCATTTATCGCAACAAAATCATTAAATGTATGAAAAATAGCAAATGAAGTTAGAAATGTTTGAAATTTGAGGATGTGGCTTTCAATTGTTCATATTGAATGCACAAAAAGTCTGGAGTTGAAATAAGTTTCAAAAAATGAAATGCCTTTGTAAAAGATGAGTTTTCGTCCGAAACCCTCATACTTCGAAGGAGATGGTCCAGTTTGTGCACGAAGTGCATCCAGTTTTTTCCGTAACCCTCTCAACTTTTTATCACATGCTATGTGGGTGAAATGATGATGCCATGCCAAGTTTCAACCTTTTCAGAGTTCATTTGTACCGATTTTCAATTTCAGGGTCATTTAGCGCAACAAAATCATTAAATGTATGAAAAATAGCAAATGAAGTTAGAAATGTTTGAAATTTGAGGATGTGGCTTTGAATGGTGCACATTGAATGCACAAAAAGTCTGGAGTTGAAATAAGTTTAAAAAATGAAATGCCTTCGTAACAGATGAGTTTTCGTCCGAAACCCTCATAATTCGAAGGAGATGGTCCAGTTTGTGCACCAAGTGCATCCAGTTTTTGCTGTAACCATCTCAACTTTTTATCACATGCTATGTGGGTGAAATGATGATACCATGCCAAGTTTCAAGCTCTTCATAGTTCATTTGTACTGCTTTTCAATTTCAGGGTCATTCAGCGCAAAAAAAAATCATTAAATGCATGAAAAATAGCAAATGAAGTTACAAATGTTTGAAATTTGAGGATGTGGCTTTGAATGTTGCATATTTAATGCAGAAAAAGTCTGGAGTTGAAATAAGTTTAAAAAAATGAAATGCCTTTGTAACAGATGAGTTTTCGTCTGAAACACTCATACTTCGAAGGAGATGGTCCAGTTTGTACACGAAGTGCATTCAGTTTTTGCCGTAACCCTCTCAACTTTTTATCACATGCTATGTCGGTGAAATGATGATACCATGCCAAGTTTCAACCTTTTCAGAGTTCATTTGTACTGCTTTTCAATTTCAGGGTCATTTAGCGCAACAAAATCATTAAATGTATGAAAAATAGCAAATGAAGTTAGAAATGTTTGAAATTTGAGGATGTGGCTTTCAATGGTTCATATTGAATGAACAAAAAGTCTGGAGTTGAAATAAGTGTAAAAAATGAAATGCCTTTGTAACAGATGAGTTTTCGTCTGAAACACTCATACTTCGAAGGAGATGGTCCAGTTTGTACACGAAGTGCATTCAGTTTTTGCCGTAACCCTCTCAACTTTTTATCACGTGCTACGTCGGTGAAATTATGATACCATGCCAAGTTTCAACCTTTTCAGAGTTCATTTGTACTGCTTTTTAATTTCAGGGTGATTTAGCGCAACAAAATTATTAAATGTATGAAAAATAGCAAATGAAGTTAGAAATGTTTGAAATTTGAGGATGTGGCTTTCAATGGTTCATATTGAATGCACAAAAAGTCTGGAGTTGAAGTAAGTGTAAAAAATGAAATGCCTTTGTAACAGATGAGTTTTCGTCCGAAACCCTCATACTTCGAAGGAGATGGTCCAGTTTGTGCACGAAGTGCATCCAGTTTTTGCCGTAACCCTCTCAACTTTTGATCACATGCTATGTGGGTGAAATGATGATACCATGCCAAGTTTCAACCTTTTCAGAGTTCATTTGTACTGGTTTTCAATTTCAGGGTCATTCAGCGCAAAAAAATCATTAAATGCATGAAAAATAGCAAATGAAGTTAGAAATGTTTGAAATTTGAAGATGTGGCTTTGAATGGTGCATATTTAATGCACAAAAAGTCTTGAGTTTAAATAAGTTTAAAAAATGAAATGCTTTGTAACAGATGAGTTTTCGTGTGAAACCCTCATACTTCGAAGGAGATGGTCCAGTTTGTACACGAAGTGCATCTAGTTTTTGCCGTAACCCACTCAAATTTTTAGCACATGCTATGTGTGTGAAATGATGATAACATGCCAAGTTTCAACCTTTTCAGAGTTCATTTGTACTGCTTTTCAATTTCAGGGTCATTCAGTGCAAAAAAAATCATTAAATGCGTGAAAAATAGCAAATTAAGTTGGAAATGTTTGAAATTTGAGGATGTGGCTTTTAATGGTGCATATTGAATGCACAAAAAGTCTGGAGTTGAAATAAGTTTAAAAAATGAAATGCCTTTGTAACAGATGAGTTTTCGTCCGAAACCCTCATACTTCGAAGGAGATGGTCCAGTTGTACACGAAGTGCATCCAGTTTTTGCCGTATCCCTCTCAACTTTTTATCACATGCTATGTGTGTGAAATGATGATACCATGAGAAGTGTCAACCTTTTCAGAGTTCATTTGTACTGCATTTCAATTTCAGGGTCATTCAACACAAAAAAAATCATTAAATGCCTGTAAAATAGCAAACGAAGTTAGAAATGTTTTAAATTTGAGGATGTGGCTTTGAATGGTGTATATTGAATGCACAAAAAGTCTGGAGTTGAAATATGTTTAAAAAAATGAAATGCCTTTGTAAAAGATGAGTTTTCGTCCGATACCCTCATACTTCGAAGGAGATGGTCCAGTTTGTACACGAAGTGCATCTAGTTTTTGCCGTAACCCACTCAACTTCTAAGCACATGCTATTTGTGTGAAATGATGATACCATGCCAAGTTTCAACCTTTTCAGAGTTCATTTGTACTGCTTTTCAATTTCAGGGTCATTCAGCGCAAAAAAAATCAATAAATGCGTGAAAAATAGCAAATGAAGTTAGAAATGTTTGAAATTTAAGGATGTGGCTTTGAATGGTGCATATTTAATGCAAAAAAAAGTCTGGAGTTGAAATAAGTTAAAACAATGAAATGCCTTTGTAACAGATGAGTTTTCGTCTGAAACACTCATACTTCGAAGGAGATGGTCCAGTTTGTACACGAAGTGCATCCAGTTTTTGTCATAACCCTCTCAACTTTTTATCACATGCTATGTGTGTGAAATGATGATACCATGCGAAGTTCAACCTTTTCAGAGTTCATTTGTACTGATTTTCAATTTCAGGGTCATTCAGTACAAAATAATTATTAAATGCCTGAAAAATAGCAAACGAAGTTACAAATGTTTTAAATTAGAGGATGTGGGTTTGAATGTTGCATATTAAATGCACAAAAAGTCTGGAGTTGAAATAAGTTTAAAAAAATGAAATGCCTTTGTAAAAGATGAGTTTTCGTCCGAAGCTCTCATACTTCGAAGGAGATGGTCCAGTTTGTGCACGAAGTGCATCCAGTTTTGGCCGTAACCCTCGCAACTTTTTATCACATGCTATGTGGGTGAAATTATGATACCATGCCAAGTTTCAACCTTTTCAGAGTCCATTTGTACTGGTTTTCAATTTCAGGGTCATTCAGCGCAAAAAAAAATCATTAAATGCATGAAAAATAGCAAATGAAGTTAGAAATGTTTGAAATTTGAGGATGTGGCTTTGAATGGTGCATATTTAATGCAGAAAAAGTCTGGAGTTGAAATATGTTTAAAAACTGAAATGCCTTTGTAACCGATGAGTTTTCGTCTAAACCCTCATACTTCGAAGGAGATGGTCCAGTTTGTACACGAAGTGCATCAAGTTTTTGTCGTAACCCACTCAAATTTTTAGCACATGCTATGTGTGTTAAATTATAATAACATGCCAAGTTTCAACCTTTTTCAGAGTTCATTTGGACTGCTTTTCAATTTCAGGGGCATTCAGCGCAAAAAAAATCATTAAATGCGTGAAAAATAGCAAATGAAGTTAGAAATGTTTGAAATTTGAGGATGTGGCTTTGAATGGTGCATATTGAATGCAGAAAAAGTCTGGAGTTGAAATAAGTTTAAAAAATGAAATGCCTTTGTAACAGATGAGTTTTCGTCCGATACCCTCATACTTCGAAGGAGATGGTCCAGTTTGTACACGAAGTGCATCCAGTTTTTGTCGTAACCCTCTGAACTTTTTATCACATGCTATGTGTGTGAAATTATGATACCATGCGAAGTTTCAACCATTTCAGAGTTCATTTGTACTGCTTTTCAATTTTAGGGTAATTCTGCACAAAAAAATCATTAAATGCATGAAAAATAGCAAACGAAGTTAGAAATGTTTTAAATATGAGGATGTGGCTTTGAATGTTGCATATTGAATGCACAAAAAGTCTGGAGTTGAAATAAGCTAAAAAAATGAAATGCCTTTGTAAAAGATGAGTTTTCGTCCGAAACCCTCATACTTCGAAGGAGATGGTCCAGTTTGTGCACGAAGTGCATCCACTTTTTGCCGTAACCCTCCCAACTTTTTATCACATGCTATGTGGGAGAAATGATGATACCATGCCAAGTTTCAACCTTTTCAGAGTTCATTTGTACTGCTTTTCAATTTCAGGGTCATTTAGCGCAAAAAAAAATCATTAAATGCATGAAAAATAGCAAATGAAGTTAGAAATGTTTGAAATTTGAGGTTGTGGCTTTGAATGGTGCATATTGAATGAACCAAAAGTCTGAAGTTGAAATAAGTTTAAAAAATGAAATGCCTTTGTAACAGGTGAGTATTCTTCTGAAACACTCATACTTCGAAGGAGATGGTCCAGTTTGTACACGAAGTGCATCCAGTTTTTGTCGTAACCCTCTCAACTTTTTATCACATGCTATGTCGGTGAAATGATGATACCATGGCGAGTTTCAACCTTTTCAGAGTTCATTTGTACCGCTTTTCAATTTCAGGGTCATTTATCGCAACAAAATCATTAAATGTAGGAAACATGGAAAATGAAGTTAGAAATGTTTGAAATTTGAGGATGTGGCTTTCAATGGTTCATATTGAATGCACAAAAAGTCTGAAGTTGAAATAATTTAAAAAAAATGAAATGCCTTTGTAACAGATGAGTTTTCGTGCGAAGCCCTCATACTTCGAAGGAGATGGTCCAGTTTGTGCACGAAGTGCATCCAGTTTTTGCCGTAACCCTCTCAACTTTTTATCACATGCTATGTGGGTGAAATTATGATACCATGCCAAGTTTCAACCTTTTCAGAGTTCATTTGTACCGCTTTTCAATTTCAGGGTCATTTATCGCAACAAAATCATTAAATGTAGGAAACATGGAAAATGAAGTTAGAAATGTTTGAAATTTGAGGATGTGGCTTTCAATGGTTCATATTGAATGCACAAAAAGTCTGAAGTTGAAATAATTTTAAAAAAATGAAATGCCTTTGTAACAGATGAGTTTTCGTGCGAAGCCCTCATACTTCGAAGGAGATGGTCCAGTTTGTGCACGAAGTGCATCCAGTTTTTGCCGTAACCCTCTCAACTTTTTATCACATGCTATGTGGGTGAAATTATGATACCATGCCAAGTTTCAACCTTTTCAGAGTTCATTTGTACCGCTTTTCAATTTCAGGGTCATTTATCGCAACAAAATCATTAAATGTATGAAAAATAGCAAATGAAGTTAGAAATGTTTGAAATTTGAGGATGTGTCTTTCAATTGTTCATATTGAATGCACAAAAAGTCTGGAGTTGAAATAACTTTCAAAAAATGAAATGCCTTTGTAAAAGACGAGTTTTCGTCCGAAACCCTCATACTTCGAAGGAGATGGTCCAGTTTGTGCACGAAGTGCATCCAGTTTTTTCCGTAACCCTCTCAACTTTTTATCACATGCTATGTGGGTGAAATGATGATGCCATGCCAAGTTTCAACCTTTTTAGAGTTCATTTGTACCGATTTTCAATTTCAGGGTCATTTAGCGCAACAAAATCATTAAATGTATGAAAAATAGCAAATGAAGTTAGAAATGTTTGAAATTTGAGGATGTGGCTTTGAATGGTGCACATTGAATGCACAAAAAGTCTGGAGTTGAAATAAGTTTAAAAAATGAAATGCCTTCGTAACAGATGAGTTTTCGTCCGAAACCCTCATAATTCGAAGGAGATGGTCCAGTTTGTGCACGAAGTGCATCCAGTTTTTGCTGTAACCATCTCAACTTTTTATCACATGCTATGTGGGTGAGATGATGATACCATGCCAAGTTTCAAGCTCTTCATAGTTCATTTGTACTGCTTTTCAATTTCAGGGTCATTCAGCGCAAAAAAATATCATTAAATGCATGAAAAATAGCAAATGAAGTTACAAATGTTTGAAATTTGAGGATGTGGCTTTGAATGTTGCATATTTAATGCAGAAAAATTCTGGAGTTGAAATAAGTTTAAAAAAATGAAATGCCTTTGTAACAGATGAGTTTTCGTCTGAAACACTCATACTTCGAAGGAGATGGTCCAGTTTGTACACGAAGTGCATTCAGTTTTTGCCGTAACCCTCTCAACTTTTTATCACATGCTATGTCGGTGAAATGATGATACCATGCCAAGTTTCAACCTTTTCAGATTTCATTTGTACTGCTTTTCAATTTCAGGGTCATTTAGCGCAACAAAATCATTAAATGTATGAAAAATAGCAAATGAAGTTAGAAATGTTTGAAATTTGAGGATGTGGCTTTCAATGGTTCATATTGAATGAACAAAAAGTCTGGAGTTGAAATAAGTGTAAAAAATGAAATGCCTTTGTAACAGATGAGTTTTCGTCTGAAACACTCATACTTCGAAGGAGATGGTCCAGTTTGTACACGAAGTGCATTCAGTTTTTGCCGTAACCCTCTCAACTTTTTATCACGTGCTACGTCGGTGAAATTATGATACCATGCCAAGTTTCAACCTTTTCAGAGTTCATTTGTACTGCTTTTCAATTTCAGGGTGATTTAGCGCAACAAAATTATTAAATGTTTGAAAAATAGCAAATGAAGTTAGAAATGTTTGAAATTTGAGGATGTGGCTTTCAATGGTTCATATTGAATGCACAAAAAGTCTGGAGTTGAAGTAAGTGTAAAAAATGAAATGCCTTTGTAACAGATGAGTTTTCGTCCGAAACCCTCATACTTCGAAGGAGATGGTCCAGTTTGTGCACGAAGTGCATCCAGTTTTTGCCGTAACCCTCTCAACTTTTGATCACATGCTATGTGGGTGAAATGATGATACCATGCCAAGTTTCAACCTTTTCAGAGTTCATTTGTACTGGTTTTCAATTTCAGGGTCATTCAGCGCAAAAAAATCATTAAATGCATGAAAAATAGCAAATGAAGTTAGAAATGTTTGAAATTTGAAGATGTGGCTTTGAATGGTGCATATTTAATGCAGAAAAAGTCTGGAGTTGAAATAAGTTTAAAAAATGAAATGCTTTGTAACAGATGAGTTTTCGTGTGAAACCCTCATACTTCGAAGGAGATGGTCCAGTTTGTACACGAAGTGCATCTAGTTTTTGCCGTAACCCACTCAAATTTTTAGCACATGCTATGTGTGTGAAATGATGATAACATGCCAAGTTTCAACCTTTTCAGAGTTCATTTGTACTGCTTTTCAATTTCAGGGTCATTCAGTGCAAAAAAAATCACTAAATGCGTGAAAAATAGCAAATGAAGTTGGAAATGTTTGAAATTTGAGGATGTGGCTTTTAATGGTGCATATTGAATGCACAAAAAGTCTGGAGTTGAAATAAGTTTAAAAAATGAAATGCCTTTGTAACAGATGAGTTTTCGTCCGAAACCCTCATACTTCGAAGGAGATGGTCCAGTTTGTACACGAAGTGCATCCAGTTTTTGCCGTATCCCTCTCAACTTTTTATCACATGCTATGTGTGTGAAATGATGATACCATGAGAAGTGTCAACCTTTTCAGAGTTCATTTGTACTGCATTTCAATTTCAGGGTCATTCAACACAAAAAAAAATCATTAAATGCCTGTAAAATAGCAAACGAAGTTAGAAATGTTTTAAATTTGAGGATGTGGCTTTGAATGGTGTATATTGAATGCACAAAAAGTCTGGAGTTGAAATATGTTTAAAAAAATGAAATGCCTTTGTAAAAGATGAGTTTTCGTCCGATACCCTCATACTTCGAAGGAGATGGTCCAGTTTGTACACGAAGTGCATCTAGTTTTTGCCGTAACCCACTCAACTTTTTAGCACATGCTATTTGTGTGAAATGATGATACCATGCCAAGTTTCAACCTTTTCAGAGTTCATTTGTACTGCTTTTCAATTTCAGGGTCATTCAGCGCAAAAAAAATCAATAAATGCGTGAAAAATAGCAAATGAAGTTAGAAATGTTTGAAATTTTAGGATGTGGCTTTGAATGGTGCATATTTAATGCAGAAAAAGTCTGGAGTTGAAATAAGTTTAAAAAATGAAATGCTTTGTAACAGATGAGTTTTCGTGTGAAACCCTCATACTTCGAAGGAGATGGTCCAGTTTGTACACGAAGTGCATCTAGTTTTTGCCGTAACCCACTCAAATTTTTAGCACATGCTATGTGTGTGAAATGATGATAACATGCCAAGTTTCAACCTTTTCAGAGTTCATTTGTACTGCTTTTCAGTTTCAGGGTCATTCAGTGCAAAAAAAATCATTAAATGCGTGAAAAATAGCAAATGAAGTTGGAAATGTTTGAAATTTGAGGATGTGGCTTTTAATGGTGCATATTGAATGCACAAAATGTCTGGAGTTGAAATAAGTTTAAAAAATGAAATGCCTTTGTAACAGATGAGTTTTCGTCCGAAACCCTCATACTTCGAAGGAGATGGTCCAGTTTGTACACGAAGTGCATCCAGTTGTTGCCGTATCCCTCTCAACTTTTTATCACATGCTATGTGTGTGAAATGATGATACCATGAGAAGTGTCAACCTTTTCAGAGTTCATTTGTACTGCATTTCAATTTCAGGGTCATTCAACACAAAAAAAATCATTAAATGCCTGTAAAATAGCAAACGAAGTTAGAAATGTTTTAAATTTGAGGATGTGGCTTTGAATGGTGTATATTGAATGCACAAAAAGTCTGGAGTTGAAATATGTTTAAAAAAATGAAATGCCTTTGTAAAAGATGAGTTTTCGTCCGATACCCTCATACTTCGAAGGAGATGGTCCAGTTTGTACACGAAGTGCATCCAGTTTTTGTCGTAACCCTCTGAACTTTTTATCACATGCTATGTGTGTGAAATTATGATACCATGCGAAGTTTCAACCATTTCAGAGTTCATTTGTACTGCTTTTCAATTTTAGGGTAATTCTGCACAAAAAAATCATTAAATGCATGAAAAATAGCAAACGAAGTAAGAAATGTTTTAAATATGAGGATGTGGCTTTGAATATTGCATATTGAATGCACAAAAAGTCTGGAGTTGAAATAAGCTAAAAAAATGAAATGCCTTTGTAAAAGATGAGTTTTCGTCCGAAACCCTCATACTTCGAAGGAGATAGTCCAGTTTGTGCACGAAGTGCATCCACTTTTTGCCGTAACCCTCCCAACTTTTTATCACATGCTATGTGGGAGAAATGATGATACCATGCCAAGTTTCAACCTTTTCAGAGTTCATTTGTACTGCTTTTCAATTTCAGGGTCATTTAGCGCAAAAAAAAAATCATTAAATGCATGAAAAATAGCAAATGAAGTTAGAAATGTTTGAAATTTGAGGTTGTGGCTTTGAATGGTGCATATTGAATGAACCAAAAGTCTGAAGTTGAAATAAGTTTAAAAAATGAAATGCCTTTGTAACAGGTGAGTATTCTTCTGAAACACTCATACTTCGAAGGAGATGGTCCAGTTTGTACACGAAGTGCATCCAGTTTTTGTCGTAACCCTCTCAACTTTTTATCACATGCTATGTCGGTGAAATGATGATACCATGGCGAGTTTCAACCTTTTCAGAGTTCATTTGTACCGCTTTTCAATTTCAGGGTCATTTATCGCAACAAAATCATTAAATGTAGGAAACATGGAAAATGAAGTTAGAAATGTTTGAAATTTGAGGATGTGGCTTTCAATGGTTCATATTGAATGCACAAAAAGTCTGGAGTTGAAATAATTTAAAAAAAATGAAATGCCTTTGTAACAGATGAGTTTTCGTGCGAAGCCCTCATACTTCGAAGGAGATGGTCCAGTTTGTGCACGAAGTGCATCCAGTTTTTGCCGTAACCCTCTCAACTTTTTATCACATGCTATGTGGGTGAAATTATGATACCATGCCAAGTTTCAACCTTTTCAGAGTTCATTTGTACCGCTTTTCAATTTCAGGGTCATTTATCGCAACAAAATCATTAAATGTATGAAAATTAGCAAATGAAGTTAGAAATGTTTGAAATTTGAGGATGTGGCTTTCAATTGTTCATATTGAATGCACAAAAAGTCTGGAGTTGAAATAAGTTTCAAAAAATGAAATTCCTTTGTAAAAGATGAGTTTTCGTCCGAAACCCTCATACTTCGAAGGAGATGGTCCAGTTTGTGCACGAAGTGCATCCAGTTTTTTCCGTAACCCTCTCAACTTTTTATCACATGCTATGTGGGTGAAATGATGACGCCATGCCAAGTTTCAACCTTTTCAGAGTTCATTTGTACCGATTTTCAATTTCAGGGTCATTTAGCGCAACAAAATCATTAAATGTATGAAAAATAGCAAATGAAGTTAGAAATGTTTGAAATTTGAGGATGTGGCTTTGAATGGTGCACATTGAATGCACAAAAAGTCTGGAGTTGAAATAAGTTTAAAAAATGAAATGCCTTCGTAACAGATGAGTTTTCGTCCGAAACCCTCATAATTCGAAGGAGATGGTCCAGTTTGTGCACGAAGTGCATCCAGTTTTTGCTGTAACCATCTCAACTTTTTATCACATGCTATGTGGGTGAAATGATGATACCATGCCAAGTTTCAAGCTCTTCATAGTTCATTTGTACTGCTTTTCAATTTCAGGGTCATTCAGCGCAAAAAAAAATCATTAAATGCATGAAAAATAGCAAATGAAGTTACAAATGTTTGAAATTTGAGGATGTGGCTTTGAATGTTGCATATTTAATGCAGAAAAATTCGGGAGTTGAAATAAGTTTAAAAAAATGAAATGCCTTTGTAACAGATGAGTTTTCGTCTGAAACACAAATACTTCGAAGGAGATGGTCCAGTTTGTACACGAAGTGCATTCAGTTTTTGCCGTAACCCTCTCAAATTTTTATCACATGCTATGTCGGTGAAATGATGATACCATGCCAAGTTTCAACCTTTTCAGAGTTCATTTGTACTGCTTTTCAATTTCAGGGTCATTTAGCGCAACAAAATCATTAAATGTATGAAAAATAGCAAATGAAGTTAGAAATGTTTGAAATTTGAGGATGTGGCTTTCAATGGTTCATATTGAATGAACAAAAAGTCTGGAGTTGAAATAAGTGTAAAAAATGAAATGCCTTTGTAACAGATGAGTTTTCGTCTGAAACACTCATACTTCGAAGGAGATGGTCCAGTTTGTACACGAAGTGCATTCAGTTTTTGCCGTAACCCTCTCAACTTTTTATCACGTGCTACGTCGGTGAAATTATGATACCATGCCAAGTTTCAACCTTTTCAGAGTTCATTTGTACTGCTTTTCAATTTCAGGGTGATTTAGCGCAACAAAATTATTAAATGTATGAAAAATAGCAAATGAAGTTAGAAATGTTTGAAATTTGAGGATGTGGCTTTCAATGGTTCATATTGAATGCACAAAAAGTCTGGAGTTGAAGTAAGTGTAAAAAATGAAATGCCTTTGTAACAGATGAGTTTTCGTCCGAAACCCTCATACTTCGAAGGAGATGGTCCAGTTTGTGCACGAAGTGCATCCAGTTTTTGCCGTAACCCTCTCAACTTTTGATCACATGCTATGTGGGTGAAATGATGATACCATGCCAAGTTTCAACCTTTTCAGAGTTCATTTGTACTGGTTTTCAATTTCAGGGTCATTCAGCGCAAAAAAATCATTAAATGCATGAAAAATAGCAAATGAAGTTAGAAATGTTTGAAATTTGAAGATGTGGCTTTGAATGGTGCATATTTAATGCAGAAAAAGTCTGGAGTTGAAATAAGTTTAAAAAATGAAATGCTTTGTAACAGATGAGTTTTCGTGTGAAACCCTCATACTTCGAAGGAGATGGTCCAGTTTGTACACGAAGTGCATCTAGTTTTTGCCGTAACCCACTCAAATTTTTAGCACATGCTATGTGTGTGAAATGATGATAACATGCCAAGTTTCAACCTTTTCAGAGTTCATTTGTACTGCTTTTCAATTTCAGGGTCATTCAGTGCAAAAAAAATCATTAAATGCGTGAAAAATAGCAAATGAAGTTGGAAATGTTTGAAATTTGAGGATGTGGCTTTTAATGGTGCATATTGAATGCACAAAAAGTCTGGAGTTGAAATAAGTTTAAAAAATGAAATGCCTTTGTAACAGATGAGTTTTCGTCCGAAACCCTCATACTTCGAAGGAGATGGTCCAGTTTGTACACGAAGTGCATCCAGTTTTTGCCGTATCCCTCTCAACTTTTTATCACATGCTATGTGTGTGAAATGATGATACCATGAGAAGTGTCAACCTTTTCAGAGTTCATTTGTACTGCATTTCAATTTCAGGGTCATTCAACACAAAAAAAATCATTAAATGCCTGTAAAATAGCAAACGAAGTTAGAAATGTTTTAAATTTGAGGATGTGGCTTTGAATGGTGTATATTGAATGCACAAAAAGTCTGGAGTTGAAATATGTTTAAAAAAATGAAATGCCTTTGTAAAAGATGAGTTTTCGTCCGATACCCTCATACTTCGAAGGAGATGGTCCAGTTTGTACACGAAGTGCATCCAGTTTTTGTCGTAACCCTCTGAACTTTTTATCACATGCTATGTGTGTGAAATTATGATACCATGCGAAGTTTCAACCATTTCAGAGTTCATTTGTACTGCTTTTCAATTTTAGGGTAATTCTGCACAAAAAAATCATTAAATGCATGAAAAATAGCAAACGAAGTAAGAAATGTTTTAAATATGAGGATGTGGCTTTGAATGTTGCATATTGAATGCACAAAAAGTCTGGAGTTGAAATAAGCTAAAAAAATGAAATGCCTTTGTAAAAGATGAGTTTTCGTCCGAAACCCTCATACTTCGAAGGAGATAGTCCAGTTTGTGCACGAAGTGCATCCACTTTTTGCCGTAACCCTCCCAACTTTTTATCACATGCTATGTGGGAGAAATGATGATACCATGCCAAGTTTCAACCTTTTCAGAGTTCATTTGTACTGCTTTTCAATTTCAGGGTCATTTAGCGCAAAAAAAAAATCATTAAATGCATGAAAAATAGCAAATGAAGTTAGAAATGTTTGAAATTTGAGGTTGTGGCTTTGAATGGTGCATATTGAATGAACCAAAAGTCTGAAGTTGAAATAAGTTTAAAAAATGAAATGCCTTTGTAACAGGTGAGTATTCTTCTGAAACACTCATACTTCGAAGGAGATGGTCCAGTTTGTACACGAAGTGCATCCAGTTTTTGTCGTAACCCTCTCAACTTTTTATCACATGCTATGTCGGTGAAATGATGATACCATGGCGAGTTTCAACCTTTTCAGAGTTCATTTGTACCGCTTTTCAATTTCAGGGTCATTTATCGCAACAAAATCATTAAATGTAGGAAACATGGAAAATGAAGTTAGAAATGTTTGAAATTTGAGGATGTGGCTTTCAATGGTTCATATTGAATGCACAAAAAGTCTGGAGTTGAAATAATTTAAAAAAAATGAAATGCCTTTGTAACAGATGAGTTTTCGTGCGAAGCCCTCATACTTCGAAGGAGATGGTCCAGTTTGTGCACGAAGTGCATCCAGTTTTTGCCGTAACCCTCTCAACATTTTATCACATGCTATGTGGGTGAAATTATGATACCATGCCAAGTTTCAACCTTTTCAGAGTTCATTTGTACCGCTTTTCAATTTCAGGGTCATTTATCGCAACAAAATCATTAAATGTATGAAAATTAGCAAATGAAGTTAGAAATGTTTGAAATTTGAGGATGTGGCTTTCAATTGTTCATATTGAATGCACAAAAAGTCTGGAGTTGAAATAAGTTTCAAAAAATGAAATTCCTTTGTAAAAGATGAGTTTTCGTCCGAAACCCTCATACTTCGAAGGAGATGGTCCAGTTTGTGCACGAAGTGCATCCAGTTTTTTCCGTAACCCTCTCAACTTTTTATCACATGCTATGTGGGTGAAATGATGACGCCATGCCAAGTTTCAACCTTTTCAGAGTTCATTTGTACCGATTTTCAATTTCAGGGTCATTTAGCGCAACAAAATCATTAAATGTATGAAAAATAGCAAATGAAGTTAGAAATGTTTGAAATTTGAGGATGTGGCTTTGAATGGTGCACATTGAATGCACAAAAAGTCTGGAGTTGAAATAAGTTTAAAAAATGAAATGCCTTCGTAACAGATGAGTTTTCGTCCGAAACCCTCATAATTCGAAGGAGATGGTCCAGTTTGTGCACGAAGTGCATCCAGTTTTTGCTGTAACCATCTCAACTTTTTATCACATGCTATGTGGGTGAAATGATGATACCATGCCAAGTTTCAAGCTCTTCATAGTTCATTTGTACTGCTTTTCAATTTCAGGGTCATTCAGCGCAAAAAAAAATCATTAAATGCATGAAAAATAGCAAATGAAGTTACAAATGTTTGAAATTTGAGGATGTGGCTTTGAATGTTGCATATTTAATGCAGAAAAATTCTGGAGTTGAAATAAGTTTAAAAAAATGAAATGCCTTTGTAACAGATGAGTTTTCGTCTGAAACACAAATACTTCGAAGGAGATGGTCCAGTTTGTACACGAAGTGCATTCAGTTTTTGCCGTAACCCTCTCAACTTTTTATCACATGCTATGTCGGTGAAATGATGATACCATGCCAAGTTTCAACCTTTTCAGAGTTCATTTGTACTACTTTTCAATTTCAGGGTCATTTAGCGCAACAAAATCATTAAATGTATGAAAAATAGCAAATGAAGTTAGAAATGTTTGAAATTTGAGGATGTGGCTTTCAATGGTTCATATTGAATGAACAAAAAGTCTGGAGTTGAAATAAGTGTAAAAAATGAAATGCCTTTGTAACAGATGAGTTTTCGTCTGAAACACTCATACTTCGAAGGAGATGGTCCAGTTTGTACACGAAGTGCATTCAGTTTTTGCCGTAACCCTCTCAACTTTTTATCACGTGCTACGTCGGTGAAATTATGATACCATGCCAAGTTTCAACCTTTTCAGAGTTCATTTGTACTGCTTTTCAATTTCAGGGTGATTTAGCGCAACAAAATTATTAAATGTATGAAAAATAGTAAATGAAGTTAGAAATGTTTGAAATTTGAGGATGTGGCTTTCAATGGTTCATATTGAATGCACAAAAAGTCTGGAGTTGAAGTAAGTGTAAAAAATGAAATGCCTTTGTAACAGATGAGTTTTCGTCCGAAACCCTCATACTTCGAAGGAGATGGTCCAGTTTGTGCACGAAGTGCATCCAGTTTTTGCCGTAACCCTCTCAACTTTTGATCACATGCTATGTGGGTGAAATGATGATACCATGCCAAGTTTCAACCTTTTCAGAGTTCATTTGTACTGGTTTTCAATTTCAGGGTCATTCAGCGCAAAAAAATCATTAAATGCATGAAAAATAGCAAATGAAGTTAGAAATGTTTGAAATTTGAAGATGTGGCTTTGAATGGTGCATATTTAATGCAGAAAAAGTCTGGAGTTGAAATAAGTTTAAAAAATGAAATGCTTTGTAACAGATGAGTTTTCGTGTGAAACCCTCATACTTCGAAGGAGATGGTCCAGTTTGTACACGAAGTGCATCTAGTTTTTGCCGTAACCCACTCAAATTTTTAGCACATGCTATGTGTGTGAAATGATGATAACATGCCAAGTTTCAACCTTTTCAGAGTTCATTTGTACTGCTTTTCAATTTCAGGGTCATTCAGTGCAAAAAAAATCATTAAATGCGTGAAAAATAGCAAATGAAGTTGGAAATGTTTGAAATTTGAGGATGTGGCTTTTAATGGTGCATATTGAATGCACAAAAAGTCTGGAGTTGAAATAAGTTTAAAAAATGAAATGCCTTTGTAACAGATGAGTTTTCGTCCGAAACCCTCATACTTCGAAGGAGATGGTCCAGTTTGTACACGAAGTGCATCCAGTTTTTGCCGTATCCCTCTCAACTTTTTATCACATGCTATGTGTGTGAAATGATGATACCATGAGAAGTGTCAACCTTTTCAGAGTTCATTTGTACTGCATTTCAATTTCAGGGTCATTCAACACAAAAAAAATCATTAAATGCCTGTAAAATAGCAAACGAAGTTAGAAATGTTTTAAATTTGAGGATGTGGCTTTGAATGGTGTATATTGAATGCACAAAAAGTCTGGAGTTGAAATATGTTTAAAAAAATGAAATGCCTTTGTAAAAGATGAGTTTTCGTCCGATACCCTCATACTTCGAAGGAGATGGTCCAGTTTGTACACGAAGTGCATCTAGTTTTTGCCGTAACCCACTCAACTTTTTAGCACATGCTATTTGTGTGAAATGATGATACCATGCCAAGTTTCAACCTTTTCAGAGTTCATTTGTACTGCTTTTCAATTTCAGGGTCATTCAGCGCAAAAAAAATCAATAAATGCGTGAAAAATAGCAAATGAAGTTAGAAATGTTTGAAATTTTAGGATGTGGCTTTGAATGGTGCATATTTAATGCAGAAAAAGTCTGGAGTTGAAATAAGTTTAAACAATGAAATGCCTTTGTAACAGATGAGTTTTCGTCTGAAACACTCATACTTCGAAGGAGATGGTCCAGTTTGTACACGAAGTGCATTCAGTTTTTGCCGTAACCCTCTCAACTTTTTATCACATGCTATGTCGGTGAAATGATGATACCATGCCAAGTTTCAACCTTTTCAGAGTTCATTTGTACCGATTTTCAATTTCTGGGTCATTTAGCGCAACAAAATCATTAAATGTATGAAAAATAGCAAATGAACTTAGAAATGTTTGAAATTTGAGGATGTGGCTTTGAATGGTTCATATTGAATGCACAAAAAGTCTGGAGTTGAAATATTTTAAAAAAAATGAAATGCCTTCGTAACAGATGAGTTTTCGTCCGAAACCCTCATAATTCGAAGGAGATGGTCCAGTTTGTGCACGAAGTGCATCCAGTTTTTGTTGTAACCATCTCAACTTTTTATCACATGCTATGTGGGTGAAATGATGATACCATGCCAAGTTTCAAGCTCTTCATAGTTCATTTGTACTGCTTTTCAATTTCAGGGTCATTCAGCGCAAAAAAAAATCATTAAATGCATGAAAAATAGCAAATGAAGTTACAAATGTTTGAAATTTGAGGATGTGGCTTTGAATGTTGCATATTTAATGCAGAAAAAGTCTGGAGTTGAAATAAGTTTAAAAAAATGAAATGCCTTTGTAACAGATGAGTTTTCGTCTGAAACACTCATACTTCGAAGGAGATGGTCCAGTTTGTACACGAAGTGCATTCAGTTTTTGCCGTAACCCTCTCAACTTTTTATCACATGCTATGTCGGTGAAATGATGATACCATGCCAAGTTTCAACCTTTTCAGAGTTCATTTGTACTGCTTTTCAATTTCAGGGTCATTTAGCGCAACAAAATCATTAAATGTATGAAAAATAGCAAATGAAGTTAGAAATGTTTGAAATTTGAGGATGTGGCTTTCAATGGTTCATATTGAATGAACAAAAAGTCTGGAGTTGAAATAAGTGTAAAAAATGAAATGCCTTTGTAACAGATGAGTTTTCGTCTGAAACACTCATACTTCGAAGGAGATGGTCCAGTTTGTACACGAAGTGCATTCAGTTTTTGCCGTAACCCTCTCAACTTTTTATCACGTACTACGTCGGTGAAATTATGATACCATGCCAAGTTTCAACCTTTTCAGAGTTCATTTGTACTGCTTTTCAATTTCAGGGTGATTTAGCGCAACAAAATTATTAAATGTATGAAAAATAGCAAATGAAGTTAGAAATGTTTGAAATTTGAGGATGTGGCTTTCAATGGTTCATATTGAATGCACAAAAAGTCTGGAGTTGAAGTAAGTGTAAAAAATGAAATGCCTTTGTAACAGATGAGTTTTCGTCCGAAACCCTCATACTTCGAAGGAGATGGTCCAGTTTGTGCACGAAGTGCATCCAGTTTTTGCCGTAACCCTCTCAACTTTTGATCACATGCTATGTGGGTGAAATGATGATACCATGCCAAGTTTCAACCTTTTCAGAGTTCATTTGTACTGGTTTTCAATTTCAGGGTCATTCAGCGCAAAAAAATCATTAAATGCATGAAAAATAGCAAATGAAGTTAGAAATGTTTGAAATTTGAAGATGTGGCTTTGAATGGTGCATATTTAATGCAGAAAAAGTCTGGAGTTGAAATAAGTTTAAAAAATGAAATGCTTTGTAACAGATGAGTTTTCGTGTGAAACCCTCATACTTCGAAGGAGATGGTCCAGTTTGTACACGAAGTGCATCTAGTTTTTGCCGTAACCCACTCAAATTTTTAGCACATGCTATGTGTGTGAAATGATGATAACATGCCAAGTTTCAACCTTTTCAGAGTTCATTTGTACTGCTTTTCAATTTCAGGGTCATTCAGTGCAAAAAAAATCATTAAATGCGTGAAAAATAGCAAATGAAGTTGGAAATGTTTGAAATTTGAGGATGTGGCTTTTAATGGTGCATATTGAATGCACAAAAAGTCTGGAGTTGAAATAAGTTTAAAAAATGAAATGCCTTTGTAACAGATGAGTTTTCGTCCGAAACCCTCATACTTCGAAGGAGATGGTCCAGTTTGTACACGAAGTGCATCCAGTTTTTGCCGTATCCCTCTCAACTTTTTATCACATGCTATGTGTGTGAAATGATGATACCATGAGAAGTGTCAACCTTTTCAGAGTTCATTTGTACTGCATTTCAATTTCAGGGTCATTCAACACAAAAAAAATCATTAAATGCCTGTAAAATAGCAAACGAAGTTAGAAATGTTTTAAATTTGAGGATGTGGCTTTGAATGGTGTATATTGAATGCACAAAAAGTCTGGAGTTGAAATATGTTTAAAAAAATGAAATGCCTTTGTAAAAGATGAGTTTTCGTCCGATACCCTCATACTTCGAAGGAGATGGTCCAGTTTGTACACGAAGTGCATCTAGTTTTTGCCGTAACCCACTCAACTTTTTAGCACATGCTATTTGTGTGAAATGATGATACCATGCCAAGTTTCAACCTTTTCAGAGTTCATTTGTACTGCTTTTCAATTTCAGGGTCATTCAGCGCAAAAAAAATCAATGAATGCGTGAAAAATAGCAAATGAAGTTAGAAATGTTTGAAATTTTAGGATGTGGCTTTGAATGGTGCATATTTAATGCAGAAAAAGTCTGGAGTTGAAATAAGTTTAAACAATGAAATGCCTTTGTAACAGATGAGTTTTCGTCTGAAACACTCATACTTCGAAGGAGATGGTCCAGTTTGAACACGAAGTGCATTCAGTTTTTGCCGTAACCCTCTCAACTTTTTATCACATGCTATGTCGGTGAAATGATGATAACATGCCAAGTTTCAACCTTTTCAGAGTTCATTTGTACCGATTTTCAATTTCAGGGTCATTTAGCGCAACAAAATCATTAAATGTATGAAAAATAGCAAATGAAGTTAGAAATGTTTGAAATTTGAGGATGTGGCTTTGAATGGTTCATATTGAATGCACAAAAAGTCTGGAGTTGAAATATGTTAAAAAAAATGAAATGCCTTCGTAACAGATGAGTTTTCGTCCGATACCCTCATAATTCGAAGGAGATGGTCCAGTTTGTGCACGAAGTGCATCCAGTTTTTGCTGTAACCGTCTCAACTTTTTATCACATGCTATGTGGGTGAAATGATGATACCATGCCAAGTTTCAAGCTCTTCATAGTTCATTTGTACTACTTTTCAATTTCAGGGTCATTCAGCGCAAAAAAAAAATCATTAAATGCATGAAAAATAGCAAATGAAGTTACAAATGTTTGAAATTTGAGGATGTGGCTTTGAATGTTGCATATTTAATGCAGAAAAAGTCTGGAGTTGAAATAAGTTTAAAAAAATGAAATGCCTTTGTAACAGATGAGTTTTCGTCTGAAACACTCATACTTCGAAGGAGATGGTCCAGTTTGAACACGAAGTGCATTCAGTTTTTGCCGTAACCCTCTCAACTTTTATCACATGCTATGTCGGTGAAATGATGATACTATGCCAAGTTTCAACCTTTTCAGAGTTCATTTGTACCGATTTTCAATTTCAGGGTCATTCAGCGCAAAAAAAATCATTAAATGTAGGAAAAATAGCAAATGAAGTTAGAAATGTTTGAAATTTGAGGATGTGGCTTTGAATGGTTCATATTGCATGCACAAAAAGTCTGGAGTTGAAATATGTTAAAAAAAATGAAATGCCTTCGTAACAGATGAGTTTTCGTCCGAAACCCTCATAATTCGAAGGAGATGGTCCAGTTTGTGCACGAAGTGCATCCAATTTTTGCTGTAACCATCTCAACCTTTTATCACATGCTATGTCGGTGAAATGATGATACCATGCCAAGTTTCAAGCTCTTCATAGTTCATTTGTACTGCTTTTCAATTTCAGGGTCATTCAGCGCAAAAAAAAAATCATTAAATGCATGAAAAATAGCAAATGAAGTTACAAATGTTTGAAATTTGAGGATGTGGCTTTGAATGTTGCATATTTAATGCAGAAAAAGTCTGGAGTTGAAATAAGTTTAAAAAAATGAAATGTCTTTGTAACAGATGAGTTTTCGTCTGAAACACTCATACTTCGAAGGAGATGGTCCAGTTTGTACACGAAGTGCATTCAGTTTTTGCCGTAACCCTCTCAACTTTTTATCACATGCTATGTCGGTGAAATGATGATACCATGCCAAGTTTCAACCTTTTCAGAGTTCATTTGTACTACTTTTCAATTTCAGGGTCATTTAGCGCAACAAAATCATTAAATGTATGAAAAATACCAAATGAAGTTAGAAATGTTTGAAATTTGAGGATGTGGCTTTCAATGGTTCATATTGAATGAACAAAAAGTCTGGAGTTGAAATAAGTGTAAAAAATGAAATGCCTTTGTAACAGATGAGTTTTCGTCTGAAACACTCATACTTCGAAGGAGATGGTCCAGTTTGAACACGAAGTGCATTCAGTTTTTGCCGTAACCCTCTCAACTTTTTATCACATGCTATGTCGGTGAAATGATGATACCATGCCAAGTTTCAACCTTTTCAGAGTTCATTTGTACAGCTTTTCAATTTCAGGGTCATTTAGCGCAACAAAATCATTATATGTATGAAAAATAGCAAATGAGGTTAGAAATGTTTGAAATTTGAGGATGTGGCTTTGAATGGTTCATATTGCATGCACAAAAAGTCTGGAGTTGAAATAAGTGTAAAAAATGAAATGCCTTTGTAACAGATGAGTTTTCGTCTGAAACACTCATACTTCGAAGGAGATGGTCCAGTTTGTACACGAAGTGCATTCAGTTTTTGCCGTAACCCTCTCAACTTTTTATCACGTGCTACGTCGGTGAAATTATGATACCATGCCAAGTTTCAACCTTTTCAGAGTTCATTTGTACTGCTTTTCAATTTCAGGGTCATTTAGTGCAACAAAATTATTAAATGTATGAAAAATAGCAAATGAAGTTAGAAATGTTTGAAATTTGAGGATGTGGCTTTGAATGGTTCATATTGCATGCACAAAAAGTCTGGAGTTGAAATAAGTTTTAAAAAATGAAATGCCTTTGTAACAGATGAGTTGTCGTCCGAAACCCTCATACTTCGAAGGAGATGGTCCAGTTTGTGCACGAAGTGCATCCAGTTTTTGCCGTAACCCTCTCAACTTTTTATCACATGCTATGTGGGTGAAATCATGATACCATGCCAAGTTTCAACCTTTTCAGAGTTCATTTGTAGTGCTTCTCAATTTCAGGGTCATTCAGCGCAAAAAATCATTAAATGCATGAAAAATAGCAAATGAAGTTAGAAATGTTTGAAATTTGAGGATATGGCTTTGAATGGTGCATATTGAATGCAGAAAAATTCTGGAGTTGAAATAAGTTTAAAAAAAGGAAATGTCTTTGTAACAGATGAGTTTCGTCTGAAACCCTCATACTTCGAAGGAGATGGTCCTGTTTGTACACGAAGTGCATCTAGTTTTTGCCGTAACCCACTCAAATTTTTAGCACATGCTATGTGTGTGAAATGATTATAACATGCCAAGTTTGAACCTTTTCAGAGTTCATTTGTACTGCTTTTCAATTTCAGGGTCATTCAGCGCAAAAAAAATTCATTAAATGCATGAAAAATAGCAAATGAAGTTGGAAATATTTGAAATTTGAGGATGTGGTTTTGAATGATGCACATTGAATGCACAAAAAGTCTGGAGTTGAAATAAGTTTAAAAAATGAAATGCCTTTTTCACAGATCAGTTTTCGTCTGAAACCCTCATACTTCGAAGGAGATGGTCCAGTTTGTACACGAAGTGCATCCAGTTTTTGCCGTAACCCTCTCAACTTTTTATCACATGCTATGTGTGTGAAATGATGATACCATGCGAAGTTTCAACCTTTTCAAAGTTCATTTGTACTGCTTTTCAATTTCGGGGTCATTCAGCACAAAAAAATCATTAAATGCATGAAAAATAGCAAATGAAGTTAGAAATGTTTGAAATTTGAGGATGTGGCTTTGAATGGTGCATATTGAATGCACAAAAAGTCTGGAGTTGAAATAAGTTCAAAAAAATGAAATGCCTTTGTAAAATATGAGTTTTCGTCCGAAACCCTCATACTTCGAAGGAGATGGTCCAGATTGTGCACGAAGTGCATCCAGTTTTTGCCGTAACCCTCACAATTTTTTATCACATGCTATGTGTGTGAAATGATGATACCATGCCAAGTTTCAACCTTTTCATAGTTCATTTGTACTGCTTTTCAATTTCAGGGTCATTCAGCGCAAAAAAAAATCATTAAATGCATGAAAAATAGCAAATGAAGTTACAAATGTTTGAAATTTGAGGATGTGGCTTTGAATGTTGCATATTTAATGCAGAAAAAGTCTTAAGTTGAAATAAGTTTAAAAAAATGAAATGCCTTTGTAACAGATGAGTTTTCGTCTGAAACCCTCATACTTCGAAGGAGATGGTCCAGTTTGTACACGAAGTGCATCTAGTTTTTGCCGTAACCCACTCAGCTTTTTAGCACAAGCTATGTGTGTGAAATGATGATACCATGCCAAGTTTCAACCTTTTCAGAGTTCATTTGTACTGCTTTTCAATTTCAGGGTCATTTAGCGCAAAAAAAATCATTAAATGCGTGAAAAATAGCAAATGAAGTTAGAAATGTTTGAAATTTGAGGATGTGGCTTTGAATGGTGCATATTGAATGCACAAAAAGTCTGGAGTTGAAATAAGTTTTAAAATGAAATGCCTTTGTAACAGATGAGTTTTCGTCCGAAACCCTCATACTTCGACGGAGATGGTCCAGTTTGTACACGAAGTGCATCCAGTTTTTGTCATAACCCTCTCAACTTTTTATCACATGCTATGTGTGTGAAATGATGATACCATGCGAAGTTCAACCTTTTCAGAGTTCATTTGTACTGCTTTTCAATTTCAGGGTCATTCAGTACAAAATAATTATTAAATGCCTGAAAAATAGCAAACGAAGTTACAAATGTTTTAAATTTGAGGATGTGGGTTTGAATGTTGCATATTAAATGCACAAAAAGTCTGGAGTTGAAATAAGTTTAAAAAAATGAAATGCCTTTGTAAAAGATGAGTTTTCGTCCGAAGCTCTCATACTTCGAAGGAGATGGTCCAGTTTGTGCACGAAGTGCATCCAGTTTTGGCCGTAACCCTCGCAACTTTTTATCACATGCTATGTGGGTGAAATTATGATACCATGCCAAGTTTCAACCTTTTCAGAGTCCATTTGAACTGGGTTTCAATTTCAGGGTCATTCAGCGCAAAAAAAAATCATTAAATGCATGAAAAATAGCAAATGAAGTTAGAAATGTTTGAAATTTGAGGATGTGGCTTTGAATGGTGCAAATTTAATGCAGAAAAAGTCTGGAGTTGAAATATGTTTAAAAAATGAAATGCCTTTGTAACCGATGAGTTTTCGTCTAAACCCTCATACTTCGAAGGAGATGGTCCAGTTTGTACACGAAGTGCATCAAGTTTTTGTCGTAACCCACTCAAATTTTTAGCACATGCTATGTGTGTTAAATTATAATAACATGCCAAGTTTCAACCTTTTCAGAGTTCATTTGGACTGCTTTTCAATTTCAAGGGCATTCAGCGCAAAAAAAATCATTAAATGCGTGAAAAATAGCAAATGAAGTTAGAAATGTTTGAAATTTGAGGATGTGGCTTTGAATGGTGCATATTGAATGCAGAAAAAGTCTGGAGTTGAAATAAGTTTAAAAAATGAAATGCCTTTGTAACAGATGAGTTTTCGTCCGATACCCTCATACTTCGAAGGAGATGGTCCAGTTTGTACACGAAGTGCATCCAGTTTTTGTCGTAACCCTCTGAACTTTTTATCACATGCTATGTGTGTGAAATTATGATACCATGCGAATTTTCAACCATTTCAGAGTTCATTTGTACTGCTTTTCAATTTTAGGGTAATTCTGCACAAAAAATCATTAAATGCATGAAAAATAGCAAACGAAGTGAGAAATGTTTTAAATATGATGATGTGGCTTTGAATGTTGCATATTGAATGCACAAAAAGTCTGGAGTTGAAATAAGATAAAAAAATGAAATGCCTTTGTAAAAGATGAGTTTTCGTCCGAAACCCTCATACTTCGAAGGAGATGGTCCAGTTTGTGCACGAAGTGCATCCACTTTTTGCCGTAACCCTCCCAACTTTTTATCACATGCTATGTGGGAGAAATGATGATACCATGCCAAGTTTCAACCTTTTCAGAGTTCATTTGTACTGCTTTTCAATTTCAGGGTCATTTAGCGCAAAAAAAAAATCATTAAATGCATGAAAAATAGCAAATGAAGTGAGAAATGTTTGAAATTTGAGGTTGTGGCTTTGAATGGTGCATATTGAATGAACCAAAAGTCTGAAGTTGAAATAAGTTTAAAAAATGAAATGCCTTTGTAACAGGTGAGTATTCTTCTGAAACACTCATACTTCGAAGGAGATGGTCCAGTTTGTGCACGAAGTGCATCCAGTTTTTGCCGTAACCCTCTCAACTTTTTATCACATGCTATGTGGGTGAAATTATGATACCATGCCAAGTTTCAACCTTTTCAGAGTTCATTTGTACCGCTTTTCAATTTCAGGGTCATTTATCGCAACAAAATCATTAAATGTATGAAAAATAGCAAATGAAGTTAGAAATGTTTGAAATTTGAGGATGTGGCTTTCAATTGTTCATATTGAATGCACAAAAAGTCTGGAGTTGAAATAAGTTTCAAAAAATGAAATGCCTTTGTAAAAGATGAGTTTTCGTCCGAAACCCTCATACTTCGAAGGAGATGGTCCAGTTTGTGCACGAAGTGCATCCAGTTTTTTCCGTAACCCTCTCAACTTTTTATCACATGCTATGTGGGTGAAATGATGATGCCATGCCAAGTTTCAACCTTTTCAGAGTTCATTTGTACCGCTTTTCAATTTCAGGGTCATTTATCGCAACAAAATCATTAAATGTATGAAAAATAGCAAATGAAGTTAGAAATGTTTGAAATTTGAGGATGTGGCTTTCAATTGTTCATATTGAATGCACAAAAAGTCTGGAGTTGAAATAAGTTTCAAAAAATGAAATGCCTTTGTAAAAGATGAGTTTTCGTCCGAAACCCTCATACTTCGAAGGAGATGGTCCAGTTTGTGCACGAAGTGCATCCAGTTTTTTCCGTAACCCTCTCAACTTTTTATCACATGCTATGTGGGTGAAATGATGATGCCATGCCAAGTTTCAACCTTTTCAGAGTTCATTTGTACCGATTTTCAATTTCAGGGTCATTTAGCGCAACAAAATCATTAAATGTATGAAAAATAGCAAATGAAGTTAGAAATGTTTGAAATTTGAGGATGTGGCTTTGAATGGTGCACATTGAATGCACAAAAAGTCTGGAGTTGAAATAAGTTTAAAAAATGAAATGCCTTCGTAACAGATGAGTTTTCGTCCGAAACCCTCATAATTCGAAGGAGATGGTCCAGTTTGTGCACGAAGTGCATCCAGTTTTTGCTGTAACCATCTCAACTTTTTATCACATGCTATGTGGGTGAAATGATGATACCATGCCAAGTTTCAAGCTCTTCATAGTTCATTTGTACTGCTTTTCAATTTCAGGGTCATTCAGCGCAAAAAAAAATCATTAAATGCATGAAAAATAGCAAATGAAGTTACAAATGTTTGAAATTTGAGGATGTGGCTTTGAATGTTGCATATTTAATGCAGAAAAAGTCTGGAGTTGAAATAAGTTTAAAAAAATGAAATGCCTTTGTAACAGATGAGTTTTCGTCTGAAACACTCATACTTCGAAGGAGATGGTCCAGTTTGTACACGAAGTGCATTCAGATTTTGCCGTAACCCTCTCAACTTTTTATCACATGCTATGTCGGTGAAATGATGATACCATGCCAAGTTTCAACCTTTTCAGAGTTCATTTGTACTGCTTTTCAATTTCAGGGTCATTTAGCGCAACAAAATCATTAAATGTATGAAAAATAGCAAATGAAGTTAGAAATGTTTGAAATTTGAGGATGTGGCTTTCAATGGTTCATATTGAATGAACAAAAAGTCTGGAGTTGAAATAAGTGTAAAAAATGAAATGCCTTTGTAACAGATGAGTTTTCGTCTGAAACACTCATACTTCGAAGGAGATGGTCCAGTTTGTACACGAAGTGCATTCAGTTTTTGCCGTAACCCTCTCAACTTTTTATCACGTGCTACGTCGGTGAAATTATGATACCATGCCAAGTTTCAACCTTTTCAGAGTTCATTTGTACTGCTTTTTAATTTCAGGGTGATTTAGCGCAACAAAATTATTAAATGTATGAAAAATAGCAAATGAAGTTAGAAATGTTTGAAATTTGAGGATGTGGCTTTCAATGGTTCATATTGAATGCACAAAAAGTCTGGAGTTGAAGTAAGTGTAAAAAATGAAATGCCTTTGTAACAGATGAGTTTTCGTCCGAAACCCTCATACTTCGAAGGAGATGGTCCAGTTTGTGCACGAAGTGCATCCAGTTTTTGCCGTAACCCTCTCAACTTTTGATCACATGCTATGTGGGTGAAATGATGATACCATGCCAAGTTTCAACCTTTTCAGAGTTCATTTGTACTGGTTTTCAATTTCAGGGTCATTCAGCGCAAAAAAATCATTAAATGCATGAAAAATAGCAAATGAAGTTAGAAATGTTTGAAATTTGAAGATGTGGCTTTGAATGGTGCATATTTAATGCACAAAAAGTCTGGAGTTTAAATAAGTTTAAAAAATGAAATGCTTTGTAACAGATGAGTTTTCGTGTGAAACCCTCATACTTCGAAGGAGATGGTCCAGTTTGTACACGAAGTGCATCTAGTTTTTGCCGTAACCCACTCAAATTTTTAGCACATGCTATGTGTGTGAAATGATGATAACATGCCAAGTTTCAACCTTTTCAGAGTTCATTTGTACTGCTTTTCAATTTCAGGGTCATTCAGTGCAAAAAAAATCATTAAATGCGTGAAAAATAGCAAATTAAGATGGAAATGTTTGAAATTTGAGGATGTGGCTTTTAATGGTGCATATTGAATGCACAAAAAGTCTGGAGTTGAAATAAGTTTAAAAAATGAAATGCCTTTGTAACAGATGAGTTTTCGTCCGAAACCCTCATACTTCGAAGGAGATGGTCCAGTTGTACACGAAGTGCATCCAGTTTTTGCCGTATCCCTCTCAACTTTTTATCACATGCTATGTGTGTGAAATGATGATACCATGAGAAGTGTCAACCTTTTCAGAGTTCATTTGTACTGCATTTCAATTTCAGGGTCATTCAACACAAAAAAAATCATTAAATGCCTGTAAAATAGCAAACGAAGTTAGAAATGTTTTAAATTTGAGGATGTGGCTTTGAATGGTGTATATTGAATGCACAAAAAGTCTGGAGTTGAAATATGTTTAAAAAAATGAAATGCCTTTGTAAAAGATGAGTTTTCGTCCGATACCCTCATACTTCGAAGGAGATGGTCCAGTTTGTACACGAAGTGCATCTAGTTTTTGCCGTAACCCACTCAACTTTTTAGCACATGCTATTTGTGTGAAATGATGATACCATGCCAAGTTTCAACCTTTTCAGAGTTCATTTGTACTGCTTTTCAATTTCAGGGTCATTCAGCGCAAAAAAAATCAATAAATGCGTGAAAAATAGCAAATGAAGTTAGAAATGTTTGAAATTTAAGGATGTGGCTTTGAATGGTGCATATTTAATGCAAAAAAAAGTCTGGAGTTGAAATAAGTTAAAACAATGAAATGCCTTTGTAACAGATGAGTTTTCGTCTGAAACACTCATACTTCGAAGGAGATGGTCCAGTTTGTACACGAAGTGCATCCAGTTTTTGTCATAACCCTCTCAACTTTTTATCACATGCTATGTGTGTGAAATGATGATACCATGCGAAGTTCAACCTTTTCAGAGTTCATTTGTACTGCTTTTCAATTTCAGGGTCATTCAGTACAAAATAAATATTAAATGCCTGAAAAATAGCAAACGAAGTTACAAATGTTTTAAATTAGAGGATGTGGGTTTGAATGTTGCATATTAAATGCACAAAAAGTCTGGAGTTGAAATAAGTTTAAAAAAATGAAATGCCTTTGTAAAAGATGAGTTTTCGTCCGAAGCTCTCATACTTCGAAGGAGATGGTCCAGTTTGTGCACGAAGTGCATCCAGTTTTGGCCGTAACCCTCGCAACTTTTTATCACATGCTATGTGGGTGAAATTATGATACCATGCCAAGTTTCAACCTTTTCAGAGTCCATTTGTACTGGTTTTCAATTTCAGGGTCATTCAGCGCAAAAAAAATCATTAAATGCATGAAAAATAGCAAATGAAGTTAGAAATGTTTGAAATTTGAGGATGTGGCTTTGAATGGTGCATATTTAATGCAGAAAAAGTCTGGAGTTGAAATATGTTTAAAAACTGAAATGCCTTTGTAACCGATGAGTTTTCGTCTAAACCCTCATACTTCGAAGGAGATGGTCCAGTTTGTACACGAAGTGCATCAAGTTTTTGTCGTAACCCACTCAAATTTTTAGCACATGCTATGTGTGTTAAATTATAATAACATGCCAAGTTTCAACCTTTTCAGAGTTCATTTGGACTGCTTTTCAATTTCAGGGGCATTCAGCGCAAAAAAAATCATTAAATGCGTGAAAAATAGCAAATGAAGTTAGAAATGTTTGAAATTTGAGGATGTGGCTTTGAATGGTGCATATTGAATGCAGAAAAAGTCTGGAGTTGAAATAAGCTAAAAAAATGAAATGCCTTTGTAAAAGATGAGTTTTCGTCCGAAACCCTCATACTTCGAAGGAGATGGTCCAGTTTGTGCACGAAGTGCATCCACTTTTTGCCGTAACCCTCCCAACTTTTTATCACATGCTATGTGGGAGAAATGATGATACCATGCCAAGTTTCAACCTTTTCAGAGTTCATTTGTACTGCTTTTCAATTTCAGGGTCATTTAGCGCAAAAAAAATCATTAAATGCATGAAAAATAGCAAATGAAGTTAGAAATGTTTGAAATTTGAGGTTGTGGCTTTGAATGGTGCTTATTGAATGAACCAAAAGTCTGAAGTTGAAATAAGTTTAAAAAATGAAATGCCTTTGTAACAGGTGAGTATTCTTCTGAAACACTCATACTTCGAAGGAGATGGTCCAGTTTGTACACGAAGTGCATCCAGTTTTTGTCGTAACCCTCTCAACTTTTTGTCACATGCTATGTCGGTGAAATGATGATACCATGGCGAGTTTCAACCTTTTCAGAGTTCATTTGTACCGCTTTTCAATTTCAGGGTCATTTATCGCAACAAAATCATTAAATGTAGGAAACATGGAAAATGAAGTTAGAAATGTTTGAAATTTGAGGATGTGGCTTTCAATGGTTCATATTGAATGCACAAAAAGTCTGGAGTTGAAATAATTTTAAAAAAATGAAATGCCTTTGTAACAGATGAGTTTTCGTGCGAAGCCCTCATACTTCGAAGGAGATGGTCCAGTTTGTGCACGAAGTGCATCCAGTTTTTGCCGTAACCCTCTCAACTTTTTATCACATGCTATGTGGGTGAAATTATGATACCATGCCAAGTTTCAACCTTTTCAGAGTTCATTTGTACCGCTTTTCAATTTCAGGGTCATTTATCGCAACAAAATCATTAAATGTATGAAAAATAGCAAATGAAGTTAGAAATGTTTGAAATTTGAGGATGTGTCTTTCAATTGTTCATATTGAATGCACAAAAAGTCTGGAGTTGAAATAACTTTCAAAAAATGAAATGCCTTTGTAAAAGATGAGTTTTCGTCCGAAACCCTCATACTTCGAAGGAGATGGTCCAGTTTGTGCACGAAGTGCATCCAGTTTTTTCCGTAACCCTCTCAACTTTTTATCACATGCTATGTGGGTGAAATGATGATGCCATGCCAAGTTTCAACCTTTTTAGAGTTCATTTGTACCGATTTTCAATTTCAGGGTCATTTAGCGCAACAAAATCATTAAATGTATGAAAAATAGCAAATGAAGTTAGAAATGTTTGAAATTTGAGGATGTGGCTTTGAATGGTGCACATTGAATGCACAAAAAGTCTGGAGTTGAAATAAGTTTAAAAAATGAAATGCCTTCGTAACAGATGAGTTTTCGTCCGAAACCCTCATAATTCGAAGGAGATGGTCCAGTTTGTGCACAAAGTGCATCCAGTTTTTGCTGTAACCATCTCAACTTTTTATCACATGCTATGTGGGTGAAATGATGATACCATGCCAAGTTTCAAGCTCTTCATAGTTCATTTGTACTGCTTTTCAATTTCAGGGTCATTCAGCGCAAAAAAATATCATTAAATGCATGAAAAATAGCAAATGAAGTTACAAATGTTTGAAATTTGAGGATGTGGCTTTGAATGTTGCATATTTAATGCAGAAAAATTCTGGAGTTGAAATAAGTTTAAAAAAATGAAATGCCTTTGTAACAGATGAGTTTTCGTCTAAAACACTCATACTTCGAAGGAGATGGTCCAGTTTGTACACGAAGTGCATTCAGTTTTTGCCGTAACCCTCTCAACTTTTTATCACATGCTATGTCGGTGAAATGATGATACCATGCCAAGTTTCAACCTTTTCAGAGTTCATTTGTACTGCTTTTCAATTTCAGGGTCATTTAGCGCAACAAAATCATTAAATGTATGAAAAATAGCAAATGAAGTTAGAAATGTTTGAAATTTGAGGATGTGGCTTTCAATGGTTCATATTGAATGAACAAAAAGTCTGGAGTTGAAATAAGTGTAAAAAATGAAATGCCTTTGTAACAGATGAGTTTTCGTCTGAAACACTCATACTTCGAAGGAGATGGTCCAGTTTGTACACGAAGTGCATTCAGTTTTTGCCGTAACCCTCTCAACTTTTTATCACGTGCTACGTCGGTGAAATTATGATACCATGCCAAGTTTCAACCTTTTCAGAGTTCATTTGTACTGCTTTTCAATTTCAGGGTGATTTAGCGCAACAAAATTATTAAATGTTTGAAAAATAGCAAATGAAGTTAGAAATGTTTGAAATTTGAGGATGTGGCTTTCAATGGTTCATATTGAATGCACAAAAAGTCTGGAGTTGAAGTAAGTGTAAAAAATGAAATGCCTTTGTAACAGATGAGTTTTCGTCCGAAACCCTCATACTTCGAAGGAGATGGTCCAGTTTGTGCACGAAGTGCATCCAGTTTTTGCCGTAACCCTCTCAACTTTTGATCACATGCTATGTGGGTGAAATGATGATACCATGCCAAGTTTCAACCTTTTCAGAGTTCATTTGTACTGGTTTTCAATTTCAGGGTCATTCAGCGCAAAAAAATCATTAAATGCATGAAAAATAGCAAATGAAGTTAGAAATGTTTGAAATTTGAAGATGTGGCTTTGAATGGTGCATATTTAATGCAGAAAAAGTCTGGAGTTGAAATAAGTTTAAAAAATGAAATGCTTTGTAACAGATGAGTTTTCGTGTGAAACCCTCATACTTCGAAGGAGATGGTCCAGTTTGTACACGAAGTGCATCTAGTTTTTGCCGTAACCCACTCAAATTTTTAGCACATGCTATGTGTGTGAAATGATGATAACATGCCAAGTTTCAACCTTTTCAGAGTTCATTTTACTGCTTTTCAATTTCAGGGTCATTCAGTGCAAAAAAAATCATTAAATGCGTGAAAAATAGCAAATGAAGTTGGAAATGTTTGAAATTTGAGGATGTGGCTTTTAATGGTGCATATTGAATGCACAAAAAGTCTGGAGTTGAAATAAGTTTAAAAAATGAAATGCCTTTGTAACAGATGAGTTTTCGTCCGAAACCCTCATACTTCGAAGGAGATGGTCCAGTTTGTACACGAAGTGCATCCAGTTTTTGCCGTATCCCTCTCAACTTTTTATCACATGCTATGTGTGTGAAATGATGATACCATGAGAAGTGTCAACCTTTTCAGAGTTCATTTGTACTGCATTTCAATTTCAGGGTCGTTCAACACAAAAAAAATCATTAAATGCCTGTAAAATAGCAAACGAAGTTAGAAATGTTTTAAATTTGAGGATGTGGCTTTGAATGGTGTATATTGAATGCACAAAAAGTCTGGAGTTGAAATATGTTTAAAAAAATGAAATGCCTTTGTAAAAGATGAGTTTTCGTCCGATACCCTCATACTTCGAAGGAGATGGTCCAGTTTGTACACGAAGTGCATCTAGTTTTTGCCGTAACCCACTCAACTTTTTAGCACATGCTATTTGTGTGAAATGATGATACCATGCCAAGTTTCAACCTTTTCAGAGTTCATTTGTACTGCTTTTCAATTTCAGGGTCATTCAGCGCAAAAAAAATCAATAAATGCGTGAAAAATAGCAAATGAAGTTAGAAATGTTTGAAATTTTAGGATGTGGCTTTGAATGGTGCATATTTAATGCAGAAAAAGTCTGGAGTTGAAATAAGTTTAAACAATGAAATGCCTTTGTAACAGATGAGTTTTCGTCTGAAACACTCATACTTCGAAGGAGATGGTCCAGTTTGTACACGAAGTGCATTCAGTTTTTGCCGTAACCCTCTCAACTTTTTATCACATGCTATGTCGGTGAAATGATGATACCATGCCAAGTTTCAACCTTTTCAGAGTTCATTTGTACAGATTTTCAATTTCAGGGTCATTTAGCGCAACAAAATCATTAAATGTATGAAAAATAGCAAATGAACTTAGAAATGTTTGAAATTTGAGGATGTGGCTTTGAATGGTTCATATTGAATGCACAAAAAGTCTGGAGTTGAAATATTTTAAAAAAAATGAAATGCCTTCGTAACAGATGAGTTTTCGTCCGAAACCCTCATAATTCGAAGGAGATGGTCCAGTTTGTGCACGAAGTGCATCCAGTTTTTGCTGTAACCATCTCAACTTTTTATCACATGCTATGTGGGTGAAATGATGATACCATGCCAAGTTTCAAGCTCTTCATAGTTCATTTGTACTGCTTTTCAATTTCAGGGTCATTCAGCGCAAAAAAAAATCATTAAATGCATGAAAAATAGCAAATGAAGTTACAAATGTTTGAAATTTGAGGATGTGGCTTTGAATGTTGCATATTTAATGCAGAAAAAGTCTGGAGTTGAAATAAGTTTAAAAAAATGAAATGCCTTTGTAACAGATGAGTTTTCGTCTGAAACACTCATACTTCGAAGGAGATGGTCCAGTTTGTACACGAAGTGCATTCAGTTTTTGCCGTAACCCTCTCAACTTTTTATCACATGCTATGTCGGTGAAATGATGATACCATGCCAAGTTTCAACCTTTTCAGAGTTCATTTGTACTGCTTTTCAATTTCAGGGTCATTTAGCGCAACAAAATAATTAAATGTATGAAAAATAGCAAATGAAGTTAGAAATGTTTGAAATTTGAGGATGTGGCTTTCAATGGTTCATATTGAATGAACAAAAAGTCTGGAGTTGAAATAAGTGTAAAAAATGAAATGCCTTTGTAACAGATGAGTTTTCGTCTGAAACACTCATACTTCGAAGGAGATGGTCCAGTTTGTACACGAAGTGCATTCAGTTTTTGCCGTAACCCTCTCAACTTTTTATCACGTACTACGTCGGTGAAATTATGATACCATGCCAAGTTTCAACCTTTTCAGAGTTCATTTGTACTGCTTTTCAATTTCAGGGTGATTTAGCGCAACAAAATTATTAAATGTATGAAAAATAGCAAATGAAGTTAGAAATGTTTGAAATTTGAGGATGTGGCTTTCAATGGTTCATATTGAATGCACAAAAAGTCTGGAGTTGAAGTAAGTGTAAAAAATGAAATGCCTTTGTAACAGATGAGTTTTCGTCCGAAACCCTCATACTTCGAAGGAGATGGTCCAGTTTGTGCACGAAGTGCATCCAGTTTTTGCCGTAACCCTCTCAACTTTTGATCACATGCTATGTGGGTGAAATGATGATACCATGCCAAGTTTCAACCTTTTCAGAGTTCATTTGTACTGGTTTTCAATTTCAGGGTCATTCAGCGCAAAAAAATCATTAAATGCATGAAAAATAGCAAATGAAGTTAGAAATGTTTGAAATTTGAAGATGTGGCTTTGAATGGTGCATATTTAATGCAGAAAAAGTCTGGAGTTGAAATAAGTTTAAAAAATGAAATGCTTTGTAACAGATGAGTTTTCGTGTGAAACCCTCATACTTCGAAGGAGATGGTCCAGTTTGTACACGAAGTGCATCTAGTTTTTGCCGTAACCCACTCAAATTTTTAGCACATGCTATGTGTGTGAAATGATGATAACATGCCAAGTTTCAACCTTTTCAGAGTTCATTTGTACTGCTTTTCAGTTTCAGGGTCATTCAGTGCAAAAAAAATCATTAAATGCGTGAAAAATAGCAAATGAAGTTGGAAATGTTTGAAATTTGAGGATGTGGCTTTTAATGGTGCATATTGAATGCACAAAATGTCTGGAGTTGAAATAAGTTTAAAAAATGAAATGCCTTTGTAACAGATGAGTTTTCGTCCGAAACCCTCATACTTCGAAGGAGATGGTCCAGTTTGTACACGAAGTGCATCCAGTTGTTGCCGTATCCCTCTCAACTTTTTATCACATGCTATGTGTGTGAAATGATGATACCATGAGAAGTGTCAACCTTTTCAGAGTTCATTTGTACTGCATTTCAATTTCAGGGTCATTCAACACAAAAAAAATCATTAAATGCCTGTAAAATAGCAAACGAAGTTAGAAATGTTTTAAATTTGAGGATGTGGCTTTGAATGGTGTATATTGAATGCACAAAAAGTCTGGAGTTGAAATATGTTTAAAAAAATGAAATGCCTTTGTAAAAGATGAGTTTTCGTCCGATACCCTCATACTTCGAAGGAGATGGTCCAGTTTGTACACGAAGTGCATCCAGTTTTTGTCGTAACCCTCTGAACTTTTTATCACATGCTATGTGTGTGAAATTATGATACCATGCGAAGTTTCAACCATTTCAGAGTTCATTTGTACTGCTTTTCAATTTTAGGGTAATTCTGCACAAAAAAATCATTAAATGCATGAAAAATAGCAAACGAAGTAAGAAATGTTTTAAATATGAGGATGTGGCTTTGAATATTGCATATTGAATGCACAAAAAGTCTGGAGTTGAAATAAGCTAAAAAAATGAAATGCCTTTGTAAAAGATGAGTTTTCGTCCGAAACCCTCATACTTCGAAGGAGATAGTCCAGTTTGTGCACGAAGTGCATCCACTTTTTGCCGTAACCCTCCCAACTTTTTATCACATGCTATGTGGGAGAAATGATGATACCATGCCAAGTTTCAACCTTTTCAGAGTTCATTTGTACTGCTTTTCAATTTCAGGGTCATTTAGCGCAAAAAAAAAAATCATTAAATGCATGAAAAATAGCAAATGAAGTTAGAAATGTTTGAAATTTGAGGTTGTGGCTTTGAATGGTGCATATTGAATGAACCAAAAGTCTGAAGTTGAAATAAGTTTAAAAAATGAAATGCCTTTGTAACAGGTGAGTATTCTTCTGAAACACTCATACTTCGAAGGAGATGGTCCAGTTTGTACACGAAGTGCATCCAGTTTTTGTCGTAACCCTCTCAACTTTTTATCACATGCTATGTCGGTGAAATGATGATACCATGGCGAGTTTCAACCTTTTCAGAGTTCATTTGTACCGCTTTTCAATTTCAGGGTCATTTATCGCAACAAAATCATTAAATGTAGGAAACATGGAAAATGAAGTTAGAAATGTTTGAAATTTGAGGATGTGGCTTTCAATGGTTCATATTGAATGCACAAAAAGTCTGGAGTTGAAATAATTTAAAAAAAATGAAATGCCTTTGTAACAGATGAGTTTTCGTGCGAAGCCCTCATACTTCGAAGGAGATGGTCCAGTTTGTGCACGAAGTGCATCCAGTTTTTGCCGTAACCCTCTCAACTTTTTATCACATGCTATGTGGGTGAAATTATGATACCATGCCAAGTTTCAACCTTTTCAGAGTTCATTTGTACCGCTTTTCAATTTCAGGGTCATTTATCGCAACAAAATCATTAAATGTATGAAAATTAGCAAATGAAGTTAGAAATGTTTGAAATTTGAGGATGTGGCTTTCAATTGTTCATATTGAATGCACAAAAAGTCTGGAGTTGAAATAAGTTTCAAAAAATGAAATTCCTTTGTAAAAGATGAGTTTTCGTCCGAAACCCTCATACTTCGAAGGAGATGGTCCAGTTTGTGCACGAAGTGCATCCAGTTTTTTCCGTAACCCTCTCAACTTTTTATCACATGCTATGTGGGTGAAATGATGACGCCATGCCAAGTTTCAACCTTTTCAGAGTTCATTTGTACCGATTTTCAATTTCAGGGTCATTTAGCGCAACAAAATCATTAAATGTATGAAAAATAGCAAATGAAGTTAGAAATGTTTGAAATTTGAGGATGTGGCTTTGAATGGTGCACATTGAATGCACAAAAAGTCTGGAGTTGAAATAAGTTTAAAAAATGAAATGCCTTCGTAACAGATGAGTTTTCGTCCGAAACCCTCATAATTCGAAGGAGATGGTCCAGTTTGTGCACGAAGTGCATCCAGTTTTTGCTGTAACCATCTCAACTTTTTATCACATGCTATGTGGGTGAAATGATGATACCATGCCAAGTTTCAAGCTATTCATAGTTCATTTGTACTGCTTTTCAATTTCAGGGTCATTCAGCGCAAAAAAAAATCATTAAATGCATGAAAAATAGCAAATGAAGTTACAAATGTTTGAAATTTGAGGATGTGGCTTTGAATGTTGCATATTTAATGCAGAAAAATTCTGGAGTTGAAATAAGTTTAAAAAAATGAAATGCCTTTGTAACAGATGAGTTTTCGTCTGAAACACAAATACTTCGAAGGAGATGGTCCAGTTTGTACACGAAGTGCATTCAGTTTTTGCCGTAACCCTCTCAACTTTTTATCACATGCTATGTCGGTGAAATGATGATACCATGCCAAGTTTCAACCTTTTCAGAGTTCATTTGTACTGCTTTTCAATTTCAGGGTCATTTAGCGCAACAAAATCATTAAATGTATGAAAAATAGCAAATGAAGTTAGAAATGTTTGAAATTTGAGGATGTGGCTTTCAATGGTTCATATTGAATGAACAAAAAGTCTGGAGTTGAAATAAGTGTAAAAAATGAAATGCCTTTGTAACAGATGAGTTTTCGTCTGAAACACTCATACTTCGAAGGAGATGGTCCAGTTTGTACACGAAGTGCATTCAGTTTTTGCCGTAACCCTCTCAACTTTTTATCACGTGCTACGTCGGTGAAATTATGATACCATGCCAAGTTTCAACCTTTTCAGAGTTCATTTGTACTGCTTTTCAATTTCAGGGTGATTTAGCGCAACAAAATTATTAAATGTATGAAAAATAGCAAATGAAGTTAGAAATGTTTGAAATTTGAGGATGTGGCTTTCAATGGTTCATATTGAATGCACAAAAAGTCTGGAGTTGAAGTAAGTGTAAAAAATGAAATGCCTTTGTAACAGATGAGTTTTCGTCCGAAACCCTCATACTTCGAAGGAGATGGTCCAGTTTGTGCACGAAGTGCATCCAGTTTTTGCCGTAACCCTCTCAACTTTTGATCACATGCTATGTGGGTGAAATGATGATACCATGCCAAGTTTCAACCTTTTCAGAGTTCATTTGTACTGGTTTTCAATTTCAGGGTCATTCAGCGCAAAAAAATCATTAAATGCATGAAAAATAGCAAATGAAGTTAGAAATGTTTGAAATTTGAAGATGTGGCTTTGAATGGTGCATATTTAATGCAGAAAAAGTCTGGAGTTGAAATAAGTTTAAAAAATGAAATGCTTTGTAACAGATGAGTTTTCGTGTGAAACCCTCATACTTCGAAGGAGATGGTCCAGTTTGTACACGAAGTGCATCTAGTTTTTGCCGTAACCCACTCAAATTTTTAGCACATGCTATGTGTGTGAAATGATGATAACATGCCAAGTTTCAACCTTTTCAGAGTTCATTTGTACTGCTTTTCAATTTCAGGGTCATTCAGTGCAAAAAAAATCATTAAATGCGTGAAAAATAGCAAATGAAGTTGGAAATGTTTGAAATTTGAGGATGTGGCTTTTAATGGTGCATATTGAATGCACAAAAAGTCTGGAGTTGAAATAAGTTTAAAAAATGAAATGCCTTTGTAACAGATGAGTTTTCGTCCGAAACCCTCATACTTCGAAGGAGATGGTCCAGTTTGTACACGAAGTGCATCCAGTTTTTGCCGTATCCCTCTCAACTTTTTATCACATGCTATGTGTGTGAAATGATGATACCATGAGAAGTGTCAACCTTTTCAGAGTTCATTTGTACTGCATTTCAATTTCAGGGTCATTCAACACAAAAAAAATCATTAAATGCCTGTAAAATAGCAAACGAAGTTAGAAATGTTTTAAATTTGAGGATGTGGCTTTGAATGGTGTATATTGAATGCACAAAAAGTCTGGAGTTGAAATATGTTTAAAAAATGAAATGCCTTTGTAAAAGATGAGTTTTCGTCCGATACCCTCATACTTCGAAGGAGATGGTCCAGTTTGTACACGAAGTGCATCCAGTTTTTGTCGTAACCCTCTGAACTTTTTATCACATGCTATGTGTGTGAAATTATGATACCATGCGAAGTTTCAACCATTTCAGAGTTCATTTGTACTGCTTTTCAATTTTAGGGTAATTCTGCACAAAAAAATCATTAAATGCATGAAAAATAGCAAACGAAGTAAGAAATGTTTTAAATATGAGGATGTGGCTTTGAATGTTGCATATTGAATGCACAAAAAGTCTGGAGTTGAAATAAGCTAAAAAAATGAAATGCCTTTGTAAAAGATGAGTTTTCGTCCGAAACCCTCATACTTCGAAGGAGATAGTCCAGTTTGTGCACGAAGTGCATCCACTTTTTGCCGTAACCCTCCCAACTTTTTATCACATGCTATGTGGGAGAAATGATGATACCATGCCAAGTTTCAACCTTTTCAGAGTTCATTTGTACTGCTTTTCAATTTCAGGGTCATTTAGCGCAAAAAAAAAATCATTAAATGCATGAAAAATAGCAAATGAAGTTAGAAATGTTTGAAATTTGAGGTTGTGGCTTTGAATGGTGCATATTGAATGAACCAAAAGTCTGAAGTTGAAATAAGTTTAAAAAATGAAATGCCTTTGTAACAGGTGAGTATTCTTCTGAAACACTCATACTTCGAAGGAGATGGTCCAGTTTGTACACGAAGTGCATCCAGTTTTTGTCGTAACCCTCTCAACTTTTTATCACATGCTATGTCGGTGAAATGATGATACCATGGCGAGTTTCAACCTTTTCAGAGTTCATTTGTACCGCTTTTCAATTTCAGGGTCATTTATCGCAACAAAATCATTAAATGTAGGAAACATGGAAAATGAAGTTAGAAATGTTTGAAATTTGAGGATGTGGCTTTCAATGGTTCATATTGAATGCACAAAAAGTCTGGAGTTGAAATAATTTAAAAAAAATGAAATGCCTTTGTAACAGATGAGTTTTCGTGCGAAGCCCTCATACTTCGAAGGAGATGGTCCAGTTTGTGCACGAAGTGCATCCAGTTTTTGCCGTAACCCTCTCAACTTTTTATCACATGCTATGTGGGTGAAATTATGATACCATGCCAAGTTTCAACCTTTTCAGAGTTCATTTGTACCGCTTTTCAATTTCAGGGTCATTTATCGCAACAAAATCATTAAATGTATGAAAATTAGCAAATGAAGTTAGAAATGTTTGAAATTTGAGGATGTGGCTTTCAATTGTTCATATTGAATGCACAAAAAGTCTGGAGTTGAAATAAGTTTCAAAAAATGAAATTCCTTTGTAAAAGATGAGTTTTCGTCCGAAACCCTCATACTTCGAAGGAGATGGTCCAGTTTGTGCACGAAGTGCATCCAGTTTTTTCCGTAACCCTCTCAACTTTTTATCACATGCTATGTGGGTGAAATGATGACGCCATGCCAAGTTTCAACCTTTTCAGAGTTCATTTGTACCGATTTTCAATTTCAGGGTCATTTAGCGCAACAAAATCATTAAATGTATGAAAAATAGCAAATGAAGTTAGAAATGTTTGAAATTTGAGGATGTGGCTTTGAATGGTGCACATTGAATGCACAAAAAGTCTGGAGTTGAAATAAGTTTAAAAAATGAAATGCCTTCGTAACAGATGAGTTTTCGTCCGAAACCCTCATAATTCGAAGGAGATGGTCCAGTTTGTGCACGAAGTGCATCCAGTTTTTGCTGTAACCATCTCAACTTTTTATCACATGCTATGTGGGTGAAATGATGATACCATGCCAAGTTTCAAGCTCTTCATAGTTCATTTGTACTGCTTTTCAATTTCAGGGTCATTCAGCGCAAAAAAAAATCATTAAATGCATGAAAAATAGCAAATGAAGTTACAAATGTTTGAAATTTGAGGATGTGGCTTTGAATGTTGCATATTTAATGCAGAAAAATTCTGGAGTTGAAATAAGTTTAAAAAAATGAAATGCCTTTGTAACAGATGAGTTTTCGTCTGAAACACAAATACTTCGAAGGAGATGGTCCAGTTTGTACACGAAGTGCATTCAGTTTTTGCCGTAACCCTCTCAACTTTTTATCACATGCTATGTCGGTGAAATGATGATACCATGCCAAGTTTCAACCTTTTCAGAGTTCATTTGTACTACTTTTCAATTTCAGGGTCATTTAGCGCAACAAAATCATTAAATGTATGAAAAATAGCAAATGAAGTTAGAAATGTTTGAAATTTGAGGATGTGGCTTTCAATGGTTCATATTGAATGAACAAAAAGTCTGGAGTTGAAATAAGTGTAAAAAATGAAATGCCTTTGTAACAGATGAGTTTTCGTCTGAAACACTCATACTTCGAAGGAGATGGTCCAGTTTGTACACGAAGTGCATTCAGTTTTTGCCGTAACCCTCTCAACTTTTTATCACGTGCTACGTCGGTGAAATTATGATACCATGCCAAGTTTCAACCTTTTCAGAGTTCATTTGTACTGCTTTTCAATTTCAGGGTGATTTAGCGCAACAAAATTATTAAATGTATGAAAAATAGCAAATGAAGTTAGAAATGTTTGAAATTTGAGGATGTGGCTTTCAATGGTTCATATTGAATGCACAAAAAGTCTGGAGTTGAAGTAAGTGTAAAAAATGAAATGCCTTTGTAACAGATGAGTTTTCGTCCGAAACCCTCATACTTCGAAGGAGATGGTCCAGTTTGTGCACGAAGTGCATCCAGTTTTTGCCGTAACCCTCTCAACTTTTGATCACATGCTATGTGGGTGAAATGATGATACCATGCCAAGTTTCAACCTTTTCAGAGTTCATTTGTACTGGTTTTCAATTTCAGGGTCATTCAGCGCAAAAAAATCATTAAATGCATGAAAAATAGCAAATGAAGTTAGAAATGTTTGAAATTTGAAGATGTGGCTTTGAATGGTGCATATTTAATGCAGAAAAAGTCTGGAGTTGAAATAAGTTTAAAAAATGAAATGCTTTGTAACAGATGAGTTTTCGTGTGAAACCCTCATACTTCGAAGGAGATGGTCCAGTTTGTACACGAAGTGCATCTAGTTTTTGCCGTAACCCACTCAAATTTTTAGCACATGCTATGTGTGTGAAATGATGATAACATGCCAAGTTTCAACCTTTTCAGAGTTCATTTGTACTGCTTTTCAATTTCAGGGTCATTCAGTGCAAAAAAAATCATTAAATGCGTGAAAAATAGCAAATGAAGTTGGAAATGTTTGAAATTTGAGGATGTGGCTTTTAATGGTGCATATTGAATGCACAAAAAGTCTGGAGTTGAAATAAGTTTAAAAAATGAAATGCCTTTGTAACAGATGAGTTTTCGTCCGAAACCCTCATACTTCGAAGGAGATGGTCCAGTTTGTACACGAAGTGCATCCAGTTTTTGCCGTATCCCTCTCAACTTTTTATCACATGCTATGTGTGTGAAATGATGATACCATGAGAAGTGTCAACCTTTTCAGAGTTCATTTGTACTGCATTTCAATTTCAGGGTCATTCAACACAAAAAAAATCATTAAATGCCTGTAAAATAGCAAACGAAGTTAGAAATGTTTTAAATTTGAGGATGTGGCTTTGAATGGTGTATATTGAATGCACAAAAAGTCTGGAGTTGAAATATGTTTAAAAAATGAAATGCCTTTGTAAAAGATGAGTTTTCGTCCGATACCCTCATACTTCGAAGGAGATGGTCCAGTTTGTACACGAAGTGCATCCAGTTTTTGTCGTAACCCTCTGAACTTTTTATCACATGCTATGTGTGTGAAATTATGATACCATGCGAAGTTTCAACCATTTCAGAGTTCATTTGTACTGCTTTTCAATTTTAGGGTAATTCTGCACAAAAAAATCATTAAATGCATGAAAAATAGCAAACGAAGTAAGAAATGTTTTAAATATGAGGATGTGGCTTTGAATGTTGCATATTGAATGCACAAAAAGTCTGGAGTTGAAATAAGCTAAAAAAATGAAATGCCTTTGTAAAAGATGAGTTTTCGTCCGAAACCCTCATACTTCGAAGGAGATAGTCCAGTTTGTGCACGAAGTGCATCCACTTTTTGCCGTAACCCTCCCAACTTTTTATCACATGCTATGTGGGAGAAATGATGATACCATGCCAAGTTTCAACCTTTTCAGAGTTCATTTGTACTGCTTTTCAATTTCAGGGTCATTTAGCGCAAAAAAAAATCATTAAATGCATGAAAAATAGCAAATGAAGTTAGAAATGTTTGAAATTTGAGGTTGTGGCTTTGAATGGTGCATATTGAATGAACCAAAAGTCTGAAGTTGAAATAAGTTTAAAAAATGAAATGCCTTTGTAACAGGTGAGTATTCTTCTGAAACACTCATACTTCGAAGGAGATGGTCCAATTTGTACACGAAGTGCATCCAGTTTTTGTCGTAACCCTCTCAACTTTTTATCACATGCTATGTCGGTGAAATGATGATACCATGGCGAGTTTCAACCTTTTCAGAGTTCATTTGTACCGCTTTTCAATTTCAGGGTCATTTATCGCAACAAAATCATTAAATGTAGGAAACATGGAAAATGAAGTTAGAAATGTTTGAAATTTGAGGATGTGGCTTTCAATGGTTCATATTGAATGCACAAAAAGTCTGGAGTTGAAATAATTTAAAAAAAATGAAATGCCTTTGTAACAGATGAGTTTTCGTGCGAAGCCCTCATACTTCGAAGGAGATGGTCCAGTTTGTGCACGAAGTGCATCCAGTTTTTGCCGTAACCCTCTCAACTTTTTATCACATGCTATGTGGGTGAAATTATGATACCATGCCAAGTTTCAACCTTTTCAGAGTTCATTTGTACCGCTTTTCAATTTCAGGGTCATTTATCGCAACAAAATCATTAAATGTATGAAAATTAGCAAATGAAGTTAGAAATGTTTGAAATTTGAGGATGTGGCTTTCAATTGTTCATATTGAATGCACAAAAAGTCTGGAGTTGAAATAAGTTTCAAAAAATGAAATTCCTTTGTAAAAGATGAGTTTTCGTCCGAAACCCTCATACTTCGAAGGAGATGGTCCAGTTTGTGCACGAAGTGCATCCAGTTTTTTCCGTAACCCTCTCAACTTTTTATCACATGCTATGTGGGTGAAATGATGACGCCATGCCAAGTTTCAACCTTTTCAGAGTTCATTTGTACCGATTTTCAATTTCAGGGTCATTTAGCGCAACAAAATCATTAAATGTATGAAAAATAGCAAATGAAGTTAGAAATGTTTGAAATTTGAGGATGTGGCTTTGAATGGTGCACATTGAATGCACAAAAAGTCTGGAGTTGAAATAAGTTTAAAAAATGAAATGCCTTCGTAACAGATGAGTTTTCGTCCGAAACCCTCATAATTCGAAGGAGATGGTCCAGTTTGTGCACGAAGTGCATCCAGTTTTTGCTGTAACCATCTCAACTTTTTATCACATGCTATGTGGGTGAAATGATGATACCATGCCAAGTTTCAAGCTCTTCATAGTTCATTTGTACTGCTTTTCAATTTCAGGGTCATTCAGCGCAAAAAAAAATCATTAAATGCATGAAAAATAGCAAATGAAGTTACAAATGTTTGAAATTTGAGGATGTGGCTTTGAATGTTGCATATTTAATGCAGAAAAATTCTGGAGTTGAAATAAGTTTAAAAAAATGAAATGCCTTTGTAACAGATGAGTTTTCGTCTGAAACACAAATACTTCGAAGGAGATGGTCCAGTTTGTACACGAAGTGCATTCAGTTTTTGCCGTAACCCTCTCAACTTTTTATCACATGCTATGTCGGTGAAATGATGATACCATGCCAAGTTTCAACCTTTTCAGAGTTCATTTGTACTACTTTTCAATTTCAGGGTCATTTAGCGCAACAAAATCATTAAATGTATGAAAAATAGCAAATGAAGTTAGAAATGTTTGAAATTTGAGGATGTGGCTTTCAATGGTTCATATTGAATGAACAAAAAGTCTGGAGTTGAAATAAGTGTAAAAAATGAAATGCCTTTGTAACAGATGAGTTTTCGTCTGAAACACTCATACTTCGAAGGAGATGGTCCAGTTTGTACACGAAGTGCATTCAGTTTTTGCCGTAACCCTCTCAACTTTTTATCACGTGCTACGTCGGTGAAATTATGATACCATGCCAAGTTTCAACCTTTTCAGAGTTCATTTGTACTGCTTTTCAATTTCAGGGTGATTTAGCGCAACAAAATTATTAAATGTATGAAAAATAGCAAATGAAGTTAGAAATGTTTGAAATTTGAGGATGTGGCTTTCAATGGTTCATATTGAATGCACAAAAAGTCTGGAGTTGAAGTAAGTGTAAAAAATGAAATGCCTTTGTAACAGATGAGTTTTCGTCCGAAACCCTCATACTTCGAAGGAGATGGTCCAGTTTGTGCACGAAGTGCATCCAGTTTTTGCCGTAACCCTCTCAACTTTTGATCACATGCTATGTGGGTGAAATGATGATACCATGCCAAGTTTCAACCTTTTCAGAGTTCATTTGTACTGGTTTTCAATTTCAGGGTCATTCAGCGCAAAAAAATCATTAAATGCATGAAAAATAGCAAATGAAGTTAGAAATGTTTGAAATTTGAAGATGTGGCTTTGAATGGTGCATATTTAATGCAGAAAAAGTCTGGAGTTGAAATAAGTTTAAAAAATGAAATGCTTTGTAACAGATGAGTTTTCGTGTGAAACCCTCATACTTCGAAGGAGATGGTCCAGTTTGTACACGAAGTGCATCTAGTTTTTGCCGTAACCCACTCAAATTTTTAGCACATGCTATGTGTGTGAAATGATGATAACATGCCAAGTTTCAACCTTTTCAGAGTTCATTTGTACTGCTTTTCAATTTCAGGGTCATTCAGTGCAAAAAAAATCATTAAATGCGTGAAAAATAGCAAATGAAGTTGGAAATGTTTGAAATTTGAGGATGTGGCTTTTAATGGTGCATATTGAATGCACAAAAAGTCTGGAGTTGAAATAAGTTTAAAAAATGAAATGCCTTTGTAACAGATGAGTTTTCGTCCGAAACCCTCATACTTCGAAGGAGATGGTCCAGTTTGTACACGAAGTGCATCCAGTTTTTGCCGTATCCCTCTCAACTTTTTATCACATGCTATGTGTGTGAAATGATGATACCATGAGAAGTGTCAACCTTTTCAGAGTTCATTTGTACTGCATTTCAATTTCAGGGTCATTCAACACAAAAAAAATCATTAAATGCCTGTAAAATAGCAAACGAAGTTAGAAATGTTTTAAATTTGAGGATGTGGCTTTGAATGGTGTATATTGAATGCACAAAAAGTCTGGAGTTGAAATATGTTTAAAAAAATGAAATGCCTTTGTAAAAGATGAGTTTTCGTCCGATACCCTCATACTTCGAAGGAGATGGTCCAGTTTGTACACGAAGTGCATCTAGTTTTTGCCGTAACCCACTCAACTTTTTAGCACATGCTATTTGTGTGAAATGATGATACCATGCCAAGTTTCAACCTTTTCAGAGTTCATTTGTACTGCTTTTCAATTTCAGGGTCATTCAGCGCAAAAAAAATCAATAAATGCGTGAAAAATAGCAAATGAAGTTAGAAATGTTTGAAATTTTAGGATGTGGCTTTGAATGGTGCATATTTAATGCAGAAAAAGTCTGGAGTTGAAATAAGTTTAAACAATGAAATGCCTTTGTAACAGATGAGTTTTCGTCTGAAACACTCATACTTCGAAGGAGATGGTCCAGTTTGTACACGAAGTGCATTCAGTTTTTGCCGTAACCCTCTCAACTTTTTATCACATGCTATGTCGGTGAAATGATGATACCATGCCAAGTTTCAACCTTTTCAGAGTTCATTTGTACCGATTTTCAATTTCTGGGTCATTTAGCGCAACAAAATCATTAAATGTATGAAAAATAGCAAATGAACTTAGAAATGTTTGAAATTTGAGGATGTGGCTTTGAATGGTTCATATTGAATGCACAAAAAGTCTGGAGTTGAAATATTTTTAAAAAAATGAAATGCCTTCGTAACAGATGAGTTTTCGTCCGAAACCCTCATAATTCGAAGGAGATGGTCCAGTTTGTGCACGAAGTGCATCCAGTTTTTGTTGTAACCATCTCAACTTTTTATCACATGCTATGTGGGTGAAATGATGATACCATGCCAAGTTTCAAGCTCTTCATAGTTCATTTGTACTGCTTTTCAATTTCAGGGTCATTCAGCGCAAAAAAAAATCATTAAATGCATGAAAAATAGCAAATGAAGTTACAAATGTTTGAAATTTGAGGATGTGGCTTTGAATGTTGCATATTTAATGCAGAAAAAGTCTGGAGTTGAAATAAGTTTAAAAAAATGAAATGCCTTTGTAACAGATGAGTTTTCGTCTGAAACACTCATACTTCGAAGGAGATGGTCCAGTTTGTACACGAAGTGCATTCAGTTTTTGCCGTAACCCTCTCAACTTTTTATCACATGCTATGTCGGTGAAATGATGATACCATGCCAAGTTTCAACCTTTTCAGAGTTCATTTGTACTGCTTTTCAATTTCAGGGTCATTTAGCGCAACAAAATCATTAAATGTATGAAAAATAGCAAATGAAGTTAGAAATGTTTGAAATTTGAGGATGTGGCTTTCAATGGTTCATATTGAATGAACAAAAAGTCTGGAGTTGAAATAAGTGTAAAAAATGAAATGCCTTTGTAACAGATGAGTTTTCGTCTGAAACACTCATACTTCGAAGGAGATGGTCCAGTTTGTACACGAAGTGCATTCAGTTTTTGCCGTAACCCTCTCAACTTTTTATCACGTACTACGTCGGTGAAATTATGATACCATGCCAAGTTTCAACCTTTTCAGAGTTCATTTGTACTGCTTTTCAATTTCAGGGTGATTTAGCGCAACAAAATTATTAAATGTATGAAAAATAGCAAATGAAGTTAGAAATGTTTGAAATTTGAGGATGTGGCTTTCAATGGTTCATATTGAATGCACAAAAAGTCTGGAGTTGAAGTAAGTGTAAAAAATGAAATGCCTTTGTAACAGATGAGTTTTCGTCCGAAACCCTCATACTTCGAAGGAGATGGTCCAGTTTGTGCACGAAGTGCATCCAGTTTTTGCCGTAACCCTCTCAACTTTTGATCACATGCTATGTGGGTGAAATGATGATACCATGCCAAGTTTCAACCTTTTCAGAGTTCATTTGTACTGGTTTTCAATTTCAGGGTCATTCAGCGCAAAAAAATCATTAAATGCATGAAAAATAGCAAATGAAGTTAGAAATGTTTGAAATTTGAAGATGTGGCTTTGAATGGTGCATATTTAATGCAGAAAAAGTCTGGAGTTGAAATAAGTTTAAAAAATGAAATGCTTTGTAACAGATGAGTTTTCGTGTGAAACCCTCATACTTCGAAGGAGATGGTCCAGTTTGTACACGAAGTGCATCTAGTTTTTGCCGTAACCCACTCAAATTTTTAGCACATGCTATGTGTGTGAAATGATGATAACATGCCAAGTTTCAACCTTTTCAGAGTTCATTTGTACTGCTTTTCAATTTCAGGGTCATTCAGTGCAAAAAAAATCATTAAATGCGTGAAAAATAGCAAATGAAGTTGGAAATGTTTGAAATTTGAGGATGTGGCTTTTAATGGTGCATATTGAATGCACAAAAAGTCTGGAGTTGAAATAAGTTTAAAAAATGAAATGCCTTTGTAACAGATGAGTTTTCGTCCGAAACCCTCATACTTCGAAGGAGATGGTCCAGTTTGTACACGAAGTGCATCCAGTTTTTGCCGTATCCCTCTCAACTTTTTATCACATGCTATGTGTGTGAAATGATGATACCATGAGAAGTGTCAACCTTTTCAGAGTTCATTTGTACTGCATTTCAATTTCAGGGTCATTCAACACAAAAAAAATCATTAAATGCCTGTAAAATAGCAAACGAAGTTAGAAATGTTTTAAATTTGAGGATGTGGCTTTGAATGGTGTATATTGAATGCACAAAAAGTCTGGAGTTGAAATATGTTTAAAAAAATGAAATGCCTTTGTAAAAGATGAGTTTTCGTCCGATACCCTCATACTTCGAAGGAGATGGTCCAGTTTGTACACGAAGTGCATCTAGTTTTTGCCGTAACCCACTCAACTTTTTAGCACATGCTATTTGTGTGAAATGATGATACCATGCCAAGTTTCAACCTTTTCAGAGTTCATTTGTACTGCTTTTCAATTTCAGGGTCATTCAGCGCAAAAAAAATCAATGAATGCGTGAAAAATAGCAAATGAAGTTAGAAATGTTTGAAATTTTAGGATGTGGCTTTGAATGGTGCATATTTAATGCAGAAAAAGTCTGGAGTTGAAATAAGTTTAAACAATGAAATGCCTTTGTAACAGATGAGTTTTCGTCTGAAACACTCATACTTCGAAGGAGATGGTCCAGTTTGTACACGAAGTGCATTCAGTTTTTGCCGTAACCCTCTCAACTTTTTATCACATGCTATGTCGGTGAAATGATGATACCATGCCAAGTTTCAACCTTTTCAGAGTTCATTTGTACCGATTTTCAATTTCTGGGTCATTTAGCGCAACAAAATCATTAAATGTATGAAAAATAGCAAATGAACTTAGAAATGTTTGAAATTTGAGGATGTGGCTTTGAATGGTTCATATTGAATGCACAAAAAGTCTGGAGTTGAAATATTTTAAAAAAAATGAAATGCCTTCGTAACAGATGAGTTTTCGTCCGAAACCCTCATAATTCGAAGGAGATGGTCCAGTTTGTGCACGAAGTGCATCCAGTTTTTGTTGTAACCATCTCAACTTTTTATCACATGCTATGTGGGTGAAATGATGATACCATGCCAAGTTTCAAGCTCTTCATAGTTCATTTGTACTGCTTTTCAATTTCAGGGTCATTCAGCGCAAAAAAAAATCATTAAATGCATGAAAAATAGCAAATGAAGTTACAAATGTTTGAAATTTGAGGATGTGGCTTTGAATGTTGCATATTTAATGCAGAAAAAGTCTGGAGTTGAAATAAGTTTAAAAAAATGAAATGCCTTTGTAACAGATGAGTTTTCGTCTGAAACACTCATACTTCGAAGGAGATGGTCCAGTTTGTACACGAAGTGCATTCAGTTTTTGCCGTAACCCTCTCAACTTTTTATCACATGCTATGTCGGTGAAATGATGATACCATGCCAAGTTTCAACCTTTTCAGAGTTCATTTGTACTGCTTTTCAATTTCAGGGTCATTTAGCGCAACAAAATCATTAAATGTATGAAAAATAGCAAATGAAGTTAGAAATGTTTGAAATTTGAGGATGTGGCTTTCAATGGTTCATATTGAATGAACAAAAAGTCTGGAGTTGAAATAAGTGTAAAAAATGAAATGCCTTTGTAACAGATGAGTTTTCGTCTGAAACACTCATACTTCGAAGGAGATGGTCCAGTTTGTACACGAAGTGCATTCAGTTTTTGCCGTAACCCTCTCAACTTTTTATCACGTGCTACGTCGGTGAAATTATGATACCATGCCAAGTTTCAACCTTTTCAGAGTTCATTTGTACTGCTTTTCAATTTCAGGGTGATTTAGCGCAACAAAATTATTAAATGTATGAAAAATAGCAAATGAAGTTAGAAATGTTTGAAATTTGAGGATGTGGCTTTCAATGGTTCATATTGAATGCACAAAAAGTCTGGAGTTGAAGTAAGTGTAAAAAATGAAATGCCTTTGTAACAGATGAGTTTTCGTCCGAAACCCTCATACTTCGAAGGAGATGGTCCAGTTTGTGCACGAAGTGCATCCAGTTTTTGCCGTAACCCTCTCAACTTTTGATCACATGCTATGTGGGTGAAATGATGATACCATGCCAAGTTTCAACCTTTTCAGAGTTCATTTGTACTGGTTTTCAATTTCAGGGTCATTCAGCGCAAAAAAATCATTAAATGCATGAAAAATAGCAAATGAAGTTAGAAATGTTTGAAATTTGAAGATGTGGCTTTGAATGGTGCATATTTAATGCAGAAAAAGTCTGGAGTTGAAATAAGTTTAAAAAATGAAATGCTTTGTAACAGATGAGTTTTCGTGTGAAACCCTCATACTTCGAAGGAGATGGTCCAGTTTGTACACGAAGTGCATCTAGTTTTTGCCGTAACCCACTCAAATTTTTAGCACATGCTATGTGTGTGAAATGATGATAACATGCCAAGTTTCAACCTTTTCAGAGTTCATTTGTACTGCTTTTCAATTTCAGGGTCATTCAGTGCAAAAAAAATCATTAAATGCGTGAAAAATAGCAAATGAAGTTGGAAATGTTTGAAATTTGAGGATGTGGCTTTTAATGGTGCATATTGAATGCACAAAAAGTCTGGAGTTGAAATAAGTTTAAAAAATGAAATGCCTTTGTAACAGATGAGTTTTCGTCCGAAACCCTCATACTTCGAAGGAGATGGTCCAGTTTGTACACGAAGTGCATCCAGTTTTTGCCGTATCCCTCTCAACTTTTTATCACATGCTATGTGTGTGAAATGATGATACCATGAGAAGTGTCAACCTTTTCAGAGTTCATTTGTACTGCATTTCAATTTCAGGGTCATTCAACACAAAAAAAATCATTAAATGCCTGTAAAATAGCAAACGAAGTTAGAAATGTTTTAAATTTGAGGATGTGGCTTTGAATGGTGTATATTGAATGCACAAAAAGTCTGGAGTTGAAATATGTTTAAAAAAATGAAATGCCTTTGTAAAAGATGAGTTTTCGTCCGATACCCTCATACTTCGAAGGAGATGGTCCAGTTTGTACACGAAGTGCATCTAGTTTTTGCCGTAACCCACTCAACTTTTTAGCACATGCTATTTGTGTGAAATGATGATACCATGCCAAGTTTCAACCTTTTCAGAGTTCATTTGTACTGCTTTTCAATTTCAGGGTCATTCAGCGCAAAAAAAATCAATGAATGCGTGAAAAATAGCAAATGAAGTTAGAAATGTTTGAAATTTTAGGATGTGGCTTTGAATGGTGCATATTTAATGCAGAAAAAGTCTGGAGTTGAAATAAGTTTAAACAATGAAATGCCTTTGTAACAGATGAGTTTTCGTCTGAAACACTCATACTTCGAAGGAGATGGTCCAGTTTGAACACGAAGTGCATTCAGTTTTTGCCGTAACCCTCTCAACTTTTTATCACATGCTATGTCGGTGAAATGATGATAACATGCCAAGTTTCAACCTTTTCAGAGTTCATTTGTACCGATTTTCAATTTCAGGGTCATTTAGCGCAACAAAATCATTAAATGTATGAAAAATAGCAAATGAAGTTAGAAATGTTTGAAATTTGAGGATGTGGCTTTGAATGGTTCATATTGAATGCACAAAAAGTCTGGAGTTGAAATATGTTAAAAAAATGAAATGCCTTCGTAACAGATGAGTTTTCGTCCAAAACCCTCATAATTCGAAGGAGATGGTCCAGTTTGTGCACGAAGTGCATCCAGTTTTTGCTGTAACCGTCTCAATTTTTTATCACATGCTATGTGGGTGAAATGATGATACCATGCCAAGTTTCAAGCTCTTCATAGTTCATTTGTACTACTTTTCAATTTCAGGGTCATTCAGCGCAAAAAAAAAATCATTAAATGCATGAAAAATAGCAAATGAAGTTACAAATGTTTGAAATTTGAGGATGTGGCTTTGAATGTTGCATATTTAATGCAGAAAAAGTCTGGAGTTGAAATAATTTTAAAAAAATGAAATGCCTTTGTAACAGATGAGTTTTCGTCTGAAACACTCATACTTCGAAGGAGATGGTCCAGTTTGAACACGAAGTGCATTCAGTTTTTGCCGTAACCCTCTCAACTTTTTATCACATGCTATGTCGGTGAAATGATGATACTATGCCAAGTTTCAACCTTTTCAGAGTTCATTTGTACCGATTTTCAATTTCAGGGTCATTCAGCGCAAAAAAAATCATTAAATGTAGGAAAAATAGCAAATGAAGTTAGAAATGTTTGAAATTTGAGGATGTGGCTTTGAATGGTTCATATTGCATGCACAAAAAGTCTGGAGTTGAAATATGTTAAAAAAAATGAAATGCCTTCGTAACAGATGAGTTTTCGTCCGAAACCCTCATAATTCGAAGGAGATGGTCCAGTTTGTGCACGAAGTGCATCCAATTTTTGCTGTAACCATCTCAACCTTTTATCACATGCTATGTCGGTGAAATGATGATACCATGCCAAGTTTCAAGCTCTTCATAGTTCATTTGTACTGCTTTTCAATTTCAGGGTCATTCAGCGCAAAAAAAAATCATTAAATGCATGAAAAATAGCAAATGAAGTTACAAATGTTTGAAATTTGAGGATGTGGCTTTGAATGTTGCATATTTAATGCAGAAAAAGTCTGGAGTTGAAATAAGTTTAAAAAAATGAAATGTCTTTGTAACAGATGAGTTTTCGTCTGAAACACTCATACTTCGAAGGAGATGGTCCAGTTTGTACACGAAGTGCATTCAGTTTTTGCCGTAACCCTCTCAACTTTTTATCACATGCTATGTCGGTGAAATGATGATACCATGCCAAGTTTCAACCTTTTCAGAGTTCATTTGTTCTGCTTTTCAATTTCAGGGTCATTTAGCGCAACAAAATCATTAAATGTATGAAAAATACCAAATGAAGTTAGAAATGTTTGAAATTTGAGGATGTGGCTTTCAATGGTTCATATTGAATGAACAAAAAGTCTGGAGTTGAAATAAGTGTAAAAAATGACATGCCTTTGTAACAGATGAGTTTTCGTCTGAAACACTCATACTTCGAAGGAGATGGTCCAGTTTGAACACGAAGTGCATTCAGTTTTTGCCGTAACCCTCTCAACTTTTTATCACATGCTATGTCGGTGAAATGATGATACCATGCCAAGTTTCAACCTTTTCAGAGTTCATTTGTACAGCTTTTCAATTTCAGGGTCATTTAGCGCAACAAAATCATTATATGTATGAAAAATAGCAAATGAGGTTAGAAATGTTTGAAATTTGAGGATGTGGCTTTGAATGGTTCATATTGCATGCACAAAAAGTCTGGAGTTGAAATAAGTGTAAAAAATGAAATGCCTTTGTAACAGATGAGTTTTCGTCTGAAACACTCATACTTCGAAGGAGATGGTCCAGTTTGTACACGAAGTGCATTCAGTTTTTGCCGTAACCCTCTCAACTTTTTATCACGTGCTACGTCGGTGAAATTATGATACCATGCCAAGTTTCAACCTTTTCAGAGTTCATTTGTACTGCTTTTCAATTTCAGGGTCATTTAGTGCAACAAAATTATTAAATGTATGAAAAATAGCAAATGAAGTTAGAAATGTTTGAAATTTGAGGATGTGGCTTTCAATGGTTCATATTGAATGCACAAAAAGTCTGGAGTTGAATTAAGTGTAAAAAATGAAATGCCTTTGTAACAGATGAGTTTTCGTCCGAAACCCTCATACTTCGAAGGAGATGGTCCAGTTTGTGCACGAAGTGCATCCAGTTTTTGCCGTAACCCTCTCAACTTTTGATCACAAGCTATGTGGGTGAAATGATGATACCATGCCAAGTTTCAACCTTTTCAGAGTTCATTTGTACTGGTTTTCAATTTCAGGGTCATTCAGCGCAAAAAAATCATTAAATGCATGAAAAATAGCAAATGAAGTTAGAAATGTTTGAAATTTGAAGATGTGGCTTTGAATGGTGCATATTTAATGCAGAAAAAGTCTGGAGTTGAAATAAGTTTAAAAAATGAAATGCTTTGTAACAGATGAGTTTTCGTGTGAAACCCTCATACTTCGAAGGAGATGGTCCAGTTTGTACACGAAGTGCATCTAGTTTTTGCCGTAACCCACTCAAATTTTTAGCACATGCTATGTGTGTGAAATGATAATAACATGCCAAGTTTCAACCTTTTCAGAGTTCATTTGTACTGCTTTTCAATTTCAGGGTCATTCAGTGCAAAAAAATCATTAAATGCGTGAAAAATAGCAAATGAAGTTGGAAATGTTTGAAATTTGAGGATGTGGCTTTTAATGGTGCATATTGAATGCACAAAAAGTCTGGAGTTGAAATAAGTTTAAAAAATGAAATGCCTTTGTAACACATGAGTTTTCGTCCGAAACCCTCATACTTCGAAGGAGATGGTCCAGTTTGTACACGAAGTGCATCCAGTTTTTGCCGTAACCCTCTCAACTTTTTATCACATGCTATGTGTGTGAAATGATGATACCATGAGAAGTGTCAACCTTTTCAGAGTTCATTTGTACTGCTTTTCAATTTCAGGGTCATTCAGCACAAAAAAAATCATTAAATGCCTGTAAAATAGCAAACGAAGTTAGAAATGTTTTAAATTTGAGGATGAGGCTTTGAATGGTGTATATTGAACGCACAAAAAGTCTGGAGTTGAAATATGTTTAAAAAAATGAAATGCCTTTGTAAAAGATGAGTTTTCGTCCGATACCCTCATACTTCGAAGGAGATGGTCCAGTTTGTACACGAAGTGCATCTAGTTTTTGCGGTAACCCACTCAACTTTTTAGCACATGCTATTTGTGTGAAATGATGATACCATGCCAAGTTTCAACCTTTTCAGAGTTCATTTGTACTGCTTTTCAATTTCAGGGTCATTCAGCGCAAAAAAAATCAATAAATGCGTGAAAAATAGCAAATGAAGTTAGAAATGTTTGAAATTTTAGGATGTGGCTTTGAATGGTGCATATTTAATGCAGAAAAAGTCTGGAGTTGAAATAAGTTTAAAAAATGAAATGCCTTTGTAACAGATGAGTTTTCGTCTGAAACACTCATACTTCGAAGGAGATGGTCCAGTTTGAACACGAAGTGCATTCAGTTTTTGCCGTAACCCTCTCAACTTTTTATCACATGCTATGTCGGTGAAATGATGATACCATGCCAAGTTTCAACCTTTTCAGAGTTCATTTGTACAGCTTTTCAATTTCAGGGTCATTTAGCGCAACAAAATCATTATATGTATGAAAAATAGCAAATGAGGTTAGAAATGTTTGAAATTTGAGGATGTGGCTTTGAATGGTTCATATTGCATGCACAAAAAGTCTGGAGTTGAAATAAGTTTAAAAAAATGAAATGCCTTTGTAACAGATGAGTTTTCGTCCGAAACCCTCATACTTCGAAGGAGATGGTCCAGTTTGTGCACGAAGTGCATCCAGTTTTTGCCGTAACCCTCTCAACTTTTGATCACATGCTATGTGGGTGAAATGATGATACCATGCCAAGTTTCAACCTTTTCAAAGTTTATTTGTACTGGTTTTCAATTTCAGGGTCATTCAGCGCAAAAAAATCATTAAATGCATGAAAAATAGCAAATGAAGTTAGAAATGTTTGAAATTTGAAGATGTGGCTTTGAATGGTGCATATTTAATGCAGAAAAAGTATGGAGTTGAAATAAGTTTAAAAAATGAAATGCTTTGTAACAGATGAGTTTTCGTGTGAAACCCTCATACTTCGAAGGAGATGGTCCAGTTTGTACACGAAGTGCATCTAGTTTTTGCCGTAACCCACTCAAATTTTTAGCACATGCTATGTGTGTGAAATGATGATAACATGCCAAGTTTCAACCTTTTCAGAGTTCATTTGTATTGCTTTTCAATTTCAGGGTCATTCAGCGCAAAAAAAAATCATTAAATGCGTGAAAAATAGCAAATGAAGTTGGAAATGTTTGAAATTTTAGGATGTGGCTTTTAATGGTGCATATTGAATGCACAAAAAGTCTGGAGTTGAAATAAGTTTAAAAAATGAAATGCCTTTGTAACAGATGAGTTTTCGTCCGAAACCCTCATACTTCGAAGGAGATGGTCCAGTTTGTACACGAAGTGCATCCAGTTTTTGCCGTAACCCTCTCAACTTTTTATCACATGCTATGTGTGTGAAATGATGATTCCATCAGAAGTGTCAACCTTTTCAGAGTTCATTTGTACTGCTTTTCAATTTCGGGGTCATTCAGCACAAAAAAATCATTAAACGCATGAAAAATAGCAAACGAAGTTAGAAATGTTTGAAATTTGAGGATGTGGCTTTGAATGGTTCATATTGAATGCACAAAAAGTCTGGAGTTGAAATAAGTTCAAAAAAATGAAATGCCTTTGTAAAATATGAGTTTTCGACCGAATCCCTCATACTTCGAATGAGATGGTCCAGATTGTGCTTGAAGTGCATCCAGTTTTTGCCGTAACCCTCACAACTTTTTATCACATGCTGCGTGTGTGAAATGATGATACCATGCAAAGTTTCAACCTTTTCAGAGTTCATTTGTACTGCTTTTCAATTTCAGGGTCATTCAGCGGAAAAAAATCATTAAATGCATGAAAAATAGCAAATGAAGTTAGAAATGTTTGAAATTTGAAGATGTGGCTTTGAATGGTGCATATTTAATGCAGAAAAAGTCTGGAGTTGAAATAAGTTTAAAAAATGAAATGCTTTGTAACAGATGAGTTTTCGTGTGAAACCCTCATACTTCGAAGGAGATGGTCCAGTTTGTACACGAAGTGCATCTAGTTTTTGCCGTAACCCACTCAAATTTTTAGCACATGCTATGTGTGTGAAATGATGATAACATGCCAAGTTTCAACCTTTTCAGAGTTCATTTGTACTGGTTTTCAATTTCAGGGTCATTTAGCGCAACAAAATCATTATATGTATGAAAAATAGCAAATGAGGTTAGAAATGTTTGAAATTTGAGGATGTGGCTTTGAATGGTTCATATTGCATGCACAAAAAGTCTGGAGTTGAAATAAGTTTAAAAAAACTAAATGCCTTTGTAACAGATGAGTTGTCGTCCGAAACCCTCATACTTCGAAGGAGATGGTCCAGTTTGTGCACGAAGTGCATCCAGTTTTTGCCGTAACCCTCTCAAATTTTTATCACATGCTATGTGGGTGAAATGATGGCACCATGCCAAGTTTCAACCTTTTCAGAGTTCATTTGTAGTGCTTTTCAATTTCAGGGCCATTCAGCGCAAAAAATCATTAAATGCATGAAAAATAGCAAACGAAGTTAGAAATGTTTGAAATTTGAGGATATGGCTTTGAATGGTGCATATTGAGTGCAGAAAAAGTCTGGAGTTGAAATAAGTTTTAAAAAAGGAAATGTCTTTGTAACAGATGAGTTTCGTCTGAAACCCTCATACTTCGAAGGAGATGGTCCTGTTTGTACACGAAGTGCATCCAGTTTTGGCCGTAACCCTCTCAACTTTTTATCACATGCTATGTGGGTGAAATTATGATACCATGCCAAGTTTCAACCTTTTCAGAGTTCATTTGTACTGCTTTTCAATTTCAGGGTCATTCAGCGCAAAAAAAATTCATCAAATGCGTGAAAAATAGCAAATGAAGTTGGAAATATTTGAAATTTGAGGATGTGGTTTTGAATGGTGCACATTGAATGCACAAAAAGTCTGGAGTTGAAATAAGTTTAAAAAATGAACTGCCTTTGTCACAGATTTGTTTTCGTCTGAAACCCTCATACTTCGAAGGAGATGGTCCAGTTTGTACACGAAGTGCATCCAGTTTTTGCCGTAACCCTCTCAACTTTTTATCACATGCTATGTGTGTGAAATGATGATACCACGCGAAGTTTCAACCTTTTCAAAGTTCATTTGTACTGCTTTTCAATTTCGGGGTCATTCAGCACAAAAAAATCATTAAATGCATGAAAAATAGCAAACGAAGTTAGAAATGTTTGAAAATTGAGGATGTGGCTTTGAATGGCGCATATTGAATGCACAAAAAGTCTGGAGTTGAAATAAGTTCAAAAAAATGAAATGCCTTTGTAAAATATAAGTTTTCGTCCGAAACCCTCATACTTCGAAGGAGATGGTCCCGATTGTGCACGAAGTGCATCCAGTTTTTGCCCTAACCCTCACAACTTTTTATCACATGCTATGTGTGTGAAATGATGATACCATGCAAAGTTTCAACCTTTTCAGAGTTCATTTGTACTGCTTTTCAATTTCAGGGTCATTCAGCACAAAAAAAATCATTAAATGCATGAAAAATAGCAAAGAAAGTTAGAAATGTTGGAAATTTGAGGATGTGGCTTTGAATGGTGCATATTGAATGCACAAAAAGTCTGGAGTTGAAATAAGTTAAAAAAAATGAAATGCCTTTGTAACAGATGAGTTTTCGTCCGAAAACCTCATACTTCGAAGGAGATGGTCCAGTTTGTGCACGAAGTGCATCCAGTTTTTGCCGTAACCCTCTCAACTTTTTATCACATGCTATGTGTGTGAAATGATGATACCATGCGAAGTTTCAACCTTTTCAGAGTTCATTTGTACTGCTTTTCAATTTCAGGGTCATTCAGCACAAAAAAATCATTAAATGCCTGTAAAATAGCAAACGAAGTTAGAAATGTTTTAAATTTGAGGATGTGGCTTTGAATGGTGTATATTGAATGCACAAAAAGTCTGGAGTTGAAATAAGTTTAAAAAAATGAAATGCCTTTGTAAAAGATAAGTTTTCGTCCGATACCCTCATACTTCGAAGGAGATGGTCCAGTTTGTATACGAAGTGCATCTAGTTTTTGCCGTAACCCACTCAACTTTTTAGCACATGCTATGTGTGTGAAATAATGATACCATGCCAAGTTTCAACCTTTTCAGAATTCATTTGTACTGCTTTTCAATTTCAGGGTCATTCAGCGCAAAAAAAATCATTAAATGCGTGAAAAATAGCAAATGAAGTTAGAAATGTTTGAAATATTAGGATGTGGCTTTGAATGGTGCATATTTAATGTAGAAAAAGTCTGGAGTTGAAATAAGTTTAAAAAATGAAATGCCTTTGTAACAGATGAGTTTTCGTCTGAAACACTCATACTTCGAAGGAGATGGTCCAGTTTGAACACGAAGTGCATTCAGTTTTTGCCGTAACCCTCTCAACTTTTTATCACATGCTATGTCGGTGAAATGATGATACCATGCCAAGTTTCAACCTTATCAGAGTTCATTTGTACAGCTTTTCAATTTCAGGGTCATTTAGCGCAACAAAATCATTATATGTATGAAAAATAGCAAATGAGGTTAGAAATGTTTGAAATTTGAGGATGTGGCTTTGAATGGTTCATATTGCATGCACAAAAAGTCTGGAGTTGAAATAAGTTTAAAAAAATGAAATGCCTTTGTAACAGATGAGTTGTCGTCCGAAACCCTCATACTTCGAAGGAGATGGTCCAGTTTGTGCACGAAGTGCATCCAGTTTTTGCCGTAACCCTCTCTACTTTTTATCACATGCTATGTGGGTGAAATGATGATACCATGCCAAGTTTCAACCTTTTCAGAGTTCATTTGTAGTGCTTTTCAATTTCAGGGTCATTCAGCGCAAGAAATCATTAAATGCATGAAAAATAGCAAATGAAGTTAGAAATGTTTGAAATTTGAGGATATGGCTTTGAATGGTGCCTATTGAATGCAGAAAAAGTATGGAGTTGAAATAAATTTTAAAAAAGGAAATGTCTTTGTAACAGATGAGTTTCGTCTGAAACCCTCATACTTCGAAGGAGATGGTCCTGTTTGTACACGAAGTGCATCTAGTTTTTGCCGTAACCCACTCAAATTTTTATCACATGCTATGTGTGTGAAATTATTATAACATGCCAAGGTTCAACCTTTTCAGAGTTCATTTGTACTGCTTTTCAATATCAGGGTCATTTAGCGCAAAAATAATTCATTAAATGCGTGAAAAATAGCAAATGAAGTTGGAAATATTTGAAATTTGAGGATGTGGTTTTGAATGGTGCACATTGAATGCACAAAAAGTCTGGAGTTGAAATAAGTTTAAGAAATGAAATGCCTTTGTCACAGATCAGTTTTCGTCTGAAACCCTCATACTTCGAAGGAGATGGTCCAGTTTGTGCACGAAGTGCATCCAGTTTTTGCCGTAACCCTCTCAAATTTTTATCACATGCTATGTGGGTGAAATGATGATACCATGCGAAGTTTCAACCTTTTAAAAGTTCATTTGTACTGCTTTTCAATTTCGGGGTCATTCAGCACAAAAAAATCATTAAACGCATTAAAAATAGCAAACGAAGTTAGAAATGTTTGAAATTTGAGGATGTGGCTTTGAATTGTGCATATTGAATGCACAAAAAGTCTGGAGTTGAAATAAGTTCAAAAAAATGAAATGCCTTTGTAAAATATGAGTTTTCGTCCGAAACCCTCATACTTCGAATGAGATGGTCCAGATTGTGCACGAAGTGCATCCAGTTTTTGCCGTAACCCTCACAACTTTTTATCACATGCTACGTGTGTGAAATGATGATACCATGCAAAGTTTCAACCTTTTCAGAGTTCATTTGTACTGCTTTTCAATTTCAGGGTCATTCAGCACAAAAAAATCATTAAATGCATGAAAAATAGCAAACGATGTTAGAAATGTTGGAAATTTGAGGATGTGGCTTTGAATGGTGCATATTGAATGCACAAAAAGTCTGGAGTTGAAATAAGTTAAAAAAAATGAAATACCTATGTAACAGATGAGTTTTCGTCCGAAACCCTCATACTTCGAAGGAGATGGTCCAGTTTGTGCACGAAGTGCATCCAGTTTTTGCCGTAACCCACTCAGCTTTTTAGCACATGCTATGTGTGTGAAATGATGATACCATGCCAAGTTTCAACCTTTTCATAGTTCATTTGTACTGCTTTTCAATTTCAGGGTCATTCAGCGCAAAAAAAATCATTAAATGCATGAAAAATAGCAAATGAAGTTACAAATGTTTGAAATTTGAGGATGTGGCTTGCAATGTTGAATATTTAATGCAGAAAAAGTCTGGAGTTGAAATAAGTTTAAAAAAATGAAATGCCTTTGTAACAGATGAGTTTTCGTCTGAAACCCTCATACTTCGAAGGAGACGGTCCAGTTTGTACACGAAGTGCATCTAGTTTTTTCCGTAACACACTCAGCTTTTTAGCACATGCTATGTGTGTGAAATGATGATACCATGCCAAGTTTCAACCTTTTCAGAGTTCATTTGTACTGCTTTTCAATTTCAGAGTCATTTAGCGCAAAAAAAAATCATTAAATGCGTGAAAAATAGCAAATGAAGTTAGAAATGTTTCAGATATGAGGATGTGGCTTTGAATGGTGCATATTGAATGCACAAAAAGTCTGGAGTTGAAATAAGTTTAAAAATGAAATGCCTTTGTAACAGATGAGTTTTCGTCCGAAACCCTCATACTTCGACGGAGATGGTCCAGTTTGTACACGAAGTGCATCCAGTTTTTGTCGTAACCCTCTCAACTTTTATCACATGCTATGTGTATGAAATGATGATACCATGCGAAGTTTCAACCTTTTCAGAGTTCATTTGTACTGCTTTTCAATTTCAGGGTCATTCAGCACAAAAAAATTATTAAATGCCTGAAAAATAGCAAACGAAGTTAGAAATGTTTTAAATTTGAGGATGTGGCTTTGAATGTTCCATATTGAATGCACAAAAAGTCTGGAGTTGAAATAAGTTTAAAAAAATGAAATGCCTTTGTAAAAGATGAGTTTTCGTCCGAAACCCTCATACTTCAAAGGAGATGGACTAGTTTGTGCCTGAAGTGCATCCAGTTTTGGCCGTAACCCACTCAAATTTTTAGCACATGCTATGTGTGTGAAATGATTATAACATGCCAAGTTTCAACCTTTTCAGAGTTCATTTGTACTGCTTTTCAATTTCAGGGTCATTCAGCGCAAAAAAAATTCATCAAATGCGTGAAAAATAGCAAATGAAGTTGGAAATATTTGAAATTTGAGGATGTGGTTTTGAATGGTGCACATTGAATGCACAAAAAGTCTGGAGTTGAAATAAGTTTAAAAAATGAAATGCCTTTGTCACAGATCTGTTTTCGTCTGAAACCCTCATACTTCGAAGGAGATGGTCCAGTTTGTACACGAAGTGCATCCAGTTTTTGCCGTAACCCTCTCAACTTTTTATCACATGCTATGTGTGTGAAATGATGATACCATGCGAAGTTTCAACCTTTTCAAAGTTCATTTGTACTGCTTTTCAATTTCGGGGTCATTCAGCACAAAAAAAAATCATTAAATGCATGAAAAATAGCAAACGAAGTTAGAAATGTTTGAAAATTGAGGATGTGGCTTTGAATGTTGCATATTGAATGCACAAAAAGTCTGGAGTTGAAATAAGTTTAAAAAAATGAAATGCCTTTGTAAAAGATGAGTTTTCGTCCGAAACCCTCATACTTCGAAGGAGATGGGCCAGTTTGTGCACGAAGTGCATCCAGTTTTTGCCGTAACCCTCACAACTTTTTATCACATGCTATGTGTGTGAAATGATGATACCATGCAAAGTTTCAACCTTTTCAGAGTTCATTTGTACTGCTTTTCAATTTGAGGGTCATTCAGCACAAAAAAAATCATTAAATGCATGAAAAATAGCAAAGAAAGTTAGAAATGTTGGAAATTTGAGGATGTGGCTTTGAATGGTGCATATTGAATGCACAAAAAGTCTGGAGTTGAAATAAGTTTAAAAAAATGAAATGCATTTGTAACAGATGAGTTTTCGTCCGAAAACCTCATACTTCGAAGGAGATGGTCCAGTTTGTACACGAAGTGCATTCAATTTTTGCCGTAACCCTCTCAACTTTTTATCACATGCTATGTGTGTGAAATGATGATACCATGCCAAGTTTCAACCTTTTCAGAGTTCATTTGTACTGCTTTTCAATTTCAGGGTCATTTAGCGCAACAAAATCATTAAATGTATGAAAAATAGCAAATGAAGTTAGAAATGTTTGAAATTTGAGGATGTGGCTTTCAATGGTTCATATTGAATGCACAAAAAGTCTGGAGTTGAAATAAGTGTAAAAAATGAAATGCCTTTGTAACAGATGAGTTTTCGTCTGAAACACTCATACTTCGAAGGAGATGGTCCAGTTTGTACACGAAGTGCATTCAGTTTTTGCCGTAACCCTCTCAACTTTTTATCACATGCTACGTCGGTGAAATGATGATACCATGCCAAGTTTCAACCTTTTCAGAGTTCATTTGTACTGCTTTTCAATTTCAGGGTCATTTAGCGCAACAAAATCATTAAATGTATGAAAAATAGCAAATGATGTTAGAAATGTTTGAAATTTGAGGATGTGGCTTTCAATGGTTCATATTGAATGCACAAAAAGTCTGGAGGTGAAGTAAGTGTAAAATATGAAATGCCTTTGTAACAGATGAGTTTTCGTCCGAAACCCTCATACTTCGAAGGAGATGGTCCAGTTTGTGCACGAAGTGCATCCAGTTTTTGCCGTAACCCTCTCAACTTTTGATCACATGCTATGTGGGTGAAATGATGATACCATGCCAAGTTTCAACCTTTTCAGAGTTCATTTGTACTGGTTTTCAATTTCAGGGTCATTCAGCGCAAAAAAATCATTAAATGCATGAAAAATAACAAATGAAGTTAGAAATGTTTGAAATTTGAAGATGTGGCTTTGAATGGTGCAAATTTAATGCAGAAAAAGTCTGGAGTAGAAATAAGTTTAAAAAATGAAATGCCTTTGTAACAGATGAGTTTTCGTGTGAAACCCTCATACTTCGAAGGAGATGGTCTAGTTTGTACACGAAGTGCATCTAGTTTTTGCCGTAACCCACTCAAATTTTTAGCACATGCTATGTGTGTGAAATGATGATAACATGCCAAGTTCAACCTTTTCAGAGTTCATTTGTACTGCTTTTCAATTTCAGGGTCATTCAGCGCAAAAAAAAATCATTAAATGCGTGAAAAAAAGCAAATGAAGTTAGTAATGTTTGAAATTTTAGGATGTGGCTTTGAATGGTGCATATTGAATGCACAAAAAGTCTGGAGTTGAAATAAGTTTAAAAAATGAAATGCCTTTGTAACAGATGAGTTTTCGTCTGAAACACTCATACTTCGAAGGAGATGGTCCAATTTGAACACGAAGTGCATTCAGTTTTTGCCGTAACCCTCTCAACTTTTTATCACATGCTATGTCGGTGAAATGATGATACCATGCCAAGTTTCAACCTTTTCAGAGTTCATTTGTACTGCTTTTCAATTTCAGGGTCATTTAGCGCAACAAAATCATTATATGTATGAAAAATAGCAAACGAAGTTAGAAATGTTTGAAATTTGAGGATGTGGCTTTGAATGGTGCACATTGAATGTACATAAAGTCTGGAGTTGAAATAAGTTTAAAAAATGAAATGCCTTTGTCACAGATGAGTTTTTGTCTGAAACCCTCATACTTCAAAGGAGATGGTCCAGTTTGTACACGAAGTGCTTCCAATTTTTGCCATAACCCTCTCAACTTTTTATCACATGCTATGTGTGTGAAATGATGACACCATGCGAAGTTTCAACCTTTTCAGAGTTCATTTGTACTGCTTTTCAATGTCAGGGTCATTCAACACAAAAAAATCATTAAATGCATGAAAAATAGCAAACGAAGTTAGAAATGTTTGAAATTTGAGGATGTGGCTTTGAATGGTGCATATTGAATGCACAAAAAGTCTGGAGTTGAAATAAGTTCAAAAAAATGAAATGCCTTTGTAAAATATGAGTTTTCGTCCGAAACCCTCATACTTCGAAGGAGATGGTCCAGATTGTGCACGAAGTGCATCCAGTTTTTGCCGTAACCCTCTCAAATTTTTATCACATGCTATGTGGGTGAAATGATGATACCATGCCAAGTTTCAACCTTTTCAGAGTTCATTTGTACTGGTTTTCAATTTCAGGGTCATTCGGCGCAAAAAAATCATTAAATGCATGAAAAATAGCAAACGAAGTTAGAAATATTTTAAATTTGCGGATGTGGCTTTCAATGGTGCATATTGAATGCACAAAAAGTCTGGAGTTGAAATAAGTTCAAAAAAATGAAATGCCTTGGTAAATATGAGTTTTCGTCCGATACCCTCATACTTCGAAGGAGATCGTCCAGTTTGTACACGAAGTGCATCTAGTTTTTGCCGTAACCCACTCAACTTTTTAGCACATGCTATGTGTGTGAAATGATGATACCATGCCAAGTTTCAACCTTTTCAGAGTTCATTTGTACTGCTTTTCAATTTCAGGGTCATTCAGCGCAAAAAAATCATTAAATGCGTGAAAAATAGCAAATGAAGTTAGAAATGTTTGAAATTTTAGGATGTATCTTTGAATGGTGCATATTGAATGCAGAAAAAGTCTGGAGTTGAAATAAGTTTAAAAAATGAAATGCCTTTGTAACAGATGAGTTTTCGTCTGAAACACTCATACTTCGAAGGAGATGGTCCAGTTTGAACACGAAGTGCATTCAGTTTTTGCCGTAACCCTCTCAACTTTTTATCACATGCTATGTCGGTGAAATGATGATACCATGCCAAGTTTCAACCTTTTCAGAGTTCATTTGTACTGCTTTTCAATTTCAGGGTCATTTAGCGCAACAAAATCATTATATGTATGAAAAATAGCAAATGAGGTTAGAAATGTTTGAAATTTGAGGATGTGGCCTTGAATGGTTCATATTGCATGCACAAAAAGTCTGGAGTTGAAATAAGTTTAAAAAAATGAAATGCCTTTGTAACAGATGAGTTGTCGTCCGAAACCCTCATACTTCGAAGGAGATGGTCCAGTTTTTGCACGAATTGCATCCAGTTTTTGCCTTAACCCTCTGAACTTTTTATCACATGCTATGTGGGTGAAATGATGATACCATGCCAAGGTTCAACCTTTTCAGAGTTCATTTGTAGTGCTTTTCAATTTCAGGGTCATTCAGCGCAAAAAATCATTAAATGCATGAAAAATAGCAAATGAAGTTAGAAATGTTTGAAATTTGAGGATATGGCTTTGAATGGTGCATATTGAATGCAGAAAAAGTCTAGAGTTGAAAGAGGTTTAAAAAAAGGAAATGTCTTTGTAACAGATGAGTTTCGTCTCAAACCCTGATAGTTCGAAGGAGATGGTCCAGTTTGTACACGAAGTGCATCTAGTTTTTGCCGTAACCCACTCAAATTTTTAGCACATGCTATGTGTGTGAAATGATTATAACATGCCAAGTTTCAACCTTTTCAGAGTTCATTTGTCCTGCTTTTCAATTTCAGAGTCATTCAACGCAAAAAAATTCATTAAATGCGTGAAAAATAGCAAATGAAGTTGGAAATATTTGAAATTTGAGGATATGGCTTTGAATGGTGCACATTGAATGCACAAAAAGTCTGGAGTTGAAATAAGTTTAAAAAATGAAATGCCTTTGTCACAGATGAGTTTTCGTCTGAAACCCTCATACTTCGAAGGAGATGGTCCAGTTTGTACACGAAGTGCATCCAGTTTTTGCCGTAACCCTCTGAACTTTTTATCACATGCTATGTGTGTGAAATGATGACACCATGCGAAGTTTCAACCTTTTCAGAGTTCATTTGTACTGCTTTTCAATTTCGGGGTCATTCAGCACAAAAAAATCATTAAATGCATGAAAAATAGCAAACGAAGTTAGAAATGTTTGAAATTTGAGGATGTGGCTTTGAATGGTGCACATTGAATGCACAAAAAGTCTGGAGTTGAAATAAGTTTAAAAAATGAAATGCCTTTGTCACAGATGAGTTTTCGTCTGAAACCCTCATACTTCGAAGGAGATGGTCCAGTTTGTACACGAAGTGCTTCCAATTTTTGCCATAACCCTCTCAACTTTTTATCACATGCTATGTGTGTGAAATGATGACACCAAGCGAAGTTTCAACCTTTTCAGAGTTCATTTGTACTGCTTTTCAATTTCAGGGTCATTCAAAACAAAAAAATCATTAAATATATGAAAAATAGCAAACGAAGTTAGAAATGTTTGAAATTTGAGGATGTGGCTTTGAATGGTGCATATTGAATGCACAAAAAGTTTGGAGTTGAAATAAGTTCAAAAAAATGAAATGCCTTTGTAAAATATGATTTTCGTCCGAAACCCTCATACTTCGAAGGAGATGGTCCAGATTGTGCACGAAGTGCATCCAGTTTTTGCCGTAACCCTCTCAAATTTTTATCACATGCTATGTGGGTGAAATGATGATACCATGCCAAGTTTCAACCTTTTCAGAGTTCATTTGTACTGGTTTTCAATTTCAGGGTCATTCAGCGCAAAAAAATCATTAAATGCATGAAAAAGAGCATAAGAAGTTAGAAATATTTTAAATTTGCGGATGTGGCTTTCAATGGTGCATATTGAATGCACAAAAAGTCTGGAGTTGAAATAAGTTCAAAAAAATGAAATGCCTTGGTAAAAGATGAGTTTTCGTCCGATACCCTCATACTTCGAAGGAGATGGTCCAGTTTGTAGACGAAGTGCATCTAGTTTTTGCCGTAACCCACTCAACTTTTTAGCACATGCTATGTGTGAGAAATGATGATACCATGCCAAGTTTCAACCTTTTCAGAGTTCATTTGTACTGCTTTTCAATTTCAGGGTCATTCAGCGCAAAAAAATCATTAAATGCATGAAAAATAGCAAATGAAGTTAGAAATGTTTGAAATTTTAGGATGTATCTTTGAATGGTGCATATTGAATGCAGAAAAAGTCTGGAGTTGAAATAAGTTTAAAAAATGAAATGCCTTTGTAACAGATGAGTTTTCGCCTGAAACACTCGTACTTCGAAGGAGATGGTCCAGTTTGAACACGAAGTGCATTCAGTTTTTGCCGTAACCCTCTCAACTTTTTATCACATGCTATGTCGGTGAAATGATGATACCATGCCAAGTTTCAACCTTTTCAGAGTTCATTTGTACTGCTTTTCAATTTCAGGGTCATTTAGCGCAACAAAATCATTATATGTATGAAAAATAGCAAATGAGGTTAGAAATGTTTGAAATTTGAGGATATGGCTTTGAATGGTTCATATTACATGCACAAAAAGTCTGGAGTTGAAATAAGTTTAAAAAAATGAAATGCCTTTGTAACAGATGAGTTGTCGTCCGAAACCCTCATACTTCGAAGGAGATGGTCCAGTTTGTGCACGAAGTGCATCCAGTTTTTGCCGTAACCCTCTCAACTTTTTATCACATGCTATGTGGGTGAAATGATGATACCATGCCAAGTTTCAACCTTTTCAGAGTTCATTTGTAGTGCTTTTCAATTTCAGGGTCATTCAGCGCAAAAAATCATTAAATGCATGAAAAATAGCAAATGAAGTTAGAAATGTTTGAAATTTGAGGATATGGCTTTGAATCGTGCATATTGAATGCAGAAAAAGTCTGGAGTTGAAATAAGTTTAAAAAAAGGAAATGTCTTTGTAACAGATGAGTTTCGTCTGAAACCCTCATACTTCGAAGGAGATGGTCATGTTTGTACACGAAGTGCATCTAGTTTTTGCCGTAACCCACTCAAATTTTTAGCACATGCTATGTGTGTGAAATTATTATAACATGCCAAGTTTCAACCTTTTCAGAGTTCATTTGTCCTGCTTTTCAATTTCAGAGTCATTCAGCGCAAAAAAAATTCATTAAATGCGTGAAAAATAGCAAATGAAGTTGGAAATATTTGAAATTTGAGGATGTGGCTTTGAATGGTGCACATTGAATGCACAAAAAGTCTGGAGTTGAAATAAGTTTAAAAAATGAAATGCCTTTGTCACAGATGAGTTTTCGTCTGAAACCCTCATACTTCGAAGGAGATGGTCCAGTTCGTACACGAAGTGCATCCAGTTTTTGCCGTAACCCTCTCAACTTTTTATCACATGCTATGTGTGTGAAATGATGACACCATGCGAAGTTTCAACCTTTTCAGAGTTCATTTGTACTGCTTTTCAATTTCAGGGTCATTCAACACAAAAAAATCATTAAATGCATGAAAAATAGCAAACGAAGTTAGAAATGTTTGAAATTTGAGGATGTGGCTTTGAATGGTGCATATTGAATTCACAAAAAGTCTGGAGTTGAAATAAGTTCAAAAAAATGAAATGCCTTTGTAAAATATGAGTTTTCGTCCGAAACCCTCATACTTCGAAGGAGATGATCCAGATTGTGCACGAAGTGCATCCAGTTTTTGCCGTAACCCTCTCAAATTTTTATCACATGCTATGTGGGTGAAATGATGATACCATGCCAAGTTTCAACCTTTTCAGAGTTCATTTGTACTGGTTTTCAATTTCAGGGTCATTCAGCGCAAAAAAATCATTAAATGCATGAAAAAGAGCATACAAAGTTAGAAATATTTTAAATTTGCGGATGTGGCTTTCAATGGTGCATATTGAATGCACAAAAAGTCTGGAGTTGAAATAAGTTCAAAAAAATGAAATGCCTTGGTAAATATGAGTTTTCGTCCGATACCCTCATACTTCGAAGGAGATGGTCCAGTTTGTACACGAAGTGCATCTAGTTTTTGCCGTAACCCACTCAACTTTTTAGCACATGCTATGTGTGTGAAATGATGATACCATGCCAAGTTTCAACCTTTTCAGAGTTCATTTGTACTGCTTTTCAATTTCAGGGTCATTCAGCGCAAAAAAATCATTAAATGCGTGAAAAATAGCAAATGAAGTTAGAAATGTTTGAAATTTTAGGATGTATCTTTGAATGGTGCATATTGAATGCAGAAAAAGTCTGGAGTTGAAATAAGTTTAAAAAATGAAATGCCTTTGTAACAGATGAGTTTTCGTCTGAAACACTCATACTTCGAAGGAGATGGTCCAGTTTGAACACGAAGTGCATTCAGTTTTTGCCGTAACCCTCTCAACTTTTTATCACATGCTATGTCGGTGAAATGATGATACCATGCCAAGTTTCAACCTTTTCAGAGTTCATTTGTACTGCTTTTCAATTTCAGGGTCATTTAGCGCAACAAAATCATTATATGTATGAAAAATAGCAAATGAGGTTAGAAATGTTTGAAATTTGAGGATGTGGCTTTGAATGGTTCATATTGCATGCACAAAAAGTCTGGAGTTGAAATAAGTTTAAAAAAATGAAATGCCTTTGTAACAGATGAGTTGTCGTCCGAAACCCTCATACTTCGAAGGAGATGGTCCAGTTTGTGCACGAATTGCATCCAGTTTTTGCCTTAACCCTCTGAACTTTTTATCACATGCTATGTGGGTGAAATGATGATACCATGCCAAGGTTCAACCCTTTCAGAGTTCATTTGTAGTGCTTTTCAATTTCAGGGTCATTCAGCGCAAAAAATCATTAAATGCATGAAAAATAGCAAATGAAGTTAGAAATGTTTGAAATTTGAGGATATGGCTTTGAATGGTGCATATTGAATGCAGAAAAAGTCTAGAGTTGAAAGAGGTTTAAAAAAAGGAAATGTCTTTGTAACAGATGAGTTTCGTCTGAAACCCTGATACTTCGAAGGAGATGGTCCAGTTTGTACACGAAGTGCATCTAGTTTTTGCCGTAACCCACTCAAATTTTTAGCACATGCTATGTGTGTGAAATGATTATAACATGCCAAGTTTCAACCTTTTCAGAGTTCATTTGTCCTGCTTTTCAATTTCAGAGTCATTCAGCGCAAAAAAAATTCATTAAATGCGTGAAAAATAGCAAATGAAGTTGGAAATAATTGAAATTTGAGGATATGGCTTTGAATGGTGCACATTGAATGCACAAAAAGTCTGGAGTTGAAATAAGTTTAAAAAATGAAATGCCTTTGTCACAGATGAGTTTTCGTCTGAAACCCTCATACTTCGAAGGAGATGGTCCAGTTTGTACACGAAGTGCATCCAGTTTTTGCCGTAACCCTCTCAACTTTTTATCACATGCTATGTGTGTGAAATGATGACACCATGCGAAGTTTCAACCATTTCAGAGTTCATTTGTACTGCTTTTCAATTTCGGGGTCATTCAGCACAAAAAAATCATTAAATGCATGAAAAATAGCAAACGAAGTTAGAAATGTTTGAAATTTGAGGATGTGGCTTTGAATGGTGCACATTGAATGCAAAAAAAGTCTGGAGTTGAAATAAGTTTAAAAAATGAAATGCCTTTGTCACAGATGAGTTTTCGTCTGAAACCCTCATACTTCGAAGGAGATGGTCCAGTTTGTACACGAAGTGCTTCCAATTTTTGCCATAACCCTCTCAACTTTTTATCACATGCTATGTGTGTGAAATGATGACACCATGCGAAGTTTCAACCTTTTCAGAGTTCATTTGTACTGCTTTTCAATTTCAGGGTCATTCAAAACAAAAAAAATCATTAAATATATGAAAAATAGCAAACGAAGTTAGAAATGTTTGAAATTTGAGGATGTGGCTTTGAATGGTGCATATTGAATGCACAAAAAGTCTGGAGTTGAAATAAGTTCAAAAAAATGAAATGCCTTTGTAAAATATGAGTTTTCGTCCGAAACCCTCATACTTCGAAGGAGATGGTCCAGATTGTGCACGAAGTGCATCCAGTTTTTGCCGTAACCCTCTCAAATTTTTATCACATGCTATGTGGGTGAAATGATGATACCATGCCAAGTTTCAACCTTTTCAGAGTTCATTTGTACTGGTTTTCAATTTCAGGGTCATTCAGCGCAAAAAAATCATTAAATGCATGAAAAAGAGCATACGAAGTTAGAAATATTTTAAATTTGCGGATGTCGCTTTCAATGGTGCATATTGAATGCACAAAAAGTCTGGAGTTGAAATAAGTTCAAAAAAATGAAATGCCTTGGTAAAAGATGAGTTTTCGTCCGATACCCTCATACTTCGAAGGAGATGGTCCAGTTTGTACACGAAGTGCATCTAGTTTTTGCCGTAACCCACTCAACTTTTTAGCACATGCTATGTGTGTGAAATGATGATACCATGCCAAGTTTCAACCTTTTCAGAGTTCATTTGTACTGCTTTTCAATTTCAGGGTCATTCAGCGCAAAAAAATCATTAAATGCATGAAAAATAGCAAATGAAGTTAGAAATGTTTGAAATTTTAGGATGTATCTTTGAATGGTGCATATTGAATGCAGAAAAAGTCTGGAGTTGAAATAAGTTTAAAAAATGAAATGCCTTTGTAACAGATGAGTTTTCGTCTGAAACACTCATACTTCGAAGGAGATGGTCCAGTTTGAACACGAAGTGCATTCAGTTTTTGCCGTAACCCTCTCAACTTTTTATCACATGCTATGTCGGTGAAATGATGATACCATGCCAAGTTTCAACCTTTTCAGAGTTCATTTGTACTGCTTTTCAATTTCAGGGTCATTTAGCGCAACAAAATCATTATATGTATGAAAAATAGCAAATGAGGTTAGAAATGTTTGAAATTTGAGGATATGGCTTTGAACGGTTCATATTGCATGCACAAAAAGTCTGGAGTTGAAATAAGTTTAAAAAAATGAAATGCCTTTGTAACAGATGAGTTGTCGTCCGAAACCCTCATACTTCGAAGGAGATGGTCCAGTTTGTGCACGAAGTGCATCCAGTTTTTGCCGTAACCCTCTCAACTTTTTATCACATGCTATGTGGGTGAAATGATGATACCATGCCAAGTTTCAACCTTTTCAGAGTTCATTTGTAGTGCTTTTCAATTTCAGGGTCATTCAGCGCAAAAAATCATTAAATGCATGAAAAATAGCAAATGAAGTTAGAAATGTTTGAAATTTGAGGATATGGCTTTGAATCGTGCATATTGAATGCAGAAAAAGTCTGGAGTTGAAATAAGTTTAAAAAAAGGAAATGTCTTTGTAACAGATGAGTTTCGTCTGAAACCCTCATACTTCGAAGGAGATGGTCCTGTTTGTACACGAAGTGCATCTAGTTTTTGCCGTAACCCACTCAAAGTTTTAGCACATGCTATGTGTGTGAAATGATTATAACATGCCAAGTTTCAACCTTTTCAGAGTTCATTTGTACTGCTTTTCAATTTCAGGGTCATTCAGCGCAAAAAAATTCATTAAATGCGTGAAAAATAGCAAATGAAGTTGGAAATATTTGAAATTTGAGGATGTGGTTTTGAATGGTGCACATTGAATGCACAAAAAGTCTGGACTTGAAATAAGTTCTAAAAATGAAATGCCTTTATCACAGATCAGTTTTTTGTCTGAAACCCTCATACTTCGAAGGAGATGGTCCAGTTTGTACACGAAGTGCATCCAGTTTTTGCCGTAACCCTCACAACTTTTTATCACATGCTATGTCGATGAAATGATGATACCATGCAAAGTTTCAACCTTTTCAGAGTTCATTTGTACTGCTTTTCAATTTCAGGGTCATTCAGCGCAACAAAATCATTAAATGCATGAAAAATAGCAAACGAAGTTAGAAATGTTTGAAATTTGAGGATGTGGCTTTGAATGGTTCATATTGCATGCACAAAAAGTCTGGAGTTGAAATAAGTTTAAAAAAATAAAATGCCTTTGTAACAGATGAGTTGTCGTCCAAAACCCTCATACTTCGAAGGAGAAGGTCCAGTTTTTGCTGTAACCATCTCAACTTTTTATCACATGCTATGTGGGTGAAATGATGATACCATGCCAAGTTTCAACCTTTTCAGAGTTCATTTGTAGTGCTTTTCAATATCAGGGTCATTCAGCGCAAAAAATCATTAAATGCATGAAAAATAGCAAATGAAGTTAGAAATGTTTGAAATTTGAGGATATGGCTTTGAATGGTGCATATTTAATGCAGAAAAAGTCTGGAGTTGAAATAAGTTTAAAAAAATGAAATGTCTTTGTAACAGATGAGTTTTCGTCTGAAACCCTCATAGTTCGAAGGAGATGGTCCAGTTTGTACACGAAGTGCATCTAGTTTTTGCCGTAACCCACTCAAATTTTTAGCACATGCTATGTGTGTGAAATGATGATAACATGCCAAGTTTCAACCTTTTCAGAGTTCATTTGTACGGCTTTTCAATTTCAGGGTCATTCAGCGCAAAAAAAATTCATTAAATGCGTGAAACATTGCAAATGAAGTTGGAAATATTTGAAATTTGAGGATGTGGTTTTGAATGGTGCACATTGAATGCACAAAAAGTCTGGAGTTGAAATAAGTTTAAAAAATGAAATCCTTTGTCACAGATGAGTTTTCGTTTGAAACCCTCATACTTCGAAGGAGATGGTCCAGTTTGTACACGAACTGCTTCCAATTTTTGCCATAACCCTCTCAACCTTTTATCACATGCTATGTGTGTGAAATGATGACACCATGCGAAGTTTCAACCTTTTCAGAGTTCATTTGTACTGCTTTTCAATTTCAGGGTCATTCAACACAAAAAAATCATTAAATGCATGAAAAATAGCAAACGAAGTTAGAAATGTTTGAAATTTGAGGATGTGGCTTTGAATGGTGCATATTGAATGCACAAAAAGTCTGGAGTTGAAATAAATTCAAAAAAATGAAATGCCTTTGTAAAAGATAAGTTTTCGTCCGAAACCCTCATACTTGGAAGGAGATGGTCCAGTTTGTGCACAAAGTGCATCCAGTTTTTGCCGTAACCCTCTCAACTTTTGATCACATGCTATGTGGGTGAAATGATGATAACATGCCAAGTTTCAACCTTTTCAGAGTTCATTTGTACTGGTTTTCAATTTCAGGGTCATTCAGCGCAAAAAAATCATTAAATGCATGAAAAATAGCAAATGAAGTTAGAAATGTTTGAAATTTGAAGATGTGGCTTTGAATGGTGCATATTTAATGCAGAAAAAGTCTGGAGTTGAAATAAGTTTAAAAAATGAAATGCTTTGTAACAGATGAGTTTTCGTGTGAAACCCTCATACTTCGAAGGAGATGATCCAGTTTGTACACGAAGTGCATCTAGTTTTTGCCGTAACCCACTCAAATTTTTAGCACATGCTATGTGTGTGAAATGATGATAACATGCCAAGTTTCTACCTTTTCAGAGTTCATTTGTACTGCTTTTCAATTTCAGGGTCATTCAGCGCAAAAAAAATCATTAAATGCGTGAAAAATAGCAAATGAAGTTGGAAATGTTTGAAATTTGAGGATGTGGCTTTTAATGGTGCATATTGAATGCACAAAAAGTCTGGAGTTGAAATAAGTTTAAAAAATGAAATGCCTTTGTAACAGATGAGTTTTTGTCCGAAACCCTCATACTTCGAAGGAGATGGTCCAGTTTGTACACGAAGTGCATCCAGTTTTTGCCGTAACCCTCTCAACTTTTTATCACATGCTATGTGTGAGAAATGATGATACCATGAGAAGTGTCAACCTTTTCAGAGTTCATTTGTACTGCTTTTCAATTTCAGGGTCATTCAACACAAAAAAATCATTAAATGCCTGTAAAATAGCAAACGAAGTTAGAAATGTTTTAAATTTGAGGATGTGGCTTTGAATGGTGTATATTGAATGCACAAAAAGTCTGGAGTTGAAATATGTTTAAAAAAATGAAATGCCTTTGTAAAAGATGAGTTTTCGTCCTATACCCTCATACTTCGAAGGAGATGGTCCAGTTTGTACACGAAGTGCATCTAGTTTTTGCCGTAACCCACTCAACTTTTTAGCACATGCTATGTGTGTGAAATGATGATACCATGCCAAGTTTCAACCTTTTCAGAGTTCATTTGTACTGCTTTTCAATTTCAGGGTCATTCAGCGGAAAGAAAATCAATAAATGCGTGAAAAATAGCAAATGAAGTTAGAAATGTTTGAAATTTTAGGATGTGGCTTTGAATGGTGCATATTTAATGCAGAAAAAGTCTGGAGTTGAAATAAGTTTAAAAAATGAAATGCCTTTGTAACAGATGAGTTTTCGTCTGAAACACTCATACTTCGAAGGAGATGGTCCAGTTTGAACACGAAGTGCATTCAGTTTTTGCCGTAACCCTCTCAACTTTTTATCACATGCTATGTCGGTGAAATGATGATACCATGCCAAGTTTCAACCTTTTCAGAGTTCATTTGTACTGCTTTTCAATTTCAGGGTCATTTAGCGCAACAAAATCATTATATGTATGAAAAATAGCAAATGAGGTTAGAAATGTTTGAAATTTGAGGATGTGGCTTTGAATGGTTCATATTGCATGCACAAAAAGTCTGGAGTTGAAATAAGTTTAAAAAAATGAAATGCCTTTGTAACAGATGAGTTGTCGTCCGAAACCTTCATACTTCGAAGGAGATGGTCCAGTTTGTGCACGAAGTGCATCCAGTTTTTGCCGTAACCCTCTCAAATTTTTATCACATGCTATGTGGGTGAAATGATGATACCATGCCAAGTTTCAACCTTTTCAGAGTTCATTTGTAGTGCTTTTCAATTTCAGGGTCATTCAGCGCAAAAAATCATTAAATACATGAAAAATAGCAAATGAAGTTAGAAATGTTTGAAATTTGAGGATATGGCTTTGAATGGCGCATATTGAGTGCAGAAAAAGTCTGGAGTTGAAATAAGTTTTAAAAAAGGAAATGTCTTTGTAACAGATGAGTTTCGTCTGAAACCCTCATACTTCGAAGGAGATGGTCCTGTTTGTACACGAAATGCATCTAGTTTTTGCCGTAACCCACTCAAATTTTTAGCACATGCTATGTGTGTGAGATGATTATAACATGACAAGTTTCAACCTTTTCAGAGTTCATTTGTACTGCTTTTCAATTTCAGGGTCATTCAGCGCAAAAAAAATTCATCAAATGCGTGAAAAATAGCAAATGAAGTTGGAAATATTTGAAATTTGAGGATGTGGTTTTGAATGGTGCACATTGAATGCACAAAAATTCTGGAGTTGAAATAAGTTTAAAAAATGAAATGCCTTTGTCACAGATCTGTTTTCGTCTGAAACCCTCATACTTCGAAGGAGATGGTCCAGTTTGTACACGAAGTGCATCCAGTTTTTGCCGTAACCCTCTCAACTTTTTATCACATGCTATGTGTGTGAAATGATGATACCATGCGAAGTTTCAACCTTTTCAAAGTTCATTTGTACTGCTTTTCAATTTCGGGGTCATTCAGCACAAAAAAATCATTAAATGCATGAAAAATAGCAAACGAAGTTAGAAATGTTTGAAAATTGAGGATGTGGCTTTGAATGGTGCATATTGAATGCACAAAAAGTCTGGAGTTGAAATAAGTTCAAAAAAATGAAATGCCTTTGTAAAATATGAGTTTTCGTCCGAAACCCTCATACTTCGAAGGAGATGGTCCAGTTTGTACACGAAGTGCATCCAGTTTTTGCCGTAACCCTCTCAACTTTTTATCACATGCTATGTGTGAGAAATGATGATACCATGAGAAGTGTCAACCTTTTCAGAGTTCATTTGTACTGCTTTTCAATTTCCGGGTCATTCAACACAAAAAAATCATTAAATGCCTGTAAAATAGCAAACGAAGTTAGAAATGTTTTAAATTTGAGGATGTGGCTTTGAATGGTGTATATTGAATGCACAAAAAGTCTGGAGTTGAAATATGTTAAAAAAAATGAAATGCCTTTGTAAAAGATGAGTTTTCGTCCTATACCCTCATACTTCGAAGGAGATGGTCCAGTTTGTACACGAAGTGCATCTAGTTTTTGCCGTAACCCACTCAACTTTTTAGCACATGCTATGTGTGTGAAATGATGATACCATGCCAAGTTTCAACCTTTTCAGAGTTCATTTGTACTGCTTTTCAATTTCAGGGTCATTCAGCGGAAAGAAAATCAATAAATGCGTGAAAAATAGCAAATGAAGTTAGAAATGTTTGAAATTTTAGGATGTGGCTTTGAATGGTGCATATTTAATGCAGAAAAAGTCTGGAGTTGAAATAAGTTTAAAAAATGAAATGCCTTTGTAACAGATGAGTTTTCGTCTGAAACACTCATACTTCGAAGGAGATGGTCCAGTTTGAACACGAAGTGCATTCAGTTTTTGCCGTAACCCTCTCAACTTTTTATCACATGCTATGTCGGTGAAATGATGATACCATGCCAAGTTTCAACCTTTTCAGAGTTCATTTGTACTGCTTTTCAATTTCAGGGTCATTTAGCGCAACAAAATCATTATATGTATGAAAAATAGCAAATGAGGTTAGAAATGTTTGAAATTTGAGGATGTGGCTTTGAATGGTTCATATTGCATGCACAAAAAGTCTGGAGTTGAAATAAGTTTAAAAAAATGAAATGCCTTTGTAACAGATGAGTTGTCGTCCGAAACCCTCATACTTCGAAGGAGATGGTCCAGTTTGTGCACGAAGTGCATCCAGTTTTTGCCGTAACCCTCTCAAATTTTTATCACATGCTATGTGGGTGAAATGATGATACCATGCCAAGTTTCAACCTTTTCAGAGTTCATTTGTAGTGCTTTTCAATTTCAGGGTCATTCAGCGCAAAAAATCATTAAATGCATGAAAAATAGCAAATGAAGTTAGAAATGTTTGAAATTTGAGGATATGGCTTTGAATGGCGCATATTGAGTGCAGAAAAAGTCTGGAGTTGAAATAAGTTTTAAAAAAGGAAATGTCTTTGTAACAGATGAGTTTCGTCTGAAACCCTCATACTTCGAAGGAGATGGTCCTGTTTGTACACGAAATGCATCTAGTTTTTGCCGTAACCCACTCAAATTTTTAGCACATGCTATGTGTGTGAGATGATTATAACATGACAAGTTTCAACCTTTTCAGAGTTCATTTGTACTGCTTTTCAATTTCAGGGTCATTCAGCACAAAAAAATCATTAAATGCATGAAAAATAGCAAACGAAGTTAGAAATGTTTGAAAATTGAGGATGTGGCTTTGAATGGTGCATATTGAATGCACAAAAAGTCTGGAGTTGAAATAAGTTCAAAAAAATGAAATGCCTTTGTAAAATATGAGTTTTCGTCCGAAACCCTCATACTTCGAAGGAGATGGTCCAGATTGTCCACGAAGTGCATCCACTTTTTGCCGTAACCCTCACAACTTTTTTTCACATGCTATGTGTGTGAAATGATGATACCATGCAAAGTTTCAACCTTTTCAGAGTTCATTTGTACTGCTTTTCAATTTCAGGGTCATTCAGCACAAAAAAAATCATTAAATGCATGAAAAATAGCAAACAAAGTTAGAAATGTTGGAAATTTGAGGATGTGGCTTTGAATGGTGCATATTGAATGCACAAAAAGTCTGGAGTTGAAATAAGTTAAAAAAAATGAAATGCCTTTGTAACAGATGACTTTTCGTCCGAAAACCTCATACTTCGAAGGAGATGGTCCAGTTTGTGCACGAAGTGCATCCAGTTTTTGCCGTAACCCTCTCAACTTTTTATCACATGCTATGTGTGTGAAATGATGATACCATGCGAAGTATCAACCTTTTCAGAGTTCATTTGTACTGCTTTTCAATTTCAGGGTCATTCAGCACAAAAAAAATCATTAAATGCCTGTAAAATAGAAAAACGAAGTTAGAAATGTTTTAAATTTGAGGATGTGGCTTTGAATGGTGTATATTGAATGCACAAAAAGTCTGGAGTTGAAATAAGTTTAAAAAAATGAAATGCCTTTGTAAAAGATGAGTTTTCGTCCGATACCCTCATACTTCGAAGGAGATGGTCCAGTTTGTACACGAAGTGCATCTAGTTTTTGCCGTAACCCACTCAACTTTTTAGCACATGCTATGTGTGTGAAATGATGATACCATGCCAAGTTTCAACCTTTTCAGAGTTCATTTGTACTGCTTTTCAATTTCAGGGTCATTCAGCGCAAAAAAAATCATTAAATGCGTGAATAATAGCAAATAAAGTTAGAAATGTTTGAAATTTTAGGATGTGGCTTTGAATGGTGCATATTTAATGCAGAAAAAGTCTGGAGTTGAAATAAGTTTAAAAAATGAAATGCCTTTGTAACAGATGAGTTTTCGTCTGAAACACTCATACTTCGAAGGAGATGGTCCAGTTTGAACACGAAGTGTATTCAGTTTTTGCCGTAACCCTCTCAACTTTTTATCACATGCTATGTCGGTGAAATGATGATACCATGCCAAGTTTCAACCTTTTCAGAGTTCATTTGTACTGCTTTTCAATTTCAGGGTCATTTAGCGCAACAAAATCATTATATGTATGAAAAATAGCAAATGAGGTTAGAAATGTTTGAAATTTGAGGATGTGGCTTTGAATGGTTCATATTGCATGCACAAAAAGTCTGGAGTTGAAATAAGTTTAAAAAAATGAAATGCCTTTGTAACAGATGAGTTGTCGTCCGAAACCCTCATACTTTGAAGGAGATGGTCCAGTTTGTGCACGAATTGCATCCAGTTTTTGCCTTAACCCTCTGAACTTTTTATCACATGCTATGTGGGTGAAATGATGATACCATGCCAAGGTTCAACCTTTTCAGAGTTCATTTGTAGTGCTTTTCAATTTCAGGGTCATTCAGCGCAAAAAATCATTAAATGCATGAAAAATAGCAAATGAAGTTAGAAATGTTTGAAATTTGAGGATATGGCTTTGAATGGTGCATATTGAATGCAGAAAAAGTCTAGAGTTGAAAGAGGTTTAAAAAAAGGAAATGTCTTTGTAACAGATGAGTTTCGTCTGAAACCCTGATACTTCGAAGGAGATGGTCCAGTTTGTACACGAAGTGCATCTAGTTTTTGCCGTAACCCACTCAAATTTTTAGCACATGCTATGTGTGTGAAATGATTATAACATGCCAAGTTTCAACCTTTTCAGAGTTCATTTGTACTGCTTTTCAATTTCAGGGTCATTCAGCACAAAAAAAATCATTAAATGCATGAAAAATAGCAAACAAAGTTAGAAATGTTGGAAATTTGAGGATGTGGCTTTGAATGGTGCATATTGAATGCACAAAAAGTCTGGAGTTGAAATAAGTTAAAAAAAATGAAATGCCTTTGTAACAGATGACTTTTCGTCCGAAAACCTCATACTTCGAAGGAGATGGTCCAGTTTGTGCACGAAGTGCATCCAGTTTTTGCCGTAACCCTCGCAACTTTTTATCACATGCTATGTGTGTGAAATGATGATACCATGCGAAGTATCAACCTTTTCAGAGTTCATTTGTACTGCTTTTCAATTTCAGGGTCATTCAGCACAAAAAAATCATTAAATGCCTGTAAAATAGCAAACGAAGTTAGAAATGTTTTAAATTTGAGGATGTGGCTTTGAATGGTGTATATTGAATGCACAAAAAGTCTGGAGTTGAAATAAGTTTAAAAAAATGAAATGCCTTTGTAAAAGATGAGTTTTCGTCCGATACCCTCATACTTCGAAGGAGATGGTCCAGTTTGTACACGAAGTGCATCTAGTTTTTGCCGTAACCCACTCAACTTTTTAGCACATGCTATGTGTGTGAAATGATGATACCATGCCAAGTTTCAACCTTTTCAGAGTTCATTTGTACTGCTTTTCAATTTCAGGGTCATTCAGCGCAAAAAAAATCATTAAATGCGTGAATAATAGCAAATAAAGTTAGAAATGTTTGAAATTTTAGGATGTGGCTTTGAATGGTGCATATTTAATGCAGAAAAAGTCTGGAGTTGAAATAAGTTTAAAAAATGAAATGCCTTTGTAACAGATGAGTTTTCGTCTGAAACACTCATACTTCGAAGGAGATGGTCCAGTTTGAACACGAAGTGCATTCAGTTTTTGCCGTAACCCTCTCAACTTTTTATCACATGCTATGTCGGTGAAATGATGATACCATGCCAAGTTTCAACCTTTTCAGAGTTCATTTGTACTGCTTTTCAATTTCAGGGTCATTTAGCGCAACAAAATCATTATATGTATGAAAAATAGCAAATGAGGTTAGAAATGTTTGAAATTTGAGGATGTGGCTTTGAATGGTTCATATTGCATGCACAAAAAGTCTGGAGTTGAAATAAGTTTAAAAAAATGAAATGCCTTTGTAACAGATGAGTTGTCGTCCGAAACCCTCATACTTTGAAGGAGATGGTCCAGTTTGTGCACGAATTGCATCCAGTTTTTGCCTTAACCCTCTGAACTTTTTATCACATGCTATGTGGGTGAAATGATGATACCATGCCAAGGTTCAACCTTTTCAGAGTTCATTTGTAGTGCTTTTCAATTTCAGGGTCATTCAGCGCAAAAAATCATTAAATGCATGAAAAATAGCAAATGAAGTTAGAAATGTTTGAAATTTGAGGATATGGCTTTGAATGGTGCATATTGAATGCAGAAAAAGTCTAGAGTTGAAAGAGGTTTAAAAAAAGGAAATGTCTTTGTAACAGATGAGTTTCGTCTGAAACCCTGATACTTCGAAGGAGATGGTCCAGTTTGTACACGAAGTGCATCTAGTTTTTGCCGTAACCCACTCAAATTTTTAGCACATGCTATGTGTGTGAAATGATTATAACATGCCAAGTTTCAACCTTTTCAGAGTTCATTTGTACTGCTTTTCAATTTCAGGGTCATTCAGCACAAAAAAAATCATTAAATGCATGAAAAATAGCAAACAAAGTTAGAAATGTTGGAAATTTGAGGATGTGGCTTTGAATGGTGCATATTGAATGCACAAAAAGTCTGGAGTTGAAATAAGTTAAAAAAAATGAAATGCCTTTGTAACAGATGACTTTTCGTCCGAAAACCTCATACTTCGAAGGAGATGGTCCAGTTTGTGCACGAAGTGCATCCAGTTTTTGCCGTAACCCTCGCAACTTTTTATCACATGCTATGTGTGTGAAATGATGATACCATGCGAAGTATCAACCTTTTCAGAGTTCATTTGTACTGCTTTTCAATTTCAGGGTCATTCAGCACAAAAAAATCATTAAATGCCTGTAAAATAGCAAACGAAGTTAGAAATGTTTTAAATTTGAGGATGTGGCTTTGAATGGTGTATATTGAATGCACAAAAAGTCTGGAGTTGAAATAAGTTTAAAAAAATGAAATGCCTTTGTAAAAGATGAGTTTTCGTCCGATACCCTCATACTTCGAAGGAGATGGTCCAGTTTGTACACGAAGTGCATCTAGTTTTTGCCGTAACCCACTCAACTTTTTCGCACATGCTATGTGTGTGAAATGATGATACCATGCCAAGTTTCAACCTTTTCAGAGTTCATTTGTACTGCTTTTCAATTTCAGGGTCATTCAGCGCAAAAAAAATCATTAAATGCGTGAAAAATAGCAAATAAAGTTAGAAATGTTTGAAATTTTAGGATGTGGCTTTGAATGGTGCATATTTAATGCAGAAAAAGTCTGGAGTTGAAATAAGTTTAAAAAATGAAATGCCTTTGTAACAGATGAGTTTTCGTCTGAAACACTCATACTTCGAAGGAGATGGTCCAGTTTGAACACGAAGTGCATTCAGTTTTTGCCGTAACCCTCTCAACTTTTTATCACATGCTATGTCGGTGAAATGATGATACCATGCCAAGTTTCAACCTTTTCAGAGTTCATTTGTACTGCTTTTCAATTTCAGGGTCATTTAGCGCAACAAAATCATTATATGTATGAAAAATAGCAAATGAGGTTAGAAATGTTTGAAATTTGAGGATGTGGCTTTGAATGGTTCATATTGCATGCACAAAAAGTCTGGAGTTGAAATAAGTTTAAAAAAATGAAATGCCTTTGTAACAGATGAGTTGTCGTCCGAAACCCTCATACTTTGAAGGAGATGGTCCAGTTTGTGCACGAATTGCATCCAGTTTTTGCCTTAACCCTCTGAACTTTTTATCACATGCTATGTGGGTGAAATGATGATACCATGCCAAGGTTCAACCTTTTCAGAGTTCATTTGTAGTGCTTTTCAATTTCAGGGTCATTCAGCGCAAAAAATCATTAAATGCATGAAAAATAGCAAATGAAGTTAGAAATGTTTGAAATTTGAGGATATGGCTTTGAATGGTGCATATTGAATGCAGAAAAAGTCTAGAGTTGAAAGAGGTTTAAAAAAAGGAAATGTCTTTGTAACAGATGAGTTTCGTCTGAAACCCTGATACTTCGAAGGAGATGGTCCAGTTTGTACACGAAGTGCATCTAGTTTTTGCCGTAACCCACTCAAATTTTTAGCACATGCTATGTGTGTGAAATGATTATAACATGCCAAGTTTCAACCTTTTCAGCGTTCATTTGTCCTGCTTTTCAATTTCAGAGTCATTCAGCGCAAAAAAAATTCATTAAATGCGTGAAAAATAGCAAATGAAGTTGGAAATATTTGAAATTTGAGGATATGGCTTTGAATGGTGCACATTGAATGCACAAAAAGTCTGGAGTTGAAATAAGTTTAAAAAATGAAATACCTTTGTCACAGATGAGTTTTCGTCTGAAACCCTCATACTTCGAAGGAGATGGTCCAGTTTGTACACGAAGTGCATCCAGTTTTTGCCGTAACCCTCTCAACTTTTTATCACATGCTATGTGTGTGAAATGATGACACCATGCGAAGTTTCAACCATTTCAGAGTTCATTTGTACTGCTTTTCAATTTCGGGGTCATTCAGCACAAAAAAATCATTAAATGCATGAAAAATAGCAAACGAAGTTAGAAATGTTTGAAATTTGAGGATGTGGCTTTGAATAGTGCACATTGAATGCACAAAAAGTTTGGAGTTGAAATAAGTTTAAAAAATGAAATGCCTTTGTCACAGATGAGTTTTCGTCTGAAACCCTCATACTTCGAAGGAGATGGTCCAGTTTGTACACGAAGTGCTTCCAATTTTTGCCATAACCCTCTCAACTTTTTATCACATGCTATGTGTGTGAAATGATGACACCATGCGAAGTTTCAACCTTTTCAGAGTTCATTTGTACTGCTTTTCAATTTCAGGGTCATTCAAAACAAAAAAATCATTAAATATATGAAAAATAGCAAACGAAGTTAGAAATGTTTGAAATTTGAGGATGTGGCTTTGAATGGTGCATATTGAAAGCACAAAAAGTCTGGAGTTGAAATAAGTTCAAAAAAATGAAATGCCTTTGTAAAATATGAGTTTTCGTCCGAAACCCTCATACTTCGAAGGAGATGGTCCAGATTGTGCACGAAGTGCATCCAGTTTTTGCCGTAACCCTCTCAAATGATGATACCATGCCAAGTTTCAACCTTTTCAGAGTTCATTTGTACTGGTTTTCAATTTCAGGGTCATTCAGCGCAAAAAAATCATTAAATGCATGAAAAAGAGCATACGAAGTTAGAAATATTTTAAATTTGCGGATGTGGCTTTCAATGGTGCATATTGAATGCACAAAAAGTCTGGGGTTGAAATATGTTCAAAAAAATGAAATGCCTTGGTAAAAGATGAGTTTTCGTCCGATACCCTCATACTTCGAAGGAGATGGTCCAGTTTGTACACGAAGTGCATCTAGTTTTTGCCGTAACCCACTCAAATTTTTAGCACATGCTATGTGTGTGAAATGATGATACCATGCCAAGTTTCAACCTTTTCAGAGTTCATTTGTACTGCTTTTCAATTTCAGGGTCATTCAGCGCAAAAAAATCATTAAATGCATGAAAAATAGCAAATGAAGTTAGAAATGTTTGAAATTTTAGGATGTATCTTTGAATGGTGCATATTGAATGCAGAAAAAGTCTGGAGTTGAAATAAGTTTAAAAAATGAAATGCCTTTGTAACAGATGAGTTTTCGTCTGAAACACTCATACTTCGAAGGAGATGGTCCAGTTTGAACACGAAGTGCATTCAGTTTTTGCCGTAACCCTCTCAACTTTTTATCACATGCTATGTCGGTGAAATGATGATACCATGCCAAGTTTCAACCTTTTCAGAGTTCATTTGTACTGCTTTTCAATTTCAGGGTCATTTAGCGCAACAAAATCATTATATGTATGAAAAATAGCAAATGAGGTTAGAAATGTTTGAAATTTGAGGATATGGCTTTGAACGGTTCATATTGCATGCACAAAAAGTCTGGAGTTGAAATAAGTTTAAAAAAATGAAATGCCTTTGTAACAGATGAGTTGTCGTCCGAAACCCTCATACTTCGAAGGAGATGGTCCAGTTTGTGCACGAAGTGCATCCAGTTTTTGCCGTAACCCTCTCAACTTTTTATCACATGCTATGTGGGTGAAATGATGATACCATGCCAAGTTTCAACCTTTTCAGAGTTCATTTGTAGTGCTTTTCAATTTCAGGGTCATTCAGCGCAAAAAATCATTAAATGCATGAAAAATAGCAAATGAAGTTAGAAATGTTTGAAATTTGAGGATATGGCTTTGAATGGTGCATATTGAATGCAGAAAAAGTCTGGAGTTGAAATAAGCTTAAAAAAAGGAAATGTCTTTGTAACAGATGAGTTTCGTCTGAAAACCTCATACTTCGAAGGAGATGGTCCTGTTTGTACACGAAGTGCATCTAGTTTTCGCCGTAACCCACTCAAATTTTTAGCACATGCTATGTCGGTGAAATGATGATACCATGCCAAGTTTCAACCTTTTCAGAGTTCATTTGTACTGCTTTTCAATTTCAGGGTCATTCAGCGCAAAAAATTTCATTAAATGCGTGAAAAATAGCAAATGAAGTTGGAAATATTTGAAATTTGAGGATGTGGTTTTGAATGGTGCACATTGAATGCACAAAAAGTCTGGAGTTGAAATAAGTTCTAAAAATGAAATGCCTTTATCACAGATCAGTTTTTTGTCTGAAACCCTCATACTTCGAAGGAGATGGTCCAGTTTGTACACGAAGTGCATCCAGTTTTTGCCGTAACCCTCACAACTTTTTATCACATGCTATGTCGATGAAATGATGATACCATGCAAAGTTTCAACCTTTTCAGAGTTCATTTGTACTGCTTTTCAATTTCAGGGTCATTCAGCGCAACAAAATCATTAAATGCATGAAAAATAGCAAACGAAGTTAGAAATGCTTGAAATTTGAGGATGTGGCTTTGAATGGTTCATATTGCATGCACAAAAAGTCTGGAGTTGAAATAAGTTTAAAAAAATAAAATGCCTTTGTAACAGATGAGTTGTCGTCCAAAACCCTCATACTTCGAAGGAGAAGGTCCAGTTTTTGCTGTAACCCTCTCAACTTTTTATCACATGCTATGTGGGTGAAATGATGATACCATGCCAAGTTTCAACCTTTTCAGAGTTCATTTGTAGTGCTTTTCAATTTCAGGGTCATTCAGCGCAAAAAATCATTAAATGCATGAAAAATAGCAAATGAAGTTAGAAATGTTTGAAATTTGAGGATATGGCTTTGAATGGTGCATATTTAATGCAGAAAAAGTCTGGAGTTGAAATAAGTTTAAAAAAATGAAATGTCTTTGTAACAGATGAGTTTTCGTCTGAAACCCTCATAGTTCGAAGGAGATGGTCCAGTTTGTACACGAAGTGCATCTAGTTTTTGCCGTAACCCACTCAAATTTTTAGCACATGCTATGTGTGTGAAATGATGATAACATGCCAAGTTTCAACCTTTTCAGAGTTCATTTGTACTGCTTTTCAATTTCAGGGTCATTCAGCGCAAAAAAAATTCATTAAATGCGTGAAACATTGCAAATGAAGTTGGAAATATTTGAAATTTGAGGATGTGGTTTTGAATGGTGCACATTGAATGCACAAAAAGTCTGGAGTTGAAATAAGTTTAAAAAATGAAATGCCTTTGTCACAGATGAGTTTTCGTTTGAAACCCTCATACTTCGAAGGAGATGGTCCAGTTTGTACACGAAGTGCTTCCAATTTTTGCCATAACCCTCTCAACCTTTTATCACATGCTATGTGTGTGAAATGATGACACCATGCGAAGTTTCAACCTTTTCAGAGTTCATTTGTACTGCTTTTCAATTTCAGGGTCATTCAACACAAAAAAATCATTAAATGCATGAAAAATAGCAAACGAAGTTAGAAATGTTTGAAATTTGAGGATGTGGCTTTGAATGGTGCATATTGAATGCACAAAAAGTCTGGAGTTGAAATAAATTCAAAAAAATGAAATGCCTTTGTAAAAGATAAGTTTTCGTCCGAAACCCTCATACTTGGAAGGAGATGGTCCAGTTTGTGCACGAAGTGCATCCAGTTTTTGCCGTAATCCTCTCAACTTTTGATCACATGCTATGTGGGTGAAATGATGATACCATGCCAAGTTTCAACCTTTTCAGAGTTCATTTGTACTGGTTTTCAATTTCAGGGTCATTCAGCGCAAAAAAATCATTAAATGCATGAAAAATTGCAAATGAAGTTAGAAATGTTTGAAATTTGAAGATGTGGCTTTGAATGGTGCATATTTAATGCAGAAAAAGTCTGGAGTTGAAATAAGTTTAAAAAATGAAATGCTTTGTAACAGATGAGTTTTCGTGTGAAACCCTCATACTTCGAAGGAGATGATCCAGTTTGTACACGAAGTGCATCTAGTTTTTGCCGTAACCCACTCAAATTTTTAGCACATGCTATGTGTGTGAAATGATGATAACATGCCAAGTTTCAACCTTTTCAGAGTTCATTTGTACTGCTTTTCAATTTCAGGGTCATTCAGCGCAAAAAAAATCATTAAATGCGTGAAAAATAGCAAATGAAGTTGGAAATGTTTGAAATTTGAGGATGTGGCTTTTAATGGTGCATATTGAATGCACAAAAAGTCTGGAGTTGAAATAAGTTTATAAAGTGAAATGCCTTTGTAACAGATGAGTTTTCGTCCGAAACCCTCATACTTCGAAGGAGATGGTCCAGTTTGTACACGAAGTGCATCCAGTTTTTGCCGTAACCCTCTCAACTTTTTATCACATGCTATGTGTGAGAAATGATGATACCATGAGAAGTGTCAACCTTTTCAGAGTTCATTTGTACTGCTTTTCAATTTCAGGGTCATTCAACACAAAAAATCATTAAATGCCTGTAAAATAGCAAACGAAGTTAGAAATGTTTTAAATTTGAGGATGTGTCTTTGAATGGTGTATATTGAATGCACAAAAAGTCTGGAGTTGAAATATGTTAAAAAAAATGAAATGCCTTTGTAAAAGATGAGTTTTCGTCCTATACCCTCATACTTCGAAGGAGATGGTCCAGTTTGTACACGAAGTGCATCTAGTTTTTGCCGTAACCCACTCAACTTTTTAGCACATGCTATGTGTGTGAAATGATGATACCATGCCAAGTTTCAACCTTTTCAGAGTTCATTTGTACTGCTTTTCAATTTCAGGGTCATTCAGCGGAAAGAAAATCAATAAATGCGTGAAAAATAGCAAATGAAGTTAGAAATGTTTGAAATTTTAGGATGTGGCTTTGAATGGTGCATATTTAATGCAGAAAAAGTCTGGAGTTGAAATAAGTTTAAAAAATGAAATGCCTTTGTAACAGATGAGTTTTCGTCTGAAACACTCATACTTCGAAGGAGATGGTCCAGTTTGAACACGAAGTGCATTCAGTTTTTGCCGTAAACCTCTCAACTTTTTATCACATGCTATGTCCGTGAAATGATGATACCATGCCAAGTTTCAACCTTTTCAGAGTTCATTTGTACTGCTTTTCAATTTCAGGGTCATTTAGCGCAACAAAATCATTATATGTATGAAAAATAGCAAATGAGGTTAGAAATGTTTGAAATTTGAGGATGTGGCTTTGAATGGTTCATATTGCATGCACAAAAAGTCTGGAGTTGAAATAAGTTTAAAAAAATGAAATGCCTTTGTAACAGATGAGTTGTCGTCCGAAACCCTCATACTTCGAAGGAGATGGTCCAGTTTGTGCACGAAGTGCATCCAGTTTTTGCCGTAACCCTCTCAAATTTTTATCACATGCTATGTGGGTGAAATGATGATACCATGCCAAGTTTCAACCTTTTCAGAGTTCATTTGTAGTGCTTTTCAATTTCAGGGTCATTCAGCGCAAAAAATCATTAAATGCATGAAAAATAGCAAATGAAGTTAGAAATGTTTGAAATTTGAGGATATGGCTTTGAATGGCGCATATTGAGTGCAGAAAAAGTCTGGAGTTGAAATAAGTTTTAAAAAAGGAAATGTCTTTGTAACAGATGAGTTTCGTCCGAAACCCTCATACTTCGAAGGAGATGGTCCTGTTTGTACACGAAATGCATCTAGTTTTTGCCGTAACCCACTCAAATTTTTAGCACATGCTATGTGTGTGAGATGATTATAACATGACAAGTTTCAACCTTTTCAGAGTTCATTTGTACTGCTTTTCAATTTCAGGGTCATTCAGCGCAAAAAAAATTCATCAAATGCGTGAAAAATAGCAAATGAAGTTGGAAATATTTGAAATTTGAGGATGTGGTTTTGAATGGTGCACATTGAATGCACAAAAATTCTGGAGTTGAAATAAGTTTAAAAAATGAAATGCCTTTGTCACAGATCTGTTTTCGTCTGAAACCCTCATACTTCGAAGGAGATGGTCCAGTTTGTACACGAAGTGCATCCAGTTTTTGCCGTAACCCTCTCAACTTTTTATCACATGCTATGTGTGTGAAATGATGATACCATGCGAAGTTTCAACCTTTTCAAAGTTCATTTGTACTACTTTTCAATTTCGGGGTCATTCAGCACAAAAAAATCATTAAATGCATGAAAAATAGCAAACGAAGTTAGAAATGTTTGAAAATTGAGGATGTGGCTTTGAATGGTGCATATTGAATGCACAAAAAGTCTGGAGTTGAAATAAGTTCAAAAAAATGAAATGCCTTTGTAAAATATGAGTTTTCGTCCGAAACCCTCATACTTCGAAGGAGATGGTCCAGATTGTCCACGAAGTGCATCCAGTTTTTGCCGTAACCCTCACAACTTTTTATCACATGCTATGTGTGTGAAATGATGATACCATGCAAAGTTTCAACCTTTTCAGAGTTCATTTGTACTGCTTTTCAATTTCAGGGTCATTCAGCACAAAAAAAATCATTAAATGCATGAAAAATAGCAAACAAAGTTAGAAATGTTGGAAATTTGAGGATGTGGCTTTGAATGGTGCATATTGAATGCACAAAAAGTCTGGAGTTGAAATAAGTTAAAAAAAATGAAATGCCTTTGTAACAGATGAGTTTTCGTCCGATACCCTCATACTTCGAAGGAGATGGTCCAGTTTGTACACGAAGTGCATCTAGTTTTTGCCGTAACCCTCTCAACTTTTTATCACATGCTATGTGTGTGAAATGATGATACCATGCCAAGTTTCAACCTTTTCAGAGTTGATTTGTACTGCTTTTCAATTTCACGGTCATTCAGCACAAAAAAATCATTATATGTATGAAAAATAGCAAATGAGGTTAGAAATGTTTGAAATTTGAGGATGTGGCTTTGAATGGTTCATATTGCATGCACAAAAAGTCTGGAGTTGAAATAAGTTTAAAAAAATGAAATGCCTTTGTAACAGATGAGTTGTCGTCCGAAACCCTCATACTTCGAAGGAGATGGTCCAGTTTGTGCACGAATTGCATCCGGTTTTTGCCTTAACCCTCTGAACTTTTTATCACATGCTATGTGGGTGAAATGATGATACCATGCCAAGGTTCAACCTTTTCAGAGTTCATTTGTAGTGCTTTTCAATTTCAGGGTCATTCAGCGCAAAAAATCATTAAATGCATGAAAAATAGCAAATGAAGTTGGAAATATTTGAAATTTGAGGATATGGCTTTGAATGGTGCATATTGAATGCAGAAAAAGTCTAGAGTTGAAAGAGGTTTAAAAAAAGGAAATGTCTTTGTAACAGATGAGTTTCGTCTGAAACCCTGATACTTCGAAGGAGATGGTCCAGTTTGTACACGAAGTGCATCTAGTTTTTGCCGTAACCCACTCAAATTTTTAGCACATGCTATGTGTGTGAAATGATTATAACATGCCAAGTTTCAACCTTTTCAGAGTTCATTTGTCCTGCTTTTCAATTTCAGAGTCATTCAGCGCAAAAAAAATTCATTAAATGCGTGAAAAATAGCAAATGAAGTTGGAAATATTTGAAATTTGAGGATGTGGCTTTGAATGGTGCACATTGAATGCACAAAAAGTCTGGAGTTGAAATAAGTTTAAAAAATGAAATGCCTTTGTCACAGATGAGTTTTCGTCTGAAACCCTCATACTTCGAAGGAGATGGTCCAGTTTGTACACGAAGTGCTTCCACTTTTTGCCATAACCCTCTCAACTTTTTATCACATGCTATGTGTGTGAAATGATGACACCATGCGAAGTTTCAACCTTTTCAGAGTTCATTTGTACTGCTTTTCAATTTCAGGGTCATTCAAAACAAAAAAATCATTAAATATATGAAAAATAGCAAACGAAGTTAGAAATGTTTGAAATTTGAGGATGTGGCTTTGAATGGTGCATATTGAATGCACAAAAAGTCTGGAGTTGAAATAAGTTCAAAAAAATGAAATGCCTTTGTAAAATATGAGTTTTCGTCCGAAACCCTCATACTTCGAAGGAGATGGTCCAGATTGTGCACGAAGTGCATCCAGTTTTTGCCGTAACCCTCTCAAATTTTATCACATGCTATGTGGGTGAAATGATGATACCATGCCAAGTTTCAACCTTTTGAGAGTTCATTTGTACTGGTTTTCAATTTCAGGGTCATTCAGCGCAAAAAAATCATTAAATGCATGAAAAAGAGCATACGAAGTTAGAAATACTTTAAATTTGCGGATGTGGCTTTCAATGGTGCATATTGAATGCACAAAAAGTCTGGAGTTGAAATAAGTTCAAAAAAATGAAATGCCTTGGTAAAAGATGAGTTTTCGTCCGATACCCTCATACTTCGAAGGAGATGGTCCAGTTTGTACACGAAGTGCATCTAGTTTTTGCCGTAACCCACTCAACTTTTTAGCACATGCTATGTGTGTGAAATGATGATACCATGCCAAGTTTCAACCTTTTCAGAGTTCATTTGTACTGCTTTTCAATTTCAGGGTCATTCAGCGCAAAAAAATCATTAAATGCATGAAAAATAGCAAATGAAGTTAGAAATGTTTGAAATTTTAGGATGTATCTTTGAATGGTGCATATTGAATGCAGAAAAAGTCTGGAGTTGAAATAAGTTTAAAAAATGAAATGCCTTTGTAACAGATGAGTTTTCGTCTGAAACACTCATACTTCGAAGGAGATGGTCCAGTTTGAACACGAAGTGCATTCAGTTTTTGCCGTAACCCTCTCAACTTTTTATCACATGCTATGTCGGTGAAATGATTATACCATGCCAAGTTTCAACCTTTTCAGAGTTCATTTGTACTGCTTTTCAATTTCAGGGTCATTTAGCACAACAAAATCATTATATGTATGAAAAATAGCAAATGAGGTTAGAAATGTTTGAAATTTGAGGATATGGCTTTGAATGGTTCATATTGCATGCACAAAAAGTCTGGAGTTGAAATAAGTTTAAAAAAATGAAATGCCTTTGTAACAGATGAGTTGTCGTCCGAAACCCTCATACTTCGAAGGAGATGGTCCAGTTTGTGCACGAAGTGCATCCAGTTTTTGCCTTAACCCTCTCAACTTTTTATCACATGCTATGTGGGTGAAATGATGATACCATGCCAAGTTTCAACCTTTTCAGAGTTCATTTGTAGTGCTTTTCAATTTCAGGGTCATTCAGCGCAAAAAATCATTAAATGCATGAAAAATAGCAAATGAAGTTAGAAATGTTTGAAATTTGAGGATATGGCTTTGAATCGTGCATATTGAATGCAGAAAAAGTCTGGAGTTGAAATAAGTTTAAAAAAAGGAAATGTCTTTGTAACAGATGAGTTTCGTCTGAAACCCTCATACTTCGAAGGAGATGGTCCAGTTTGTACACAAAGTGCATCTAGTTTTTGCCGTAACCCACTCAAATTTTTAGCACATGCTATGTGTGTGAAATGATTATAACATGCCAAGTTTCAACCTTTTCAGAGTTCATTTGTCCTGCTTTTCAATTTCAGAGTCATTCAGCGCAAAAAAAATTCATTAAATGCGTGAAAAATAGCAAATGAAGTTGGAAATATTTGAAATTTGAGGATGTGGCTTTGAATGGTGCACATTGAATGCACAAAAAGTCTGGAGTTGAAATAAGTTTAAAAAATGAAATGCCTTTGTCACAGATGAGTTTTCGTCTGAAACCCTCATACTTCGAAGGAGATGGTCCAGTTTGTACACGAAGTGCATCCAGTTTTTGCCGTAACCCTCTCAACTTTTTATCACATGCTATGTGTGTGAAATGATGACACCATGCGAAGTTTCAACCTTTTCAGAGTTCATTTGTACTGCTTTTCAATTTCGGGGTCATTCAGCACAAAAAAATCATTAAATGCATGAAAAATAGCAAACGAAGTTAGAAATGTTTGAAATTTGAGGATGTGGCTTTGAATGGTGCACATTGAATGCACAAAAAGTCTGGAGTTGAAATAAGTTTAAAAAATGAAATGCCTTTGTCACAGATGAGTTTTCGTCTGAAACCCTCATACTTCGAAGGAGATGGTCCAGTTTGTACACGAAGTGCTTCCAATTTTTGCCATAACCCTCTCAACTTTTTATCACATGCTATGTGTGTGAAATGATGACACCATGCGAAGTTTCAACCTTTTCAGAGTTCATTTGTACTGCTTTTCAATTTCAGGGTCATTCAAAACAAAAAAATCATTAAATATATGAAAAATAGCAAACGAAGTTAGAAATGTTTGAAATTTGAGGATGTGGCTTTGAATGGTGCATATTGAATGCACAAAAAGTCTGGAGTTGAAATAAGTTCAAAAAAATGAAATGCCTTTGTAAAATATGAGTTTTCGTCCGAAACCCTCATACTTCGAAGGAGACGGTCCAGATTGTGCACGAAGTGCATCCAGTTTTTGCCGTAACCCTCTCAAATTTTATCACATGCTATGTGGGTGAAATGATGATACCATGCCAAGTTTCAACCTTTTCAGAGTTCATTTGTACTGGTTTTCAATTTCAGGGTCATTCAGCGCAAAAAAATCATTAAATGCATGAAAAAGAGCATACGAAGTTAGAAATACTTTAAATTTGCGGATGTGGCTTTCAATGGTGCATATTGAATGCACAAAAAGTCTGGAGTTGAAATAAGTTCAAAAAAATGAAATGCCTTGGTAAAAGATGAGTTTTCGTCCGATACCCTCATACTTCGAAGGAGATGGTCCAGTTTGTACACGAAGTGCATCTAGTTTTTGCCGTAACCCACTCAACTTTTTAGCACATGCTATGTGTGTGAAATGATGATACCATGCCAAGTTTCAACCTTTTCAGAGTTCATTTGTACTGCTTTTCAATTTCAGGGTCATTCAGCGCAAAAAAATCATTAAATGCATGAAAAATAGCAAATGAAGTTAGAAATGTTTGAAATTTTAGGATGTATCTTTGAATGGTGCATATTGAATGCAGAAAAAGTCTGGAGTTGAAATAAGTTTAAAAAATGAAATGCCTTTGTAACAGATGAGTTTTCGTCTGAAACACTCATACTTCGAAGGAGATGGTCCAGTTTGAACACGAAGTGCATTCAGTTTTTGCCGTAACCCTCTCAACTTTTTATCACATGCTATGTCGGTGAAATGATTATACCATGCCAAGTTTCAACCTTTTCAGAGTTCATTTGTACTGCTTTTCAATTTCAGGGTCATTTAGCGCAACAAAATCATTATATGTATGAAAAATAGCAAATGAGGTTAGAAATGTTTGAAATTTGAGGATATGGCTTTGAATGGTTCATATTGCATGCACAAAAAGTCTGGAGTTGAAATAAGTTTAAAAAAATGAAATGCCTTTGTAACAGATGAGTTGTCGCCCGAAACCCTCATACTTCGAAGGAGATGGTCCAGTTTGTGCACGAAGTGCATCCAGTTTTTGCCGTAACCCTCTCAACTTTTTATCACATGCTATGTGGGTGAAATGATGATACCATGCCAAGTTTCAACCTTTTTAGAGTTCATTTGTAGTGCTTTTCAATTTCAGGGTCATTCAGCGCAAAAAATCATTAAATGCATGAAAAATAGCAAATGAAGTTAGAAATGTTTGAAATTTGAGGATATGGCTTTGAATCGTGCATATTGAATGTAGAAAAAGTCTGGAGTTGAAATAAGTTTAAAAAAAGGAAATGTCTTTGTAACAGATGAGTTTCGTCTGAAACCCTCATACTTCGAAGGAGATGGTCCTGTTTGTACACGAAGTGCATCTAGTTTTTGCCGTAACCCACTCAAATTTTTAGCACATGCTATGTGTGTGAAATGATTATAACATGCCAAGTTTTAACCTTTTCAGAGTTCATTTGTCCTGCTTTTCAATTTCAGAGTCATTCAGCGCAAAAAAAATTCATTAAATGCGTGAAAAATAGCAAATGAAGTTGGAAATATTTGAAATTTGAGGATGTGGCTTTGAATGGTGCACATTGAATGCACAAAAAGTCTGGAGTTGAAATAAGTTTAAAAAATGAAATGCCTTTGTCACAGATGAGTTTTCGTCTGAAACCCTCATACTTCGAAGGAGATGGTCCAGTTTGTGCACGAAGTGCATCCAGTTTTTGCTGTAACCATCTCAACTTTTTATCACATGCTATGTGTGTGAAATGATGACACCATGCGAAGTTTCAACCTTTTCAGAGTTCATTTGTACTGCTTTTCAATTTCGGGGTCATTTAGCACAAAAAAATCATTAAATGCATGAAAAATAGCAAACGAAGTTAGAAATGTTTGAAATTTGAGGATGTGGCTTTGAATGGTGCACATTGAATGCACAAAAAGTCTGGAGTTGAAATAAGTTTAAAAAATGAAATGCCTTTGTCACAGATGAGTTTTCGTCTCAAACCCTCATACTTCGAAGGAGATGGTCCAGTTTGTACACGAAGTGCTTCCAATTTTTGCCATAACCCTCTCAACATTTATCACATGCTATGTGTGTGAAATGATGACACCATGCGAAGTTTCAACCTTTTCAGAGTTCATTTGTACTGCTTTTCAATTTCAGGGTCATTCAACACAAAAAAATCATTAAATGCATGAAAAATAGCAAACAAAGTTAGAAATGTTTGAAATTTGAGGATGTGGCTTTGAATGGTGCATATTGAATGCACAAAAAGTCTGGAGTTGAAATAAGTTCAAAAAAATGAAATGCCTTTGTAAAATATGAGTTTTCGTCCGAAACCCTCATACTTCGAAGGAGATGGTCCAGATTGTGCACGAAGTGCATCCAGTTTTTGCCGTAACCCTCTCAAATTTTTATCACATGCTATGTGGGTGAAATGATGATACCATGCCAAGTTTCAACCTTTTCAGAGTTCATTTGTACTGGTTTTCAATTTCAGGGTCATTCAGCGCAAAAAAATCATTAAATGCATGAAAAAGAGCATACGAAGTTAGAAATATTTTAAATTTGTGGATGTGGCTTTCAATGGTGCATATTGAATGCACAAAAAGTCTGGAGTTGAAATAAGTTCAAAAAAATGAAATGCCTTGGTAAATATGAGTTTTCGTCCGATACCATCATACTTCGAAGGAGATGGTCCAGTTTGTACACGGAGTGCATCTAGTTTTTGCCGTAACCCACTCAACTTTTTAGCACATGCTATGTGTGTGAAATGATGATACCATGCCAAGTTTCAACCTTTTCAGAGTTCATTTGTACTGCTTTTCAATTTCAGGGTCATTCAGCGCAAAAAAATCATTAAATGCATGAAAAATAGCAAATGAAGTTAGAAATGTTTGAAATTTTAGGATGTATCTTTGAATGGTGCATATTGAATGCAGAAAAAGTCTGGAGTTGAAATAAGTTTAAAAAATGAAATGCCTTTGTAACAGATGAGTTTTCGTCTGAAACACTCATACTTCGAAGGAGATGGTCCAGTTTGAACACGAAGTGCATTCAGTTTTTGCCGTAACCCTCTCAACTTTTTATCACATGCTATGTCGGTGAAATGATTATACCATGCCAAGTTTCAACCTTTTCAGAGTTCATTTGTACTGCTTTTCAATTTCAGGGTCATTTAGCGCAACAAAATCATTATATGTATGAAAAATAGCAAATGAGGTTAGAAATGTTTGAAATTTGAGGATATGGCTTTGAATGGTTCATATTGCATGCACAAAAAGTCTGGAGTTGAAATAAGTTTAAAAAAATGAAATGCCTTTGTAACAGATGAGTTGTCGTCCGAAACCCTCATACTTCGAAGGAGATGGTCCAGTTTGTGCACGAAGTGCATCCAGTTTTTGCCTTAACCCTCTCAACTTTTTATCACATGCTATGTGGGTGAAATGATGATACCATGCCAAGTTTCAACCTTTTCAGAGTTCATTTGTAGTGCTTTTCAATTTCAGGGTCATTCAGCGCAAAAAAACATTAAATGCATGAAAAATAGCAAATGAAGTTAGAAATGTTTGAAATTTGAGGATATGGCTTTGAATCGTGCATATTGAATGCAGAAAAAGTCTGGAGTTGAAATAAGTTTAAAAAAAGGAAATGTCTTTGTAACAGATGAGTTTCGTCTGAAACCCTCATACTTCGAAGGAGATGGTCCAGTTTGTACACGAAGTGCATCTAGTTTTTGCCGTAACCCACTCAAATTTTTAGCACATGCTATGTGTGTGAAATGATTATAACATGCCAAGTTTCAACCTTTTCAGAGTTCATTTGTCCTGCTTTTCAATTTCAGAGTCATTCAGCGCAAAAAAATTCATTAAATGCGTGAAAAATAGCAAATGAAGTTGGAAATATTTGAAATTTGAGGATGTGGCTTTGAATGGTGCACATTGAATGCACAAAAAGTCTGGAGTTGAAATAAGTTTAAAAAATGAAATGCCTTTGTCACAGATGAGTTTTCGTCTGAAACCCTCATAATTCGAAGGAGATGGTCCAGTTTGTACACGAAGTGCATCCAGTTTTTGCCGTAACCCTCTCAACTTTTTATCACATGCTATGTGTGTGAAATGATGACACCATGCGAAGTTTCAACCTTTTCAGAGTTCATTTGTACTGCTTTTCAATTTCGGGGTCATTCAGCACAAAAAAATCATTAAATGCATGAAAAATAGCAAACGAAGTTAGAAATGTTTGAAATTTGAGGATGTGGCTTTGAATGGTGCACATTGAATGCACAAAAAGTCTGGAGTTGAAATAAGTTTAAAAAATGAAATGCCTTTGTCACAGATGAGTTTTCGTCTGAAACCCTCATACTTCGAAGGAGATGGTCCAGTTTGTACACGAAGTGCTTCCAATTTTTGCCATAACCCTCTCAACTTTTTATCACATGCTATGTGTGTGAAATGATGACACCATGCGAAGTTTCAACCTTTTCAGAGTTCATTTGTACTGCTTTTCAATTTCAGGGTCATTCAAAACAAAAAAATCATTAAATATATGAAAAATAGCAAACGAAGTTAGAAATGTTTGAAATTTGAGGATGTGGCTTTGAATGGTGCATATTGAATGCACAAAAAGTCTTGAGTTGAAATAAGTTCAAAAAAATGAAATGCCTTTGTAAAATATGAGTTTTCGTCCGAAACCCTCATACTTCGAAGGAGACGGTCCAGATTGTGCACGAAATGCATCCAGTTTTTGCCGTAACCCTCTCAAATTTTATCACATGCTATGTGGGTGAAATGATGATACCATGCCAAGTTTCAACCTTTTCAGAGTTCATTTGTACTGGTTTTCAATTTCAGGGTCATTCAGCGCAAAAAAATCATTAAATGCATGAAAAAGAGCATACGAAGTTAGAAATACTTTAAATTTGCGGATGTGGCTTTCAATGGTGCATATTGAATGCACAAAAAGTCTGGAGTTGAAATAAGTTCAAAAAAATGAAATGCCTTGGTAAAAGATGAGTTTTCGTCCGATACCCTCATACTTCGAAGGAGATGGTCCAGTTTGTACACAAAGTGCATCTAGTTTTTGCCGTAACCCACTCAACTTTTTAGCACATGCTATGTGTGTGAAATGATGATACCATGCCAAGTTTCAACCTTTTCAGAGTTCATTTGTACTGCTTTTCAATTTCAGGGTCATTGAGCGCAAAAAAATCATTAAATGCATGAAAAATAGCAAATGAAGTTAGAAATGTTTGAAATTTTAGGATGTATCTTTGAATGGTGCATATTGAATGCAGAAAAAGTCTGGAGTTGAAATAAGTTTAAAAAATGAAATGCCTTTGTAACAGATGAGTTTTCGTCTGAAACACTCATACTTCGAAGGAGATGGTCCAGTTTGAACACGGAGTGCATTCAGTTTTTGCCGTAACCCTCTCAACTTTTTATCACATGCTATGTCGGTGAAATGATTATACCATGCCAAGTTTCAACCTTTTCAGAGTTCATTTGTACTGCTTTTCAATTTCAGGGTCATTTAGCGCAACAAAATCATTATATGTATGAAAAATAGCAAATGAGGTTAGAAATGTTTGAAATTTGAGGATATGGCTTTGAATGGTTCATATTGCATGCACAAAAAGTCTGGAGTTGAAATAAGTTTAAAAAAATGAAATGCCTTTGTAACAGATGAGTTGTCGCCCGAAACCCTCATACTTCGAAGGAGATGGTCCAGTTTGTGCACGAAGTGCATCCAGTTTTTGCCGTAACCCTCTCAACTTTTTATCACATGCTATGTGGGTGAAATGATGATACCATGCCAAGTTTCAACCTTTTTAGAGTTCATTTGTAGTGCTTTTCAATTTCAGGGTCATTCAGCGCAAAAAATCATTAAATGCATGAAAAATAGCAAATGAAGTTAGAAATGTTTGAAATTTGAGGATATGGCTTTGAATCGTGCATATTGAATGCAGAAAAAGTCTGGAGTTGAAATAAGTTTAAAAAAAGGAAATGTCTTTGTAACAGATGAGTTTCGTCTGAAACCCTCATACTTCGAAGGAGATGGTCCTGTTTGTACACGAAGTGCATCTAGTTTTTGCCGTAACCCACTCAAATTTTTAGCACATGCTATGTGTGTGAAATGATTATAACATGCCAAGTTTTAACCTTTTCAGAGTTCATTTGTCCTGCTTTTCAATTTCAGAGTCATTCAGCGCAAAAAAAATTCATTAAATGCGTGAAAAATAGCAAATGAAGTTGGAAATATTTGAAATTTGAGGATGTGGCTTTGAATGGTGCACATTGAATGCACAAAAAGTCTGGAGTTGAAATAAGTTTAAAAAATGAAATGCCTTTGTCACAGATGAGTTTTCGTCTGAAACTCTCATACTTCGAAGGAGATGGTCCAGTTTGTACACGAAGTGCATCCAGTTTTTGCCGTAACCCTCTCAACTTTTTATCACATGCTATGTGTGTGAAATGATGACACCATGCGAAGTTTCAACCTTTTCAGAGTTCATTTGTACTGCTTTTCAATTTCGGGGTCATTTAGCACAAAAAAATCATTAAATGCATGAAAAATAGCAAACGAAGTTAGAAATGTTTGAAATTTGAGGATGTGGCTTTGAATGGTGCACATTGAATGCACAAAAAGTCTGGAGTTGAAATAAGTTTAAAAAATGAAATGCCTTTGTCACAGATGAGTTTTCGTCTCAAACCCTCATACTTCGAAGGAGATGGTCCAGTTTGTACACGAAGTGCTTCCAATTTTTGCCATAACCCTCTCAACATTTATCACATGCTATGTGTGTGAAATGATGACACCATGCGAAGTTTCAACCTTTTCAGAGTTCATTTGTACTGCTTTTCAATTTCAGGGTCATTCAACACAAAAAAATCATTAAATGCATGAAAAATAGCAAACAAAGTTAGAAATGTTTGAAATTTGAGGATGTGGCTTTGAATGGTGCATATTGAATGCACAAAAAGTCTGGAGTTGAAATAAGTTCAAAAAAATGAAATGCCTTTGTAAAATATGAGTTTTCGTCCGAAACCCTCATACTTCGAAGGAGATGGTCCAGATTGTGCACGAAGTGCATCCAGTTTTTGCCGTAACCCTCTCAAATTTTTATCACATGCTATGTGGGTGAAATGATGATACCATGCCAAGTTTCAACCTTTTCAGAGTTCATTTGTACTGGTTTTCAATTTCAGGGTCATTCAGCGCAAAAAAATCATTAAATGCATGAAAAAGAGCATACGAAGTTAGAAATATTTTAAATTTGCGGATGTGGCTTTCAATGGTGCATATTGAATGCACAAAAAGTCTGGAGTTGAAATAAGTTCAAAAAAATGAAATGCCTTGGTAAATATGAGTTTTCGTCCGATACCATCATACTTCGAAGGAGATGGTCCAGTTTGTACACGAAGTGCATCTAGTTTTTGCCGTAACCCACTCAACTTTTTAGCACATGCTATGTGTGTGAAATGATGATACCATGCCAAGTTTCAACCTTTTCAGAGTTCATTTGTACTGCTTTTCAATTTCAGGGTCATTCAGCGCAAAAAAATCACTAAATGCGTGAAAAATAGCAAATGAAGTTAGAAATGTTTGAAATTTTAGGATGTATCTTTGAATGGTGCATATTGAATGCAGAAAAAGTCTGGAGTTGAAATAAGTTTAAAAAATGAAATGCCTTTGTAACAGATGAGTTTTCGTCTGAAACACTCATACTTCGAAGGAGATGGTCCAGTTTGAACACGAAGTGCATTCAGTTTTTGCCGTAACCCTCTCAACTTTTTATCACATGCTATGTCGGTGAAATGATGATACCATGCCAAGTTTCAACCTTTTCAGAGTTCATTTGTACTGCTTTTCAATTTCAGGGTCATTTAGCGCAACAAAATCATTATATGTATGAAAAATAGCAAATGAGGTTAGAAATGTTTGAAATTTGAGGATGTGGCTTTGAATGGTTCATATTGCATGCACAAAAAGTCTGGAGTTGAAATAAGTTTAAAAAAATGAAATGCCTTTGTAACAGATGAGTTGTCGTCCGAAACCCTCATACTTCGAAGGAGATGGTCCAGTTTGTGCACGAATTGCATCCAGTTTTTGCCTTAACCCTCTGAACTTTTTATCACATGCTATGTGGGTGAAATGATGATACCATGCCAAGGTTCAACCTTTTCAGAGTTCATTTGTAGTGCTTTTCAATTTCAGGGTCATTCAGCGCAAAAAATCATTAAATGCATGAAAAATAGCAAATGAAGTTAGAAATGTTTGAAATTTGAGGATATGGCTTTGAATGGTGCATATTGAATGCAGAAAAAGTATGGAGTTGAAATAAATTTTAAAAAAGGAAATGTCTTTGTAACAGATGAGTTTCGTCTGAAACCCTCATACTTCGAAGGAGATGGTCCTGTTTGTACACGAAGTGCATCTAGTTTTTGCCGTAACCCACTCAAATTTTTAGCACATGCTATGTGTGTGAAATGATTATAACATGCCAAGTTTCAACCTTTTCAGAGTTCATTTGTCCTTCTTTTCAATTTCAGAGTCATTCAGCGCAAAAAAAATTCATTAAATGCGTGAAAAATAGCAAATGAAGTTGGAAATATTTGAAATTTGAGGATATGGCTTTGAATGGTGCACATTGAATGCACAAAAAGTCTGGAGTTGAAATAAGTTTAAAAAATGAAATGCCTTTGTCACAGATGAGTTTTCGTCTGAAACCCTCATACTTCGAAGGAGATGGTCCAGTGTGTACACGAAGTGCATCCAGTTTTTGCCGTAACCCTCTCAACTTTTTATCACATGCTATGTGTGTGAAATGATGACACCATGCCAAGTTTCAACCTTTTCAGAGTTCATTTGTACTGCTTTTCAATTTCGGGGTCATTCAGCACAAAAAAATCATTAAATGCATGAAATTTGAAATTTGAGGATGTGGCTTTGAATGGTGCACATTGAATGCACAAAAAGTCTGGAGTTGAAATAAGTTTAAAAAATGAAATGCCTTTGTCACAGATGAGTTTTTGTCTGAAACCCTCATACTTCGAAGGAGATGGTCCAGTTTGTACACGAAGTGCTTCCAATTTTTGCCATAACCCTCTCAACTTTTTATCACATGCTATGTGTGTGAAATGATGACACCATGCGAAGTTTCAACCTTTTCAGAGTTCATTTGTACTGCTTTTCAATTTCAGGGTCATTCAAAACAAAAAAATCATTAAATGCATGAAAAATAGCAAACGAAGTTAGAAATGTTTGAAATTTGAGGATGTGGCTTTGAATGGTGCATATTGAATGCACAAAAAGTCTGGAGTTGAAATAAGTTCAAAAAAATGAAATGCCTTTGTAAAATATGAGTTTTCGTCTGAAACCCTCATACTTCGAAGGAGATGGTCCAGATTGTGCACGAAGTGCATCCAGTTTTTGCCGTAACCCTCTCAAATTTTTATCACATGCTATGTGGGTGAAATGATGATACCATGCCAAGTTTCAACCTTTTCAGAGTTCATTTGTACTGGTTTTCAATTTCAGGGTCATTCAGCGCAAAAAAATCATTAAATGCATGAAAAAGAGCATACGAAGTTAGAAATATTTTAAATTTGCGGATGTGGCTTTCAATGGTGCATATTGAATGCACAAAAAGTCTGGAGTTGAAATAAGTTCAAAAAAATGAAATGCCTTGGTAAAAGATGAGTTTTCGTCCGATACCCTCATACTTCGAAGGAGATGGTCCAGTTTGTACACGAAGTGCATCTAGTTTTTGCCGTAACCCACTCAACTTTTTAGCACATGCTATGTGTGTGAAATGATGATACCATGCCAAGTTTCAACCTTTTCAGAGTTCATTTGTACTGCTTTTCAATTTCAGGGTCATTCAGCGCAAAAAAATCATTAAATGCATGAAAAATAGCAAATGAAGTTAGAAATGTTTGAAATTTTAGGATGTATCTTTGAATGGTGCATATTGATTGCAGAAAAAGTCTGGAGTTGAAATAAGTTTAAAAAATGAAATGCCTTTGTAACAGATGAGTTTTCGTCTGAAACACTCATACTTCGAAGGAGATGGTCCAGTTTGAACACGAAGTGCATTCAGTTTTTGCCGTAACCCTCTCAACTTTTTATCACATGCTATGTCGGTGAAATGATTATACCATGCCAAGTTTCAACCTTTTCAGAGTTCATTTGTACTGCTTTTCAATTTCAGGGTCATTTAGCGCAACAAAATCATTATATGTATGAAAAATAGCAAATGAGGTTAGAAATGTTTGAAATTTGAGGATATGGCTTTGAATGGTTCATATTGCATGCACAAAAAGTCTGGAGTTGAAATAAGTTTAAAAAAATGAAATGCCTTTGTAACAGATGAGTTGTCGTCCGAAACCCTCATACTTCGAAGGAGATGGTCCAGTTTGTGCACGAAGTGCATCCAGTTTTTGCCGTAACCCTCTCAACTTTTTATCACATGCTATGTGGGTGAAATGATGATACCATGCCAAGTTTCAACCTTTTCAGAGTTCATTTGTAGTGCTTTTCAATTTCAGGGTCATTCAGCGCAAAAAATCATTAAATGAATGAAAAATAGCAAATGAAGTTAGAAATGTTTGAAATTTGAGGATATGGCTTTGAATCGTGCATATTGAATGCAGAAAAAGTCTGGAGTTGAAATAAGTTTAAAAAAAGGAAATGTCTTTGTAACAGATGAGTTTCGTCTGAAACCCTCATACTTCGAAGGAGATGGTCCTGTTTGTACACGAAGTGCATCTAGTTTTTGCCGTAACCCACTCAAATTTTTAGCACATGCTATGTGTGTGAAATGATTATAACATGCCAAGTTTCAACCTTTTCAGAGTTCATTTGTACTGCTTTTCAATTTCAGGGTCATTCAGCGCAAAAAAAATTCATTAAATGCGTGAAAAATAGCAAATGAAGTTGGAAATATTTGAAATTTGAGGATGTGGTTTTGAATGGTGCACATTGAATGCACAAAAAGTCTGGAGTTGAAATAAGTGCTAAAAATGAAATGCCTTTATCACAGATCAGTTTTTTGTCTGAAACCCTCATACTTCGAAGGAGATGGTCCAGTTTGTACACGAAGTGCATCCAGTTTTTGCCGTAACCCTCACAACTTTTTATCACATGCTATGTCGATGAAATGATGACACCATGCAAAGTTTCAACCTTTTCAGAGTTCATTTGTACTGCTTTTCAATTTCAGGGTCATTCAGCGCAACAAAATCATTAAATGCATGAAAAATAGCAAACGAAGTTAGAAATGTTTGAAATTTGAGGATGTGGCTTTGAATGGTTCATATTGCATGCACAAAAAGTCTGGAGTTGAAATAAGTTTAAAAAAATGAAATGCCTTTGTAACAGATGAGTTGTCGTCCAAAACCCTCATACTTCGAAGGAGATGGTCCAGATTGTCCACGAAGTGCATCCAGTTTTTGCCGTAACCCTCACAACTTTTTATCACATGCTATGTGTGAGAAATGATGATACCATGAGAAGTGTCAACCTTTTCAGAGTTCATTTGTACTGCTTTTCAATTTCAGGGTCATTCAACACAAAAAAATCATTAAATGCCTGTAAAATAGCAAACGAAGTTAGAAATGTTTTAAATTTGAGGATGTGGCTTTGAATGGTGTATATTGAATGCACAAAAAGTCTGGAGTTGAAATAAGTTTAAAAAAAGGAAATGTCTTTGTAACAGATGAGTTTCGTCTGAAACCCTCATACTTCGAAGGAGATGGTCCAGTTTGTACACGAAGTGCATCTAGTTTTTGCCGTAACCCACTCAAATTTTTAGCACATGCTATGTGTGTGAAATGATTATAACATGCCAAGTTTCAACCTTTTCAGAGTTCATTGGTCCTGCTTTTCAATTTCAGAGTCATTCAGCGCAAAAAAATTCATTAAATGCGTGAAAAATAGCAAATGAAGTTGGAAATATTTGAAATTTGAGGATGTGGCTTTGAATGGTGCACATTGAATGCACAAAAAGTCTGGAGTTGAAATAAGTTTAAAAAATGAAATGCCTTTGTCACAGATGAGTTTTCGTCTGAAACCCTCATACTTCGAAGGAGATGATCCAGTTTGTACACGAAGTGCATCCAGTTTTTGCCGTAACCCTCTCAACTTTTTATCACATGCTATGTGTGTGAAATGATGACACCATGCGAAGTTTCAACCTTTTCAGAGTTCATTTGTACTGCTTTTCAATTTCGGGGTCATTCAGCACAAAAAAATCATTAAATGCATGAAAAATAGCAAACGAAGTTAGAAATGTTTGAAATTTGAGGATGTGGCTTTGAATGGTGCACATTGAATGCACAAAAAGTCTGGAGTTGAAATAAGTTTAAAAAATGAAATGCCTTTGTCACAGATGAGTTTTCGTCTGAAACCCTCATACTTCGAAGGAGATGGTCCAGTTTGTACACGAAGTGCTTCCAATTTTTGCCATAACCCTCTCAACTTTTTATCACATGCTATGTGTGTGAAATGATGACACCATGCGAAGTTTCAACCTTTTCAGAGTTCATTTGTACTGCTTTTCAATTTCAGGGTCATTCAAAACAAAAAAATCATTAAATATATGAAAAATAGCAAACGAAGTTAGAAATGTTTGAAATTTGAGGATGTGGCTTTGAATGGTGCATATTGAATGCACAAAAAGTCTGGAGTTGAAATAAGTTCAAAAAAATGAAATGCCTTTGTAAAATATGAGTTTTCGTCCGAAACCCTCATACTTCGAAGGAGACGGTCCAGATTGTGCACGAAATGCATCCAGTTTTTGCCGTAACCCTCTCAAATTTTATCACATGCTATGTGGGTGAAATGATGATACCATGCCAAGTTTCAACCTTTTCAGAGTTCATTTGTACTGGTTTTCAATTTCAGGGTCATTCAGCGCAAAAAAATCATTAAATGCATGAAAAAGAGCATACGAAGTTAGAAATACTTTAAATTTGCGGATGTGGCTTTCAATGGTGCATATTGAATGCACAAAAAGTCTGGAGTTGAAATAAGTTCAAAAAAATGAAATGCCTTGGTAAAAGATGAGTTTTCGTCCGATACCCTCATACTTCGAAGGAGATGGTCCAGTTTGTACACGAAGTGCATCTAGTTTTTGCCGTAACCCACTCAACTTTTTAGCACATGCTATGTGTGTGAAATGATGATACCATGCCAAGTTTCAACCTTTTCAGAGTTCATTTGTACTGCTTTTCAATTTCAGGGTCATTCAGCGCAAAAAAATCATTAAATGCATGAAAAATAGCAAATGAAGTTAGAAATGTTTGAAATTTTAGGATGTATCTTTGAATGGTGCATATTGAATGCAGAAAAAGTCTGGAGTTGAAATAAGTTTAAAAAATGAAATGCCTTTGTAACAGATGAGTTTTCGTCTGAAACACTCATACTTCGAAGGAGATGGTCCAGTTTGAACACGGAGTGCATTCAGTTTTTGCCGTAACCCTCTCAACTTTTTATCACATGCTATGTCGGTGAAATGATTATACCATGCCAAGTTTCAACCTTTTCAGAGTTCATTTGTACTGCTTTTCAATTTCAGGGTCATTTAGCGCAACAAAATCATTATATGTATGAAAAATAGCAAATGAGGTTAGAAATGTTTGAAATTTGAGGATATGGCTTTGAATGGTTCATATTGCATGCACAAAAAGTCTGGAGTTGAAATAAGTTTAAAAAAATGAAATGCCTTTGTAACAGATGAGTTGTCGCCCGAAACCCTCATACTTCGAAGGAGATGGTCCAGTTTGTGCACGAAGTGCATCCAGTTTTTGCCGTAACCCTCTCAACTTTTTATCACATGCTATGTGGGTGAAATGATGATACCATGCCAAGTTTCAACCTTTTTAGAGTTCATTTGTAGTGCTTTTCAATTTCAGGGTCATTCAGCGCAAAAAATCATTAAATGCATGAAAAATAGCAAATGAAGTTAGAAATGTTTGAAATTTGAGGATATGGCTTTGAATCGTGCATATTGAATGCAGAAAAAGTCTGGAGTTGAAATAAGTTTAAAAAAAGGAAATGTCTTTGTAACAGATGAGTTTCGTCTGAAACCCTCATACTTCGAAGGAGATGGTCCTGTTTGTACACGAAGTGCATCTAGTTTTTGCCGTAACCCACTCAAATTTTTAGCACATGCTATGTGTGTGAAATGATTATAACATGCCAAGTTTTAACCTTTTCAGAGTTCATTTGTCCTGCTTTTCAATTTCAGAGTCATTCAGCGCAAAAAAAATTCATTAAATGCGTGAAAAATAGCAAATGAAGTTGGAAATATTTGAAATTTGAGGATGTGGCTTTGAATGGTGCACATTGAATGCACAAAAAGTCTGGAGTTGAAATAAGTTTAAAAAATGAAATGCCTTTGTCACAGATGAGTTTTCGTCTGAAACTCTCATACTTCGAAGGAGATGGTCCAGTTTGTACACGAAGTGCATCCAGTTTTTGCCGTAACCCTCTCAACTTTTTATCACATGCTATGTGTGTGAAATGATGACACCATGCGAAGTTTCAACCTTTTCAGAGTTCATTTGTACTGCTTTTCAATTTCGGGGTCATTTAGCACAAAAAAATCATTAAATGCATGAAAAATAACAAACGAAGTTAGAAATGTTTGAAATTTGAGGATGTGGCTTTGAATGGTGCACATTGAATGCACAAAAAGTCTGGAGTTGAAATAAGTTTAAAAAATGAAATGCCTTTGTCACAGATGAGTTTTCGTCTCAAACCCTCATACTTCGAAGGAGATGGTCCAGTTTGTACACGAAGTGCTTCCAATTTTTGCCATAACCCTCTCAACATTTATCACATGCTATGTGTGTGAAATGATGACACCATGCGAAGTTTCAACCTTTTCAGAGTTCATTTGTACTGCTTTTCAATTTCAGGGTCATTCAACACAAAAAAATCATTAAATGCATGAAAAATAGCAAACAAAGTTAGAAATGTTTGAAATTTGAGGATGTGGCTTTGAATGGTGCATATTGAATGCACAAAAAGACTGGAGTTGAAATAAGTTCAAAAAAATGAAATGCCTTTGTAAAATATGAGTTTTCGTCCGAAACCCTCATACTTCGAAGGAGATGGTCCAGATTGTGCACGAAGTGCATCCAGTTTTTGCCGTAACCCTCTCAAATTTTTATCACATGCTATGTGGGTGAAATGATGATACCATGCCAAGTTTCAACCTTTTCAGAGTTCATTTGTACTGGTTTTCAATTTCAGGGTCATTCAGCGCAAAAAAATCATTAAATGCATGAAAAAGAGCATACGAAGTTAGAAATATTTTAAATTTGCGGATGTGGCTTTCAATGGTGCATATTGAATGCACAAAAAGTCTGGAGTTGAAATAAGTTCAAAAAAATGAAATGCCTTGGTAAATATGAGTTTTCGTCCGATACCATCATACTTCGAAGGAGATGGTCCAGTTTGTACACGAAGTGCATCTAGTTTTTGCCGTAACCCACTCAACTTTTTAGCACATGCTATGTGTGTGAAATGATGATACCATGCCAAGTTTCAACCTTTTCAGAGTTCATTTGTACTGCTTTTCAATTTCAGGGTCATTCAGCGCAAAAAAATCACTAAATGCGTGAAAAATAGCAAATGAAGTTAGAAATGTTTGAAATTTTAGGATGTATCTTTGAATGGTGCATATTGAATGCAGAAAAAGTCTGGAGTTGAAATAAGTTTAAAAAATGAAATGCCTTTGTAACAGATGAGTTTTCGTCTGAAACACTCATACTTCGAAGGAGATGGTCCAGTTTGAACACGAAGTGCATTCAGTTTTTGCCGTAACCCTCTCAACTTTTTATCACATGCTATGTCGGTGAAATGATGATACCATGCCAAGTTTCAACCTTTTCAGAGTTCATTTGTACTGCTTTTCAATTTCAGGGTCATTTAGCGCAACAAAATCATTATATGTATGAAAAATAGCAAATGAGGTTAGAAATGTTTGAAATTTGAGGATGTGGCTTTGAATGGTTCATATTGCATGCACAAAAAGTCTGGAGTTGAAATAAGTTTAAAAAAATGAAATGCCTTTGTAACAGATGAGTTGTCGTCCGAAACCCTCATACTTCGAAGGAGATGGTCCAGTTTGTGCACGAATTGCATCCAGTTTTTGCCTTAACCCTCTGAACTTTTTATCACATGCTATGTGGGTGAAATGATGATACCATGCCAAGGTTCAACCTTTTCAGAGTTCATTTGTAGTGCTTTTCAATTTCAGGGTCATTCAGCGCAAAAAATCATTAAATGCATGAAAAATAGCAAATGAAGTTAGAAATGTTTGAAATTTGAGGATATGGCTTTGAATGGTGCATATTGAATGCAGAAAAAGTATGGAGTTGAAATAAATTTTAAAAAAGGAAATGTCTTTGTAACAGATGAGTTTCGTCTGAAACCCTCATACTTCGAAGGAGATGGTCCTGTTTGTACACGAAGTGCATCTAGTTTTTGCCGTAACCCACTCAAATTTTTAGCACATGCTATGTGTGTGAAATGATTATAACATGCCAAGTTTCAACCTTTTCAGAGTTCATTTGTCCTGCTTTTCAATTTCAGAGTCATTCAGCGCAAAAAAAATTCATTAAATGCGTGAAAAATAGCAAATGAAGTTGGAAATATTTGAAATTTGAGGATATGGCTTTGAATGGTGCACATTGAATGCACAAAAAGTCTGGAGTTGAAATAAGTTTAAAAAATGAAATGCCTTTGTCACAGATGAGTTTTCGTCTGAAACCCTCATACTTCGAAGGAGATGGTCCAGTGTGTACACGAAGTGCATCCAGTTTTTGCCGTAACCCTCTCAACTTTTTATCACATGCTATGTGTGTGAAATGATGACACCATGCGAAGTTTCAACCTTTTCAGAGTTCATTTGTACTGCTTTTCAATTTCGGGGTCATTCAGCACAAAAAAATCATTAAATGCATGAAATTTGAAATTTGAGGATGTGGCTTTGAATGGTGCACATTGAATGCACAAAAAGTCTGGAGTTGAAATAAGTTTAAAAAATGAAATGCCTTTGTCACAGATGAGTTTTCGTCTGAAACCCTCATACTTCGAAGGAGATGGTCCAGTTTGTACACGAAGTGCTTCCAATTTTTGCCATAACCCTCTCAACTTTTTATCACATGCTATGTGTGTGAAATGATGACACCATGCGAAGTTTCAACCTTTTCAGAGTTCATTTGTACTGCTTTTCAATTTCAGGGTCATTCAAAACAAAAAAATCATTAAATGCATGAAAAATAGCAAACGAAGTTAGAAATGTTTGAAATTTGAGGATGTGGCTTTGAATGGTGCATATTGAATGCACAAAAAGTCTGGAGTTGAAATAAGTTCAAAAAAATGAAATGCCTTTGTAAAATATGAGTTTTCGTCTGAAACCCTCATACTTCGAAGGAGATGGTCCAGATTGTGCACGAAGTGCATCCAGTTTTTGCCGTAACCCTCTCAAATTTTTATCACATGCTATGTGGGTGAAATGATGATACCATGCCAAGTTTCAACCTTTTCAGAGTTCATTTGTACTGGTTTTCAATTTCAGGGTCATTCAGCGCAAAAAAATCATTAAATGCATGAAAAAGAGCATACGAAGTTAGAAATATTTTAAATTTGCGGATGTGGCTTTCAATGGTGCATATTGAATGCACAAAAAGTCTGGAGTTGAAATAAGTTCAAAAAAATGAAATGCCTTGGTAAAAGATGAGTTTTCGTCCGATACCCTCATACTTCGAAGGAGATGGTCCAGTTTGTACACGAAGTGCATCTAGTTTTTGCCGTAACCCACTCAACTTTTTAGCACATGCTATGTGTGTGAAATGATGATACCATGCCAAGTTTCAACCTTTTCAGAGTTCATTTGTACTGCTTTTCAATTTCAGGGTCATTCAGCGCAAAAAAATCATTAAATGCATGAAAAATAGCAAATGAAGTTAGAAATGTTTGAAATTTTAGGATGTATCTTTGAATGGTGCATATTGATTGCAGAAAAAGTCTGGAGTTGAAATAAGTTTAAAAAATGAAATGCCTTTGTAACAGATGAGTTTTCGTCTGAAACACTCATACTTCGAAGGAGATGGTCCAGTTTGAACACGAAGTGCATTCAGTTTTTGCCGTAACCCTCTCAACTTTTTATCACATGCTATGTCGGTGAAATGATTATACCATGCCAAGTTTCAACCTTTTCAGAGTTCATTTGTACTGCTTTTCAATTTCAGGGTCATTTAGCGCAACAAAATCATTATATGTATGAAAAATAGCAAATGAGGTTAGAAATGTTTGAAATTTGAGGATATGGCTTTGAATGGTTCATATTGCATGCACAAAAAGTCTGGAGTTGAAATAAGTTTAAAAAAATGAAATGCCTTTGTAACAGATGAGTTGTCGTCCGAAACCCTCATACTTCGAAGGAGATGGTCCAGTTTGTGCACGAAGTGCATCCAGTTTTTGCCGTAACCCTCTCAACTTTTTATCACATGCTATGTGGGTGAAATGATGATACCATGCCAAGTTTCAACCTTTTCAGAGTTCATTTGTAGTGCTTTTCAATTTCAGGGTCATTCAGCGCAAAAAATCATTAAATGAATGAAAAATAGCAAATGAAGTTAGAAATGTTTGAAATTTGAGGATATGGCTTTGAATCGTGCATATTGAATGCAGAAAAAGTCTGGAGTTGAAATAAGTTTAAAAAAAGGAAATGTCTTTGTAACAGATGAGTTTCGTCTGAAACCCTCATACTTCGAAGGAGATGGTCCTGTTTGTACACGAAGTGCATCTAGTTTTTGCCGTAACCCACTCAAATTTTTAGCACATGCTATGTGTGTGAAATGATTATAACATGCCAAGTTTCAACCTTTTCAGAGTTCATTTGTACTGCTTTTCAATTTCAGGGTCATTCAGCGCAAAAAAAATTCATTAAATGCGTGAAAAATAGCAAATGAAGTTGGAAATATTTGAAATTTGAGGATGTGGTTTTGAATGGTGCACATTGAATGCACAAAAAGTCTGGAGTTGAAATAAGTGCTAAAAATGAAATGCCTTTATCACAGATCAGTTTTTTGTCTGAAACCCTCATACTTCGAAGGAGATGGTCCAGTTTGTACACGAAGTGCATCCAGTTTTTGCCGTAACCCTCACAACTTTTTATCACATGCTATGTCGATGAAATGATGACACCATGCAAAGTTTCAACCTTTTCAGAGTTCATTTGTACTGCTTTTCAATTTCAGGGTCATTCAGCGCAACAAAATCATTAAATGCATGAAAAATAGCAAACGAAGTTAGAAATGTTTGAAATTTGAGGATGTGGCTTTGAATGGTTCATATTGCATGCACAAAAAGTCTGGAGTTGAAATAAGTTTAAAAACATGAAATGCCTTTGTAACAGATGAGTTGTCGTCCAAAACCCTCATACTTCGAAGGAGATGGTCCAGATTGTCCACGAAGTGCATCCAGTTTTTGCCGTAACCCTCACAACTTTTTATCACATGCTATGTGTGAGAAATGATGATACCATGAGAAGTGTCAACCTTTTCAGAGTTCATTTGTACTGCTTTTCAATTTCAGGGTCATTCAACACAAAAAAATCATTAAATGCCTGTAAAATAGCAAACGAAGTTAGAAATGTTTTAAATTTGAGGATGTGGCTTTGAATGGTGTATATTGAATGCACAAAAAGTCTGGAGTTGAAATATGTTTAAAAAAATGAAATGCCTTTGTAAAAGATGAGTTTTCGTCCTATACCCTCATACTTCGAAGGAGATGGTCCAGTTTGTACACGAAGTGCATCTAGTTTTTGCCGTAACCCACTCAACTTTTTAGCACATGCTATGTGTGTGAAATGATGATACCATGCCAAGTTTCAACCTTTTCAGAGTTCATTTGTACTGCTTTTCAATTTCAGGGTCATTCAGCGGAAAGAAAATCAATAAATGCGTGAAAAATAGCAAATGAAGTTAGAAATGTTTGAAATTTTAGGATGTGGCTTTGAATGGTGCATATTTAATGCAGAAAAAGTCTGGAGTTGAAATAAGTTTAAAAAATGAAATGCCTTTGTAACAGATGAGTTTTCGTCTGAAACACTCATACTTCGAAGGAGATGGTCCAGTTTGAACACGAAGTGCATTCAGTTTTTGCCGTAACCCTCTCAACTTTTTATCACATGCTATGTCGGTGAAATGATGATACCATGCCAAGTTTCAACCTTTTCAGAGTTCATTTGTACTGCTTTTCAATTTCAGGGTCATTTAGCGCAACAAAATCATTATATGTATGAAAAATAGCAAATGAGGTTAGAAATGTTTGAAATTTGAGGATGTGGCTTTGAATGGTTCATATTGCATGCACAAAAAGTCTGGAGTTGCAATAAGTTTAAAAAAATGAAATGCCTTTGTAACAGATGAGTTGTCGTCCGAAATCCTCATACTTCGAAGGAGATGGTCCAATTTGTGCACGAAGTGCATCCAGTTTTTGCCGTAACCCTCTCAAATTTTTATCACATGCTATGTGGGTGAAATGATGATACCATGCTAAGTTTCAACCTTTTCAGAGTTCATTTGTAGTGCTTTTCAATTTCAGGGTCATTCAGCGCAAAAAAATCATTAAATGCATGAAAAATAGCAAACGAAGTTAGAAATGTTTGAAAATTGAGGATGTGGCTTTGAATGGTCCATATTGAATGCACAAAAAGTCTGGAGTTGAAATAAGTTCAAAAAAATGAAATGCCTTTGTAAAATATGAGTTTTCGTCCGAAACCCTCATACTTCGAAGGAGATGGTCCAGATTGTCCACGAAGTGCATCCAGTTTTTGCCGTAACCCTCACAACTTTTTATCACATGCTATGTGTGTGAAATGATGATACCATGCAAAGTTTCAACCTTTTCAGAGTTCATTTGTACTGCATTTCAATTTCAGGGTCATTCAGCACAAAAAAAATAATTAAATGCATGAAAAATAGCAAACAAAGTTAGAAATGTTGGAAATTTGAGGATGTGGCTTTGAATGGTGCATATTGAATGCACAAAAAGTCTAGAGTTGAAATAAGTTAAAAAAAATGAAATGCCTTTGTAACAGATGAGTTTTCGTCCGAAAACCTCATACTTCGAAGGAGATGGTCCAGTTTGTGCACGAAGTGCATCCAGTTTTTGCCGTAACCCTCTCAACTTTTTATCACATGCTATGTGTGTGAAATGATGATACCATGCGAAGTATCAACCTTTTCAGAGTTCATTTGTACTGCTTTTCAATTTCAGGGTCATTCAGCACAAAAAAATCATTAAATGCCTGTAAAATAGCAAACGAAGTTAGAAATGTTTTAAATTTGAGGATGTGGCTTTGAATGGTGTATATTGAATGCACAAAAAGTCTGGAGTTGAAATAAGTTTAAAAAATGAAATGCCTTTGTAAAAGATGAGTTTTCGTCCGATACCCTCATACTTCGAAGGAGATGGTCCAGTTTGTACACGAAGTGCATCTAGTTTTTGCCGTAACCCACTCAACTTTTTAGCACATGCTATGTGTGTGAAATGATGATACCATGCCAAGTTTCAACCTTTTCAGAGTTCATTTGTACTGCTTTTCAATTTCAGGGTCATTCAGCGCAAAAAAAATCATTAAATGCGTGAAAAATAGCAAATAAAGTTAGAAATGTTTGAAATTTTAGGATGTGGCTTTGAATGGTGCATATTTAATGCAGAAAAAGTCTGGAGTTGAAATAAGTTTAAAAAATGAAATGCCTTTGTAACAGATGAGTTTTCGTCTGAAACACTCATACTTCGAAGGAGATGGTCCAGTTTGAACACGAAGTGCATTCAGTTTTTGCCGTAACCCTCTCAACTTTTTATCACATGCTATGTCGGTGAAATGATGATACCATGCCAAGTTTCAACCTTTTCAGAGTTCATTTGTACTGCTTTTCAATTTCAGGGTCATTTAGCGCAACAAAATCATTATATGTATGAAAAATAGCAAATGAGGTTAGAAATGTTTGAAATTTGAGGATGTGGCTTTGAATGGTTCATATTGCATGCACAAAAAGTCTGGAGTTGAAATAAGTTTAAAAAAATGAAATGCCTTTGTAACAGATGAGTTGTCGTCCGAAACCCTCATACTTCGAAGGAGATGGTCCAGTTTGTGCATGAAGTGCATCCAGTTTTTGCCGTAACCCTCTCAACTTTTTATCACATGCTATGTGGGTGAAATGATGATACCATGCCAAGTTTCAACCTTTTCAGAGTTCATTTGTAGTGCTTTTCAATTTCAGGGTCATTCAGCGCAAAAAATCATTAAATGCATGAAAAATAGCAAATGAAGTTAGAAATGTTTGAAATTTGAGGATATGGCTTTGAATGGTGCATATTGAATGCAGAAAAAGTATGGAGTTGAAATAAATTTTAAAAAAGGAAATGTCTTTGTAACAGATGAGTTTCATCTGAAACCCTCATACTTCGAAGGAGATGGTCCTGTTTGTACACGAAGTGCATCTAGTTTTTGCCGTAACCCACTAAAATTTTTAGCACATGCTATGTGTGTGAAATGATTATAACATGCCAAGGTTCAACCTTTTCAGAGTTCATTTGTACTGCTTTTCAATATCAGGGTCATTTAGCGCAAAAAAATTCATTAAATGCGTGAAAAATAGCAAATGAAGTTGGAAATATTTGAAATTTGAGGATGTGGTTTTGAATGGTGCACATTGAATGCACAAAAAGTCTGGAGTTGAAATAAGTTTAAAAAATGAAATGCCTTTGTCACAGATCGGTTTTCGTCTGAAACCCTCATACTTCGAAGGAGATGGTCCAGTTTGTACACGAAGTGCATCCAGTTTTTGCCGTAACCCTCTCAACTTTTTATCACATGCTATGTGTGTGAAATGATGATACCATGCGAAGTTTCAACCTTTTCAAAGTTCATTTGTACTGCTTTTCAATTTCGGGGTCATTCAGCACAAAAAAATCATTAAACGCATGAAAAATAGCAAACGAAGTTAGAAATGTTTGAAATTTGAGGATGTGGCTTTGAATGGTGCATATTGAATGCACAAAAAGTCTGGAGTTGAAATAAGTTCAAAAAAATGAAATGCCTTTGTAAAATATGAGTTTTCGTCCAAAACCCTCATACTTCGAATGAGATGGTCCAGATTGTGCATGAAGTGCATCCAGTTTTTGCCGTAACCCTCACAACTTTTTATCACATGCTACGTGTGTGAAATGATGATACCATGCAAAGTTTCAACCTTTTCAGAGTTCATTTGTACTGCTTTTCAATTTCAGGGTCATTCAGCACAAAAAAATCATTAAATGCATGAAAAATAGCAAACGATGTTAGAAATGTTGGAAATTTGAGGATGTGGCTTTGAATGGTGCATATTGAATGCACAAAAATTCTGGAGTTGAAATAAGTTAAAAAAAATGAAATGCCTTTGTAACAGATGAGTTTTCGTCCGAAACCCTCATACTTCGAAGGAGATGGTCCAGTTTGTGCACGAAGTGCATCCAGTTTTTGCCGTAACCCTCTCAACTTTTTATCACATGCTATGTGGGTGAAATGATGATACCATGCCAAGTTTCAACCTTTTCATAGTTCATTTGTACTGCTTTTCAATTTCAGGGTCATTCAGCGCAAAAAAAATCATTAAATGCATCAAAAATAGCAAATGAAGTTACAAATGTTTGAAATTTGAGGATGTGGCTTTGAATGTTGAATATTCAATGTAGAAAAAGTCTGGAGTTGAAATAAGTTTAAAAAAATGAAATGCCTTTGTAACAGATGAGTTTTCGTCTGAAACCCTCATACTTCGAAGGAGATTGTCCAGTTTGTACACGAAGTGCATCTAGTTTTTTCCGTAACACACTCAGCTTTTTAGCACATGCTATGTGTGTGAAATGATGATACCATGCCAAGTTTCAACCTTTTCAGAGTTCATTTGTACTGCTTTTCAATATCAGAGTCATTTAGCGCAAAAAAAAATCATTAAATGCGTGAAAAATAGCAAATGAAGTTAGAAATTTTTCAAATATGAGGATGTGGCTTTGAATGGTGCATATTGAGTGCACAAAAAGTCAGGAGTTGAAATAAGTTTAAAAATGAAATGCCTTTGTAACAGATGAGTTTTCTTCCGAAACCCTCATACTTCGACGGAGATGGTCCAGTTTGTACACGAAGTGCATCCAGTTTTTGTCGTAACCCTCTCAACTTTTATCACATGCTATGTGTGTGAAATGATGATACCATGCGAAGTTTCAACCTTTTCAGAGTTCATTTGTACTGCTTTTCAATTTCAGGGTCATTCAGCACAAAAAAATTATTAAATGCCTGAAAAATAGCAAACGAAGTTAGAAATGTTTTAAATTTGAGGATGTGGCTTTGAATGTTCCATATTGAATGCACAAAAAGTCTGGAGTTGAAATAAGTTTAAAAAAATGAAATGCCTTTGTAAAAGATGAGTTTTCGTCCGAAACCCTCATACTTCGAAGGAGATGGACTAGTTTGTGCATGAAGTGCATCCAGTTTTGGCCGTAACCCTCTCAACTTTTTATCACATGCTATGTGGGTGAAATTATGATACCATTCCAAGTTTCAACCTTTTCAGAGTTCATTTGTACTGGTTTTCAATTTCAGGGTCATTCAGCGCAAAAAAAAAATCATTAAATGCATGAAAAATAGCAAATGAAGATAGAAATGTTTGAAATTTGAGGATGTGGCTTTGAATGGTGCGTATTGAATGCACCAAAAGTCTGAAGTTGAAATAAGTTTAAAAAATGAAATGCCTTTGTAACAGGTGAGTATTCATCTGAAACACTCATACTTCGAAGGAGATGGTCCAGTTTGTACACGAAGTGCATCCAGTTTTTGTCGTAACCCTCTCAACTTTTTATCACATGCTATGTCGGTGAAATGATGATACCATGGCGAGTTTCAACCTTTTCAGAGTTCATTTGTACTGCTTTTCAAATTCAGGGTCATTTATCGCAACAAAATCATTAAATGTATGAAACATAGCAAATGAAGTTAGAAATGTTTGAAATTTGAGGATGTGGCTTTCAATGGTTCATATTGAATGCACAAAAAGTCTGGAGTTGAAATAATTAAAAAAAAATGAAATGCCTTTGTAAGAGATGAGTTTTCGTGCGAAACCCTCATACTTCGAAGGAGATGGTCCAGTTTGTGCACGAAGTGCATCCAGTTTTTGCCGTAACCCTCTCAACTTTTTATCACATGCTATGTGGGTGAAATTATGATACCATGCCAAATTTCAACCTTTTCAGAGTTCTTTTGTACTGCTTTTCAATTTCAGGGTCATTTATTGCAACAAAATCATTAAATGTATGAAAAATAGCAAATGAAGTTAGAAATTTTTGAAATTTGAGGATGTGGCTTTCAATGGTTCATATTGAATGCACAAAAAGTCTGGAGTTGAAATAAGTTTCAAAAAATGAAATGCCTTTGTAAAAGATCAGTTTTCGTCCGAAACCCTCATACTTCGAAGGAGATTGTCCAGTTTGTGCACGAAGTGCATCCAGTTTTTTCCGTAACCCTCTCCACTTTTTATCACATGCTATGTGGGTGAAATGATGATACCATGCCAAGTTTCAACCTTTTCAGAGTTCATTTGTACCGATTTTCAATTTCAGGGTCATTTAGCGCAACAAAATCATTAAATGTATGAAAAATAGCAAATGAAGTTAGAAATGTTTGAAATTTGAGGATGTGGCTTTGAATGGTTCATATTGAATGCACAAAAAGTCTGGAGTTGAAATAAGTTAAAAAAATGAAATGCCTTCGTAACAGATGAGTTTTCGTCCGAAACCCTCATACTTCGAAGGAGATGGTCCAGTTTGTGCACGAAGTGCATCCAGTTTTGGCTGTAACCCTCTCAACTTTTTATCACATGCTATGTGGGTGAAATGATGATACCATGCCAAGTTTCAACCTTTTCATAGTTCATTTGTACTGCTTTTCAATTTCAGGGTCATTCAGCGCAAAAAAAAATCATTAAATGCATGAAAAATAGCAAATGAAGTTACAAATATTTGAAATTTCAGGATGTGGCTTTGAATGTTATATATTTAATGCAGAAAAAGTCTGGAGTTGAAATAAGTTTAAAAAAATGAAATGCCTTCGTAACAGATGAGTTTTCGTCCGAAACCCTCATACTTCGAAGGAGATGGTCCAGTTTGTGCACGAAGTGCATCCAGTTTTTGCTGTAACCCTCTCAACTTTTTATCACATGCTATGTGGGTGAAATGATGATACCATGCCAAGTTTCAACCTTTTCATAGTTCATTTGTACTGCTTTTCAATTTCAGGGTCATTTAGCGCAAAAAAAAATCAGTAAATGCGTGAAAAATAGCAAATGAAGTTAGAAATATTTGAAATTTGAGGATGTGGCTTTGAATGGTGCATATTGAATGCACAAAAAGTCTGGATTTGAAATAAGTTTAAAATTGAAATGCCTTTGTAACAGATGAGTTTTCGTCCGAAACCCTCATACTTCGACGCAGATGGTCCAGTTTGTACACGAAGTGCATCCAGTTTTTGTCGTAACCCTCTCAACTTTTTATCACCTGCTATGTGTGTGAAATGATGGTACCATGCGAAGTTTCAACCTTTTCAGAGTTCATTTGTACTGCTTTTCAATTTCAGGGTCATTCAGCACAAAAAAATTATTAAATGCCTGAAAAATAGCAAACGAAGTTAGAAATGTTTTAAATTTGAGGATGTGGCTTTGAATGTTGCATATTGAATGCACAAAATTCTGGAGTTGAAATAAGTTTAAAAAAATGAAATGCCTTTGTAAAAGATGAGTTTTCGTCCGAAACCCTCATACTTCGAAGGAGATGGGCCAGTTTGTGCACGAAGTGCATCCAGTTTTTGCCGTAACCTTCTCAACTTTTTATCACATGCTACGTGGGTGAAATGATGATAACATGCCAAGTTTCAATCTTTTCAGAGTTCATTAGTACTGCTTTTCAATTTCAGGGTCATTCAGCGCAAAAAAAATCATTAAATGCGTGAAAAATAGCAAATGAAGTTGGAAATGTTTGAAATTTGAGGATGTGGCTTTGAATGGTGCATATTGCATGCACAAAAAGTCTGGAGTTGAAATAAGTTTAAAAAATGAAATGCCTTTGTAACAGATGAGTTTTCGTCCGAAACCCTCATACTTCGAAGGAGATGGTCCAGTTTGTACACGAAGTGCATCCAGTTTTTGCCGTAACCCTCTCAACTTTTTATCACATGCTATGTGTGTGAAGTGATGATACCATGCGAAGTTTCAACCTTTTCAGAGTTCATTTGTACTGCTTTACAATTTCAGGGTCATTCAGCACAAAAAAATCATTAAATGCCTGAAAAATAGCAACCGAAGTTAGAATTGTTTTAAATTTGAGGATGTGGCTTTGAATGGTGTATATTGAATGCACAAAAAGTCTGGAGTTGAAATAAGTTTAAAAAAATGAAATGCCTTTGTAAAAGATGAGTTTTCGTCCGATACCCTCATACTTCGAAGGAGATGGTCCAGTTTGTACACGAAGTGCATCTAGTTTTTGCCGTAACCCACTCAACTTTTTAGCACATGCTATGTGTGTGAAATGCTGATACCATGCCAAGTTTCAACCTTTTCAGAGTTCATTTGTACTGCTTTTCAATTTCAGGGTCATTCAGCGCAAAAAAAAATCATTAAATGCGTGAAAAAAAGCAAATGAAGTTAGAAATGTTTGAAATTTTAGGATGTGGCTTTGAATGGTGCATATTTAATGCAGAAAAAGTCTGGAGTTGAAATAAGTTTAAAAAATGAAATGCCTTTGTAACAGATGAGTTTTCGTCTGAAACACTCATACTTCGAAGGAGATGGTCCAATTTGAACACGAAGTGCATTCAGTTTTTGCCGTAACCCTCTCAACTTTTTATCACATGCTATGTCGGTGAAATGATGATACCATGCCAAGTTTCAACCTTTTCAGAGTTCATTTGTACTGCTTTTCAATTTCAGGATCATTTAGCGCAACAAAATCATTATATGTATGAAAAATAGCAAATGAAGTTAGAAATGTTTGAAATTTGAGGATGTGGCTTTGAATGGTTCATATTGCATGCACAAAAAGTCTGGAGTTGAAATAAGTTTAAAAAAATGAAATGCCTTTGTAACAGATGAGTTGTCGTCCGAAACCCTCATACTTCGAAGGAGATGGTCCAGTTTGTGCACGAATTGCATCCAGTTTTTGCCTTAACCCTCTGAAATTTTTATCACATGCTATGTGGGTGAAATGATGATACCATGCCAAGGTTCAACCTTTTCAGAGTTCATTTGTAGTGCTTTTCAATTTCAGGGTCATTCAGCGCAAAAAATCATTAAATGCATGAAAAAACGCAAATGAAGTTAGAAATGTTTGAAATTTGAGGATATGGCTTTGAATGGTGCATATTGAATGCAGAAAAAGTCTAGAGTTGAAAGAGGTTTTAAAAAAGGAAATGTCTTTGTAACAGATGAGTTTCGTCTGAAACCCTGATACTTCGAAGGAGATGGTCCAGTTTGTACACGAAGTGCATCTAGTTTTTGCCGTAACCCACTCAAATTTTTAGCACATGCTATGTGTGTGAAATGATTATAACATGCCAAGTTTTAACCTTTTCAGAGCTCATTTGTCCTGCTTTTCAATTTCAGAGTCATTCAGCGCAAAAAATCATTAAATGCATGAAAAATAGCAAATGAAGTTAGAAATGTTTGAAATTTGAGGATGTGGCTTTGAATGGTGCACATTGAATGCACAAAAAGTCTGGAGTTGAAATAAGTTTAAAAAATGAAATGCCTTTGTCACAGATGAGTTTTCGTCTGAAACCCTCATACTTCGAAGGAGATGGTCCAGTTTGTACACGAAGTGCATCCAGTTTTTGCCGTAACCCTCTCAACTTTTTATCACATGTTATGTGTGTGAAATGATGACACCATGCGAAGTTTCAACCTTTTCAGAGTTCATTTGTACTGCTTTTCAATTTCGGGGTCATTCAGCACAAAAAAATCATTAAATGCATGAAAAATAGCAAACGAAGTTAGAAATGTTTGAAATTTGAGGATGTGGCTTTGAATGGTGCATATTGAATGCAGTAAAAGTCTGGAGTTGAAATAAGTTCAAAAAAAATGAAAAGCCTTTGTAAAATATGAGTTTTCGTCCAAAACCCTCATACTTCGAAGGAGATGGTCCAGATTGTGCACGAAGTGCATCCAGTTTTTGCCGTAACCCTCACAACTTTTTATCACATGCTATGTCGATGAAATGATGATACCATGCAAAGTTTCAACCTTTTCAGAGTTCATTTGTACTGCTTTTCAATTTCAGGGTCATTCAGCGCAACAAAATCATTAAATGCATGAAAAATAGCAAACGAAGTTAGAAATGTTTGAAATTTGAGGATGTGGCTTTGAATGGTTCATATTGCATGCACAAAAAGTCTAGAGTTGAAATAAGTTTAAAAAAATGAAATGCCTTTGTAACAGATGAGTTGTCGTCCAAAACCCTCATACTTCGAAGGAGAAGGTCCAGTTTGTGCACGAAGTGCATCCAGTTTTTGCCGTAACCCTCTCAACTTTTTATCACATGCTATGTGGGTGAAATGATGATACCATGCCAAGTTTCAACCTTTTCAGAGTTCATTTGTAGTGCTTTTCAATTTCAGGGTCATTCAGCGCAAAAAATCATTAAATGCATGAAAAATAGCAAATGAAGTTAGAAATGTTTGAAATTTGAGGATATGGCTTTGAATGGTGCATATTTAATGCAGAAAAAGTCTGGAGTTGAAAGAGGTTTAAAAAAATGAAATGTCTTTGTAACTGATGAGTTTTCGTCTGAAACCCTCATAGTTCGAAGGAGATGGTCCAGTTTGTACACGAAGTGCATCTAGTTTTTGCCGTAACCCACTCAAATTTTTAGCACATGCTATGTGTGTGAAATGATGATAACATGCCAAGTTTCAACCATTTCAGAGTTCATTTGTACTGCTTTTCAATTTCAGGGTCATTCAGCGCAAAAAAAATTCATTAAATGCGTGAAACATAGCAAATGAAGTTGGAAATATTTGAAATTTGAGGATGTGGTTTTGAATGGTGCACATTGAATGCACAAAAAGTCTGGAGTTGAAATAAGTTTAAAAAATGAAATGCCTTTGTCACAGATGAGTTTTCGTCTCAAACCCTCATACTTCGAAGGAGATGGTCCAGTTTGTACACGAAGTGCTTCCAATTTTTGCCATAACCCTCTCAACTTTTTATCACATGCTATGTGTGTGAAATGATGACACCATGCGAAGTTTCAACCTTTTCAGAGTTCATTTGTACTGCTTTTCAATTTCAGGGTCATTCAACACAAACAAATCATTAAATGCATGAAAAACAGCAAACGAAGTTAGAAATGTTTGAAATTTGAGGATGTGGCTTTGAATGGTGCATATTGAATGCACAAAAAGTCTGGAGTTGAAATAAGTTCAAAAAAATGAAATGCCTTTGTAAAAGATGAGTTTTCGTCCGAAACCCTCATACTTCGAAGGAGATGGTCCAGATTGTGCACGAAGTGCATCCAGTTTTTGCCGTAACCCTCTCAACTTTTAATCACATGCTATGTGGGTGAAATGATGATACCATGCCAAGTTTCAACCTTTTCAGAGTTCATTTGTACTGGTTTTCAATTTCAGGGTCATTCAGCGCAAAAAAATCATTAAATGCATGAAAAAGAGCATACGAAGTTAGAAATATTTTAAATTTGCGGATGTGGCTTTCAATGGTGCATATTGAATGCACAAAAAGTCTGGAGTTGAAATAAGTTCAAAAAAATGAAATGCCTTGGTAAAAGATGAGTTTTCGTCCGATACCCTCATACTTCGAAGGAGATGGTCCAGTTTGTACACGAAGTGCATCTATTTTTTGCCGTAACCCACTCAACTTTTTAGCACATGCTATGTGTGTGAAATGATGATACCATGCGAAGTTTCAACCTTTTCAGAGTTCATTTGTACTGCTTTTCAATTTCAGGGTCATTCAGCACAAAAAAATCATTAAATGCCTGTAAAATAGCAAACGAAGTTAGAAATGTTTTAAATTTGAGGATGTGGCTTTGAATGGTGTATATTGAATGCACAAAAAGTCTGGAGTTGAAATAAGTTTAAAAAAATGAAATGCCTTTGTAAAAGATGAGTTTTCGTCCGATACCCTCATACTTCGAAGGAGATGGTCCAGTTTGTACACGAAGTGCATCTAGTTTTTGCCGTAACCCACTCAACTTTTTAGCACATGCTATGTGTGTGAAATGATGATACCATGCCAAGTTTCAACCTTTTTAGAGTTCATTTGTACTGCTTTTCAATTTCAGGGTCATTCAGCGCAAAAAAATCATTAAATGCGTGAAAAATAGCAAATAAAGTTAGAAATGTTCGAAATTTTAGGATGTGGCTTTGAATGGTGCATATTTAATGCAGAAAAAGTCTGGAGTTGAAATAAGTTTAAAAAATGAAATGCCTTTGTAACAGATGAGTTTTCGTCTGAAACACTCATACTTCGAAGGAGATGGTCCAGTTTGAACACGAAGTGCATTCAGTTTTTGCCGTAACCCTCTCAACTTTTTATCACATGCTATGTCGGTGAAATGATGATACCATGCCAAGTTTCAACCTTTTCAGAGTTCATTTGTACTACTTTTCAATTTCAGGGTCATTTAGCGCAACAAAATCATTATATGGATGAAAAATAGCAAATGAGGTTAGATATGTTTGAAATTTGAGGATGTGGCTTTGAATGGTTCATATTGCATGCACAAAAAGTCTGGAGTTGAAATAAGTTTAAAAAAATGAAATGCCTTTGTAACAGATGAGTTGTCGTCCGAAACCCTCATACTTCGAAGGAGATGGTCCAGTTTGTACACGAAGTGCATCCAGTTTTTGCCGTAACCCTCTCAACTTTTTATCACATGCTATGTGGGTGAAATGATGATACCATGCCAAGTTTCAACCTTTTCAGAGTTCATTTGTAGTGCTTTTCAATTTCAGGGTCATTCAGCGCAAAAAATCATTAAATGCATGAAAAATAGCAAATGAAGTTAGAAATGTTTGAAATTTGAGGATATGGCTTTGAATGGTGCATATTGAATGCAGAAAAAGTCTGGAGTTGAAATAAGCTTAAAAAAAGGAAATGTCTTTGTAACAGATGAGTTTCGTCTGAAAACCTCATACTTCGAAGGAGATGGTCCTGTTTGTACACGAAGTGCATCTAGTTTTCGCCGTAACCCACTCAAATTTTTAGCACATGCTATGTGTGTGAAATGATTATAACATGCCAAGTTTCAACCTTTTCAGAGTTCATTTGTACTGCTTTTCAATTTCAGGGTCATTCAGCGCAAAAAAATTCATTAAATGCGTGAAAAATAGCAAATGAAGTTGGAAATATTTGAAATTTGAGGATGTGGTTTTGAATGGTGCACATTGAATGCACAAAAAGTCTGGAGTTGAAATAAGTTTTAAAAATGAAATGCCTTTATCACAGATCAGTTTTTTGTCTGAAACCCTCATACTTCGAAGGAGATGGTCCAGTTTGTACACGAAGTGCATCCAGTTTTTGCCGTAACCCTCACAACTTTTTATCACATGCTATGTCGATGAAATGATGATACCATGCAAAGTTTCAACCTTTTCAGAGTTCATTTGTACTGCTTTTCAATTTCAGGGTCATTCAGCGCAACAAAATCATTAAATGGATGAAAAATAGCAAACGAAGTTAGAAATGTTTGAAATTTGAGGATGTGGCTTTGAATGGTTCATATTGCATGCACAAAAAGTCTGGAGTTGAAATAAGTTTAAAAAAATGAAATGCCTTTGTAACAGATGAGTTGTCGTCCAAAACCCTCATACTTCGAAGGAGAAGGTCCAGTTTGTGCACGAAGTGCATCCAGTTTTTGCTTTAACCCTCTCAACTTTTTATCACATGCTATGTGGGTGAAATGATTATAACATGCCAAGTTTCAACCTTTTCAGAGTTCATTTGTACTGGTTTTTAATTTCAGGGTCATTCAGCGCAAAAAAATTCATTAAATGCGTGAAACATAGCAAATGAAGTTGGAAATATTTGAAATTTGAGGATGTGGTTTTGAATGGTGCACATTGAATGCACAAAAAGTCTGGAGTTGAAATAAGTTTAAAAAATGAAATGCCTTTGTCACAGATGAGTTTTCGTCTGAAACCTTCATACTTCGAAGGAGATGGTCCAGTTTGTACACGAAGTGCTTCCAATTTTTGCCATAACCCTCTCAACCTTTTATCACATGCTATGTGTGTGAAATGATGACACCATGCGAAGTTTCAACCTTTTCAGAGTTCATTTGTACTGCTTTTCAATTTCAGGGTCATTCAACACAAAAAAATCATTAAATGCATGAAAAATAGCAAACGAAGTTAGAAATGTTTGAAATTTGAGGATGTGGCTTTGAATGGTGCATATTGAATGCACAAAAAGTCTGGAGTTGAAATGAGTTCAAAAAAATGAAATGCCTTTCTAAAATATGAGTTTTCGTCCGAAACCCTCATACTTCGAAGGAGATGGTCCAGATTGTGCACGAAGTGCATCCAGTTTTTGCCGTAACCCTCTCAACTTTTTATCACATGCTATGTGGGTGAAATGATAATACCATGCCAAGTTTCAACCTTTTCAGAGTTCATTTGTACTGGTTTTCAATTTCAGGGTCATTCAGCGCAAAAAAATCATTAAATGCATGAAAAAGAGCAAACGAAGTTAGAAATATTTTAAATTTGCGGATGTGGCTTTCAATGGTGCTTATTGAATGCACAAAAAGTCTGGAGTTGAAATAAGTTCAAAAAAATGAAATGCCTTGGTAAAAGATGAGTTTTCGTCCGATACCCTCATACTTCGAAGGAGATGGTCCAGTTTGTACACGAAGTGCATCTAGTTTTTGCCGTAACCCACTCAACTTTTTAGCACATGCTATGTGTGTGAAATGATGATACCATGCCAAGTTTCAACCTTTTCAGAGTTCAATTGTACTGCTTTTCAATTTCATGGTCATTCAGCGCAAAAAAATCATTAAATGCGTGAAAAATAGCAAATGAAGTTAGAAATGTTTGAAATTTTAGGATGTATCTTTGAATGGTGCATATTGAATGTAGAAAAAGTCTGGAGTTGAAATAAGTTTAAAAAATGAAATGCCTTTGTAACAGATGATTTTTCGTCTGAAACACTCATACTTCGAAGGAGATGGTCCAGTTTGAACACGAAGTGCATTCAGTTTTTGCCGTAACCCTCTCAACTTTTTATCACATGCTATGTCGGTGAAATGATGATACCATGCCAAGTTTCAACCTTTTCAGAGTTCATTTGTACTGCTTTTGAATTTCAGGGTCATTTAGCGCAACAAAATCATTATATGTATGAAAAATAGCAAATGAGGTTAGAAATGTTTGAAATTTGAGGAGGTGGCTTTGAATGGTTCATATTGCATGCACAAAAAGTCTGGAGTTGAAATAAGTTTAAAAAAATGAAATGCCTTTGTAACAGATGAGTTGTCGTCCGAAACCCTCATACTTCGAAGGAGATGGTCCAGTTTGTGCACGAAGTGCATCCAGTTTTTGCCGTAACGCTCTCAACTTTTTATCACATGCTATGTGAGTGAAATGATGATACCATGCCAAGCTTCAACCTTTTCAGAGTTCATTTGTAGTGCTTTTCAATTTCAGGGTCATTCAGCGCAAAAAATCAATAAATGCATGAAAAATAGCAAATGAAGTTAGAAATGTTTGAAATTTGAGGATATGGCTTTGAATGGTGCATATTGAATGCAGAAAAAGTCTGGAGTTGAAATAAGTTTAAAAAAAGGAAATGTCTTTGTAACAGATGAGTTTCGTCTGAAACCCTCATACTTCGAAGGAGATGGTCCTGTTTGTACACGAAGTGCATCTAGTTTTTGCCGTAACCCACTCAAATTTTTAGCACATGCTATGTCTGTGAAATGATTATAACATGCCAAGTTTCAACCTTTTCAGAGTTCATTTGTACTGCTTTTCAATTTCAGGGTCATTCAGCGCAAAAAAAATTCATTAAATGCGTGAAAAATAGCAAATGAAGTTGGAAATATTTGAAATTTGAGGATGTGGTTTTGAATGCACAAAAAGTCTGGAGTTGAAATAAGTTTTAAAAATGAAATGCCTTTGTCACAGATCAGTTTTTTGTCTGAAACCCTCATACTTCGAAGGAGATGGTCCAGTTTGTACACGAAGTGCATCCAGTTTTTGCCATAACCCTCTCAACTTTTTATCACATGCGATGTGTGTGAAATGATGATACCATGCGAAGTTTCAACCTTTTCAAAGTTCATTTGTACTGCTTTTCAATTTCGGGGTCATTCAGCACAAAAAAATCATTAAATGCATGAAAAATAGCAAACGAAGTTAGAAATGTTTGAAATTTGAGGATGTGGCTTTGAATGGTGCATATTGAATGCACAAAAAGTCTGGAGTTGAAATAAGTTCAAAAAAATGAAATGCCTTTGTAAAATATGAGTTTTCCTCCGAAACCCTCATACTTCGAAGGAGATGGTCCAGATTGTGCACGAAGTGCATCCAGTTTTTGCCGTAACCCTCACAACTTTTTATCACATGCTATGTGTGTGAAATGATGATACCATGCAAAGTTTCAACCTTTTCAGAGTTCATTTGTACTGCTTTTCAATTTCAGGGTCATTCAGCACAAAAAAATCATTAAATGCAAGAAAAATAGCAAACGAAGTTAGAAATGTTGGAAATTTGAGGATGTGGCTTTGAATGGTGCATATTGAATGCACAAAAAGTCTGGAGTTGAAATAAGCTAAAAAAAATGAAATGCCTTTGTAACAGATGAGTTTTCGTCCGAAACCCTCATACTTCGAAGGAGATGGTCCAGTTTGTGCACGATGTGCATCCAGTTTTTGCCGTAACCCTCTCAACTTTTTATCACATGCTATGTGGGTGAAATGATGATACCATGCCAAGTTTCAACCTTTTCATAGTTCATTTGTGCTGCTTTTCAATTTCAGGGTCATTCAGCGCAAAAAAAATCATTAAATGCATGAAAAATAGCAAATGAAGTTACAAATGTTTGAAATTTGAGGATGTGGCTTTGAATGTTGCATATTTAATACAGAAAAATTCTGGAGTTGAAATAAGTTTAAAAAAATGAAATGCCTTTGTAACAGATGAGTTTTCATCTGAAACCCTCATACTTCGAAGGAGATGGTCCAGTTTGTACATGAAGTGCATCTAGTTTTTGCCGTAACCCACTCAGCTTTTTAGCACATGCTATGTGTGTGAAATGATGATACCATGCCAAGTTTCAACCTTTTCAGAGTTCATTTGTACTGCTTTTCAATTTCAGGGTCATTTAGCGCAAAAAAAAAATCATTAAATGCGTGAAAAATAGCAAATGAAGTTAGAAATGTTTGAAATTTGAGGATGTGGCTTTGAATGGTGCATATTGAATGCACAAAAAGTCTGGAGTTGAAATAACACTACTGGAATCAGGCACTTTGCCGTCTGCTATAGCAGACGGCAAAGGCATGCTTGGCGGACGGCAAAGGCTTTGCCGTCAGCCAGCAGACGGCAAACACTCCGGCTGAACGGCTACCGGCAAAGGCCGCTTTGCCGTCTGCTGGCAGACGGCAAAGAACTTTCCTTCTTTGCCGTCTGCCAGCAGACGGCAAAGAGCGTGGACGGCACAGAAAAGGTTCCGTCCCCGTTAGGTGGCTAACGGCGCTCTTTGCCGTCTGCTGGCAGACGGCAAAGAGCTGTAGATGACGTCAGATGACGTCAAGCTTCAGCTGGGCCCAGGCAGGCTCTTTGCCGTCTGCTGGCAGACGGCAAAGAACTTTCCTTCTTTGCCGTCTGCCAGCAGACGGCAAAGAGCTGTAGATGATGTTAGCTGACGTCAGGCTTCAGCTGGGCCCAGGCAGGCTCTTTGCCGGGGTCGGGGTCGGGGTGCCGTGCCGGGGTCGGGGTCGGGGTCGGGGTGTCGGGGTCGGGGTGTCGGGTCGGGGTCGGGTTGTCGGGTCGGGGTCGGGGTGCCGTGTCGGGGTCAGGATCGAGGTCGGGGTGTCGGGGTCGGGGTGTCGGGTCGGGGTCGGGTTGTCGGGTCGGGGTCGAGGTGCCGTGTCGGGGTCGGGGTTTTTTCTCTTTTTTTCTTTTCTTCTTCTTCCTCTTCTTCCTTTTCTTCCTTTTTTTCCTTCTTCTTCTTCTTCTTCCTCCTTTCCTTTTTCCTCTTCTTCTTCTCCTAGTCTCCTCTTTTTTCTTCTTCTTCTTCCTCTTCTTCTTTTTTCTTCTCCTCCTCCTCCTCTTCTTCTTCTTCCTTTCCTTTTTTCCTCTTCTTCTTCTCCTCCTCTCCTCTTTTTTTCTTCTTCTTCTTCTTCTTTTTTCTTCTCCTCCTCCTCTTCTTCTGTTTCTTCTTCTTCTTATTATTTTTTGTTCTTTTTCTTTTTTTTCATCTTCTTTTCTTCTTTTTTTTCTTCTAGGTTTTTTTTCTACCTAAATGTCTAAATATTTTTTCCTATTTACCCAAACACCTAAACAACTATTTGCAAAACATCTAAAAACAGAAAACTAAAAATCTAATTAGAAAAACAGAAAAAAAATTTAAAAGGGGGGTAGGGGAAGCTCACCAGAGAGGGGCAGGGGCCAGGGCTGCCGGCGGCGTGGAGAGGAGGCCGGCGGCGAGGAGAGGAGGCCGCCGGGGAGGGGGCGGCGGCGGCAGGAGGGCCGTGAGGAGGGGGCGGCGCCGCGGTGGTGGAGGTGCGCCACGGGGAGGGGGGCAGGCGGTGGTGGAGGGCGGGGAGGGGGCGGCGGCGGCGGTGAGAGAGGGGGGGAGGGGGCGGCGGCGAGAGGGCGGGGAGGGGGCGGCGAGAGGGCGGGGAGGGGGCGGCGGCGGCGGCGGCGGTGAGAGAGGGGAACGGGCGCGGGTGTGAGAGAGAGAGAGGTGAGAGAAAGAGAGAGAGGTGGGAGGCGCGGGGGGATGGCGAAAATTAAGCCCCCTCTTTGCCGTCTGCCAGCAGACGGCAAAGAGGGGGGCCGTTAGCCCGTCCCCGCCGTTACACTGTGGGGCCCCCCTCACCTCTTGCCGTCTGCCAACAGACGGCAAAGAAGTGGCCCGTGTGACCTAGCAAGTGCAGTACCAAGTGGGGCCCACTTTTTTCTTTGTCGTCTGCCAGCAGACGGCAAAGAAGTGCAGATGGCAAAGAGCCGCTTTGCCATCAGCATGTTCTTTGCCGTCTGCTTTATAAAAGCAGACGGCAAATATCCTCTTTGCCATCTGCCAGCAGACGGCAAAGAGCTGGCAGATGGCAAAGTCCCTGATTCCAGTAGTGTAAGTTTAAAAATGAAATGCCTTTGTAACAGATAAGTTTTCGTCCGAAACCCTCATACTTCTACGGAGATGGTCCAGTTTGTACACGAAGTGCATCCAGTTTTTGTCGTAACCCTCTCAACTTTTTATCACATGCTATGTGTGTGAAATGATGATACCATGCGAAGTTTCAACCTTTTCAGAGTTCATTTGTACTGCTTTTCAATTTCAGGGTCATTCAGCACAAAAAATTATTAAATGCCTGAAAAATAGCAAACGAAGTTAGAAATGTTTTAAATTTGAGGATGTGGCTTTGAATGTTGCATATTGAATGCACAAAAAGTCTGGAGTTGAAATAAGTTTAAAAAAATGAAATGCCTTTGTAAAAGATGAGTTTTTGTCCGAAACCCTCATACTTCGAAGGAGATGGTCCAATTTGTACACGAAGTGCATCCAGTTTTGGCCGTAACCCTCTCAACTTTTTATCACATGCTATGTGGGTGAAATTATGATACCATGCAAAGTTTCAACCTTTTCAGAGTTCATTTGTACTGGTTTTCAATTTCAGGGTCATTCAGCGCAAAAAAATCATTAAATGCATGAAAAATAGCAAATGAAGTTAGAAATGTTTGAAATTTGAGGATGTGGCTTTGAATGGTGCATATTTAATGCAGAAAAAGTCTGGAGTTGAAATAAGTTAAAAAAATGAAATGCCTTTGTAACCGATGAGTTTTCGTCTAAACCCTCATACTTCGAAGGAGATGGTCCAGTTTGTACACGAAATGCATCTAGTTTTTGCCGTAACCCACTCAAATTTTTAGCACATGCTATGTGTGCGAAATTATAATAACATGCCAAGTTTCAACCTTTTCAGAGTTCATTTGTACTGCTTTTCAATTTCAGGGGCATTCAGCGCAAAAAAATCATTAAATGCGTGAAAAATAGCAAATGAAGTTAGAAATGTTTGAAATTTGAGGATGTGGCTTTGAATGGTGCATATTGAATGCAGAAAAATTCTGGAGTTGAAATAAGTTTAAAAAATGAAATGCGTTTGTAACAGATAAGTTTTCGTCCGAAACCCTCATACTTCGAAGGAGATGGTCCAGTTTGTACACGAAGTGCATCCAGTTTTTGTCGTAACCCTCTGAACTTTTTATCACAGGCTATGTGTGTGAAATGATGGTACCATGTGAAGTTTCAACCTTTTCAGAGTTCATTTGTACTGCTTTTCAATTTCAGGGTAATTCAGCACAAAAAAATCATTAAATGCATGAAAAATAGCAAACGAAGTTAGAAATGCTTTAAATATGAGGATGTGGCTATGAATGTTGCATATTGAATGCACAAAAACTCTGGAGTTGAAATAAGCTTAAAAAATGAAATGCCTTTGTAAAAGATGAGTTTTCGTCCGAAACCCTCATACTTCGAAGGAGATGGCCCAGTTTGTGCACGAAGTGCATCCACTTTTTTCCGTAACCCTCTCAACTTTTTATCACAAGCTATGTGGGAGAAATGATGATACCATGCCAAGTTTCAACCTTTTCAGAGTTCATTTGTACTGCTTTCCAATTTCACTGTCATTTAGCGCAAAAAAAATCATTAAATGCATGAAAAATACCAAATGAAGTTAGAAATGTTTGAAATTTGAGGATGTGGCTTTGAATGGTGCAAATTGAATGCACCAAAAGTCTGAAGTTGAAATAAGTTCAAAAAATGAAATGCCTTTGTAACAGGTGAGTATTCTTCTGAAACACTCATACTTCGAAGGAGATGGTCCAGTTTGTACACGAAGTGCATCCAGTTTTTGTCGTAACCCTCTCAACTTTTTATCACATGCTATGTCGGTGAAATAATGATACCATGGCGAGTTTCAACCTTTTCAGAGTTCATTTGTACTGCTTTTCAATTTCAGGGTCATTTATCGCAACAAAATCATTAAATGTATGAAACATAGCAAATTAAGTTAGAAATGTTTGAAATTTGAGGATGTGGCTTTCAATGGTTCATATTGAATGCACAAAAAGTCTGGAGTTGAAATAATTTTAAAAAAATGAAATGCCTTTGTAACAGATGAGTTTTCGTGCGAAACCCTCATACTTCGAAGGAGATGGTCCAGTTTGTGCACGAAGTGCATCCAGTTTTTGCCGTAACCCTCTCAACTTTTTATCACATGCTATGTGGGTGAAATTATGATACCATGCCAAGTTTCAACCTTTTCAGAGTTCATTTGTACTGCTTTTCAATTTCAGGGTCATTTATCGCAACAAAATCATTAAATGTATGAAAAATAGCAAATGAAGTTAGAAATGTTTGAAATTTGAGGATGTGGCTTTCAATGGTTCATATTGAATGCACAAAAAGTCTGGAGTAGAAATAAGTTTCAAAAAATGAAATGCCTTTGTAAAAGATGAGTTTTCGTCCGAAACCATCATACTTCGAAGGAGATGGTCCAGTTTGTGCACGAAGTGCATCCAGTTTTTTCCGTAACCCTTTCAACTTTTTATCACATGCTATGTGTGTGAAATGATGATACCATGCCAAGTTTCAACCTTTCAGAGTTCATTTATATCGATTTTCAATTTCAGGGTCATTTAGCGCAACAAAATCATTAAATGTTTGAAAAATAGCAAATGAAGTTAGAAATGTTTGAAATTTGAGGATGTGGCTTTGAATAGTTCATATTGAATGCACAAAAAGTCTGGAGTTGAAATAAGTTAAAAAGATGAAATGCCTTCGTAACAGATGAGTTTTCGTCCGAAACCCTCATACTTCGAAGGAGATGGTCCAGTTTGTGCACGACGTGCATCCAGAATTTGCCGTAACCCTCTCAACTTTTTATCACATGCTATGTCGGTGAAATGACGATACCATGCTAAGTTTCAACCTTTTCAGAGTTCATTTGTACTGCTTTTCAATTTCAGGGTCATTTAGCGCAACAAAATCATTATATGTATGAAAAATAGCAAATGAAGTTAGAAATGTTAGAAATTTCAGGATCTGGCTTTGAATGGTTCATATTGCATGCACAAAAAGTCTGGAGTTGAAATAAGTTTTAAAAAATGAAATGCCTTTGTCACAGATGAGTTGTCGCCCGAAACCCTCATACTTCGAAGGAGATGGTCCAGTTTGTGCACGAAGTGCATCCAGTTTTTGTCGTAACCCTCTCAACTTTTTATCACATGCTATGTGGGTGAAATGATGATACCATGCCAAGTTTCAACCTTTTCAGAGTTCATTTGTAGTGTTTTTCAATTTCAGGGTCATTCAGCGCAAAAAAATCATTAAATGCATGAAAAATAGCAAAGGAAGTTAGAAATGTTTTAAATTTGAGGATGTGGCTTTGAATGTTGCATATTGAATGCAGAAAAAGTCTGGAGTTGAAATAAGTTTAAAAAAATGAAATGCCTTTGTAAAAGATGAGTTTTCGTCCGAAACCCTCATACTTCGAAGGAGATGGTCCAGTTTGTGCACGAAGTGCATCCAGTTTTTGCCGTAACCCTCTCAACTTTTTATCACATGCTATGTGCGTGAAATGATGATACCATGCCAAGTTTCAACCTTTTCAGTGTTCATTTGTACTGCTTTTCAATTTCAGGGTCATTTAGCGCAAAAAAATCATTAAATGCATGAAAAATAGCAAATGAAGTTAGAAATGTTTAAAATTTGAGGATGTGGCTTTGAATGGTGCATATTAAATGCAAAAAAAGTCTGAAGTTGAAATAAGTTCAAAAAAATGAAATGCCTTTGTAAAATATGAGTTTTCGTCTGAAACCCTCATACTTCGAAGGAGATGGTCCAGATTTTGCACGAAGTGCATCCAGTTTTTGACGTAACCCTCTCAACTTTTTATCACATGCTATGTGGGTGAAATGATGATACCATGCCAAGTTTCAATCTTTTCAGAGTTCATTTGTACTGGTTTTCAATTTCAGGGTCATTCAGCGCAAAAAAATCATTAAATGCATGAAAAATAGCAAATGAAGTTAGAAATGTTTGAAAATTGAGGATGTTGCTTTGAATGGTGCATATTTAATGCAGAAAAAGTCTGGAGTTGAAATAAGTTTAAAAAATGAAATGCCTTTGTAACAGATGAGTTTTCGTGTGAAACCCTTATACTTCGAAGGAGATGGTCCAGTTTGTACACGAGTGCATCTAGTTTTTTCCGTAACCCACTCAAATTTTTAGCACATGCTATGTGTATGAAATGATGATAACATGCCAAGTTTCTACCTTTTCAGAGTTCATTTGTACTGCTTTTCAATTTCAGGGTCATTTAGCGCAAAACAAATCATTAAATGCGTGAAAAATAGCAAATGAAGTTGGAAATGTTTGAAATTTGACGATGTATCTTTGAATGGTCCATATTGAATGCACAAAAAGTCTGGAGTTGAAATAAGTTTAAAAAATGAAATGCCTTTGTAACAGATGAGTTTTCGTCCGAAACCCTCATACTTCGAAGGAGATGGTCCAGTTTGTACACGAAGTGCATCCAGTTTTTGCCGTAACCCTCTCAACTTTTTATCACATGCTATGTGTGTGAAATGATGATACCATGCGAAGTTTCTACCTTTTCAGAGTTCATTTGTACTTCTTTTCAATTTCAGGGTCATTCAGCACAAAAAATCATTAAATGCCTGAAAAATAGCAAACGAAGTTAGAAATGTTTTAAATTTGAGGATGTGGCTTTGAATGGTGCATATTGAATGCACAAAAAGTCTGGAGTTGAAATAAGTTAAAAAAATGAAATGCCTTTGTAAAAGATGAGTTTTCGTCCGAAACCCTCATACTTCGAAGGAGATGGTCCAGTTTGTACACGAAGTGCATCCAGTTTTTGCCGTAACCCTCTCAACTTTTTATCACATGCTATGTGTGTGAAATGATGATACCATGCCACCAAGTTTAAAAAAATGAAATGCCTTTGTAAAAGATGAGTTTTCGTCTGAAACACTCATACTTCGAAGGAGATGGTCCAGTTTGTACACGAAGTGCATCCAGCTTTTGCCGTAACCCTTTCAACTTTTTATCACATGCTATGTGTGTGAAATAATGATACCATGCAAAGTTTCAACCTTTTCAGAGTTCATTTGTACTGCTTTTGAATTTCGGGGTCATTCAGCACAAAAAAATCCTTAAATGCATGAAAAATAGCAAACGAAGTTAGAAATGTATGAAATTTGAGGATGTGGCTTTGAATGGTGCATATTGAATGCACAAAAAGTCTGGAGTTGAAATAAGTTCAAAAAAATGAAATGCCTTTGTAAAATATGAGTTTTCGTCCGAAACCCTCATACTTCGAAGGAGATGGTCCAGATTATGCACGAAGTGCATCCAGTCTTTGCCATAACTCTCTCAACTTTTTATCACATGCTATGTGGGTGAAATGATGATACCATGCCAAGTTTCAACCTTTTCAGAGTTCATTTGTACTGCTTTTCAATTTCAGGGTCATTCAGCGCAAACAAATCATTAAATGCATGAAAAATAGCAAATGAAGTTAGAAATGTTTGAAATTTGAGGATGTGGCTTTGAATGGTGCATATTGAATGCACAAAAAGTCTGGAGTTGAAATAAGTTTAAAAAATAAAATGCCTTTGTAACAGATGAGTTTTCGTGTGAAACCCTCATACTTCGAAGGAGATGGTCCATTTTGTACACGAAGTGCATCTAGTTTTTGCCGTAACCCACTCAAATTTTTAGCACATGCTATGTGTGTGAAATGATGATAACATGCCAAGTTTCAACCTTTTCAGAGTTCATTTGTACTGCTTTTCAATTTTAGTGTCATTCAGCGCAAAACAAATCATTAAATGCGTGAAAAATAGCAAATGAAGTTGGAAATGTTTGAAATTTGAGGATGTGGCTTTGAATGTGCATATTGAATGCACAAAAAGTATGGAGTTGGAATAAGTTTAAAAAATGAAATGCCTTTGTAACAGATGAGTTTTCGTCCGAAACCCTCATACTTCGAAGGAGATGGTCCAGTTTGTACACAAAGTGCATCCAGATTTTGCCGGAACCCTCTCAACATTTTATCACATGCTATGTGTGTGAAATGATGATACCATGCGAAGTTTCAACCTTTTCAGAGTTCATTTGTACTACTTTTCAATTTCAGGGTCATTCAGCACAAAAAAATCATTAAATGCATGAAAAATAGCAAACGAAGTTAGAAATGTTGTAAATTTGAGGATGTGGCTTTCAATGGTGCATATTGAACGCACAAAAAGTCTGGAGTAGAAATAAGTTCAAAAAAATGAAATGCCTTTGTAAAAGATGAGTTTTCGTCCGATACCCTCATACTTCGAAGGAGATGGTCCAGTTTGTACACGAAGTGCATCTAGTTTTTGCCGTAACCCAGTCAACTTTTTAGCACATGCTATCTGTGTGAAATGATGATACCATGCCAAGTTTCAACCTTTTCAGAGTTCATTTGTACTGCTTTTCAATTTCAGGGTCATTCAGCACAAAAAAATCATTAAATGCATGAAAATAGCAAACGAAGTTAGAAATGTTTTAAATTTGAGGATGTGGCTTTCAATGGTGCATATTGAATGCACAAAAAGTCTGGAGTTGAAATAAGTTCAAAAAAATGAAATGCCTTTGTAAAAGATGAGTTTTCGTCCGATACCCTCATACTTCGAAGGAGATGGTCCAGTTTGTACACGAAGTGCATCTAGTTTTTGCCGTAACCCACTCAACTTTTTAGCACATGCTATGTGTGTGAAATGGTGATACCATGCCAAGTTTCAACCTTTTCAGAGTTCATTTGTACTGCTTTTCAATTTCAGGGTCATTCAGCGCAAAAAAAATCATTAAATGCGTGAAAAATAGCAAATGAAGTTAGAAATGTTTGAAGTTTTAGGATGTGGCTTTGAATGGTGAATATTGAATGCAGAAAAAGTCTGGAGTTGAAATAAGTTTAAAAAATGAAATGCCTTTGTAACAGATGAGTTTTTGTCTGAAACACTCATACTTCGAAGGAGATGGTCCAGTTTGAACACGAAGTGCATTCAGTTTTTGCCGTAACCCTCTCAACTTTTTATCACATGCTATGTCGGTGAAATGATGATACCAAGCTAAGTTTCAACCTTTTCAGAGTTCATTTGTACTGCTTTTCAATTTCAGGGTCGTTTAGCGCAACAAAATCATTATATGTATGAAAAATAGCAAATGAAGTTAGAAATGTTAGAAATTTCAGGATCTGGCTTTGAATGGTTCATATTGCATGCACAAAAAGTCTGGAGTTGAAATAAGTTTAAGAAAATGAAATGCCTTTGTAACAGATGAGTTGTCGCCCGAAACCCTCATACTTCGAAGGAGATGGTCCAGTTTGTGCACGAAGTGCATCCAGTTTTTGCCGTAACCCTCTCAACTTTTTATCACATGCTATGTGGGTGAAATGATGATACCATGCCAAGTTTCAACCTTTTCAGAGTTCATTTGTAGTGCTTTTCAATTTCAGGGTCATTCAGCGCAAAAAATCATTAAATGCATGAAAAATAGCAAATGAAGTTAGAAATGTTTGAAATTTGAGGATATGGCTTTGAATGGTGTATATTTAATGCAGAAAAAGTCTGGAGTTGAAATAAGTTTAAAAAAATGAAATGTCTTTGTAACAGATGAGTTTTCGTCTTAAACCCTGATACTTCGAAGGAGATGGTCCAGTTTGTACACGAAGTGCATCTAGATTTTGCCGTAACCCACTCAAATTTTTAGCACATGCTACGTGTGTGAAATGATGATAACATGCCAAGTTTCAACCTTTTCAGAGTTCAATTATACTGCTTTTCAATTTCAGGGTCATTCAGCGCAAAAAAAATTCATTAAATGCGTGAAAAATAGCAAATGAAGTTGGAAATATTTGAAATTTGAGGATGTGGTTTTGAATGGTGCACATTAAATGCACAAAAAGTCTGGAGTTGAAATAAGTTTAAAAAATGAAATGCTTTTGTCAAAGATGAGTTTTCGTCTGAAACCCTCATACTTCGAAGGAGATGGTCCAGTTTGTACACGAAGTGCATCCAGTTTTTGCCATAACCCTCTCAACTTTTTATCACATGCTATGTGTGTGAAAAGATGACACCATGGGAAGTTTCAACCTTTTCAGAGTTCATTTGTACAGCTTTTCAATTTCGGGGTCATTCAGCACAAAAAAATCATTAAATGCATGAAAAATAGCAAACGAAGTTAGAAATGTTTGAAATTTGAGGATGTGGCTTTGAATGGTGCATATTGAATGCAAAAAAAAGTCTGGAGGTGAAATAAGTTCAAAAAAATGAAATGCCTTTGTAAAATATGAGTTTTCGTCCGAAACCCTCATACTTCGAAGGAGATGGTCCAGATTGTGCACGAAGTGCATCCAGTTTTTGCCGTCACCCTCTCAACTTTTTATCACATGCTATGTGGGTGAAATAATGATACCATGCCAAGTTTCAACCTTTTCAGAGTTCATTTGTACTGGTTTTCAATTTCAGGGTCATTCAGCGCAAAAAAATCATTAAATGCATGAAAAATAGCAAACGAAGTTAGAAATGTTTTAAATTTGAGGATGTGGCTTTGAATGGTGCATATTGAATGCACAAAAAGTCTGGAGTTGAAATAATTTCAAAAAAATGAAATGCCTTGGTAAAAGATGAGTTTCCGTCCAATATCCTCATACTTCGAAGGAGATGGTCCAGTTTGTACACGAAGTGCATCTAGTTTTTGCCGTTACCCACTCAACTTTTTAGCACATGCTATGTGTGTGAAATGATGATACCATGCCAAGTTTCAACCTTTTCAGAGTTCATTTGTACTGCTTTTCAATTTCAGGGTCATTCAGCGCAAAAAAATCATTAAATGCGTGAAAAAAGCAAATGAAGTTGGAAATGTTTGAAATTTTAGGATGTGGCTTTCAATGGTGCATATTGAATGCAGAAAAAGTCTGGAGTTGAAATAAGTTTAAAAAATGAAATGCCTTTGTAACAGATGAGTTTTCGTCTGAAACACTCATACTTCGAAGGAGATGGCCCAGTTTGAACACGAAGTGCATTCAGTTTTTGCCGTAACCCTCTCAACTTTTTATCACATGCTATGTTTTTGAAATGATGATACCATGCAAAGTTTCAACCTTTTCAGAGCTCATTTGTACTGCTTTTCAATTTCAGGGTCATTTAGCGCAACAAAATCATTATATGTATTAAAAATAGCAAATGAAGTTAGAAATGTTTGAAATTTGAGGATATGGCTTTGAATGGTGCATATTTAATGCAAAAAAAGTCTGGAGTTGAAATAAGTTTAAAAAATGAAATGTCTTTGTAACAGATGAGTTTTTGCCGTAACCCACTCAAATTTTTAGCAAATGCTATGTGTGTGAAATGATGATAACATGCCAAGTTTCAACCTTTTCAAAGTTCATTTGTACTGCGTTTCAATTTCAGGGTCATTCAGCGCAAAAAAAATTCATTAAATGCGTGAAAAATAGCGAATGAAGTTGGAAATATTTGAAATTTGAGGATGTGGTTTTGAATGGTGCACATTGAATGCACAAAAAGTCTAGAGTTGAAATAAGTTTAAAAAATGAAATGCCTTTGTCACAGATGAGTTTTCGTCTGAAACCCTCATACTTCGAAGGAGATGGTCCAGTTTGTACACGAAGTGCATCCAGTTTTTGCCGTAACCCTCTCAACTTTTTATCACATGCTATGTGTGTGAAATGATGATACCATGCGAAGTTTCAACCTATTCAGAGTTCATTTGTGCTGCTTTTCAATTTCGGGGTCATTCAGCACAAAAAAATCATTAAATGCATGAAAAATAGCAAACGAAGTAAGAAATGTTTGAAATTTGAGGATGTGGCTTTGAATGGTGCATATTGAATGCACAAAAAGTCTGGAGTTGAAATAAGTTCATAAAAATGAAATGCCTTTGTAAAATATGAGTTTTCGTCCGAAACCCTCATACTTCGAAGGAGATGGTCCAGATTGTGCACGAAGTGCATCCAGTTTTTGCCGTAACCCTCTCAACTTTTTATCACATGCTATGTGGGTGAAATGATGATACCATGCCAAGTTTGAACCTTTTCAGAGTTCATTTGTACTGCTTTTCAATTTCAGGGTCATTCAGCGCAAACAAATCATTAAATGCATGAAAAATAGCAAATGAAGTTAGAAATGTTTGAAATTTGAGGATGTGGCTTTGAATGGTGCATATTGAATGCACAAAAAGTCTGGAGTTCAAAAATAAGTTTAAAAAATGAAATGCCTTTGTAACAGATGAGTTTTCGTGTGAAACCCTCATACTTCGAAGGAGATGGTCCAGTTTGTACATGAAGTGCATCTAGTTTTTGCCGTAACCCACTCAAATTATTAGCACATGCTATGTGTGTGAAATGATGATAACATGCGAAGTTTCAACCTTTTCAGAGTTCATTTGTACTGCTTTTCAATTTCAGGGTCATTCAGCGCAAAAAAAATCATTATATGTATGAAAAATAGCAAATGAAGTTAGAAATGTTTGAAATTTGAGGATGTGGCTTTGAATGGTGCATATTGAATGCACAAAAAGTCTGGAGTTCAAATAATTTTAAAAAATAAAATGCCTTTGTAACAGATGAGTTTTCATCTGAAACACTCATACTTCGAAGGAGATGGTCCAGTTTGTACACGAAGTGCATTCAGTTTTTGCCGTAACCCTCTCAACTTTTTATCACATGCTATGTCGGTGAAATGATGATACCATGCCAAGTTTCAACCTTTTCAGAGTTCATTTGTACTGCTTTTCAATTTCATGGTCATTTAGCGCAACAAAATCATTAAATGTATGAAAAATAGCAAATGAAGTTAGAAATGTTTGAAATTTGAGGATGTGGCTTTGAATGGTTCATATTGCATGCACAAAAATTCTGGAGTTGAAATAAGTTTAAAAAAATGAAATGCCTTTGTAACAGTTGAGTTGTCGTCGGAAACCCTCATACTTCGAAGGAGATGGTCCAGTTTGTGCACGAAGTGCATCCAGTTTTTGCCGTAACCCTCTCAACTTTTTATCACGTGCTATGTGGGTTAAATGATGATACCATGCCAAGTTTCAACCTTTTCAGAGTTCATTTGTACTGCTTTTCAATTTCAGGGTCATTTAGCGCAAAAAAATCATTAAATGCATGAAAAATAGCAAATGAAGTTAGAAATGTTTGAAATTTGCGGATGTGGCTCTGAATGGTGCATATTGAATGCACAAAAAGTCTGAAGTTGAAATAAGTTTAAAAAATGAAATGCCTTTGTAACAGATGAGTTTTCGTCTGAAACACTCATACTTCGAAGGAGATGGTCCAGTTTGTACACGAAGTGCATTCAGTTTTTGCCGTAACGCTCTCAACTTTTTATCACATGCTATGTCGGTGAAATGATGATACCATGCCAAGTTTCAACCTTTTCAGAGTTCATTTGTACTGCTTTTCAATTTCAGGGTCATTTAGCGCAAAAAAATCATTAAATGCATGAAAAATAGCAAATGAAGTTAGAAATGTTTGAAATTTGAGGATGTGGCTTTGAATGCTGCATATTTAATGCAGAAAAAGTCTGTAGTTGAAATAAGTTTAAAAAAATGAAATGCCTTTGTAACAGATGAGTTTTCGTCTGAAACCCTCATACTTCGAAGGAGATGGTCCAGTTTGTACACGAAGTGCATCTAGTTTTTGCCGTAACCCACTCAAATTTTTTGCACATGCTATGTGTGTGAAATGATGATAACATGCCAAGTTTCAAACTTTTCAGAGTTCATTTGTACTGCTTTTCAATTTCAGGGTCATTCAGCGCAGAAAAAATCATTAAATGCGTGAAAAATAGCAAATGAAGTTGGAAATGTTTGAAATTTGAGGATGTGGCTTTGAATGGTGCATATTGAATGCACAAAAAGTCTGGAGTTGAAATATGTTTAAAAAATGAAATGCCTTTGTAACAGATGAGTTTTCGTCCGAAACCCTCATACTTCGAAGGAGATGGTCCAGTTTGTACACGAAGTGCATCCAGTTTTTGCTGTAACCCTCTCAACTTTTTATCACATGCTATGTGTGTGAAATGATGATACCATGCGAAGTTTCAACCTTTTCAGAGTTCATTTGTACTACTTTTCAATTTCAGGGTCATTCAGCACAAAAAAAATCATTAAATGCCTGAAAAATAGCAAACGAAGTTAGAAATGTTTTAAATTTGAGGATGTGGATTTGAATGGTGCATATTGAATGCACAAAAAGTCTGGAGTTGAAATAAGTTTAAAAAAAATTAAATGCCTTTGTAAAAGATGAGTTTTCGTCTGATACCCTCATACTTCGAAGGAGATGGTCCAGTTTGTCCACGAAGTGCATTCAGTTTTTGCCGTAAGCCTCTCAAGTTTTTATCACATGCTATGTCGGTGAAATGATGATACCATGCCAGGTTTCAACCTTTTCAGAGTACATTTGTACTGCTTTTCAATTTCAGGGTCATTTAGCGCAACAAAATCATTATATGTATGAGAAATAGCAAATGAAGTTAGAAATGTTTGAAATTTGAGGATGTGGATTTGAATGGTGCATATTGAATGAACAAAATGTCTGGAGTTGAAATAAGTTTCAAAAATGAAATGCCTTTGTAACAGATGAGTTTTTGTCTGAAACACTCATACTTCGAAGGAGATGGTCCAGTTTGTACACGAAGTGCATTCAGTTTTTGCCGTGACCCTCTCAACTTTTTATCACATGCTATGTCGGTGAAATGATGATACCATGCCAAGTTTCAACCTTTTCAGACTTCATTTGTACTGCTTTTCAATTTCAGGGTCATTTAGCGCAACAAAATCATTATATGTATGAGAAATTGCAAATGAAGTTAGAAATGTTTGAAATTTGAGGATGTGGCTTTGAATGGTGCATATTTAATGCAGAAAAAGTCTGTAGTTGAAATAAGTTTAAAAAAATGAAATGCCTTTGTAACAGATGAGTTTTCGTCTGAAACCCTCATACATCGAAGGAGATGGTCCAGTTTCTACACGAAGTGCATCTAGTTTTTGCCGTAACCCACTCAAATTTTTTGCACATGCTATGTGTGTGAAATGATGATAACATGCCAAGTTTCAACCTTTTCAGAGTTCATTTGTACTGCTTTTCAATTTCAGGGTCGTTCAGCGCAGAAAAAATCATTAATTCGTGAAAAATAGATAATGAAGTTGGAAATGTTTGAAATTTGAGGATGTGGCTTTGAATGGTGCATATTGAATGCACAAAAAGTCTGGAGTTGAAATATGTTTAAAAAATGAAATGCCTTTGTAACAGATGAGTTTTCGTCCGAAACCCTCATACGTCGAAGGAGATGGTCCAGTTTGTACACGAAGTGCATCCAGTTTTTGCTGTAACCCTCTCAACTTTTTATCACATGCTATGTGTGTGAAATGATGATACCATGCGAAGTTTCAACCTTTTCAGAGTTCATTTGTACTGCTTTTCAATTTCAGGGTCATTCAGCACAAAAAAATCATTAAATGCCTGAAAAATAGCAAACGAAGTTAGAAATGTTTTAAATTTGAGGATGTGGCTTTGAATGGTGCATATTGAATGCACAAAAAGTCGGAGTTGAAATAAGTTTAAAAAAAATGAAATGCCTTTGTAAAAGATGAGTTTTCGTCTGATACCCTCATACTTCGAAGGAGATGGTCCAGTTTGTCCACGAAGTGCATTCAGTTTTTGCCGTAAGCCTCTCAAGTTTTTATCACATGCTATGTCGGTGAAATGATGATACCATGCCAGGTTTCAACCTTTTCAGAGTACATTTGTACTGCTTTTCAATTTCAGGGTCATTTAGCGCAACAAAATCATTATATGTATGAGAAATAGCAAATGAAGTTAGAAATATTTGAAATTTGAGGATGAGGCTTTGAATGGTGCATATTGAATGCACAAAAAGTCTGGAGTTGAAATAAGTTTCAAAAATGAAATGCCTTTGTAACAGATGAGTTTTTGTCTGAAACACTCATACTTCGAAGGAGATGGTCCAGTTTGTACACGAAGTGCATTCAGTTTTTGCCGTAACCCTCTCAACTTTTTATCACATGCTATGTCGGTGAAATGATGATACCATGCCAAGTTTCAACCTTTTCAGAGTTCATTTGTACTGCTTTTCAATTTCAGGGTCATTTTGCGCAACAAAATCATTATATGTATGAGAAATAGCAAATGAAGTTAGAAATGTTTGAAATTTGAGGATGTGGCTTTGAATGGTGCATATTTAATGCAGAAAAAGTCTGTAGTTGAAATAAGTTTAAAAAAATGAAATGCCTTTGTAACAGATGAGTTTTCGTCTGAAACCCTCATACTTCGAAGGAGATGGTCCAGTTTGTACACGAAGTGCATCTAGTTTTTGCCGTAACCCACTCAAATTTTTTGCACATGCTATGTGTGTGAAATGATGATAACATGCCAAGTTTCAAACTTTTCAGAGTTCATTTGTACTGCTTTTCAATTTCAGGGTCATTCAGCGCAGAAAAAATCATTAAATGCGTGAAAAATAGCAAATGAAGTTGGAAATGTTTGAAATTGGAGGATGTGGCTTTGAATGGTGCATATTGAATGCACAAAAAGTCTGGAGTTGAAATATGTTTAAAAAATGAAATGCCTTTGTAACAGATGAGTTTTCGTCCGAAACCCTCATACTTCGAAGGAGATGGTCCAGTTTGTACACGAAGTGCTTCCAATTTTTGCCATAACCCTCTCAACCTTTTATCACATGCTATGTGTGTGAAATGATGATACCATGCGAAGTTTCAACCTTTTCAGAGTTCATTTGTACTGCTTTTCAATTTCAGGGTCATTCAGCACAAAAAAAATCATTAAATGCCTGAAAAATAGCAAACGAAGTTAGAAATGTTTTAAATTTGAGGATGTGGATTTGAATGGTGCATATTGAATGCACAAAAAGTCTGGAGTTGAAATAAGTTTAAAAAAAATTAAATGCCTTTGTAAAAGATGAGTTTTCGTCTGATACCCTCATACTTCGAAGGAGATGGTCCAGTTTGTCCACGAAGTGCATTCAGTTTTTGCCGTAAGCCTCTCAAGTTTTTATCACATGCTATGTCGGTGAAATGATGAGACCATGCCAGGTTTCAACCTTTTCAGAGTACATTTGTACTGCTTTTCAATTTCAGGGTCATTTAGCGCAACAAAATCATTATATGTATGAGAAATAGCAAATGAAGTTAGAAATGTTTGAAATTTGAGGATGTGGATTTGAATGGTGCATATTGAATGCACAAAAAGTCTGGAGTTGAAATAAGTTTCAAAAATGAAATGCCTTTGTAACAGATGAGTTTTTGTCTGAAACACTCATACTTCGAAGGAGATGGTCCAGTTTGTACACGAAGTGCATTCAGTTTTTGCCGTAACCCTCTCAACTTTTTATCACATGCTATGTCGGTGAAATGATGATACCATGCCAAGTTTCAACCTTTTCAGAGTTCATTTGTACTGCTTTTCAATTTCAGGGTCATTTAGCGCAACAAAATCATTATATGTATGAGAAATAGCAAATGAAGTTAGAAATGTTTGAAATTTGAGGATGTGGCTTTGAATGGTGCATATTTAATGCAGAAAAAGTCTGTAGTTGAAATAAGTTTAAAAAAATGAAATGCCTTTGTAACAGATGAGTTTTTGTCTGAAACCCTCATACATCGAAGGAGATGGTCCAGTTTGTACACGAAGTGCATCTAGTTTTTGCCGTAACCCACTCAAATTTTTTGCACATGCTATGTGTGTGAAATGATGATAACATGCCAAGTTTCAACCTTTTCAGAGTTCATTTGTACTGCTTTTCAATTTCAGGGTCGTTCAGCGCAGAAAAAATCATTAATTCGTGAAAAATAGATAATGAAGTTGGAAATGTTTGAAATTTGAGGATGTGGCTTTGAATGGTGCATATTGAATGCACAAAAAGTCTGGAGTTGAAATATGTTTAAAAAATGAAATGCCTTTGTAACAGATGAGTTTTCGTCCGAAACCCTCATACTTCGAAGGAGATGGTCCAGTTTGTACACGAAGTGCATCCAGTTTTTGCTGTAACCCTTTCAACTTTTTATCACATGCTATGTGTGTGAAAGGATGATACCATGCGAAGTTTCAACCTTTTCAGAGTTCATTTGTACTGCTTTTCAATTTCAGGGTCATTCAGCACAAAAAAATCATTAAATGCCTGAAAAATAGCAAACGAAGTTAGAAATGTTTTAAATTTGAGGATGTGGCTTTGAATGGTGCATATTGAATGCACAAAAAGTCGGAGTTGAAATAAGTTTAAAAAAAATGAAATGCCTTTGTAAAAGATGAGTTTTCGTCTGATACCCTCATACTTCGAAGGAGATGGTCCAGTTTGTCCACGAAGTGCATTCAGTTTTTGCCGTAAGCCTCTCAAGTTTTTATCACATGCTATGTCGGTGAAATGATGATACCATGCCAGGTTTCAACCTTTTCAGAGTACATTTGTACTGCTTTTCAATTTCAGGGTCATTTAGCGCAACAAAATCATTATATGTATGAGAAATAGCAAATGAAGTTAGAAATGTTTGAAATTTGAGGATGAGGCTTTGAATGGTGCATATTGAATGCACAAAAAGTCTGGAGTTGAAATAAGTTTCAAAAATGAAATGCCTTTGTAACAGATGAGTTTTTGTCTGAAACACTCATACTTCGAAGGAGATGGTCCAGTTTGTACACGAAGTGCATGCAGTTTTTGCCGTAACCCTCTCAACTTTTTATCACATGCTATGTCGGTGAAATGATGATACCATGCCGAGTTTCAACCTTTTCAGAGTTCATTTGTACTGCTTTTCAATTTCAGGGTCATTTTGCGCAACAAAATCATTATATGTATGAGAAATAGCAAATGAAGTTAGAAATGTTTGAAATTTGAGGATGTGGCTTTGAATGGTGCATATTTAATGCAGAAAAAGTCTGTAGTTGAAATAAGTTTAAAAAAATGAAATGCCTTTGTAACAGATGAGTTTTCGTCTGAAACCCTCATACTTCGAAGGAGATGGTCCAGTTTGTACACGAAGTGCATCTAGTTTTTGCCGTAACCCACTCAAATTTTTTGCACATGCTATGTGTGTGAAATGATGATAACATGCCAAGTTTCAAACTTTTCAGAGTTCATTTGTACTGCTTTTCAATTTCAGGGTCATTCAGCGCAGAAAAAATCATTAAATGCGTGAAAAATAGCAAATGAAGTTGGAAATGTTTGAAATTGGAGGATGTGGCTTTGAATGGTGCATATTGAATGCACAAAAAGTCTGGAGTTGAAATATGTTTAAAAAATGAAATGCCTTTGTAACAGATGAGTTTTCGTCCGAAACCCTCATACTTCGAAGGAGATGGTCCAGTTTGTACACGAAGTGCATCCAGTTTTTGCTGTAACCCTCTCAACTTTTTATCACATGCTATGTGTGTGAAATGATGATACCATGCGAAGTTTCAACCTTTTCAGAGTTCATTTGTACTGCTTTTCAATTTCAGGGTCATTCAGCGCAAACAAATCATTAAATGCATGAAAAATAGCAAATGAAGTTAGAAATGTTTGAAATTTGAGGATGTGGCTTTGAATGGTGCATATTGAATGCACAAAAAGTCTGGAGTTCAAAAATAAGTTTAAAAAATGAAATGCCTTTGTAACAGATGAGTTTTCGTGTGAAACCCTCATACTTCGAAGGAGATGGTCCAGTTTGTACATGAAGTGCATCTAGTTTTTGCCGTAACCCACTCAAATTTTTAGCACATGCTATGTGTGTGAAATGATGATAACATGCGAAGTTTCAACCTTTTCAGAATTCATTTGTACTGCTTTTCAATTTCAGGGTCATTCAGCGCAAAAAAAATCATTATATGTATGAAAAATAGCAAATGAAGTTAGAAATGTTTGAAATTTAAGGATGTGGCTTTGAATGGTGCATATTGAATGCACAAAAAGTCTGGAGTTGAAATAATTTAAAAAAATAAAATGCCTTTGTAACAGATGAGTTTTCATCTGAAACACTCATACTTCGAAGGAGATGGTCCAGTTTGTACACGAAGTGCATTCAGTTTTTGCCGTAACCCTCTCAAATTTTTATCACATGCTATGTCGGTGAAATGATGATACCATGCCACGTTTCAACCTTTTCAGAGTTCATTTGTACTGCTTTTCAATTTCAGGGTCATTTAGCGCAAAAAAATCATTAAATGCATGAAAAATAGCAAATGAAGTTAGAAATGTTTGAAATTTGAGGATGTGGCTTTGAATGGTGCATATTTAATGCAGAAAAAGTCTGGAGTTGAAATAAGTTTAAAAAAATGAAATGCCTTTGTAACAGATGAGTTTTCGTCTGAAACCCTCATACTTCGAAGGAGATGGTCCAGTTTGTACACGAAGTGCATCTAGTTTTTGCCGTAACCCACTCAAATTTTTTGCACATGCTATGTGTGTGAAATGATGATAACATGCCAAGTTTCAAACTTTTCAGAGTTCATTTGTACTGCTTTTCAATTTCAGGGTCATTCAGCGCAGAAAAAATCATTAAATGCGTGAAAAATAGCAAATGAAGTTGGAAATGTTTGAAATTTGAGGATGTGGCTTTGAATGGTGCATATTGAATGCACAAAAAGTCTGGAGTTGAAATATGTTTAAAAAATGAAATGCCTTTGTAACAGATGAGTTTTCGTCCGAAACCCTCATACTTCGAAGGAGATGGTCCAGTTTGTACACGAAGTGCATCCAGTTTTTGCTGTAACCCTCTCAACTTTTTATCACATGCTATGTGTGTGAAATGATGATACCATGCGAAGTTTCAACCTTTTCAGAGTTCATTTGTACTGCTTTTCAATTTCAGGGTCATTCAGCACAAAAAAATCATTAAATGCCTGAAAAATAGCAAACGAAGTTAGAAATGTTTTAAATTTGAGGATGTGGCTTTGAATGGTGCATATTGAATGCACAAAAAGTCGGAGTTGAAATAAGTTTAAAAAAAATGAAATGCCTTTGTAAAAGATGAGTTTTCGTCTGATACCCTCATACTTCGAAGGAGATGGTCCAGTTTGTCCACGAAGTGCATTCAGTTTTTGCCGTAAGCCTCTCAAGTTTCTATCACATGCTATGTCGGTGAAATGATGATACCATGCCAGGTTTCAACCTTTTCAGAGTACATTTGTACTGCTTTTCAATTTCAGGGTCATTTAGCGCAACAAAATCATTATATGTATGAGAAATAGCAAATGAAGTTAGAAATGTTTGAAATTTGAGGATGAGGCTTTGAATGGTGCATATTGAATGCACAAAAAGTCTGGAGTTGAAATAAGTTTCAAAAATGAAATGCCTTTGTAACAGATGAGTTTTTGTCTGAAACACTCATACTTCGAAGGAGATGGTCCAGTTTGTACACGAAGTGCATTCAGTTTTTGCCGTAACCCTCTCAACTTTTTATCACATGCTATGTCGGTGAAATGATGATACCATGCCAAGTTTCAACCTTTTCAGAGTTCATTTGTACTGCTTTTCAATTTCAGGGTCATTTTGCGCAACAAAATCATTATATGTATGAGAAATAGCAAATGAAGTTAGAAATGTTTGAAATTTGAGGATGTGGCTTTGAATGGTGCATATTTAATGCAGAAAAAGTCTGTAGTTGAAATAAGTTTAAAAAAATGAAATGCCTTTGTAACAGATGAGTTTTCGTCTGAAACCCTCATACTTCGAAGGAGATGGTCCAGTTTGTACACGAAGTGCATCTAGTTTTTGCCGTAACCCACTCAAATTTTTTGCACATGCTATGTGTGTGAAATGATGATAACATGCCAAGTTTCAAACTTTTCAGAGTTCATTTGTACTGCTTTTCAATTTCAGGGTCATTCAGCGCAGAAAAAATCATTAAATGCGTGAAAAATAGCAAATGAAGTTGGAAATGTTTGAAATTGGAGGATGTGGCTTTGAATGGTGCATATTGAATGCACAAAAAGTCTGGAGTTGAAATATGTTTAAAAAATGAAATGCCTTTGTAACAGATGAGTTTTCGTCCGAAACCCTCATACTTCGAAGGAGATGGTCCAGTTTGTACACGAAGTGCATCCAGTTTTTGCTGTAACCCTCTCAACTTTTTATCACATGCTATGTGTGTGAAATGATGATACCATGCGAAGTTTCAACCTTTTCAGAGTTCATTTGTACTGCTTTTCAATTTCAGGGTCATTCAGCGCAAACAAATCATTAAATGCATGAAAAATAGCAAATGAAGTTAGAAATGTTTGAAATTTGAGGATGTGGCTTTGAATGGTGCATATTGAATGCACAAAAAGTCTGGAGTTCAAAAATAAGTTTAAAAAATGAAATGCCTTTGTAACAGATGAGTTTTCGTGTGAAACCCTCATACTTCGAAGGAGATGGTCCAGTTTGTACATGAAGTGCATCTAGTTTTTGCCGTAACCCACTCAAATTTTTAGCACATGCTATGTGTGTGAAATGATGATAACATGCGAAGTTTCAACCTTTTCAGAATTCATTTGTACTGCTTTTCAATTTCAGGGTCATTCAGCGCAAAAAAAATCATTATATGTATGAAAAATAGCAAATGAAGTTAGAAATGTTTGAAATTTAAGGATGTGGCTTTGAATGGTGCATATTGAATGCACAAAAAGTCAGGAGTTGAAATAATTTAAAAAAATAAAATGCCTTTGTAACAGATGAGTTTTCATCTGAAACACTCATACTTCGAAGGAGATGGTCCAGTTTGTACACGAAGTGCATTCAGTTTTTGCCGTAACCCTCTCAACTTTTTATCACATGCTATGTCGGTGAAATGATGATACCATGCCAAGTTTCAACCTTTTCAGAGTTCATTTGTACTGCTTTTCAATTTCAGGGTCATTTAGCGCAACAAAATCATTAAATGTATGAAAAATAGCAAATGAAGTTAGAAATGTTTGAAATTTGAGGATGTGGCTTTGAATGGTTCATATTGCATGCACAAAAATTCTGGAGTTGAAATAAGTTTAAAAAAATGAAATGCCTTTGTAACAGCTGAGTTGTCGTCGGAAACCCTCATACTTCGAAGGAGATGGTCCAGTTTGTGCACGAAGTGCATCCAGTTTTTGCCGTAACCCTCTCAACTTTTTATCACGTGCTATGTGGGTGAAATGATGATACCATGCCAAGTTTCAACCTTTTCAGAGTTCATTTGTACTGCTTTTCAATTTCAGGGTCATTTAGCGCAAAAAAATCATTAAATGCATGAAAAATAGCAAATGAAGTTAGAAATGTTTGAAATTTGCGGATGTGGCTCTGAATGGTGCATATTGAATGCACAAAAAGTCTGAAGTTGAAATAAGTTTAAAAAATGAAATGCCTTTGTAACAGATGAGTTTTCGTCTGAAACACTCATACTTCGAAGGAGATGGTCCAGTTTGTACACGAAGTGCATTCAGTTTTTGCCGTAACCCTCTCAAATTTTTATCACATGCTATGTCGGTGAAATGATGATACCATGCCACGTTTCAACCTTTTCAGAGTTCATTTGTACTGCTTTTCAATTTCAGGGTCATTTAGCGCAAAAAAATCATTAAATGCATGAAAAATAGCAAATGAAGTTAGAAATGTTTGAAATTTGAGGATGTGGCTTTGAATGGTGCATATTTAATGCAGAAAAAGTCTGGAGTTGAAATAAGTTTAAAAAAATGAAATGCCTTTGTAACAGATGAGTTTTCGTCTGAAACCCTCATACTTCGAAGGAGATGGTCCAGTTTGTACACGAAGTGCATCTAGTTTTTGCCGTAACCCACTCAAATTTTTTGCACATGCTATGTGTGTGAAATGATGATAACATGCCAAGTTTCAAACTTTTCAGAGTTCATTTGTACTGCTTTTCAATTTCAGGGTCATTCAGCGCAGAAAAAATCATTAAATGCGTGAAAAATAGCAAATGAAGTTGGAAATGTTTGAAATTTGAGGATGTGGCTTTGAATGGTGCATATTGAATGCACAAAAAGTCTGGAGTTGAAATATGTTTAAAAAATGAAATGCCTTTGTAACAGATGAGTTTTCGTCCGAAACCCTCATACTTCGAAGGAGATGGTCCAGTTTGTACACGAAGTGCATCCAGTTTTTGCTGTAACCCTCTCAACTTTTTATCACATGCTATGTGTGTGAAATGATGATACCATGCGAAGTTTCAACCTTTTCAGAGTTCATTTGTACTGCTTTTCAATTTCAGGGTCATTCAGCACAAAAAAATCATTAAATGCCTGAAAAATAGCAAACGAAGTTAGAAATGTTTTAAATTTGAGGATGTGGCTTTGAATGGTGCATATTGAATGCACAAAAAGTCGGAGTTGAAATAAGTTTAAAAAAAATGAAATGCCTTTGTAAAAGATGAGTTTTCGTCTGATACCCTCATACTTCGAAGGAGATGGTCCAGTTTGTCCACGAAGTGCATTCAGTTTTTGCCGTAAGCCTCTCAAGTTTTTATCACATGCTATGTCGGTGAAATGATGATACCATGCCAGGTTTCAACCTTTTCAGAGTACATTTGTACTGCTTTTCAATTTCAGGGTCATTTAGCGCAACAAAATCATTATATGTATGAGAAATAGCAAATGAAGTTAGAAATGTTTGAAATTTGAGGATGAGGCTTTGAATGGTGCATATTGAATGCACAAAAAGTCTGGAGTTGAAATAAGTTTCAAAAATGAAATGCCTTTGTAACAGATGAGTTTTTGTCTGAAACACTCATACTTCGAAGGAGATGGTCCAGTTTGTACACGAAGTGCATTCAGTTTTTGCCGTAACCCTCTCAACTTTTTATCACATGCTATGTCGGTGAAATGATGATACCATGCCAAGTTTCAACCTTTTCAGAGTTCATTTGTACTGCTTTTCAATTTCAGGGTCATTTTGCGCAACAAAATCATTATATGTATGAGAAATAGCAAATGAAGTTAGAAATGTTTGAAATTTGAGGATGTGGCTTTGAATGGTGCATATTTAATGCAGAAAAAGTCTGTAGTTGAAATAAGTTTAAAAAAATGAAATGCCTTTGTAACAGATGAGTTTTCGTCTGAAACCCTCATACTTCGAAGGAGATGGTCCAGTTTGTACACGAAGTGCATCTAGTTTTTGCCGTAACCCACTCAAATTTTTTGCACATGCTATGTGTGTGAAATGATGATAACATGCCAAGTTTCAAACTTTTCAGAGTTCATTTGTACTGCTTTTCAATTTCAGGGTCATTCAGCGCAGAAAAAATCATTAAATGCGTGAAAAATAGCAAATGAAGTTGGAAATGTTTGAAATTGGAGGATGTGGCTTTGAATGGTGCATATTGAATGCACAAAAAGTCTGGAGTTGAAATATGTTTAAAAAATGAAATGCCTTTGTAACAGATGAGTTTTCGTCCGAAACCCTCATACTTCGAAGGAGATGGTCCAGTTTGTACACGAAGTGCATCCAGTTTTTGCTGTAACCCTCTCAACTTTTTATCACATGCTATGTGTGTGAAATGATGATACCATGCGAAGTTTCAACCTTTTCAGAGTTCATTTGTACTGCTTTTCAATTTCAGGGTCATTCAGCGCAAACAAATCATTAAATGCATGAAAAATAGCAAATGAAGTTAGAAATGTTTGAAATTTGAGGATGTGGCTTTGAATGGTGCATATTGAATGCACAAAAAGTCTGGAGTTCAAAAATAAGTTTAAAAAATGAAATGCCTTTGTAACAGATGAGTTTTCGTGTGAAACCCTCATACTTCGAAGGAGATGGTCCAGTTTGTACATGAAGTGCATCTAGTTTTTGCCGTAACCCACTCAAATTTTTAGCACATTCTATGTGTGTGAAATGATGATAACATGCGAAGTTTCAACCTTTTCAGAGTTCATTTGTACTGCTTTTCAATTTCAGGGTCATTCAGCGCAAAAAAAATCATTATATGTATGAAAAATAGCAAATGAAGTTAGAAATGTTTGAAATTTGAGGATGTGGCTTTGAATGGTGCATATTGAATGCACAAAAAGTCTGGAGTTGAAATAATTTAAAAAAATAAAATGCCTTTGTAACAGATGAGTTTTCATCTGAAACACTCATACTTCGAAGGAGATGGTCCAGTTTGTACACGAAGTGCATTCAGTTTTTGCCGTAACCCTCTCAACTTTTTATCACATGCTATGTCGGTGAAATGATGATACCATGCCACGTTTCAACCTTTTCAGAGTTCATTTGTACTGCTTTTCAATTTCAGGGTCATTTAGCGCAAAAAAATCATTAAATGCATGAAAAATAGCAAATGAAGTTAGAAATGTTTGAAATTTGAGGATGTGGCTTTGAATGGTGCATATTTAATGCAGAAAAAGTCTGGAGTTGAAATAAGTTTAAAAAAATGAAATGCCTTTGTAACAGATGAGTTTTCGTCTGAAACCCTCATACTTCGAAGGAGATGGTCCAGTTTGTACACGAAGTGCATCTAGTTTTTGCCGTAACCCACTCAAATTTTTTGCACATGCTATGTGTGTGAAATGATGATAACATGCCAAGTTTCAAACTTTTCAAAGTTCATTTGTACTGCTTTTCAATTTCAGGGTCATTCAGCGCAGAAAAAATCATTAAATGCGTGAAAAATAGCAAATGAAGTTGGAAATGTTTGAAATTTGAGGATGTGGCTTTGAATGGTGCATATTGAATGCACAAAAAGTCTGGAGTTGAAATATGTTTAAAAAATGAAATGCCTTTGTAACAGATGAGTTTTCGTCCGAAACCCTCATACTTCGAAGGAGATGGTCCAGTTTGTACACGAAGTGCATCCAGTTTTTGCTGTAACCCTCTCAACTTTTTATCACATGCTATGTGTGTGAAATGATGATACCATGCGAAGTTTCAACCTTTTCAGAGTTCATTTGTACTGCTTTTCAATTTCAGGGTCATTCAGCACAAAAAAATCATTAAATGCCTGAAAAATAGCAAACGAAGTTAGAAATGTTTTAAATTTGAGGATGTGGCTTTGAATGGTGCATATTGAATGCACAAAAAGTCGGAGTTGAAATAAGTTTAAAAAAAATGAAATGCCTTTGTAAAAGATGAGTTTTCGTCTGATACCCTCATACTTCGAAGGAGATGGTCCAGTTTGTCCACGAAGTGCATTCAGTTTTTGCCGTAAGCCTCTCAAGTTTTTATCACATGCTATGTCGGTGAAATGATGATACCATGCCAGGTTTCAACCTTTTCAGAGTACATTTGTACTGCTTTTCAATTTCAGGGTCATTTAGCGCAACAAAATCATTATATGTATGAGAAATAGCAAATGAAGTTAGAAATGTTTGAAATTTGAGGATGAGGCTTTGAATGGTGCATATTGAATGCACAAAAAGTCTGGAGTTGAAATAAGTTTCAAAAATGAAATGCCTTTGTAACAGATGAGTTTTTGTCTGAAACACTCATACTTCGAAGGAGATGGTCCAGTTTGTACACGAAGTGCATTCAGTTTTTGCCGTAACCCTCTCAACTTTTTATCACATGCTATGTCGGTGAAATGATGATACCATGCCAAGTTTCAACCTTTTCAGAGTTCATTTGTACTGCTTTTCAATTTCAGGGTCATTTTGCGCAACAAAATCATTATATGTATGAGAAATAGCAAATGAAGTTAGAAATGTTTGAAATTTGAGGATGTGGCTTTGAATGGTGCATATTTAATGCAGAAAAAGTCTGTAGTTGAAATAAGTTTAAAAAAATGAAATGCCTTTGTAACAGATGAGTTTTCGTCTGAAACCCTCATACTTCGAAGGAGATGGTCCAGTTTGTACACGAAGTGCATCTAGTTTTTGCCGTAACCCACTCAAATTTTTTGCACATGCTATGTGTGTGAAATGATGATAACATGCCAAGTTTCAAACTTTTCAGAGTTCATTTGTACTGCTTTTCAATTTCAGGGTCATTCAGCGCAGAAAAAATCATTAAATGCGTGAAAAATAGCAAATGAAGTTGGAAATGTTTGAAATTGGAGGATGTGGCTTTGAATGGTGCATATTGAATGCACAAAAAGTCTGGAGTTGAAATTTGTTTAAAAAATGAAATGCCTTTGTAACAGATGAGTTTTCGTCCGAAACCCTCATACTTCGAAGGAGATGGTCCAGTTTGTACACGAAGTGCATCCAGTTTTTGCTGTAACCCTCTCAACTTTTTATCACATGCTATGTGTGTGAAATGATGATACCATGCGAAGTTTCAACCTTTTCAGAGTTCATTTGTACTGCTTTTCAATTTCAGGGTCATTCAGCGCAAACAAATCATTAAATGCATGAAAAATAGCAAATGAAGTTAGAAATGTTTGAAATTTGAGGATGTGGCTTTGAATGGTGCATATTGAATGCACAAAAAGTCTGGAGTTCAAAAATAAGTTTAAAAAATGAAATGCCTTTGTAACAGATGAGTTTTCGTGTGAAACCCACATACTTCGAAGGAGATGGTCCAGTTTGTACATGAAGTGCATCAGGTTTTTGCCGTAACCCACTCAAATTTTTAGCACATGCTATGTGTGTGAAATGATGATAACATGCGAAGTTTCAACCTTTTCAGAGTTCATTTGTACTGCTTTTCAATTTCAGGGTCATTCAGCGCAAAAAAAATCATTATATGTATGAAAAATAGCAAATGAAGTTAGAAATGTTTGAAATATGAGGATGTGTCTTTGAATGGTGCATATTGAATGCACAAAAAGTCTGGAGTTGAAATAATTTAAAAAAATAAAATGCCTTTGTAACAGATGAGTTTTCATCTGAAACACTCATACTTCGAAGGAGATGGTCCAGTTTGTACACGAAGTGCATTCAGTTTTTGCCGTAACCCTCTCAACTTTTTATCACATGCTATGTCGGTGAAATGATGATACCATGCCAAGTTTCAACCTTTTCAGAGTTCATTTGTACTGCTTTTCAATTTCAGGGTCATTTAGCGCAACAAAATCATTAAATGTATGAAAAATAGCAAATGAAGTTAGAAATGTTTGAAATTTGAGGATGTGGCTTTGAATGGTTCATATTGCATTCACAAAAATTCTGGAGTTGAAATAAGTTTAAAAAAATGAAATGCCTTTGTAACAGCTGAGTTGTCGTCGGAAACCCTCATACTTCGAAGGAGATGGTCCAGTTTGTGCACGAAGTGCATCCAGTTTTTGCCGTAACCCTCTCAACTTTTTATCACGTGCTATGTGGGTCAAATGATGATACCATGCCAAGTTTCAACCTTTTCAGAGTTCATTTGTACTGCTTTTCAATTTCAGGGTCATTTAGCGCAAAAAAATCATTAAATGCATGAAAAATAGCAAATGAAGTTAGAAATGTTTGAAATTTGCGGATGTGGCTCTGAATGGTGCATATTGAATGCACAAAAAGTCTGAAGTTGAAATAAGTTTAAAAAATGAAATGCCTTTGTAACAGATGAGTTTTCGTCTGAAACACTCATACTTCGAAGGAGATGGTCCAGTTTGTACACGAAGTGCATTCAGTTTTTGCCGTAACCCTCTCAAATTTTTATCACATGCTATGTCGGTGAAATGATGATACCATGCCACGTTTCAACCTTTTCAGAGTTCATTTGTACTGCTTTTCAATTTCAGGGTCATTTAGCGCAAAAAAATCATTAAATGCAAGAAAAATAGCAAATGAAGTTAGAAATGTTTGAAATTTGAGGATGTGGCTTTGAATGGTGCATATTTAATGCAGAAAAAGTCTGGAGTTGAAATAAGTTTAAAAAAATGAAATGCCTTTGTAACAGATGAGTTTTCGTCTGAAACCCTCATACTTCGAAGGAGATGGTCCAGTTTGTACACGAAGTGCATCTAGTTTTTGCCGTAACCCACTCAAATTTTTTGCACATGCTATGTGTGTGAAATGATGATAACATGCCAAGTTTCAAACTTTTCAAAGTTCATTTGTACTGCTTTTCAATTTCAGGGTCATTCAGCGCAGAAAAAATCATTAAATGCGTGAAAAATAGCAAATGAAGTTGGAAATGTTTGAAATTTGAGGATGTGGCTTTGAATGGTGCATATTGAATGCACAAAAAGTCTGGAGTTGAAATATGTTTAAAAAATGAAATGCCTTTGTAACAGATGAGTTTTCGTCCGAAACCCTCATACTTCGAAGGAGATGGTCCAGTTTGTACACGAAGTGCATCCAGTTTTTGCTGTAACCCTCTCAACTTTTTATCACATGCTATGTGTGTGAAATGATGATACCATGCGACGTTTCAACCTTTTCAGAGTTCATTTGTACTGCTATTCAATTTCAGGGTCATTCAGCACAAAAAAATCATTAAATGCCTGAAAAATAGCAAACGAAGTTAGAAATGTTTTAAATTTGAGGATGTGGCTTTGAATGGTGCATATTGAATGCACAAAAAGACTGGAGTTGAAATAAGTTTAAAAAAAATGAAATGCCTTTGTAAAAGATGAGTTTTCGTCTGATACCCTCATACTTCGAAGGAGATGGTCCAGTTTGTCCACGAAGTGCATTCAGTTTTTGCCGTAAGCCTCTCAAGTTTTTATCACATGCTATGTCGGTGAAATGATGATACCATGCCAGGTTTCAACCTTTTCAGAGTATATTTGTACTGCTTTTCAATTTCAGGGTCATTTAGCGCAACAAAATCATTATATGTATGAGAAATAGCAAATGAAGTTAGAAATGTTTGAAATTTGAGGATGTGGCTTTGAACGGTGCATATTGAATGCACAAAAAGTCTGGAGTTGAAATAAGTTTCAAAAATGAAATGCCTTTGTAACAGATGAGTTTTTGTCTGAAACACTCATACTTCGAAGGAGATGGTCCAGTTTGTACACGAAGTGCATTCAGTTTTTGCCGTAACCCTCTCAACTTTTTATCACATGCTATGTCGGTGAAATGATGATACCATGCCAAGTTTCAACCTTTTCAAAGTTCATTTGTACTGCTTTTCAATTTCAGGGTCATTTAGCGCAACAAAATCATTATATGTATGAGAAATAGCAAATGAAGTTAGAAATGTTTGAAATTTGAGGATGTGGCTTTGAATGGTGCATATTTAATGCAGAAAAAGTCTGTAGTTGAAATAAGTTTAAAAAAATGAAATGCCTTTGTAACAGATGAGTTTTTGTCTGAAACCCTCATACTTCGAAGGAGATGGACCAGTTTGTACACGAAGTGCATCCAGTTTTTGCTGTAACCCTCTCAACTTTTTATCACATGCTATGTGTGTGAAATGATGATACCATGCGAAGTTTCAACCTTTTCAGAGTTCATTTGTACTGCTTTTCAATTTCAGGGTCATTCAGCACAAAAAAATCATTAAATGCCTGAAAAATAGCAAACGAAGTTAGAAATGTTTTAAATTTGAGGATGTGGCTTTGAATGGTGCATATTGAATGCACAAAGAGTCTGGAGTTGAAATAAGTTTAAAAAAAATGAAATGCCTTTGTAAAAGATGAGTTTTCGTCTGATACCCTCATACTTCGAAGGAGATGGTCCAGTTTGTACACGAAGTGCATTCAGTTTTTGCCGTAACCCTCTCAACTTTTTATCACATGCTATGTCGGTGAAATGATGATATCATGCCAAGTTTCGACCTTTTCAGAGTTCATTTGTACTGCTTTTCAATTTCAGGGTCATTTAGCGCAACAAAATCATTATATGTATGAGAAATAGCAAATGAAGTTAGAAATGTTTGAAATTTGAGGATGTGGCTTTGAATGGTGCATATTTAATGCAGAAAAAGTCTGTAGTTGAAATAAGTTTAAAAAAATGAAATGCCTTTGTAACAGATGAGTTTTCGTCTGAAACCCTCATAGTTCGAAGGAGATGGTCCAGTTTGTACACGAAGTGCATCTAGTTTTTGCCGTAACCCACTCAAATTTTTTGCACATGCTATGTGTGTGAAATGATGATAACATGCCAAGTTTCAAACTTTTCAGAGTTCATTTGTACTGCTTTTCAATTTCAGGGTCATTCAGCGCAGAAAAAATCATTAAATGCGTGAAAAATAGCAAATGAAGTTGGAAATGTTTGAAATTTGAGGATGTGGCTTTGAATGGTGCATATTGAATGCACAAAAAGTCTGGAGTTGAAATATGTTTAAAAAATGAAATGCCTTTGTAATAGATGAGTTTTCGTCCGAAACCCTCATACTTCGAAGGAGATGGTCCAGTTTGTACACGAAGTGCATCCAGTTTTTGCTGTAACCCTCTCAACTTTTTATCACATGCTATGTGTGTGAAATGATGATACCATGCGAAGTTTCAACCTTTTCAGAGTTCATTTGTACTGCTTTTCAATTTCAGGGTCATTCAGCACAAAAAAATCATTAAATGCCTGAAAAATAGCAAACGAAGTTAGAAATGTTTTAAATTTGAGGATGTGGCTTTGAATGGTGCATATTTAATGCACAAAAAGTCTGGAGTTGAAATAAGTTTAAAAAAAATGAAATGCCTTTGTAAAAGATGAGTTTTCGTCTGATACCCTCATACTTCGAAGGAGATGGTCCAGTTTGTCCACGAAGTGCATTCAGTTTTTGCCGTAAGCCTCTCAAGTTTTTATCACATGCTATGTCGGTGAAATGATGATACCATGCCAAGTTTCAACCTTTTCAGAGTACATTTGTACTGCTTTTCAATTTCAGGGTCATTTAGCGCAACAAAATCATTATATGTATGAGAAATAGCAAATGAAGTTAGAAATGTTTGAAATTTGAGGATGTGGCTTTGAATGGTGCATATTGAATGCACAAAAAGTCTGGAGTTGAAATAAGTTTCAAAAATGAAATGCCTTTGTAACAGATGAGTTTTTGTCTGAAACACTCATACTTCGAAGGAGATGGTCCAGTTTGTACACGAAGTGCATTCAGTTTTTGCCGTAACCCTCTCAACTTTTTATCACATGCTATGTCGGTGAAATGATGATACCATGCCAAGTTTCAACCTTTTCAGAGTTCATTTGTATTGCTTTTCAATTTCAGGGTCATTTAGCGCAACAAAATCATTAAATGTATGAAAAATAGCAATTGAAGTTAGAAATGTTGGAAATTTGAGGATGTGGCTTTGAATGGTTCATATTGCATGCACAAAAAGTTTGGAGTCGAAATAAGTTTAAAAAAATGAAATGCCTTTGTAACAGATGAGTTATCGTCCGAAACCCTATTACTTCGAAGGAGATGGTCCAGTTTGTGCACGAAGTGCATCCTGTTTTTGCCGTAACCCTCTCAACTTTTTATCACATGCTATGTGGGTGAAATGATGATACCATGACAAGTTTCAACCTTTTTAGAGTTCATTTGTACTGCTTTTCAATTTCAGGGTCATTCAGCGCAAAAAATCGTTAAATGCATGAAAAATAGCAAATGAAGTTAGAAATGTTTGAAATTTGAGGATGTGGCTTTGAATGGTGCATATTTAATGCATAAAAAGTCTGGAGTTGAAATAAGTTTAAAAAATGAAATGCCTTTGTAACAGATGAGTTTTCGTCTGAAACCCTCATACTTCGAAGGAGATGGTCCAGTTTGTACAAGAAGTGCATCTAGTTTTTGCCGTAACCCACTCAAACTTTTAGCACATGCTATGTGTGTGAAATGATGATAACATGCCAAGTTTCGACCTTTTCAGAGTTCATTTGTACTGCTTTTGAATTTCAGGGTCATTCAGTGCAAAAAAATCATTAAATGCGTGAAAAATAGCAAATGAAGTTGGAAATGTTTGAAATTTGAGGATGTGGTTTTGAATGGTGCATATTGAATGCACAAAAAGTCTGGAGTTCAAATAACTTTAAAAAATGAAATGCCTTTGTAACAGATGAGTTTTCGTCTGAAACCCTCATACTTCGAAGGAGATGGTCCAGTTTGTACACGAAGTGCATCCAGTTTTTGCCGTAACCCTCTCAACTTTTTATCACATGCTATTTGTGTGAAATGATGATACCATGCAAAGTTTCAACCTTTTCAGAGTTCATTTGTACTGCTTTTCAATTTCAGGGTCATTCAGCACAATAAAATCATTAAATGCATGAAAAATAGCAAACAAAGTTAGAAATGTTTGAAATTTGAGGATGTGGCTTTGAATGGTGCATATTGAATGCACAAAAAGTCTGGAGTTGAAATAAGTTTAAACAAATGAAATGCCTTTGTAAAAGATGAGTTTTCGTCGGAAACCCTCATACTTCGAAGGAGATGGTCCAGTTTGTGCACGAAGTGCATCCAGTTTTTGCCGTAACCCTCTCAACTTTTTATCACGTGCTATGTGGGTGAAATGATGATACCATGCCAAGTTTCAACCTTTTCAGAGTTCATTTGTACTGCTTTTCAATTTCAGGGTCATTTAGCGCAAAAAAATCATTAAATGCATGAAAAATAGCAAATGAAGTTAGAAATGTTTGAAATTTGCGGATGTGGCTCTGAATGGTGCATATTGAATGCACAAAAAGTCTGAAGTTGAAATAAGTTTAAAAAATGAAATGCCTTTGTAACAGATGAGTTTTCGTCTGAAACACTCATACTTCGAAGGAGATGGTCCAGTTTGTACACGAAGTGCATTCAGTTTTTGCCGTAACCCTCTCAAATTTTTATCACATGCTATGTCGGTGAAATGATGATACCATGCCACGTTTCAACCTTTTCAGAGTTCATTTGTACTGCTTTTCAATTTCAGGGTCATTTAGCGCAAAAAAATCATTAAATGCATGAAAAATAGCAAATGAAGTTAGAAATGTTTGAAATTTGAGGATGTGGCTTTGAATGGTGCATATTTAATGCAGAAAAAGTCTGGAGTTGAAATAAGTTTAAAAAAATGAAATGCCTTTGTAACAGATGAGTTTTCGTGTGAAACCCTCATACTTCGAAGGAGGTGGTCCAGTTTGTACACAAAGTGCATCTAGTTTTTACCGTAACCCGCTCAACTTTTTAGCACGTGCTATGTGTGTGAAATGATGATACCATGCCAAGTTTCAACCTTTTTAGAGTTCATTTGTGCTGCTTTTCAATTTCAGGGTCATTCAGCGCAAAAAAAATCATTAAATGCGTGAAAAATAGCAAATGAAGTTAGAAATGTTTGAAATTTGAGGATGTGGCTTTGAATGGTGCATATTGAATGCAAAAAAAGTCTGGAGTTGAAATAAGTTTAAAAAAAATGAAATGCCTTTGTAACACATGAGTTTTCGTCCGAAACCCTCATACTTCGAAGGACATGGTCCAGTTTGTACACGAAGTGCATCCGTTTTTTGCCGTAACCCTGTCAACTTTTTAGCACATGCTATGAGTGTGAAATGATGATACCATGCCAAGTTTCAACCTTTTCAGAGTTCATTTGTACTGCTTTTCAATTTCAGGGTCATTTAGTGCAAAGAAATCATTAAATGCATGAAAAATAGCAAATGAAGTTAGAAATATTTGAAATTTCAGGATGTGGCTTGGAATGGTGCATATTGAATGCACAAAAAGTCTGGAGTTGAAATAAGTTTAAAAAAATGAAATGCCTTTGTAACAAATGAAGGTATAAAACTAAAAGAGTTAAATAGAATCTGGTTTTGATTAAAAGACCTATTTAAAATATCCTAAAAATTCCCAGATTGAACATTATGATAAAACATATTAATATTAAACAACAGGAAAAACAATCACTGAAAAATCTAATTTTAAACTAAAGTCATTCACAAACTAGTGATTCACACAAATTTCAAAAGAATTCAAATTTAAACTATGTAAATATGAAAACTACTGGCACTAACACAAAGTTTATAATTTTTTTGACCTAAAGCAAAAAGATTCATTCAAAAACTATTAATATTCTAAAAGTTATTAGAAATCTAAAAACAGAATATGTCTTTTTTAGAAAAACAAAAAAAAATAAAAAAAAATAAAATAGACATTTCATACCGGTTGGTGGATCCTTCCGGGACTAAAGTTCCCTTCCCACGCGGAATTTGAGCCGCCGAAAAGATGGACCTTTAGTCCCGGTTGGTGATTCCAACCGAGACTAAAGGTCCCCCCTTTAGTCCCGGTGTGTGACACCAACCGGGACTAAAGGGTATTTAGTCCCGGTTGCTGATACCAACCGGGACTAAAGAGTCCCGGGGTATTTAAGCGCGTGCTCTCCTTCCTCCTCATTTTCTCCCCTGACGCTGAACCACACCACGCCGCCAGGCTGCCGGAGATCGCCGTCATCGTTCCGTCGCCAGGCTGCTCGCCCTTCTTCCCCGCCGGAGATCGCCACCGCCGTCCACCTCGCGTCGTCATCGTCGTCTTCCTCCCGTGCCCTTAGCTCCGCCGGCGAACGCCTACGACGCCGGTCGTCCCGTCCAGTACGGCGCCATCCCCGACCCCCTCTCCCTCCGCGCGTTGTGGTGAGCTCCTCTTCCCCCTGGCGCCATCCGGCTGACCCCCTCTCCTCCCCGCGCGTGTTCGCTCCGCGCGCGCGTGCGCCGTGGACGGCAGCGACAACGGTAGCATCGCCGTCGCCGTCTTTTCCTTGCTTATTTGCCAAAAATCATCAGGAGTTGCTTGCAATGATGTTGCAAGATTAATCAGCTTTTCTTGGTCCAATAGATCAATACAAGATAGAAATTTGTGGTGGGATTAAGTTTAGTTACATGTTTCTTTTTTCAATGATGTTGCAAGATTAATTAAGTTTAGTTACATATGTTTCTTCATACGTGGATGTATAACGATTAGCATAATTCCTTCACATGTCATGGGGTTTTTGTGGTGGGATTGTGGATATCTTGTTGCGAAAAATAGTAGTGTGTGTATGGTTGTAGCACCAAAAATGTTGTTTTTTCTTTTAGGGATCGACTTAGTGCATTCTTATTAGGTTTCTTGTATAGGGAAAAATCATAAAATGTTTAATTTGATAAAAGTTTTGTCTGTGATTTGTCGAACAAACATGTACAAGGAAATTACAACAAGAGTAAAAACAAGCTGAGTGAAAAAAATCTTAGGGTTACGCGATATCGTGAGGAGTCCCGATGATCGCTGGTGAGGAGTCCCCGACGATCGCCGATGAGGATCAAGTTTGAGTAGTAATTTGTTTATAAGTTATGAAAGTTTATTCTCACATAGGAATTTGTTCTCGACGTCGACGATGCCCAGCCCGCATCCTCGTCGTCGACTCGGCGGCGACAACCTGCTTGAGAGGCGCCATGTCCGGGATTGGGCTCCGCCGAGCTGGCACTGGGAGGTGCTACCTTCCGGGGCGCGCAGCTTGGTGAGGAATCAGGCTCCCGTCGTCGACCCGGAGGTTCTTTGGTGGCGGTCGCGTGGACCACTATCGGTGCGGAGGGAGCCAGCCCCCGCGGAGGAGGTACATCGCCGTGTTAGGGAGGAGGACGAGCACGTCTGACGCTACATGGCTACGTTGGACGCCAGGTTCTCCAATACCTGGCAGGTTCTTCAGGGATCTCACCCGAGCTATGATCTAATGATGGTTCCTTCTCTTTGGGTGTCGACCGCCCGCCCGCGTTGTATTCGAGCTATAATATTCGAGCTGTAGTAGTGATGTTATATGATAATATTCGAGGTGTATTAGTGATAATATTTGATAATATTTGATGATGCATTAACTGGATTATTCGAGATATATTAGTGATATTATATGTTGATGTTGCTAAAAAATTAATGCATTATAATTTGAATACTAAATTGTTTTATATATCTTTATTGTGTATTAGTTAAAAGCTATGGACGGTAGCGGCAGAGACCATGAACAGGATCTCTTCGAGATGATACGACACTCCGAAAACCCATAGATTGAACTAGATGATACGATCCAATATCTAAACGAGTCCGGTGAGGCAATTGAGGAAGAAGAACCATGAGACGAAGGGCACACAAACAATGATGGCGAAGGAAATGTTCTTCAATTAACGAAGTCCGGTGAGGTATATATATATAAATATATATAAGGCCTCTGGTGATCATTACATGTATTAATTGATTTGTATATATATATATATATATATATATATATATATATATATATATATATATATATATATTAACGAATCTTTCTTCTTTTTTAGCCCTCCGGATCGAGCAAATCTTCTACAAGGGTTAAACGAGGCCCGGCCAAAAAGTTGGACGCTGGCATAAAGTTCAGCATCGATGTAATCAAAGAAGATGGCGAACCGATTGCTCCTAAAAAGAATGCGGACAAATTTATAGCTCAATGCGGAGTTATTGTTAGAGACAAAATCCCGATCACCGTTCAAGAATGGAATAAGCCAAAGGAAGGTCGACGAGTTAGTTTTGTCGATGAAAGAGCAAAAGATACACTTTGGGAGACGCTCATGTCACATTTCACCCTACGAGAGAGTTTGATAGATCTCCAACGGGAGAAAGTCAAGAAGTGCGCTCTTAAGAAGATGGCCATACAATTCCAGACTTTTAAGAAAAGATTACGGGCCAAACGTCAAGGAAGGAAAGAAGACTCCATAATTCATTGGACAACTAGAGAAATTAAGAGATCAGTGGGACTTATTTGTGGAGTTCAAGGAATCAGAAGCAGCTAAGGAACGGTCGAGAAAGAACAAGATAAATACTGACAAAAAATAGCATCACCATGTTCTGGGGACAGGTGGCTACAAGGCTGGGTTGCCTAAGTGGGATGAATCTGAGGCAAAGATGATTGCCGCAGGGGTCACTCCAAAAACAGTGGGTTGGCCCGAAAGGTGCAGGACTTGGTTTTATGTGCATGGGGGAAAGTTGGACCCAAGGACAAGGGAGATTATTGAACTGGCAAGTCTTAAAGAAGCCTCAGACGCTTTACTTAAAGCAATAGAAGATGCTCGAACGGGGGTGTTCTAGCCCGAGAGAGAGAACGATGAGCTTACACGCACCCTCAAGAATCCTGAACACCCGGGACGAACACGAGGCAAAGGCCTTGTTCCGTGGGTTCAGCGGTTTGCGGAGTGGAACGAGACTTACAGAAGCCGTGCGAGAAAGAAGAAGCACGAACTAGACCGGATCCAAATGGTAGAATCAAAGAATGCGGAGTTGGAACGCAAATACATGCTACAGCAGGAGCAGATCAACATACTTAGCCAGCAAAGCGCGTCTCAGCTGTAGGAGCAACCAGATCCAGCATTGGATTGTACCATTCCATCATCTATGCCGAAAAGCAGCGTGGGTTCCACGGGGGTCCCGGCCGATGATGCACTGCTGGCTCACTACCCCGTGGATGATATCCAAGAGACAACAACTTGTGAGCTACACATGAAAATGAAGAACATATCGATGAAGTTGGCGGACGGCTATGCTTTACCGAATCCACCTGAAGCAACCATCCACAGCAATCTGATTCCACTTGGCTATGCTCGTGTCGGGGTGGATGAAGTTCTGTCGGGATATGACTCACTAGACCTTGACTTTCCTGGAGGTGAAGGGGAGCGTACACTAGGAGAAGTCATACGTTGTCTCATTGTATGGAGAAAGGAATGCATCGTGTTTCCAAACTCGGTGCCAAGGCCACCGACTCCTCCTCCAAGTCCGCCGTGTCAGCCGAATCCACCCCACCCCGAGACGGAGCGCAGCGCGAGTCCGCCGCGTCAACCGAATGCATCCCACCCCGAGACGGAGCCTAGCACGAGTCCGCCGTGACCGCCGAATCGACCCCACCCCGAGACGGAGCCGAGCGCGATTCCGCGATATCGATCTGCGCCTCATCAACCGACTCCAAAGCGGAAGAGAGAACCAAATAATAAAGCCGATCCTCCTGCCAAAAAGAAGCTAGCTTACGAGATGACTGAGGAGGAAACCGATCTCGAAGTGGCTGCCCAACTGCGAGCCCATTTTGGACCGAAACCGCCCCCACCGCCAAAGGAGAAAATACCTGAGAAAGTCATACAACACTTTTTGGATGGTGCTAAACCGGCTGTGAAGAAAAAGCAATCAGACTATGATCGCAGTATTAGCAAGTCATATCATCAAAAAAAAAACCAGCAGTCGCAAAGTACATGTAGCAATAAATGCGGGAAACTGTTCCCCAGCTCGGAGAACAGGAAGTGCAGTCGATCCCCCCGCTCAAGGTGAGTACCTATAAGGCGATAACCGACGCTGATAGAAAGAAGGCTAGCGAGATCGGTATCACTATTGAAGCACTCCTAGGCATGGAGGAAATCCCCACGATGGATGAGAAATACCTAGCATGGAAATATGTCCCCGGGAAGCCTCTGGTCAGTGCTGAAGCGGAGAAGCTTTTGTCAACGCAAATGCGCAACTTGTATGAGTGGTACCTGAGAGAAATAAAGGTCGGGCGAGAGAGCCTCATGGTGAAAGTCAAGCCAGAGCATTACTACCAAGGTAAAGATTTGTGGATTGAAAATGAAGAACTTTTTCAGTTACTCAATCAAGCCGCACTCGACAAATCTCTCGTCAGTTGCTATTGTCTATAAGTGATTTGTTTCTGTAATTTAAGTCTCTAGCTCAGCTCGTTCATTGCCTATAATTAATTGTCCTCACAATATTCTTTTGTTTGGTATTATGCAGAATGAAGATTTTTGAATTGAATAGAGATGGAATCCATAGCATTGGGTTCATTGACCCAAATACTGTTAATGAAGAGGTGTTAACTACGTTCGAAAAAGACACAGAGGAAAGCTCACTAATGTTTTTGAAGAGCCTATATACCAAACCAGAAATACTACTTCCTTACAACTTCAGGTGCGTGTTACTGTCTTGTACTACAAATTCTATTTTTGCTTACTCGATGTTAAGTGTGTAGTTGAATGCACAATGCATGCCTGCTTATACAAACGTGTGCGCAGATACCACTGGATCCTGCTAATCGTTAGAGTTAACGAGGGAACTGTTGAAGTACTGGACTCACTAAGTAGAGACTCTAAGGAATACAAAAACATGTATTTGATGCTCAACAGGTAATTTCAATCATTATCGCACTATGTCAGCCTCTTTAGTTCATTTCCTGATATCAAGTAATTAATAGATCCTTTATTCATTTTCTTTGCCGGGCAGGGTTTGGAAAAAGTGCACCAAAGAGATTGATGGTGAATGGAAACCAGAGCTGAGATGGCGACGGTCCAAGGTAAATATAATTAAGTAGTACTAGCTACGTCCGCGCATCTCATTAATTCTAGTTTAAATAACCATTATCATGCTTGATTATTATCTGATTCAATTCTATTCTCGTAAAGTGTTTGAAGCAGAAATAGGGGACTAATTTATGTGCATACTACGTTTGCGAGAACATTCGCTTTATGACCGAAAGGAGCGGAGATGCAAGACATCTTTGGGTACGTAAACACTATTCACAATTTTTTATCATGATATAATATATATACACACAACTAATATATTCATATTGATCTCCTTCTTTAAAGATGGTGTCGATGCGGGATAGGCTCCTAGCAACGGACCGCATACGAGCAATTCAAGAGGAAATTGCGGGATTTTTGCTTGAGCAGGTCATATCTCCCGACAGAGAATACCATTTGGTGATCACCTAATGCCTGCATGTAATGATCTGCAAATTGTAGGAGAAATTGTATATACCAGATTGTATATATATATGCGTATGCATGGTCGTACGTGAAATTCTATGATATATGATTGGTTCTACGAGAAACTCTATTGTATATATGCATAACGTGTACAGTATGTAGTAGCGTAAAATATGTTTGAAATAAAAAAAATGGAAAACACAAAATGAAAAGGAAAAATTAAATGGAAAACCCCTAAACCCCTAAACCTTTAGTACCGGTTGGTGTCGGCGCGTGCTGCCGGCCATGTGACAGGGATTTAGTCCCTATTTATTAGTCCCGATTGGGGAACCGGGACTAAAGGCCCTTCCCAACCGGGACTAAAGGCCGGTTCTGTACTAGTGGATCATCACCGACAACGGCATTCATGAGCCGCACCTTCATGTAGTACTTCAAAGATCTTAGCACCAAGATCTGCTTTGCGTTAGTTGCTCACCCTAGAAGCAATGGCCAAGTGGAGGGGGTGACGCGGAAGTGCTGCGTGGCCTCAAGACAAGGACTTTCGACAAGCTGCACAAGTGCGAAAGGCGCTGGATTGATGAGTTGTCGGTGGTTCTTTGGTTACTCAGAATGACACCAAATTGATCCACCAGCGAGATGCCCTTCTCCCTAGTTTACGGTGCAGAAGCGGTGCTCCCCATGGAACTCACATATGGTTCGCCTCGAGTACAATCCTTCGACGAAGATGAGCAAGAGCAATTGCAGCAAGATGATGGCATGCTCCTCGAGGAAGATTGTCGTCAGGCTACCCTGCGTGCCGCTCGGTACCAGCAAGCTTTGTGTCGCTATTATAGCCGCAAAAGGCATGCCAGAAGCGTTGAGGAAGGAGACCTTGTTCTTCGCCGGATCCAGTCTGCGAAGGGATCAAACAAGTTAACGCCGAAGTGGGAAGGCCCTTACCGGGTGGTACGAGTCACCAAGCCTGGCGCAGTACGCCTGGAGACCGAAGATGGCACTCCGGTGCAGAACTCGTGGAATATCGAGCATCTTTGCAAGTTCTACCCATGAGGCGCGGTTGCCGGGCCTCCCAATAACCTCTTTTGTACAAGTTTTCTAGAAGGGCATGTAATCCTTTGTGCAGAGCCAGGCTCAGACCCTACTTGCGTGAAATGGATGACCAACTGGCAAGGTTCCTAGCCTCCTCTTTTCTCTTCTTTCTTTTTCTCAAAGGACGGAAGGAGCCCTCGTGTGCAAATTTTCTCAGGGGGGGGGGGCGTGAAGGTATGGATACCCAAGTGACATTCAAGTTGATCATTTTGTGACAAGAAGTACAACAAAGAAAAGGTAAGTTATAAAACTTTAAGTTCTTTATTGTAGGCAACTTTTTCCTTGAATGATTCCAACATTTGTATGAGAAAACCTCCACGCGAAGGACCCTTGCCGAAATTTGTTGCGCTCCTAGGTTGTTTCGAGTCCGCTCAACAATCAAGGTAGTTGCACTAAGGACGGCAAGGTGATCTTGCCGGCAGCGGCATTTCCGGTAGGCTGCTAAGGACCTATTCCTAAAGCGCTCGCGGCAAGAATATTTGGGCCGGAAAGTATTTCCGGCAAGCGTAGGTATCAGAAGAATACAAAGTATAGAGTCAAGTATAAGGAAAAGTGGTCGTTCATTTAAACAGATAGAATATATTACATCCATAAACAAAAGTATAGTACTAATTCAAGATAACTGTCTTTGATACATGTATAGCACTGTCGGCAAGGATGAAGCGAGAAGGGTTTTTACTCCTTCAGCTTGACAAAACCGACCCTCTCAGAGATAGGCGCGACAAGAGCTTCGGCGGCACTGGTGTCAGCATCCAATGAAAGCTTGGAGAAGGCCTTGGACAGGTTGATCCCAGGGTTGCAGAAGGCGATTTTCACAAGTAGCTTGTGGACGACGTCACGGCAGAGCTCGCGGGACTCCTTGATGAAGTTGTCGGCCTGGTCCTTCTCATGATTCTCCAACGCCTCGACAAGCCCTTCGAAGAAAATGGACAGCATGTCGCTCTCCACCTCCCTGTCATCGCTGGAGAACTTCCACTTTCCAAGCCCATGGAGGCTAGCTGGGCGAAGATCCTGTCGGTGATGTTCACGAGTTGCTCCGTCCAGAGTGCCAAGTTCTTCTTCAGCTCATTGAAGGAGTGGGCAGCAGAGGCGAGCAGCCCCTTCTCCTTTCAGAGTTCTTCGATCAGGGCCCTTTCCTTCGTCCTGGCGCCCTCAAGGTGCTCTTCCAAGGTACTCAATTTCACCTTCAGGTCAGTAATTGAATCGGCGGCAGCAGTAAGCTCTTGGGTCTTGCCGGAAATAGCCGTCTATAGCTCCCCTAGGGTGTGATCTGCCTTCTATGCATTCTCCTTCAACTCCAAGATTTCCTTACTGGAAGTGGCAGGGTCAAGCTCCAGTTGCTGCACCTTGTTGTCCAGTTCAACCTTGGCGGCCTCAGCAACCTCAGCATCCCTGACGGTCTCTTGAAGCTTGCCTGCGTGATCTGTGGCTTGTGCTTTGATGGCCTCCTTGTTCTTCATTTCTAGCTCCTAAATATGCTGCGCTAGCTGAGTGTCGAGCTTGGTGGCGATAGTTGCCTCCCGCGTGACAAGGTCCTCCTCATGAGAGTCGAGGGTAGCCTTGCGCTTGATGAGATCGGCGTCAGCAGTAGCGATTCTTTGCTCGGCCTCCTCCAGTGTCATATCCGCCTCAGCCTTCTCCAAGACGAACTCCTAAATAGCTTTAGAGAGTTGGGCTTGGCAGGTGGTGAGGTCTTGGCGGCACTCAGTGAACCAGGCGTATGTTTCGCTGAGGCGCGTCTGGAAATCAGCCTCTGTGTTGGCAAGAATGGCTTCCCTGCGGTCCAACCTCTTCGAGCGGCTGCTGTAATGGGTTTGGAGCTACTAGAAATTCTTGCTGATAGAGAAAAGGATGGCGTGCTCCTTGGCCTTCTCATTGCCGCCGAATTGGTCAAAGGTGACTGCTCCTCCAGCCGTGGCGACCGCGTCGTCGAGGGTTTTCCCTTCAGTGAAAGCTTCAAAGATGGCCTTGCCGGGAGCACTAACGAACTGCAGGTCGCCAACCTTGAGGTACCTGCTGGGCGGAGGCACTTCAGATGTCGACAGACCAGCGGCAGCCTTGTTGGTTACCCCCACATCGATGAGCATGCCCTTGTCTGGCGCTCCTGAGACAGAACTATCTTCAGCTTCTGTGGCCACCACCAGAGTCACCTCCTCAGCAGTTTCCTTGTCGGCCTCCTCCACAGCTATCCTAGTGGCCTTCTCCTCTACCAAGATCTGGCTGGCCTTAGCGGGCGCTTCCTTGGCAATCTCCCCAACGTTGACATCCACATCCATCTCATCATTTGGGGGCAGATCTACAAGTTGGAGGAAGAAACAGAAAATTGAATTTAGAAAAAGTTCAACAAGAGAAAAAGAGAGAGAAACAAGACAGAAAAAGGTTTCAACAGCAAGGGGGCTCACCTGTGGGTACTTGTTGAGAAGAGGTATCCTCTCCTTCCGCAACATATATTTCCCTCGCATCACCGCCGGCAGCTTCACCTGCCAGCGCATCCTCGGTGCGGACAGGCTCGTCAACAGCGGCCCTTGTCGGAGAACTCCTCTCTGAAGTGGAGTGCGCCTGCGTTGCCTCGGGAAGGTCCGCCTTTTGGTGCTCCTCCCCCCTGGCACTCTGCCCGAGTCTGTAAGGGAACGGAGGAAGCAGCAGCGCCCGCGCCAGCGCTCGCCAGCTTGTATTGAAAAGTACTATCCGGTTGGGGGTTGTGTTGGGGGCTGCGCTAGGGGCTGTTGAAGATAGCCTCCACCTCCGGTGAGGAGCTTGTTGTTCCTTCCGCGACATGGGAATACTTGGCCTTCTTGGCCACCTGCTGAGCCAAGGTTTCCTAGTCCCTGCGTGATGACAACAATGAGATTAAGAAAAATAGATGCATCAAGGATTCAAGATTAATCAAGACAAGTGCGGACACTTACTCTTCCTCCTCGTCCTCCGAGCTGCCGAGGACCGACAAGTCCCAGATGTGCTTCTGGCCGGTAGCAGGAGCAAGCGGTGGAGTAGGAGTCCTGCCGCAAGACAAAGACGTGGCGGCACGGGAAGACCCTGCCGCCTTGGTGGAGGCTACTGCCGAACGCTTTCAGATAGTGCACCATGTCCGCCGTGGACGAGTGACGTCAGCAGTAGGGTCCTCCTCCTCTTCTTCGGCTGGCGGTGGTGGACGAACTAGCTTCCCAGTGGATGCCTTCCGAAGAGCACGGGGCCTCCTCCTTGGTGCAATTGGAGCCGGTGGCTACTCAGTTTCCACCTCCTGGGTGGCTTCATGCCCTTCACCCCCGGCAAGCTCCTCAGGCAAATATGTTGCCGACAACTCGTTCTCGCCTTCATCCCCTTCCTCCTCGCCGTTGGCGTCTTCGCCTGCTTCATCGACAGCGACATGACCAGAGCCGCTACCGCCTGTCGTCAAGCCTGCCTGGAAAGTCCTTTGGCCAATCCACTAGATTTCCTCATTGGTAGTTTCGTGGGTGAGTTGGTCTTCCTCCCGAATGGCCCTCTCCAAGAAGTTGTCGAACCACGCGTGCACCACTTCTGGTGCCGGTGCTTGCCATGTGGAGTCGACCCCGTGTGCATTGCAGGCTGGCATCATCGCCAGGTTGGAGTCCTTGGCGGAGTTTTTGCAGAGGAGAATGATGGAGGGCGGCAGCTTGAACTTGCCAGCCATGCGGAAGAATCGATGGTAGAGGATAGAGAGCTCCATCACCGTCAGGTTGGAGACCAAACCAATGTGCAGCCGCATGACATCGGCAGCGTTGGCGAATTCCTAGGCGAAGCGCCCCCGATCCTCCAGAGGTGCGATGCAGCGTCGGAGAAAATACGCGCCCACCATCTCAATGGTGAGCCTAGCAGCCTTCAAGCAGAGGATGCGAGTGGTGGCGATGGATAACTTGATGTCGTGCCTGTCAAGATAACTCCAGTCCTTGTTGTGGGCCGGCAACTCTTTCCGGGGCTTGCAGAAGTCTGTGTACTCCTTCTCCTTGATGTAACACCATTCTCCACGCCATTCTTCCCACTTCTTGTGTAGATTGTCGGTGGGGTACACCTCCTTGTGGTTGGCACGGGGAATCCAGGTAACGCTGCCGGAGAGGGCATCCCCTTCTACGCGCAGATATAAATAATGCCGGAACAGAGCTACATTGGTGTAACAGCCTTAGACTCACACTCCAGAAGATTCCCGTTTTATTCCGTTATCGCTGTGTGATTTATTTGTTTCTCGCATTCATCATCGCATAATTCGCATTGCATCGGCACTTTGTTGCCTTCATTTTTCAAAACTTGCATCCGTTCGTAGTTGTCGGTTCTCCACATTCTTGTCATTAACCATTTAGAGACCAAACACACTTGCACATGTCCGCGGTAAAATATTGTTTTATAAGTGGGAATAAAATGTTCCCGGAATGGGTTGAAAGTTGGCGAGTGGTCTTAATATAATGTAGGTAGACCGCGTGCCAAATTTCGTCGCGTTCGGAGTCCGTTTGATACCCTAACCATTAAACATATGCATCACCATAGTCGGTCAAATTGTCGGACGTTTTTGGTGTTTAAAACTGATGTCGGGCTGCCCGTTTTCCCTCTCTGCTAAATGCCTAGCCCCTCTTCACAATGCACAGACCCCTCGCGTGTGCCCGAAATCTTCCTCAAACCCGAATCGCCGAGTCATGACTGATGGATCCGATTCAACCCCGAAATACCTCAACCATCTTCGGTTTCCTCATTGGAATCCCTTAACCTAATTATCCTCGACTGTCCAATCTAATTGAAGCGTCCAGATTAGCCCCAAAGCCCCTCTCTTTGGACACCCCTACCTATTTAATACTCCCTCTGTAAATTAATATAAGAGTGTTTAGATAACTAAAGTAGTGATCTAAATACTCTTATATTAGTTTACGGTGGGAGTAGAAGAAACCCTAAATTTTTCGACGGCTGTCCCATCCCTCTGTTACACCCCGCCGCCACTCTATCTTCCTTGGGATCTCCTTGCCTCCAACTCCGCAGCAACCCAGTCCTCCGCCACCAGCCTCCCTCTGGTCCCTCCTCGATTTCCATGCCGAACCAATCCCACGCTTCCAGCTCTGCCAATCCATCCCGCAAGTAGCCTCCCGTCCTCCTCCTGTCCCCTACGCCATGCTCAAGAAGCAACGAGCCCGAGCCCCTCAAGGTGCCCTCCATGGCCGCTGCCACCATTTTTCTATAAGCATGACATCTAGGTCCCAGCGCACCCTGTTGACCGGTCATAGTTGACCTGGTGACCATGCTCTGCCCCCACTATCATTGGCACTGGCTAGTTCGTGTCAATTCATGGGTTGTTCTCTTTTGTTAACAAGTCTGCATAATTACAGAATGCCACTATTTATTATGCTAATAACTAAATGACCGTGCATCGGATTAGAATTATTTATATATGTAATATGCTTAGAATTTAAGTAGATTCACAATATACAACCTTCATCCATGATAAAAATGATTAAAACTGTTGTTTGTATTAATTTTTACAAATGCCATGCTAAAACGGTTTAATTCGTATTAAAATAACCATAGCTCCGAATTAGATAAACTATATATGTATCTTGACTAGAAAAATGTGTAGAATACCTTGGTGCACTTACTTTTCCTGTTTAACAACATTAAATGGTTTTAGGACAGAACATTACCAAATTCGAAATTTGCATACGGGGATTTTCCGAAATTGTTATGTGTTGTTTCCGGCATCATTTAAATTGCTGGGTAGGTAGTTTTATTATGCGTCAGCTTGTTAACAACATTTAATTTTGATGAGTAGCACGAACGAGAATAAACTAAATAATTAAATGTGAAGTTTCGGCAATATGCAACTCGTTGCATATTAAACTTCACTTAATGTGTAGTATTTGATTGTTGCATCTTGTCGTGTCATGCCTATATAAACCGTACATGCATCATACTTGTTTGCGCATCATATCATGAATATGTTTTGCTGTTTACTGTGTCATTTGTTTGTTCTCAGAATTGCTACTGCTTGCTAGAGTTATGTGGGATCGAGAAGAGGCGTCTAGAGAGGGGTGAATAGACTACTCGACCAAATAAAAACCTAACATTTTCCCACTTTTATTTGTTGGCAAGTTTTAGCAATATTACCAAGTCTAGCACACCCTACACATTCAAGTCTACGAGTATAGCAGCGGAAAGTTAAGACATGCAAGTGTAAGTAGAGGGGTAGAGATAGCAAGATAAAACGCAATGAAGATACAGAGATTTTTGGCGTGGTTCCGATAGGTGGTGCTATCGTACATCCACGTTGATGGAGAATTCAACCCATAGAGGGTAACGGTTGCACGAGTCCACGGAGGGCTCCACCCACAAGGGGTCCACGAAGAAGCAACCTTGTCTATTCCACCATGGCTAACGTCCACGAAGGACTAGCCTCACTCGGGGTAGATCTCCACAAAGTAGGCGATCTCCTTGCCCTTACAAACTTCTTGGTTCAACTCCACACTATTTGGAGGCTCCCAAGTGACACCTACAAATCTAGGAGACACCACTGTCCAAAAGGTAATAGATGTGGTATGGATGATGAACTCCTTGCTCTAGTGCTTCAAAAGATAGGCTCCTCAACACTCAATCACTCTCTCACAGAATTTGGCTTGGTAGAAGAGATTGATTGGGTGGAAAGCAACTTGGAGATGCTAGAAATCAAGATTCATATGGTTGGAGTAGAAGATCTTGATCTCAACACATGAGTAGGTGGTTCTCTCTTAGAAAATAAATGGTGGAAGGGTTTGCTTTGTTTTGAGTGCTCTCTCTACAAATGAGAGGGAGGTGGAGGGGTATATATAGCCATCTCCAAAATCCAACCGTTACAACATTATTGCCCAACTCGGTGGAACCGGAGTAAAAACTAGGTTGTATCGACTAGTGCAAAATGTCCTAACTTTTGGTTCTCGGTGAGACCAATACGAAGCATCTCGGTGAGGCTGATTCAGTTGGCCTGGGCAGTTCCTCACTTTGGTGGCACCGATATGTAAAACTTGAGAATTCTGAAATTTAACAAATAGATACCATAAGGTTGGTCATTGCTTTTCGACTGTACCGAAGTGAAACTCGGTTGTATCGATTTGCTAGGGTTTGGCTTGGGTTGTGTCTAAGGAAAACTCAGCGTGATCTATATGTGGAATGTTGGTGGCACCGAATTTGATCTTTAGGGTTTAGGGCAGAATATTTTTGTGGGAGAAATGTTGAGGTTTTGGGTGGCAAATCTCTAAGCACTTTGAGCAACCAGATCATCATAGATACCTCATCCCCTTTTAATAGTATTGGCTTTCCTATGGACTCAAATGTGATTTTTCACTTAAAGTAAAATGTAGAGTCTTGATGCTTTGAAGCTTTTGTCAATCCTACTCCTTTCCTCCTTGGGGATCCTCCTCACAACTTCTAGCCTTTACAATCTTTGGACTTAATCTGAAACAAACTAGGTAGAATTGTTAGTCCAATAGATAATGTATGTTGTCATGAATTATCAAAACCACCAAGGGAGCATGTGTGCTTTCAATCTCCCCCTTTTTGGTAATTGATGACAACATACAATCAAAGCTTCAAATTGAAATAAGAAGTAATATATGGTAGCTTTGAGAAACATATGACTTAGGCAAGCTCCCCCTAAATGTGTGCAATCCCTTGGGGAATGGTTGCTTTTGGAATGCATGAACACACACAGAGTAGAGAAGACATAACAGGTCATATGTACCTTGGCCATATGCATCAGATATATGAGAATGAAGTGTCTCCATGTTCAAGACTCACTCTTGCAAACAATATGTGCAACAAGCAAGAGATTATCCTAACCAAGGATATGATGCATATACTTACCTTGAAGTTTTGGAGCATTTTAACTAGAGAAACAAACTTGAGAAAACAAGGTTAGATAACACAAGAATATTTCTTTCATATAAAGGCAAAGAATTTCAATTTTACCAAGATTTAGATGACATGTAGGAAATGTTATTTTCTTAAGATTACCATGTCTCCAAGAATATTTGTAGAACTCTCTCCCTTGAGTATAGATTTTCCTTCTTCTCTCCCCCTGAATCTATAGCATGTAGATATTGGGAGTAGGTAGGGTGAGACAAGTCTAACAACAAAATGCAGAATCAGCACATGATATGAATACAGGTCACTCCGTCTTTTCTCTCTCCTTTTCAGGATATTGATATGAATTGATCTCTCCCCCTTGATGATTAGTTCTCCCCTAGAAGCTTTGAATTTAAGCTTTGATATTTTCTCCCCCTTTGGCATCAATTTCCAAGAAGGGTCAGAGGGTAAGGGATCCTAGAAAATAAGGATCATTGAGAAGTTTGTCTGAAAATATCAAGAATTTGGAAAAGAACACAAGAAGCAGCAAAAGTTGGAGGCTCCGAGGCAAGTTTGATCGGTGAAACTGATAAGGAAGTTAGGACTTTGGGTGAAATAGGTGTTTGATACTTGTGATCTGTGTTGGGTTTTCTATGAAGAGGAACAGGTAATTGCAGCACAAAGCGGATAAGTATTTCCCTCAGTTATGAAACCAAGGTTTATCGAACCAATAGGAATATCAATCCTCAACCGTCTTCAGCGGCTGCACACAAATGAATAAACGACTTGCACCCAACGCGAGCAAGAGGGTTGTCAATCCCCTTGATCTCGTTATTTGCAAGAAAATTAGTTGTGTAGATAATTGTTGATAAATATGAATTGCAAAATAAATAAAGGCAGCAAGGTAAATATAGCGTTTGCGAATATATAAGTGAATAGACCCGGGGGCCATAGAGTTCCCTAGCAACATCTCTCATGTAGGCAGCATACGTTGGGTAAACAAATTACTGTTGGGCAATTGATAGAAAAGCGGATAGTTATGCGATGTTCACGGCAATGATCATGTATATATAGGCATCACATACATAAGCAAATAGGTTGACTCCTCCTCGCACCTATTACTATTACTGCACTCATCGACCGCTATCCAGCATGAAACTAGAGTATTAAGTAAAACAGAGTAATGCTTGGAGAACGATGACATGATGTAGACAAAGTAAACTCAAACAATATGAATGAACCCCATCGTTTTATCCTTAGTAGAAACAACACAAAGATGCATCGTGTCCCCTACTTTGTCACTGGGATATGGAAACTCGCCAGATTGAACCTACCACAACGCACCACTCCCACCGATGAAATATCAATCTACTTGGCAAAAGCATATCAAATAGATCAGAGAGCATTACGAAGCTATAATGATCATGCACGTAAGAGATAATATAATTCAGAGGCATCTCAAATACTTTTCATGAATAATCTGAACATAAACCCACAATTCATCGGATCCCAACAAACACACCACACAATAGGATTACATCAGATAGATCAATGCGAAGATGCGATGATCATTGTATTGAAGATCAAAAGAGAGAGAGATTGCCATCTAGGTACTAGCTATGGACCCATAGGTCTGTGGTGAACTACTCACACATCATCATGATGGCAGCAAGGTTGATGAAGAGGCCCTCCGTGATCGATCCCCCCTCCGGTAGGGTGCCAGAACAGAGCTCTAGATGGCCTTGCGACGGACCAAACACTTGCGGTGGCGGAAAAAGGGCTTTGGGATTGCCTCCAGGGTTTTCAGAATATTAGAGAATTTATAGGCCGAAGAGGGACGTCGGGAGGTGCCCGAGGGGCCACCACATATCAGGGCGCCCCCTAGGGTGCGCCCTGATGTGTGGTGGGGCCCTCGTGCGCCTCCCGGCTTCCTTCCGAAGCTTCTAGGTCTTCATATAGTCCATAAAAAATCATTAAAAAGTTTCATGGCAATTGGACTTCGTTTGGTATAGTAAACCTGCAAAGCCAAAAATACGCAGAAAACAACAATTGGCACTGGGCACTGGGTCAATAGGTTAGTGCTCAAAAATATTATAAATTGGTAAATAATGACCGAAAAAGTATCCTAGAATGATAATATATCAACATGGAACAATAAAAAATTATAGATACGTTGGAGACGTATCAGGTATCCCCAAGCTTAATTCCTGCTCGTCCTCGAGTAGGTAAATGATAAAAACAGAACTTTTGATGTGACATGCTATCCACTATGTAATCTTATTTAGGTATGCTCATTGAGAAAAGATGAATCAGCAAATATTAACATAGCAATATTCAAAGTGTAAGAAAAAGAATTGTTAATTCCTAAAAGTATACGATTCTTAAGAGATGTTTACCACCCCCCCCCCATTCATCTTATTGTATTAGCAAGACATGGCTCCATCTTCAGACCATTAATACAAATGTTAAGCACCACGGTGTCCAAGTCAGGAAATTGGTTCGTACTTTTTCAATATGCATCAACTTTTTATTCTTCACGCAATACATGAGCGTGAGACATTGGACATAGCATTTAGGTGGAATAGAGTATGGTGGTAGATATCAAAGGGGTAGGAAGTGGAGAAGATAGTCTCACGTCAACTAGGCATACCAACGGGCTATGGAGATGCCCATCGATAGATGTCAATGCAAGGAGTAGGGATTGCCATGCAAATTATGCACTAGAGCTATAAGTGTATGAAAGCTCAAATGAAGCTAAGTGGGGTGTGCATCCAACTTGCTTGTTCACAAAGACCTCGGGCATTTGAGGAAGCCCATCATAGGAATATACAAGCCAAGTTTGAAATAATAAATAGGTAATTCCCACTAGCATATGAAAGTGATATATCATGAGACTCTCTACATGAGGAACATGGTGCCACTTTGAGGCACAAGTGTGGTAAAGGATAGTAGCAAAGTCCTTTCTCTCATTTTATCTCATTTTTTTGAATGGCTAGTGGGCTCATTTGGCCTCCCCCATCTTTATTTTCGGCCAGGGTCTCATCTCGGCTTATGGGAGAATCATCGTCTCCATCATTCTTTCCTCATTGGAACAATGCTCTAACAATGATGATCATCACACTTTTATTTACTTACAACTCAACGTGGAGAACTGATATGAAGATATGACTCTGTATGAATGCCTCTGGCAGTGTACCAGGATGTGCAATGATCTAGAGTGACATGTATCAAAAACATATGAAGGTGTTTTTGCCACAAATACTATGTCAGCTCTATATGATCATGGAAAGCAATATGATGATGAACGAACTAGTCATGCGAAGTGACGATGGAATTTGCATGGCAATATATCTCGGAATGGCTATGGAAATGCCATGATAGGTAGGTATGGTGGCTGTTTTGAGGAAGATATAATAAGGCTTATGTGCAACAGATCATATCATGTCAAGGGGTTTGGATGCACGGGCGAAAGTTGCACCGATCCTCGAGGTGAGAACGGGCTATGCACGGTACCGAAGAGGCTAGCAAATTATGAAAATGTGAGATTGCGTATGTCCATGGTTTCACATTAGTCATAAAGAACTCATATAATTATTGCAAAGTTTTATTAGTTTATCATAAATAAAAGTACTAATGGCATGCCCCGAGGGAAGAGGTTGGTAGGAGTTAACCATCGCGCGCTTCCGACCAGAAACAACACTAGGATTTCAACGAGGAATAGAAATGCTCACACATCATCACCATGCCTCTTTAATTTTTTAGATGAACAAAAAGGTCAACCCCTCTTAATATCGACACTTCTACGGTTTAACAATTATGAACTCACACCTATTTCACATTACTACATCAATATCATTAACCCACAATTTCTTTATATGTGCTACATGATGGTTTTGATTATCACTCTTTGAATACCTAATATTTTTGGACTAGTCTATATGACCCATGCAAATTACCGTCACTACTTACTAACTCTCAAAACAAATATAAGTGAAGAACAAGAGTGAATGATGACCCACAAGTATAGGGGATCAATCGTAGTCCTGTCGATAAGTAAGAGTGTCGAACCCAACGAGGAGCAGAAGGAAATGACAAGCAGTTTTCAGCAAGGTAATTTCTGCAAGCACTGAAATTGTAGGTTACAGATAGTTTGATAGCAAGATAATTGGTAACGAGCAAGTAACAATAATGGTAAATAAAGTGCAGCAAGGTAGCCCAATCCATTTGTGGCAAAGGACAGGCCAGAACAATCTTTAGTAATAGGCAAAGTGTTCTTGAGGGTACACGGGAATTTCATCTAGTCACTTTTATCATGTTGGTTTGATTCGTGTTCGCTACTTTGATAACTTGATATGTGGGTGGACCAGTGCTTGGGTGTTGTTCTTACTTGAACAACCTCCCACTTATTATTAACCCCCTCGCAAGCATACGCAACTACGAGAAAAGTATTAAGATAAAATCTAACCATAGCATTAAATGTTTGGATCCAAATCAGCCCCTTACGAAGTAGCGCATAAACTAGGGTTTAAGCTTCTGTCACTCTAGCAACCCATCATCTAATGACTACTCCACAATGCATTCCCTTAGGCCCATTAAGGGTGAAGTTTCATGTAGTCGACGTTCACATGACACCACTAAGGGAATCACAACATACATATCATCAAAATATCGAACACATATCAAATTCACATGATTACTTGCAACATGACTTCTCTCGTGACCTCAAGAACAAAAGTAACTACTCACAAATAATAATCATGCTCAAGATCAGAGGGGTATTGAATAGCATAATGGATCTGAACATATAATCTTCCACGAAATAAACCATATAGTAATCAACTACGCAAGGTAATCAATACTACTAGTCACCCACAGGTACCAATCTGAGGTTCCGGTACAAAGATTGAACATAAGAGATGAATTAGGGTTTGAGAGGAGATGGTGCTGTTAAAGATGTTGATGAATATTGGCCTCCCAAAGATGAGAGGGGTGTTGGAGATGACGATGGCTTCGATTTCCCCCTCCGGGAGGGAAGTTCCCCCGACGAAATCGCTCCGTCGGAGGGCAAAAGTGCTCCTGCCCAAGTTCCGCCTCGAGGCGGCGGTGCTTCGTCCCAAAAGTCCTCCTCTGATTTTTTTCTAGGTCAAATGTGACTATATACCAGAAGATGGGCACCGGAGGTGGCCACAACCCATCAGGGCGCGCCCAGGGGGGCCTGGCGCGCCCTGGTGGGTTGTGCCCACCAGGTTGGCCCCCTCCAGTAGTTTTCTGCTCTAGTATTTTATATTTAATACAAAAATAATCTCCGTAAAATTTCAGCTTCATTGGAGTTGTGCAGAATAGGTATCTCTGATGTGCTTTTCTTGGGTCCAGAATTCCAGCTGCCGGTATTCTCCCTCTTGGTGCAAACCTTGCATATTATGAGGAAAAAAGGCATTAGAATCACTCCTTAAAGCATTATTATTTGACAAAAGATAATAAATAGCAGTAGGAAATCATGATACAAAATGGACGTATCAACTCCCCCAAGCTTAGACCTCGCTTGTCCTCAAGCGAAAGCCGATATTGAAAAGCATGTCCACATGGTTTGAGAGAGAGGTGTCGATAAAACAAAATACGGACATAGAAGCATCATGCTTATTATTATAACAGCAACAAACTCTAACATAAAACTTATTCAAGATATTTTCATCATATGACTTCTCATGCACAAGTAACAATTCATCACAACATAGAAGTATGAAGCATAAACCTTATTGAAAACCAACAAACTATGTTCTCAGTCAACTTTGCAACTACAATTCATCATATTTTCAGGAAGGGTCTCATGTCGGAGCCTTTTGGCAAGTCCACATACTCAACCATCATTTAGTCTTCTATGATTGCTAACACTCACGGCATACCCATGAACAAAAAATTTCAACCAGACACATAGGAAGATAGGGGCTTATAGTTTCGCCTCCCAACGTATTCACCTCAAGGGTGATGTCAACAATAATAACTCATGCCTACTCATATCCAACTGGATATATGTGCCTAGATCTTTCCTCACCACATGATGCTTGCAAAAAGAAAAAGAAAAAAGGAATAGGGAAGAATACTTTGACTCTTGCATAAAAGTAAATACATGAAAGTAAAAGATAGGCCCTTCGCAGAGGGAAGCAAAGGTTGTCATGCGCTTATTGGTTTGTATGCCCAATCCCTTAATGTAAAAGAACATCGTGCTATATTGCCCCCTATGATAGCAACCTTTATTATGTAGTCCATCGCTTTTATTACTTTGCCATCATGAGTTCGTATAGCGCTCAATTTTCTCTTACACTAATTGATCAAACACTTTTAGAAGCAATTTTTATTGCCTTATTGCACCGATGACAACTTACTTGAAGGATCTCTCTCGATCCATAGGTAGGTATGGTGGACACTCAAAGAATGAATTTGGGTTTGGGTTTTTTGATGCACAAGTAGTATCTCTACTTAGTGCGGAATTTTTGGCTAGCAAAGATATTGAGCAGGCACCACCTATTGAAGGATCTATGACAATGTAACTTCTATGTGGATATGAACAAACATAAATCATTACGTTGTCTTCCTTGTCCAACGTCAACAATTTTGACATATAATATTTGATGGGGGCTCAGAATCATAAATGATGTCCAAGATAGTGTATTTGCATGTGAATCTTCTCTTCCCTTATTAATTATTTCATGAATTGCATCATTGACCAATGCTATGTTTGTCAATCTCCAAAAAAATTTACTACTTATACTTTTCCTTATGTGATGTCATTATTCACCATAAGATTAGTATATGATTCTTTTCTTTTATTTCCCTTTCCTTTATTTTGATTGCAACAAGAAAGTAGAGAGGCAAAAACTCAAACTAACTTTATTATATAACTTTCACTCGATAACATAGATAGACAAGCCACGAAACTAACACACGAAAATAGATCATGCTAACTTTTATTCAACTAAGCAAAGGGAAACTAAAGATCGAACTAAAACAGGTAAAGGTAAATAAAAGTGGTGGTGATACGATACCAGGGCACCTCCCCCAAGCTTGGCTCAAGCCAAGGGGTGTGCCCATACCCGTGTGATCAAGTCTCCTTTGGTGGTGATGATGCAGCCTTCTTCTTCAACTTATATTTAAGCATAAATTTTTCCTCCCTTAAATCATCATTCTCCAACTCAAGCTTTAATATCTTTTTGCATAATGTCGCCTTGCTCTCCTACAGAAAACGATATGGGATAAATTGGACCTCAGGTTTATATCTTCTAGGGAGGCTTGACTTCTTGAATTCCACATGCATGTCTCCGGGTTGAGGTAATGGATCATCCTCTTCCTCAGAGCTATCATCTTTTGTTTCCTTCATGGTAGCGTCTTCTTCCTCCTCCGAGGTCCAGAGATAGGGGTAAATTTCTCTAAAGATCTTTGGGTCTGCAACATAGTGATCAACATGGCTCCCCCCCTCCGAATCTTGAGACGACATATTTTCAGATCTGTCAGGAAAACAACACTAAACAAGAACACATGATTTTTCTGCGATGCGGTCGTCAAAACAGTCGGGGGTATATATAGAGAACTTTTATTCTTGGGAAACAAGCATATGGAAGGAAAACGAAGTCGGGAAGGTGTCCGAGGTGGGCACAACCCACCAGGGCGCGCCTAGGGGTGCCTGGCGCGCCCTGGTGTATCGTGCTCACCTCGATCACCTTTCGGTTTATTTATTTATTTCCAAAATTTTCTAATATTCCAAAACTGACAAAAAATATTTTTGTGGATTTTTCGGACTCTGTTTACTTATCGTATCACGTACCTCCTATTTTTTCAGAATTCTGGAGTGTTCCGGAAGGTTTCTTTTATGTGTTCCTCTGGTGTCATGGTTTGGATAACATTGCTTTCAACGTTAATAGGCGTACCTGAGATATAATGCTTAATTCTTTGTCCATTGACCACCTTCGGGTTAGTACCTTCGGCGTTATTAATCTTGATAGCTCCAGAATGATAAACCTCCTCGATAATATTAGGACCTTCCCATTTGGAGAGAAGCTTACCTGCAAAAAATCTTAAATGAGAGTTGAACAAAAGAACATAGTCTCCTATTTTGAATTCCCGCTTTTGGATTCTTTTGTCATGCCATCTTTTTACTTTTTCTTTGAATAATTTGGCATTTTCATAGGCTTGGGTTCTCCATTCATCTAGTGAGCTAATATCAAATAGCCTCTTCTCACCGGCAAGATTGAAATCATAGTTAAGTTCTTTAATTGCCCAAAATGCTTTGTGTTCTAATTCTAGAGGCAAATGACAAGCTTTTCCATACACCATTTTATATGGAGACATACCCATAGGATTTTTATAAGCTGTTCTATAGGCCCAAAGTGCATCATCTAAATTTTTTGACCAATTCTTACGAGACCTATTGACAGTTTTTTGTAATATTAATTTTATTTCTCTATTGCTAAGTTCAACTTGACCACTAGATTGAGGATGATAGGGTGTTGCAATTCTATGGTTAACATCATATTTAGCAAGCATCTTACGGAAAGTACCATGAATAAAGTGTGAACCACCATCAGTCATTAAATATCTAGGGACTCCAAACCTCGGGAAGATAACCTCTTTAAGCATTTTAATGGAGGTGTGGTGATCAGCACTACTAGTTGGAATAGCTTCTACCCACTTAGTGACATAATCAACAACAACCAAAATATGAGTGTACCCGTTAGAGGAAGGAAAAGGCCCCATATAATCAAAACCCCAAACGTCAAATGGCTCAACAACAAGTGAATAATTCATAGGCATTTCCTGAAGCTTACCGAGATTACCAATTCTTTGACATTCATCACAAGACAAGACAAAGTTACGAGCATCCTTGAAGAGAGTAGGCCAATAAAAACCAGATTGCAATACCTTATGAGCAGTTCTATCTCCCGCATGATGTCCTCCATAAGCTTCGGAATGACATTTCCGTAGGATTTGTTCCTGTTCATGCTCAGGTACACAACGTCTAATAATACCATCTACTCCTTTATAAAAATGTGGGTCATCCCAAAAGTAATGTCTCAAGTCATAGAATTTTTTTCTCTTTTGTTGGTATGTGAAACTAGGTGGTATATATTTAGCGACAATGTAGTTAGCATAATCAGCATACCAAGGAGTGTTTTGTGAAACACTTATTGCAGCTAACTGTTCGTTAGGGAAACTATCATCAATAGGTAGTGGGTCATCAAGAATATTTTCTAACCTAGACAAGTTATCAGCTACGGGGTTCTCAGCTCCTTTCCTATCAACGATGTGTAAGTCAAATTCTTGAAGCAAGAGAACCCACCTAATGAGTCTAGGTTTAGCATCTTTCTTTTCCATAAGATATTTTATAGCGGCATGATCGGTGTGTACAATAACTTTGGAATCAACAATATAGGATCTAAATTTATCACAGGCAAACACAACTACTAAAAATTCCTTCTCAGTAGTAGCATAATTTTGTCGGGCACTGTCTAGAGTTTTACTAGCATAATGGATAACATTCAATTTCTTATCAACTCTTTGTCCTAGAACAGCACCAACAGCATAATCACTAGCATCACACATAATTTCAAAAGGCAAGTTCCAATCAGGTGGTTGAACGATATGTGCAGAGGTTAAGGCTTTCTTGAGTGTTTCAAAGGCTTCCACACAATCATCATAAAAAAAAAAGGAATATCCTTTTGCAAAAGATTAGTAAGAGGCCTAGAAATTTTAGAGAAGTCTTTAATGAACCTCCTATAAAAACCAGCATGACCAAGGAAACTTCGAATACCTTTAATATCTTTAGGACATGGCATTTTCTCAATTGCATCTACTTTAGATTTATCCACCTCAATACTTCGTTCAGATATTTTATGCCCCAAGACAATGCCTTCATTAACCATAAAGTGGCACTTCTCCTAATTCAATACGAGATTAGTTTGTTCACATCTTTGCAAAACTCGATCAAGGTTGCTTAAGCAGTCATCAAAAGAAGTTCCGTAAACGGAAAAATCATCCATGAAAACCTCCACAATCTTTTCACAAAAATCAGAGAATATAGCAGTCATACATCTTTGAAAGGTAGCAGGTGCATTGCATAAACCGAAAGGCATACGTCTATAAGCATAGGTTCCAAAAGGGCAGGTAAAGGTGGTTTTCTCTTGATCAAATTGTGACACAGGTATTTCAGAGAAACCAGAATATCCATCTAGGATGCAAAATTGTGTGTGCTTAGATAATCTTTCTAGCATTTGATCAATGAAAGGTGGGGTAATGATCTTTTCTAGTATCTTTATTTAATTTTTCTAAAATCAATTACCATTATATAACCAGTAACAATTCTCTGTGGAATGAGTTCATTTTTATCATTCGGAACAACGGTAATACCTCCTTTCTTAGGGACACAATGAACGAGACTTACCCACCTACTATCAGCAATGGGATAGATTATACCTGCTTCTAGAAGCTTTAATATTTCAATTCTTACCACTTCTTTCATCTTAGGATTCAATCGTCGTTGGTGATCAACAACGGGTTTAGCATCAGGTTCCATATTAATCTTGTGCTGACATAGAGTGGGACTAATGCCCTTAAGATCATCAAGAGTATATCCAATAGCAGCCCTGTGCTTCCTAAGAAATTTCAATAAACTTTCTTCTTCATGTTCTGAAAGGTTAGCACAAATAATAACAGGATATATCTTTTTCTCATCAAGATAAGCATACTTCAAAGTGTCAGGCAATTGTTTTAACTCAAACACATGATCACCTTTAGGTGGAGGAGGACCTCCAAGAGTTTCAATAGGCAAATTGTGTTTCAGGAGAGGTTGTTGTTCAAAGAAAATTTGACCTATTTCATTTCTTTCACACAAGTGCATATCATTTTCATGGTCAAGCAAATATTGTTCTAATGGATCGGTGGGAGGTATGGCAATAGAAGCAAGACCAATTATTTCATCCTTACTAGATAGCACTTTATCACGGGGTTGTCTACTAAACTTGGAAAAATTAAACTTATGAGACACACTACCAAAACTGACACCGACAGTTTGTTTTTCACAATCTATCTTAGCATTGACGGTGCTCAAGAAAGGTCTACCAAAGATAATGCGACAAAAGTCGTCTTGTGGGGAACTGAGTACTAGAAAATCAGTAGGGTATTTCACTTTCCCACACAAGACTTCAACATCTCTAACAATCCCAAGTGGTGTGATAGTGTCTCTATTAGCAAGTTTAATGGTAACATCAATGTCTTCCATTTTAGCAGGTGCTATTTCATCCATAATTTCTTGGTATAAGGTAAAAGGGATAGCACTCACACTAGCACCCAAATCACATAAACCATGATAGCAATGATCTCCTATTTTAACTGAGACAACAGGCATGCCTTCTATGGGTCTATGTTTATCTTTTTCATCGGGTTTAGCAATTCTAGCAGCTTCATCACAGAAGTATATAACATGCCCATCAATATTTTCTACCAAGAGATCTTTAACCATAGCAACACTAGGTTCTACTTTAATTTGTTCAGGGGGCTTAGATGCTCTTATATTACTCTTACAAACCACAGTTGATACCTTAGCATGTTCCTTTATCCTAACAGGGAAAGGTGGTTTTTCAACAACTAGATCAACATTGTAAAAGATGGTTTCTTCTTTAGCTATGACCAGTTCTTTAATTTCTTCTTTAATAGGGGGATGATATTTAAACCACTTCTCCTTAGGTAGATCAACGTGAGTAGCAAATGCTTCGCAGAAAGAGGCTACTATCTCAGAGTCAAGTCCATATTTAGTGCTAAACTTGTGAAAAGTCTCGGTATTCATAAAAGATTTAACACAATCAAACTCAAGCTTTATACCTGACTCATTACCTTCATCGAGTTCCCAATCTTCAGAGTTGCGTTTAATTCTTTCTAAGAGATCCCACTTGAATTCAATAGTCTTCTTCATATAAGAACCAGCACAAGAAGTATCGAGCATGGATTGATCATTATGAGAAAGCCGAGCATAAAAATTCTGAATGATAACTTCTCTCGGAATGTCATGATTGGGGCATGAATATAACATTGACTTAAGCCTCCCCCAAGCTAGAGCGATGCTTTCTCCTTCACGAGGCCAAAAATTATATATATAATTCTGATCACGATGAACTAGATGCATGGGATAAAACTTTTGGTGGAATTCCAATTGCAAACGATTCCAGTTCCACGATCCAAGATCATCACATAGCCTATACACTGTCGATGCTTTTCCCTCCAAATATAAAGGGAAAACCTTCTTCTTAACTTCATCTCCGGGTAAACCTGCAAGCTTAAATAATCCACAAATTTCGTTCACATATAAAAGGTGCATATCAGGATGTTCAGTTCCATCTCCTGCATAAGGTTTATCAAGCAGTTGTTCTAACATACCCGAAGGAATTTTATAACCAATGTTTTCAGTAGGTGTAGTAGGTTGAGGGGCAACTAATTGCGGTTCCGGTCGAGGTGAAGATACCACGAACAAACCCCTCAAAGGATTGTTTTCCATAGTAGTAAGTAGCAATAAATTTCAGCACGTAGTATAAGTTTTTCCTTACCGATTTCCACTTACCAAGAGCGCTTCACTCCCCGACAATGGCACCAGAAAAGAGTCTTGATGACCCACAAGTATAGGGTATCAATCGTAGTCCTTTCAATAAGTAAGAGTGTCGAACCCAACGAGGAGCAGAAGGAAATGACAAGCGGTTTTCAGCAAGGTAATTTCTGCAAGCACTGAAATTGTAGGTAACAGATAGTTTGATAGCAAGATAATTGGTAACGACAAGTAACAGTAATGGTAAATAAAGTGCAGCAAGGTAGACCAATCCTTTTGTGGCAAAGGACAGGCCAGCACAACCTTTAGTAATAGGCAAAGAGTTCCTGAGGGTACACGGGAATTTCGTCTAGTCACTTTTATCATCTTGGTTTGATTTGTGTTCGCTACTTTGATAACTTGATATGTGGGTGGACCGGTGCTTGGGTGCTATTCTTACTTGAACAACCTCCTACTTATGATTAACCCCCTTGCGAGAATCCGCAACTACGAGAAAGGTATTAAGATAAAATCTAACCATAGCATTAAACGTTTGGATCCAAATCAGCCCCTTACGAAGTAGCGCATAAACTAGGGTTTAAGCTCCTGTCACTCTAGCAACCCATCATCTAATAACTACTCCACAATGCATTCCCTTAGGCCCATGAATGGTGAAGTGTCATGTAGTCGACGTTCACATGTCACCACTAAGCGAATCACAACATACATATCATCAAAATATCGAACACATATCAAATTCACATGATTACTTGCAACATGACTTCTCCCGTGACCTCAAGAACAGAAGTAACTACTCACAAATAATAATCATGCTCAAGATCATAGGGGTACTGAATAGCATAATGGATCTGAACATATAATCTTCCGCCAAATAAACCATATAGTAATCAACTACGCAAGGTAATCAACACTACTAGTCACCCACAGGTACCAATCTAAGTTTCCGGTATAAATATTGAACACAAGAGATGAACTAGGGTTTGAGAGGAGATGGTGCTGTTGAAGATGTTGATGAAGATTGGCCTCCCAAAAATGAGAGGGGTGTTGGAGATGACGACGACTTCGATTTCCCCCTCCGGGAGGGTAGTTCCCTCGGCGGAATTGCTCCGCCGGATGGCAAAAGTGCTCCTGCCCAAGTTCCGCCTCGAGGTGGAGGCACTTCATCCCGAAAGTCCTCCTCTGATTTTTTTCTAGGTCAAATGTGACTATATACCAGAAGATGGGAACCGGAGGTGGGCCGAGGTGGCCACAACCCATCAGAGCGCTCCTAGGGGGGCCTGACGCGCCCTGGTGGGTTGTGCCCACCAGGTTGGCCCCCTCCGGTAGTTTTCTGCTCTAGTATTTTTTATGTAATACAAAAATAATCTCCGTAAAATTTCAGCTTCATTGGAGTTGTGCAGAATAGGTATCTCTGATGTGCTTTTCTTTGGTCCAGAATTCCAGCTGCCGGTATTCTCCCTCTTGGTGCAAACCTTGCATATTATGAGGAAAAAGGCATTAGAATCACTCCTTAAAGCATTATTATTTGAGAAAAGATAATAAATAGCAGTAGGAAATCATGATGCAAAATGGACGTATCAGTGAAATCAATTCTTTAAGATCTACACGCCACCGTGCTCAAAAAGATATAAGTGAAGTACTAGAGCAACTGTTAAGCTCAAAAGATATAAGTGAAGCACATAGAGTATTCTAACAAATTATGATGAAGGTGTGCCTCTCTTAAATAGGTGTCTCCAGCAAACAATGATTGTGGCAAACTGATAGTAAAAGCAAACGACGCTCCAAGCAAAACTCGTATCGTGTGACGAATAAAAATATAGCTTCAAGTGACATACCGATGGATTTGAGACGAAAGAGGGGATGCCTTCCGGGGCATCCCCAAGCTTAGACACTTGAGTGTTCTTTAAAATATAACCTTGGGGTGCCTTGGGCATCCCCAAGCTTAGGCTCTTGCTACTCCTTATTCCTTTGTCCATCAAGATAACACCCAAAACATGAAAACTTCAATCACACAAAACTTAACAAAACCTCGTGAGATCCATTAGTATAAGAAACATATTGCATACTTTAAGTACTGTTGTAAATTGATTATAATTTCATAAATGCATAATAGTTACTGTATTCTAACTTCTCCATGGCTTATACCCCCCGATACAATCCATAGTTTAATCAAAATAAGCAACTGTGCAAGCAAAAAAGAATCTGTCTAAAACAGAACAGTCTGTAGCAATCTGTAGAGACCCTATACTTATGTAAGTCTAAAAATTCTGAAAATTAGGACAACCTCGAAATTTTTTATAGAAAAACTTTTAAAAAATTTAGATCATTATCACACTCCATAAAAAAATGAAAATTCCTGTACTTGAGTCAGAAGTTTATGTTTTGTTTCAGCATCGATTCTACTCATCTTGTGAGTCATCCCAAAGGCTTTACTTGGCACAAAAACTAATTTAAACACAAAAACATCATCATTAAAGAGGCAATAATCATGTTACTAAAAATAAATAGAAAGTTCTAAGCAAAAATTTAAAGATAACTATTTGGTTGCCTCCCAACAAGCGCTATTGTTTTATGCTCCTAGCTAGGCATAATGCATAGTTTCAAGTATTGTCATCTTTGACACTCCACCCATAAGTGGCTCTCATAATTGATTCATAAGGTGTTTTAATTCTCTTTCTAGGGAAGTGTTCCATCCCTTTCTTTAATAGGAATTGGAACCTTATGTGTCCCTCTTTCACGTCAATGATTGCACCTATAGTTCGTAAGAATGGTCTTCCAAGTATTATGGGACAAGAAGGATTGCAATAAATATCAAGCACAATGAAATTTGCAGGCAAATAATTTTTATTTGCAATAATAAGCACATCATTAATTCTACCTAAAGGTTTCTTGATGGTAGAATCCGCAAGATGCAAGTTGAGGGAACAATCTTCAATATTAGTGAGACCGAGTACATCACAAAGAGTTTTAGGAATAGTTGAAACACTAGCACCAAGGTCACACAAAGAATTGCATTCATATTTATTGCTATTTATTTTGATAGTAGGTTCCCACTCATCATGCAATTTTCTAGGAATAGAAACTTCAAGCTCAAGTTTCTCATCATAAGCTCTTATCATGGCTTCTACTATATGTTCGGTAAAACCTTTGTTTTGTTCATAAGCATTGGGTGAGCTAATAACGGATTGCAACAGGAAATACATTCTACTAAAGAGCAATTATCATAATAGTCCTTGTAATCCAAGATAGTGGGTACATCACTAGTTAAAGTTTTGACCTCTCCAAACCCACATTTTTCAGTTTTAGCATTAAAATCATCACCCTCCAGGCAAACGGGATACTCCTCTATTAAAGTTGACTCATCTCCAGTCCCTTTATCATTTATATTCAGATAAGTAAACAAATATTCAACAGGAGAAACACCAATCATTTTAAGATCTTCATCATGATTCCGGTAAAAACCGGGTGGAAGAGCTTTTTCTTAGAATTCCCGCTTAGCTCTCAACTTAGCGGTCCTCTCCTTACTTTCATTGATAGATATTTGGATATATTTAATAGAGTCATTGAAATCATGCTTGGGTGGCAAAGCATTATTTTTAAGAGTTTCCACATCAAGAGCAATTCTATCCATTCTTTTAGCCAATGTGTCAACTACATGTAATTTTTATTCTACCATAGTGTTGAAAAACTTTGTGTCAGAGAAACGACACCTATGGGATCGAGAGGATCCCTTTATGGTTCGGCAGGGAGAAAGGCTTGCACAAAGAGCAGATCCAACGATCAACATGAGGAATTTTTACCCAGGTTCGGGCCGCTGAGAAGCGTAAAACCCTACTCCTGCTTTTGTTGTATTAGGTGTGTTCAAGCCCGAGCTCTGAGAGCGCTATGTGATGAACAGTACACAGCTGTTACGCATGCAGAATGGGCCAGAAGATCCCCTCTGTAGCTATGCCTTGGGCCTCCTTCTATACATTCGAAGGGGTCACCAAAAGTGGCGTACAGTGCGTACATGAGGTGTAAAGTTGCTACAGTGCTATCATACCTAACACTGACGGTTTAGGACAAATGCATTTAATGCTCCGTTGAGGTGTCCCTTAGCTTCTTGGGGACGGAAAAAGGGGCCGTCCCATCAGCACCGCTTAAGCCCGTCCGCCGTTAGCGCCTGACACGTTACCAGGGAGACAACAGCTAAAAGACAAGCTGGTGGCCGCGCTGGAGTAGTGACAGGGTGGCGAAGTCTTGCCGGGTGCGAGTCTTGTTGGGGCTTTGCAGGCCAGCCCGGCAAGATCTTGCTGGGCGCCCAGCCTCCGGTCTTCTGCCTTCTGGTCAATGGCCGGAATGCTTTCTCGAAGTTGTTGCATTCGCATCTAGCTGCCCCCGGCAGGCCTTGCCGCTGGTGTGGCTACAACTGTCCGTGCACAAGTATGGGATACTAAAGGGCCCCCAACTTTAGTACACCGACAGGAGCCCCCAGGCCTAGCCCATACACGGGTGCGAGGCGTTGTTGGGCTAGGCCCAAATAGTGCACGGGCACGCGTGGCAGGAGTTAACAGCCGTAATCATTCCATTTCACTGCGCCCCCCCCACGACGCGCATTGAATGCGGGACATGGGAGACGTGTGTGGAGCGGCCGTAACTGCAGCGCGCTCGCAAAAAGCGTTTTCATTTGACTAGTAAAGAGGCAGCCCCGTGCCTTCCCCATAAAAAGGGAATCCGCAGGGGCGTCGCTCATTTACCTCTCGTCTTTTCCAATCTGGGGAACCGCCGTCGTCTTCTTCCTTGAGCCCGAAACAGAGCCCCTCGATTCATCCGCCGCCTCCATGCCCTCACCATCCTCAGCCTCTTCCCCCATTGCTGCCATGCCGCCCAAGGCAAGCAAGGGCAAGGGGGCGAAAGCCGCCGTCTCGGAGAACGATTTGGTGAAAATGCGGAGGGAGCACGCCGTCTTCGCTCCGGTGCTCGACACGAGCGCACTGAAGGAGCGGTATCAGTGCATGTGGGCGAAGGAGAGAACGGCGCATCCTGCAACTCTCGTGAGCCCAGGTTCTTCCAGGGGTGGCCCAAACAAATATCACTTCTTCGCCGATTACTTTTACTGCCGGCTCTGTCCCCCATTCTCTGATTTCTTTGTCGATATCATGTACACAGACGGCTTCCAACTCTTAGATTTTACGCCGAATGCCGTGACGTGTATGTCCACCTTTGCTCACCTTTGCGAAAACTTTGCCGGAGTAGTCCCTAGCACGGCCCTCTTTCGCCATTACTTCCTTCCTCGTATCCAAAAGGGTGACGCCCTCTCTGGCTCCATTGCCTGGATTACAAGGGCATGGAACAAGGAGATATATCCAGACGGGGTCTATCGCGAGAAGTGGGAAGAATGGCGAGGCAAATGGTGCTGGATTCAGGAGGCGGAAACCCAGCCTTTCTGTTCGCTCCGGCAAACAAAGATAGCGCGCGGTACTGATTGGAGCGCCTTCGATCTTCAAGATGAGAAGCTCTCAATCGCAGTTGTCAGGATTCACCATCTCAAAGCTGCCGGGCTCTCCGTAGAGATGGTTGCCGCGGACTTCCTTCGCCGGCGCATCGCTCCTCTGCAGAACAAGGGGAGGCCAGCTTGGAAATTCCGGAACGCGGCAGACATCATGAGGTTGCGCCCTGGGTTGAACAACAACTTGACGGTCATGCAGCACACGGCTCTCTGCCAAATGCTGTTCAGACCTGAAGCGAAGCTCAAGCTGCAGGCAGGCGTCATTCCTTTGTGCAACAACTCCGCCCTGGCTTCGCTCATTGCTATGATGCCGGTGTGCAATGCACACGGTCCTGACGGAACTTGGGAAGTGCCATCCACAGAGCAGGCGCAGGAATTCCTTGACAACTTGTCGGAGAAGGCCATCCGGGCAGAAATGAACCTCATCCGCCAGACCACTGAGGAAGAAGTGGCGTACATCGCCAGCAGGGTGGAGGAGGCGAATCTTGCCGCGGAGGCCGGCAGCGCTGGCTACATGGAAGAGGAAGCCAGCGAAGCAGACGTGATGTCAGAGGAGAAACCTGCCGGGCAGTGTGATCTTGCCGGGGAGCAGAGCGGCACGTCTGCTGGGGGCCCTTCTACTGAAGGTACAACCGAGGAGGAGCTGCACGAGGAGCCCCCGGCCCCCGAGAAGAAGACGAAACGTGTCCTTCGGAGTGCCACCTCTGGGGTCCCGGTCCACCAAGCTTCCTCAAGTGGTGCAGCCCCCGGCAAGGGGGCGGCCGGCAAGGCCACGGCCAAACGGCCCAGGACCACTCCTTCACCTCCTCGCACAAGCACCGTGGCGGAAGTTGATTTCGACCTCTCTGCCTTTAGCTCGGAAGGAGAAGAAGAAGAGTAAGAGTCCCGTAACATCTTCTAACTTCTGATTTTCCGATCTTGCTTAACTGATTTATTTCGCTTTGGCCCATCTCCGCAGGGACACGGAAACATTGGCACAAAGAATGGCGAAGAGGTCGAAGACTTCGACGGGTGACGAGCCGCCGGCAAGCACTTCAAGTGCGCCAGAATCGTCCACCATCAGCCCGGAGTCAAGCCCTCAACACAGCCCCCGGCGCAGCCCCCGGCGTGAGTTTACTCACTTTCCACTGGCAAGCGCCGGGGTTTGCATCTTTTCTGCTGACGTCTCCGGGCGTGTAGGAGAGGAGCGGCAACAAAGAGCACCATCTGGAGCCAGGCCACCTCCGTCAACCATATCACCCAGGGATGAGTCCCTGTCAAGAGTTTCCTCCATCGAGCTCTATCGCGATGAAGAAGAGCCGGCAAGCGCGGGCTCCGGTGGTCCTACTTCGGCAACTAATGTTGCCGGGAAAGGAAAAAACACCTCTCAACAGCTCGACACAGGTAAACTGTTTGTTTCTGAATACTTGTCGCTTTGTCTTTCTTTGTTTGTCTTCTTGAACCTCTATCTCAGCTTTTTCTTGTTTATTTTCTTGGCCTTCAGATCTTCCCTCGACAGAACACATGGACGTTGATGCTGTCATCGAGGAGACCGCCAGGGACGCCGCCGCCGAGGCCGACAGGATTGCTGCTGAGGAGGCCGCCAAGAATGCTGCCGCCGAGGCCGCCAAGGATGCCAGCGCCGAAGCTGCCAAGGCTGTACAGGAAGAGGCCGCCAAGGAGTCTGCTGAGAGGGCCGGCGAGGAGACCAGTGACCATACTGACAGCATTCCTGCCGCAGGAGCGCCGGGCGCCACGCCGGCCACGGAGCCCCCAGCTGCCGGTGAGGCGGCTGTTGAGGATCAGCCGTCAACATCCGAAGCTCCCTCGTCAAGCAAGTACCTCAAGGTTGGCGACAACTTGTTCGTCAGCATTCCTGGCACGGCAAGCAATGGAGTGCCAGCTGAGGGGGAAATCCTTGACGAAGACGTCATCGCCGCTGCCGGGCTCGAGATTGTTGATGAGCCACACACCAGCAGCAACAGATCTGAAGAAGAAAAACTCCTCCAGGCCATGAGCAGCAACTTCCAGAAGCTTCAAGCACTTCACCGCGCCCGGAAAGAGAAGCTGGACTCCAGGGCAGCAATTGTTGAAGCAGCGGAGGCAGATTTCCAGAAGCGCATTGAGGAGACCCAAACTTGGTATGCTGAAGCCTTTCAGGAAGCTTGGCGGACCGGGACCCCAGAGGTGGCACTCCAAAGGACACATTTCGTCTTCTTCTCGGGGGCCGGGGGCTCCTCGTGCAGCTCCTCCTCGGTTGTACCTTCAGTAGAAGGGCCCCCAGCAGACGTGCCGCTCTGCTCCCCGACAAGATCACCCTGCCCGGCAGGTTTCTCCTCTGACATCACGTCTGCTTCGCTGGCTTCCTCTTCCATGTAGCCAGCGCTGCCGGCCTCCGCGAGAAGATTCGCCTCCTCCACCCTGCTGGCGATGTACGCCACTTCTTCCTCAGTGGTCTGGCGGATGAGGTTCGTTTCCGCCCGGATGGCCTTGTCCGACAAGTTGTCAAGGAATTCCTGCGCCTGCTCTGCGGATGGCACTTCCCAAGTTCCGTCAGGACCGTGTGCATTGCACACCGGTATCATAGCAATGAGCGAAGCCAGGGCGGAGTTGTTGCACAAAGGAATGATGCCTGCCGGCAGCTTGAGCTTCGCTTCAGGTCTGAACAGCTTTTGGCAGAGAGCCGTGTGCTGCATGACCGTCAAGTTGTTGTTCAACCCAGGGCGCAACCTCATGATGTCTGCCGCGTTCCGGAATTCCCAAGCTGGCCTCCCCTTGTTTTGCAGAGGGGCGATGCGCCGGCGAAGGAAGTCCGCGCCAACCATCTCTACGGAGAGCCCGGCAGCTTTGAGACGGTGAATCCTGGCAACTGCGATTGAGAGCTTCTCATCTTGAAGATCGAAGGCGTTCCAATCAGTACCACGCGCTATCTTTGTTTGCCGGAGCGAACAGAAAGGCTGGGGTTCCGCCTCCTGAATCCAGCACCATTTGCCTCGCCATTCTTCCCACTTCTCGCGATAGACCCCGTCTTGATATATCTCCTTGTTACATGCCCTTGGAATCCAGGCAATGGAGCCAGAGAGGGCGTCACCCTTTTGGAAACGAGGAAGGAAGTAATGGCGGAAGAGGGCCGTGCTAGGGACTACTCCGGCAAAGTTTTCGCAAAGGTGAGCAAAGGTGGACATACACGTCACGGCATTCGGCGTAAAATCTAAGAGTTGGAAGCCGTATGTGTACATGATATCGACAAAGAAATCAGAGAATGGGGGACAGAGCCCGCAGTAAAAGTAATCGGGGAAGAAGTGATATTTGTTTGGGCCACCCCTGGAAGAACCTGGGCTCACGAGAGTTGCAGGATGCGCCGTTGTCTCCTTCGCCCACATGCACTGATACCGCTCCTTCAGTGCGCTTGCGTCGAGCACCGAAGCGAAGACGGCGTGCTCCCTCCGCATTTTCACCAAATCATTCTCCGAGACGGCGGCTTTCGCCCCCTTGCCCTTGCTTGCCTTGGGCGGCATGGCGGCAATGGGGGCAGAGGCTGAGGACGGTGAGGGCGTGGAGGCGGCGGATGAATGGAGGGGCTCTGTTTCGGGCTCAAGGAAGAAGACGACGGCGGTTCCCAAGATTGGAAAAGACAAGAGGTAAATGAGCGACGTCCCTACCTGGCGCGCCAAAGATGTCGGAGAAACGACACCTATGGGATCAAGAGGATCCCTTTACGGTACGGCAGGTCGAAAGGCTTGCACAAAGAGCAGATCCAACGATCAACACGAGGAATTTTTACCCAGGTTCGGGCCGCTGAGAAGCGTAAAACCCTACTCCTACTTTTGTTGTATTAGGTGTGTTCAAGCCCGAGCTCTGAGAGCGCTTTGTGATGAACAGTACACAGCTGTTACGCATGCAGAATGGGCCAGAAGATCCCCCCTATAGCTACGCCTTGGGCCTCCTTTTATTCATTCGAAGGGGTCAACAACAGTGGCGTAAAGTGCGTACATGAGGTGTAAAGTTGCTACAGTGCTATCATACCTAACACTGACGGTTTAGGACAAATGCATTTAATGCTCCGTTGGGGTGTCCCTTAGCTTCTTGGGGACGGAAAAAGGGGCCGTCCCATCAGCACCGCTTAAGCCCGTCCGCCGTTAGCGCCTGACACGTTACCAGGGGGACAACAGCTAAAAGACAAGCTGGTGGCCGCGCTGGAGTAGTGACAGGGTGGCGAAGTCTTGCCGGGTGCGAGTCTTGTCGGGGCTCTGCAGGCTAGCCCGGCAAGATCTTGCCGGGCGCCCAGCCTCCGGTCTTCTGCCTTCTGGTCAATGGCCTGAATGCTTTCTCGAAGTTGTTGCATTCGCATCTAGCTGCCCCCGGCAGGCCTTGCCGCTGGTGTGGCTACAACTGTCCGTGCACAAGTACGGGATACTAAA